>VTON01000056.1:0-1200000 GCA_009617725.1 Hydropsyche tenuis | reverse complement strand
TACCAATATAACATAAAATTATATAATTTATTCAACAGTAGTTGATTTAAAAAAATATAATAGACATCATAGAAAAGTTATAAAAAACTATAAAATTTTACGATCGTTCTATAAAAAAGTTCAAAGCCAATAAATTTCTCACAATACGAACACGATAGTAATTGTCGTATCACAAATTCGAATATTTTCACAACGAAATCCTCCATACATCAAAAACCACTCGATAGAGAACACCACCGACAATATTCATCTAAACCCCACATAAATCGCACCTCGGTCCGCAAACTACACAAAACATCACCCACCCACCCTTCCACCCAAACCCACCCACCCACACACACATCGCATGCACCCGGAAAATGCACCTCTGGCCAAAAACGATTAACACACCACATAAAACAATGACGACATCCCATAAACGCATTCCTGTATTTAACGGGCGCAGTAAAAACGGCGTCATTACGCCAAAACGGGCAGGCAAACTCGACCATTGTTCCCTGGCAATATTCGAATAATCTACAACGTTTGAATAACGCACAATATAATAATATGCGAAATGTTCTAATGACAAATATAGGCCGCGACGGCTCGTCACGCAGTTTCGACGTCAAGAGCTGGGACGGGTTAGGAATTAATGGAATTGGAAAGGAAATGGAAAGGGCGAACTATTACTGCTTTCCATCTCCCGTTATGTGTCTTTCGAGACGTTTAGTTTGCTCTCGAGTCGTAGTTGAACCGTGATTGTTATGTGTATTTGTTTATTGTGTTACGTGAGGTTGTGTGGATTCGGAATTTTCGTGGATTATACACAATTATATACAGTCGGATCGTATTTGAAATTTTCCATTGTTGCGGTTGTTTTAGTTTTGAATGAGTACGTTTTTTTCATCGTATTATATATAATATCCATTGCAGGACAAGGGCTTTCCGATATTACCGGATGTCCGGTCATTTTGTCTTATCGTGTTTGTCCACTACGTAGTGACAAAGCAAAGTAACTTGCAAGAAGACGAATATTGGAAATATCCCTTGCCAAATAGTCTTAGATCAATGATGCGCGATCGCATTCATCTACTGATTGTTGTATAATACATATCGCTTCAGTGGAAACTGGTGCATTTGATATGACTAACAATAAGTTTTTTCAAAATGATCCAGTTATCTATAATAATAAATATACTGAAAACTCTAAGGCATTGATTTATATTATGGCTTTGTTCTGCAATAGTTTTTACAAGTGCATAAGTGGCATACCATAACGATGACGGTATCGTCATCGTTATGGTATGCCACTTATACGATAAATAATCTAATAATATATGCGAGTTCCCGTTTGGATTTAAAATTGAATTTATATCATTCGGTTATAGTCATACGCTGTTGTGAAAAAAATAACAGAATCATGTTTTCGAAGATTCATATGGCGAACTGATACAGGAAAGAGATTTCCACTATTCTCGGGGATTTAATTACCTTACGAAGGATCAGCGTTCATCCATCTTGATGACGATTGATAAGCTTGTCGGTTTTCTTGAGATCGTCGTTCTGGAAACTGGTGGGATGCAGAGTGATAGACTCAGATGATACGGATGGCGAACTGTCGTCAGTTGATTGGAAAATATATATATGTATACGTGTTATTAATTTACATTCAAAGACTGATATTTCAGCGATTTCATCATGAATAAAGAAAGAAAATCCCTTATATAATATTTTTCTGGAAACATGTTATGCCATTGGTGGTTTATTTGTATTTTATTTTTTTATATAAATAAAATAATATTGTGAATAAATAAAATCATATATGAGTACATAACAAAATAATGATCATTAGTGGAGACGAGAAATATTTAACTTCAGCACATGAAATATAAAAAACGAAATTATCCAACTGACATTTTACGACTCAAACAACATAATACATTTCTCATTTCATTACAAACGTAACTATTAAACAAATTGAAACGTCAAAACTTATAACGAACCGAGCACAACCATCAAACCAAACGACCAATAATAAAAACAATCAAATTTAAACAAAAAAAAAACCCAAAACACTACACTATATACCGAAACTAAACTAAAACACATCCACTCGGAACGACCGAACTAAATGCCACAATAACTATATCTCACAAGTGGACGCCATAGCGGAGAATGTGTCCGTATCAGTCAATACGCTTTTTGAGACGTCTCAGTCAGCTCGAAACGGTCGTTTCGCTGATTCGAACGATTCTTCGTATTTGCCGTGGTTGTTTCGTTGATGCTTTTTGTCCGCAACGTTGACAGTAAATAACGAAAGGGAAAAAGTTTTCATCTTTTATATTTGTAGGTACCGGCTGAGCCATTGTCGATTGTCCGCCCGTGCGCGTATGTAAGGAACGGTGTTTTGTGTGTTTGTATGTTTTTTGCGGTGTTTGCTTTTTATCATTTGAAATTCTCTGGGGGGTGGGAATGTCGATTATAATGATTGTCGTGCTCTTTTGTCGAGCGTAGATTTGTTTTTGTGGGATTGCTAATTAAAATTAATTCCGTCCGCTGAATAATTCAATCGTTATAACGTCAAAGGATCTCATTAAAATATATTGCGTATTATCGAATGTTTAATTCACAATTTGTTGCGAAATTAACTCAATTATAATTATTACGTGTGTGTATAGGTCTTTTGTGTGGGAAATCGAATAATTTATATCAAACCGCGGTGTTATATGGGCAAATTCAATTCGGTCGCACATAGCAGGAGTTATGAATCCAGTTCAATTAATATATAATCATTATTGAAAACTTGAAAAGGGAAAATTTAAATGATTTTATCTTAAATGCTCGCTTGCGAGTATTCTTGTCAAAATATCGCTTATATATGAAATTTAACAAGGTGAACTTTCGACTTAAATAATTTACTCTCCATTAACTCCACGAGTACTTTGTTCGGAACATCGAACTCACTACAAACTCATGCACGTTATCGAAAACGATTTTATACAATTTAAAACCTTTCCAAAAGTATCAATAATCAAAAACATACAAAATCCTCTTACGAAAAATTCTTCTTAATAAAGCACATCGACAAATCGTTAAAGAAGCTTACGCAAAAGCACAAACTTCTACATTTTTCCAAAACACAATAACGAACACATACAAAAAAAAAATCACCAAACAACATACACACTTCCATCTCATTGACATAACAATGAAAAAGCGACGAAACATACAAAACACCCCTTTAATGGAACATCCAATTTTCCGAACCGGAAAACTCGGACAAACACCGCACTACCCCATGAAATATCGATGGCTCCCACCAAGGCTTCAGCGTCGTTAAATTATATTGAAATTTCAGTCGAGGTTTTATTGCAAACGACTCGGTCGATCTACGGCGCGTTAAAAATGATAGATCGCTTTTTAAAACGACACGCGACGGGGCAGAAATCGAACACGGTCCGCCTCGTACGACTACGATGGAACGCGGTACACTGTGCTGCTGATTTATGCGGTATTTTTAATTTGAGTCTGGGAGTAGGGGGGTCTTGTATTGGTCAATGCCGGCTGTGGGATTTTAATGGTTTTTTTTGGGTGGGTGTTTTTGAAATTTTCGGGTGAAAGGTTTTTGTGTAAAAATTATGAGGTTTTGTATGGTCGGTTTGGGATGGTGTTATTTTTTATGTTGGTATTGAAATGTTGTTGATACTGCTTTATTTTTTGGGTTATGTGTAAAAAAAATTTTCATTATATTTACGATGGTTAAAAAATGATAATTTAATATGATAGTTCTAAAATAAAGTCTATGATAAGATTGATATTATCAAATTTTATTGAACGAATAAGTGATTCAATGGTCGTTCTTTGAAAAGACGTGGAAGTTTGTATTACGATCGATGATTCAAGTATTATTAGATATATTAGGTTATTATTTAGTTATGTATTTTCATTCACGAAAATAATAAAAATACAAAACTAGATACGACGTTCTATAATAATTAATTAAATCAACAAAAAAAAAAGACAAAAGGAAAATTTACCATATTTGAAGCGCGTCAACAAAAAAAAATGCGATGTATTTGCGGCTACTAATTTATTACTTTGCTTCTGAAAATATTTTTTCTATTTTTAAAACTCATTAAATAAGCGACGACTCATAAATATTCCATCAACATTGATCAAGTTAAATGAATATTTTTAAAGGTGATGCGCCATTTGAAAATAAACAAAAAAATTATGCAGAAATTTCAGGAATCACCAATACATTTTCACACAAAAAATCGACAGTTTATACATTTTAAAACTAAAAAATATATAAACCACGACATTAGCGCCCACGTCATAGGTGCCCGAGTGAAAAGCGCGTAAACAAAACGAAAAAGCAACGCTCTCTGTTTTTATCGTTCGACGTGTGATTGATAGCGGGAAAATTTTAAGCCCGACCCGCGGAAACGGCCGTGTCACTTTCGGGTCGTACAGCCCTGAAGGGGTTAACGATTTCAGGCTATGTGTCTTGGCTGAGGCTTGACTAGGAATTCGTGTGAGATCATCGCTTGACAGAAAACAGATAATGATGGTTCGAGTGCGTGGGATCGATATTCCCCGGTCGTACGCCCTGAATAGTAAACGGTATCGGAAATAATTAGAAGTGTGGGTGTTTTGATGTAATAATGGAGTTATTTTGATGTTTTTAGAATTGGGAGAATGTTTAAAAGTTGGCTTGAATTTAGTGAGTGATCTGTTGAGAAGTTAATTGAATTATGTGAAAAATTTTATATGATATTATATTGTGTGTATATATATTTAATAAAATTAATAACATGCAAATTAAATAAGTTTGTATGGAGTTTTGATTTTCAAAATGCTTGAGATATCACTCGAGAAGCGTGTGAGAGCTAGGGGCGTAGAATATTAAAACGGTTCATTTTAATAATTTTAAATATCGTCTACGACCGCGTTATATATAATAGTATAAGTGGATATATGAAAAACACTTCATCGAAAATTCCGTGGAAAATTGGGTAATTACGTTACTCTTTCATGAAATTGATGTTAAATTGATATTATCGCTCACGTGCTTTCAATGCATGAATATATGGGGGACTTTCGACAATACAAAACTCGACACAGAAAGACATAAAGATGTCGACGATAAATTTTCTCCAATTTATGGTGTGCGTGCATCCATTTATTTATTTATTTTTTTACGTATCGTGCCTTTTTTGTCCTTTACAATTTGTTTCATATTTCAACAAATATCGTATTGCCGTTGCGAAGAACGCCGGGCATTTTTATCAAGTGATACCAATTTCGTCATACAAAGCCATCCCGCACAAATGGGTAAAATGGAAAAAGTATATACACTCAAAACGAGGTAAAAGGTACGCATTGTTACAGGAGCGCACTCAATATGAAAGCTATTTTCCGCCGAAGAAAATTTATTACTCCAATATGAAACATTATAAAGGAAATTTGAATATTCCAGCGCCAAACCACTATATTGGCGATATGAAAAATATAATATTTTTTTATTAGAGTCCTACTCTGTTCTCGTCAAATTGAAAGGTACCCCGTAACGCGAGTATGGATATGATCGCTCCTCACCATTGTGCCTATTGTGTCGGACGAGTATACCCGACAATGTGCCATCGACTCACTTGTTTGATTTCTTTTTTCCTCGAATATATTTTTCGTATATTATTTCTGCGCGTACGAAAAGTATTTTTTACCTTCTATTGAATTATACATATAGTATGTACCGATACAAACGAGCGAACTGTATTACAATAGACACTAAATCGTTTTTATGCGTATTTGTCAACATACGATAATGTTTTTCGTCGTAAAGTTGGAGATTTTGTGTGGAAAACCCACGAACGATTCGGCAAACGTATTTTTCCGTCTTTATCGGTCCGCATATTTACTTGTAAATTGCAGGGTGAAAAAATAACTGTTCGCTCCATCGACGTGTGCTATTTTCGGCCGTTTTTCCTCGTGTATGGTAGACGTATACGTTTCGAATTTCGGAAAATGCAATATATCCGGCGTCGTATTTCTATAGTAGTTTTTCCTCGCCGAAGTTGAAATTTGATAGACGTGTTTATCAAATCGGTTCTTTTACCATCGATATTGACTTTCGTTCGATTTCTGAGCCTCACTCTTTATTGGTTTTCTTTGATATTTAAATTTTTCTCGTCGAGTTAATTCGCCGACCGTGGCGAAATTTTAGTGATGTATTCGCGAACTTAGTACAGAAAAAAACCTTATATTTAATAATTTTTCAAAAATAATCTCAGATAAAGATCATTAAAAAACTTATTAAACAACCGTAGCATGATCAAAGATTCAATTAAGCGTTATTTGACTAGAGAAAATGCGCCAAAGCAAACACTTTCCAAAGATCTTGTCGAACTTTCCGACAATTCGACTTACAAGAGCCGCGAGTTCGAAACCCCGTGAAATTCCACGAAATCGCAGATAAGACCTTCGAACGCTGAAAACGATCGGTTTCAGAACACCGCAATTCCAGGACCTGAACTAGAGGTTGCAGAATTTGATTATGCTGTTCTAAAACCCAGGTCTCGTGTGGAGAGTGTGTGCCGTGAATCATAGTAGTCGTAGTGCAGTTTTACTGCACTACGGTATAATGCATCAATTTGAAAGCTTTTCCGCTTAATCCGGAGCCGAGCTTAATTTCGCAGACGTCCGAAGTGGAAGCTTTCGAAATAAGACGAAACACGGCGAGAAATTTATTCGCTTGCACGGGTGCCGAAGATTAAATCTTGCAAATTTAAGCCAGGAATTGGATGGAATTTCGCACGATATTGAGCTATCCGAAATTATTCTTTAAAATTTAATAAATCGCAAAATTTCTTATAGGCACGTCCCCCAAATATTTCACTTAATATGAAACATTTTTGAGAGGAAAAAGAGCGACCCGAAAGTGGTGATATCTTATGTCATCGTTGGTTGTATGAAATTATCGTCTTCTCCGGGGCGAAACCGGGACGGAAAAAAAAATCGCGCCGAAGCACAATTTTTTCCTTTCGTTTCCAAGAGACGGGATTCGCTCTTGCAAGAAAATATTGTCGATAATAAATCGTGGCCCTAGCGTAAGTGTGTACAACGCATAAAAGTGGTAAAAATTTGACCCGTTTAAAGAACAAACGTTTTTCTCGTTCTTATGGCGCGCTAGCTTTTAACTAAAGCGCGTCCGAAACTAGTGTTCCGTTAACTTACGGCTTAATCTCGCGTATAAATTCTGCACTTTATATTCTTTCCGCTGTAAAAATGAAATGTAATGAATAAAATATTGTATATTGTTAAGGATTTTTTCGTTGTTGTGTGCTGCTTGTGCATCGCTCGTTCGACCGGCTTTTCCAATAAGCGAACAAAAACAGATAACAATAATCCGCTCTCCGATATGCACATAAAACGGCTCGGGCTAATGCTTTTATAGCCGTTCGTGTATTTTCCTAATTTCGAACAATCGATTTCTTTCGTTTTGCAAAATGGAATAAAATTTTCGCGCGGCTGCACTTAATTCGGATATAAATTTCTGGGAAACAATGCGATGATTTTTTCTTTATATGGGTCAGATCGAAGATAACAGATTTTTATTATTTTCTAAACGATTCGAATCTATTATAATATAAAATCCCAAATATAGTTAACTCATTTGAAATGTTTATTTTATAAAACTTAAATTTTCAAAGGCTTACTTTATAAGAATAATTTACGAGCAGTTGACACTGCAGTTCTCTCGACTCGGGAGCTGTTCATTCTTCAGAAACTTATCTCGAAATATCCAGATGTATTACCTGGTTCACATACGACATCAAAAGCATCGGAATAGAGTTCGCATCGTTGCAAAACTGAAAATCATAACGTCCTCACAGTCTGCTCCGAAGACTATGTCCCCGAGGAGATACTGCGACAAGGAGAGATCAACGGTTGATAAATGGATCAGCCACGGAGGCGTGCTTTCCCTATTTTCGTCCTCCAACAGTTTTTCTTTTTGTCAACGGCTGGCAGATGACAAATGATGGCGCCGAACCTTTTTGCACTCAAATAATTTCATGTGCACGCCCTTGGGACGAATGCGAAAAAAAGTTTAAAACGCGTGATTTCGGATGTCTCGCGTAAATTCGATACGTATTTTTATTATATAAGATGATTGATCGAGCTTTTGTGCGCTTGAAATGTTGAAGAGTTTTTGAATGGTTAATTTTGGGTTCAATAGAAGGTTTGGGTATTTATTTATGAATATAATATTTACAGGAGTATGAATGTAAAAATCATATACGAATAATCGAAGACATTGGGAACGACCTTTTATATATTTGCGGGACCAATGCCAACAGCCCGAGAGACCTCATTATTTACGTAAGTACCTATTATTCAACTAACATCTTGATTCTTAAACTAAAAGCAGAAAAAATATATATTTCAGAAAATATAAAAATGTTTCAATTTTTTATTTTGTATTTAGAAAAGCTTGAAGCATTTACCCCGACACTTGCATTATGGACATGTAGGTTCTGGAGTAGGAAGATGTCCAGGGGTTCCCAATGTGAGGTCTGCGGCCCTTTGGGTGGGTCAACCAACATCGGCATTATTTGCAGGCACTCATGCTGATGCCTCAATGACCGATCGTTTGTTGGTCAGATGGGACCTAAAACCAGGCACTTCTGGGTATAAAAGGACCTCAAGATACAACACTAAATGGCTCGATGGTAAGTTTTTTTTATTGTAATTTTTTTTTCTATAAAATAAATACGTATATATAATAAACGTTGGGATTTCAATACGATGTGTGATATTTGGGTATGAGTTATTTTGCATTCAAAACATACGTTTTTCCGTTTTAATTCGCATGACATGTTTATTGTTTTTTAATTTGGGTATGGGTCAAGTGACACGCACAATGAAAACGAAACACATTTCAGCATTACGCGTATATAAACGTAATAAATTTCGCATGCGAAGTCTCTTAAATTTCGTATTTGAAAGGCACAGATACACATAAAAACGAAATTCGTTTCGGAAATGCGATCATTATTCAGCAAGAGAAAGATGTACGAAAAAATGCTTGACATGTCAATTTTATTGTTTGCGTATATTGTATAGATAACGTAATTTATGTTTCTATGATAACATTTTTCGAACAAAAAATTATAGTCCGGATAGAAATGTATGACAAATTCGATATTTTTTGTAACGATAAAACAGTCATAAAATTCGATTTCTATACGATAGAATCAGATAAATCTATTTTAGAAACCAACAATCTGTGTATTCAATAGAAATAAAATTTCAATTTACGCATGATTTATTCATATTACCCACCAAATACGCTTTGCGGTAGAAATATTTCAAATTTTATTATGACATTTATGAAATATCAATAATTATTAAACGAGCGTTAATTTGAAATTCACAGTTGAATTTCAATGAATCCGCTACCATTACACGCAGAAAAATTATATATTATAAATTTCATTACCATTTGATCACGATTGCAACATTTTATATTATGTAAATATACACACATACTAAAATGCATTCTTTCGTCAAAGCGTTATTAAATTTTCTTATTTTCCCGATGCATCGAAGGATATCCATAGGAATTTTCATCTTATAGGGTCGTCGTCCATCTCAAAGGCTATGACCGCAATACGAAAATTCCCAAATATTTTCCCCGTATGCGAATTCCAACCGCATTTCTAATACAGGATCTACATACCTTGCTCACCACGTACACGAAATATTTATATGTTCGAATTTAACATGCAAATGTCGAAGGGACCATTCGAACGCGACCTCCCAGAAAATTCGCGGCCCTTTGACTGATCGGGACGAATTAAATTATGGTAGGGTAAAAAATCGGCAATTGAAAGGATTGTTCAGTCTGGTGGGTTGAATTAGCCGCGTTTTGTCTGTCATCAAATGTTTAGTTCCGATACATTAAACCCTTCGTTGAGATCGATTGGGCACTCACGTTTTAACTGCTCTGTAATTAAGTTTCACGATGGTACACTTGCATCGGATGAAAATGTACTGCGTGTCAGAGATGCAAAACTCTGACGGTATAAAATGAATTTCGTAGAAAATAACGAGATTAATTCTATTGAAAATAGATGAATTTTTGTGTATGTGAACTGAGTGTGTGTTGGAAAAGGGTTATCGAATATAATAACGGTATGTAATAGGAAAAATATTGAATAGGAATACTTCTCTTTCCTTTTCCAGAAATTATCCGTTATTTTCTTGGAAGCATGAAACTGACCGTTTGATATTTCAGCTATCTAGTCTAAAGAGGGCTCTTGAGCCTTATCGAGGTTGTATATGAGATACGACTTACATAAGAAAAAATCGTTAAATATAATCACTGAGATTATTATGATAAATGTCGAATATGATAATAGTCGAATATTTTTAACTGTCATGCAAACCATATACATTGCATAGTAATATAAATATGAAAAACATTTCATATTAAAAATATTATATATTTTATGAAAATTTACTGTAGACTTCTTAATATTAATTAAATTTACTTTCTTTAACACATTTTAATTATTCATCATAAAAATGTTCCACGTTTTTCAAACGAAACAAGCTTATTTAAAATTCTACATTTAATTAGTATATAATAATCCACTTTTATATACTTTCCAACTGCTCAGTACTAAATATTTCATAATTTAATTAAATTGTTTATTTTCATATTTAAAATATTGTTTTTATACCAAATGCACATTAAAAAAATCACAATACTATATACGAATTTTTCGTCGATTTTACACAATTTTTTCTTCAGACCTGAAACCTTTCACGTGTTTGCATTTTCGTACCTCTAATCTATTTATCTTACTGTCTACCGTGTACGTAACCTATCCGAGTGTGTATATAAAAACTTAGCATGAATATAGTGTGTTTGAGTTGTACCTCAAAATTGCTTTGTTCCGTATTTAAACCTCTTGTATGAGATGTCGTCGGTATTTGTATTGGGACCGAGCAAACATTAGTGTATGGAAAAATATCGCAAAATGTCGCTATTTTTTTAATTTAAATTTAATCCTTTTGATGTGTTGAAGAATAACGAGATAATTTATCATTTGCAGAATAAAAAAATATTAATCTGTTTGTTGATTAACGATGCTAAATTGTTTATATTTTTGCTAAAGAATGTTTGTCAAATGTTTTTTCGAATGCTTTTCTGAGAAAATGTATATTTTCTTTGAAGATGAACGATATACTCATTTGCATCGCATTTGAGCATCGTAAATTTTATATCAAACAATTTAATCTTTCTGATAAGCTAAAGATATTTTGATGATATTATAACTGATATACGTAAGTATACCTTGTTCGCATATTCCTATAGATAAAATTTTCGATGTGAATACATTTTATGTTAAATAATTTAATTGATGTAAATTGTAAGTACTCGGAATAAAATTTCACTTATAATTATATGTCATTATAAAATTTTAAAAGTGTATTTGACACAATGAAAGAATTTTCGCGTGTTTTCGAAACCAAGATTTTTTTATTCAAATTTATCACGATGATCATTAATTACTAGATAAAAAGATTCGAACTATTCTAATCAGATAGTAAAAAATATAAGCACTTCTAAAAATACGAATATTTCTACACATAGTTATTTTAATTGAGTTCAAATAAAAAAAAAACGTGTCACACTAAATTAGAATAGTATCACGATCGTGATTAGATATAGAGGAAAATTTACGAATTCAGTAAGTGTTATACTAAAAAAATCAACTCCTTCGAATATTGTCATTAAATATAAATGTCTAAAATTAATTATTATATAATATTATATTTATTTAATTTAACTATGCATCATATAATGCGAGATAAGATTATTAAAAATTAAAAAAAAAAACAAAAACTCCCACATGAGTGCATGATATTTTTTAACAAAGGATTTATAGGAAAATTTTCATTAAAAAAAATATATGACAAATATATTTGATTTTTTTATTGTCATTTCACGTAATTAACATTCGTTATCGAAATTGATAACGAATACGCCTTCCATGAAAATACTTTTAATTATGTCAGATGTCCCACGATTACACATCCTGTTCACACATCCTATTCAATTAAAAATTACGCACAACCAAAACCAAAAATCACACACTCCGCACTCATACAAACTATTACTCACAACCCATCACACATCAAAAAAAAAAATTCCCCCCAACATCAAATCGACCGCAAAGCCCACCGACACACAATCCCAACGCTAACAGAAACCGCAAAATTTCAGCTCCCGACTTCATATACATGTACGTGAGAGGAGACCACGTGTACGCACTGGTGCGTGAAAGAGGCTCGTGCGGAACGAGGCACGAAGCTCGAATCGTGCGTGTCTGTTTGGACGACAGGGGCAGCAAGAGGCATCCCAGGGACTGGACAACCTTCACCAAGGCTACCATCTCTTGTAACACGCCGCACTTTTATCATTTAGGTGAGGAAATGTCGTGGAGGGTTGTAGAGGCTGAGGCGTAGCTAGGGGAGGGCAAGTGGGTACAGAGATCCTTGGGCGCCAAATTGAGAGGGGTGAAAAAATGAGATTCGAAATATGTGTATTTTAAAAATAAACTTCCTTATGCATGGTTATTAAATCAATGGCGGATCCACGGTGGTGGCAAACGGTCGATTTCCACCACCCTAGAGATTTATATAATTTTATACATGTACATTATAATTGCAATTCGAATTAAAAAAAAAGTTAAATAAATAAAATGTTTAAGCACATTTAGATTTTTATGTTTTTTTCAGATATAACTACTAATATGGTATATTTTTGAAAAAAAAATCTGCCTGCGGCGCTAATGTCTATAATTTTGAGGAAATATGCTATTCAACCGTCTCGTTTTCATCAAAAAAAATTAGTATTTTTTTTAGTAAATCTCTTTAATGTCTTATAAATTTTATTAACATCAATACTTTTTGTGAGAAAAAATTCGCCTGCGGCGCTATTAAAAGAAAATTATAAAAAAAAAACGTTATAAAAATGTGTACTGGCACCATTTGTTTTAAAAAAAAGTACTGAATATAAGTCTTATTTTTGAAAAAAAAATGTATTAAAAATTAGAAATCACCCTCACCCTGCAAATTTCCTGGATCTGACGTTGTAGTAAACAATGTATTTATGGAAGTTTCGTTCAAAGCTAACAATCAGGTTTGAAAGGAACTTCAATGGGTACGCGTTCACGCAGGTCAACTTTTTTTATCAGTGGATTTTATCATCACGAAAAGGATCCGAAATCCAAAGAAAATATGAAAGAAAATTCTGCATACTTTTTATGATGGTTGTGAAAATATGTTGCTTTTTTCAACGAATTCAATTTGGTAAACCACAATGCCACAAATGAAGATGCAGAATCATGATTTTACAAAATTGGCTACAGGCGCCTCTGTTGGTTTTAGGTATTTTTAACGAAGTATCATTTGAAAATAAAATAAAGTATATTAAAACCATTATTTACCTTTTATAGATTGAAAAAAAATTTAATGTGTCGAATTGAATGGTTGGGGGGGGGGGAGGGCGCCAATTATAAATATGACTTGTCTCTGGGCGCATCACACCCTAGCTACGCCACTGTGTCGAGGGGAAAGTGGGGTGGGGTTGTTGGATTTGGTGATTGAAGGTTTTCGATGGGTTTGAATGGTTTTGATGGTGTTTGTTATTGCAGTTTGATGTTGTTTGTTCTGTTTTTTCTGACATTTTTTATAATATAAAGCTTTTACACTTAAAATTCAATTGTATACAAATCAAATTCAAACTTTTTAAAATTAAATTTAACATTTTAAAATTCATGTTAAACCTTTCTCAAATCAAATTCAATCATCGGAAAGTATTATAAAGACCATTATCATAGTAATTAATGAAATACAATCTATTTTTCAATTTGGGTTTGATAATCTAATGTTTATTTTGTATTTTTCATGAAATTATAAAAAATGAAGTAAATAAATTTGCAATAGTTGAATTTGATTTGTAAAAAATTCAATTTGAATTTTAAAAGGTTGAATTTGATTTGTATAAGGTTGAAATTAGAGTGCAAAAGCTGTAATAATATATAATAATAAAATATTTACGTAATTTTCCAGTACGTACTTTATGTGTTATGTATTATGATTGCATGTTGAATATACTTATTAATTTGTAAAATTGATGTTTTTTGATGTATTAAAATGTTTTAGTTACAGTTATCATTATATTTGCTTATAGTTCATTTGGGTTTCCCCGGTCAAATTTTAGGTTTTCAGATTCTATTAGAATATTTTTAGTCAAAATATTTATACTTGATTGCTCGTTAGTTTTATGTGCAATGTAGTTTTAGTGTTTCGATATAAATAAAGGGAGAAAATGCGTGTATTATTATAATAACTTATTGGATATATGTTGATGTTTCGATAATGTATATTTTGTTTATATTTCGATGCTACAAGTTGTGATAGATATTAAAGTTCATGTTATTTGTAAAAATAAATGAATTCAAGTGAAAATATAATAAGCATATTAACGTAATAATTTGAATATTTTTTATCCAAAGAACGCTTTATTATGTTTCAACGTGACTTTTTCTACTTTATATTTTGTGAAAAATTTCAGTTTTTAATGTTAATAATTCATGTCTCGAAATTTTTATTATATTAGAATTTATATTTCAAAAAAACTCTTAACGTATAAATGTAATTATTCAAAAAGTGTTACGTCAAAACGTAAAAGGCCAAGATCAACTGAGCACTTTTCAGATCACGATCCATTTTTTCGATCACGCTTTTATAAACTTTCCGCGCGATATGTAAAAATTTGGTTCGTTTCAAGTGAAAAGTCAAACGGAACAATCGACGCCTCGTTTTAAACTTCAAACTTTTGTTTTTAACTCTGCACATATGCGAATGAAATGCTTTTGAGCATTTCGCTTTTGTGTTTGTGTTTTTCATACTAAAGGGAAGTTTTATGATAATGCCGTATACAATATATTGTTGCATGAGCAACTTTAGTTGGCTTATTTCGGATGAGTATATTATAAAACGAAATTAATTCAAATTCACGATTTCGTACATAGAATTCGTGAAATACATCACGATTTTTGTGTTCGAATGCGGAAACAGAATAATATATAAATTGGAGAAACACACAAAAAGGTAAAGCCTTAAAAATATCACAATTGAAAGTACGTGCGCAAAAAAACGAGGTCGTTAGGTACATTTACGGATCCCTTATATATTTTTCGCTTATTTTAAATTCGGCTGAAAAACGTCGGTTTGCTTTTGATCCGCGACATCGCAAGCTCTTTTTGTGTCATACAAAAAAAACTCGTTTTCAAAAAGGATTCGGAGGGGGTCACAATAATATTTCTTTCTCAGGTAATTAATCTTTGAGCAATACGTCCGGTGAAATGCAAATTTTACACGAATGAAAAGCACCGTTTCATGCAAAAGAAATGTTTTCAATTCTATTTATAATAAATTTCACGTGTTTTCTACACTTTTTCGTGTCACCGTTCGCCGTAATTAATTAACGAAACGTGAAACGGAGCAGACATATTCATCGTTTGTAATCACAGCTTTTTTTCGATCGAAAACTCGGAGTTTTCAAAATATTTAAGCGGAAATATATGAGCCGCCATTTGAGATTAGTTCCATGGGAAATATTTGGCAATGAATCCGATAGTGGAACCAATTTATTCGACGAAAAATAAATCCGACACTATCCGTTTTTTATTGCTTTTACATATATCTTTTTTGCGTGAGAAAAAGGTTCGACGCTTTTATCGGGATGCAGAATATATCGATCGGAGATGGGCTTTTGATTGGGAGCGAAAAAATAAATCACGGGATTCTTTTTTCAATTTTGCAACTGAGATCTTGTTTAATCTCCGAATTTGCGCGAATTTTCAATGTCAAAAGATGTGAGGGATGTATTTTTTCGCTAATAAAATCCCATCAGAGCCTTTGTAAACAGACGAAACGTAACAATGCGACGATTCGATTATTTGATACGACGAAAATTGTATATAAATTGCAAAAGCGCGTGACTCGAAATTTTTGCGAGTTGGTAATTAACTTTTTCGTGTTTTTAATTCGGGTCACATATTTTGATGCGGCTGTTTTGCGCTTTAATAGAATGTTTGCGAAAAAAATAAATCGAACAAAAACTCGAATCGTTGGAACGAATTTTTTTTTAAATAATGCGAAAAGTTCATACGTAATCATATTAAAAGCGACAAAGTTGTCAAAATTTTGTTGTAAATTGACGTAAATATAAATTAAACCGAGTTGAAATTTTTTAAAAATTGCCATAGAAATAAATCTCATTTTTGGTATACATAATTGTAATTTTGTTCAATTTCCAAATTTAGATTCGTCATAATCAATATTAAAATTCTGATTCTTTTCACATTGACACACCTGTTTGTGTATGACCAAAAAATAATAATTTATAACAATTTTTTCATTGTCACCTTGACTATACTTGACAACTTGTTATATAACACTTCTTGTAACAAAAAAGAAACAAATGAAACACGATAAGTGCTGCCAAACTTTTTTGACATTATAATTAGACTTTACGAATTAGTTGACTCCGTACAAGATGTGTTTCACATCTTAAATATATTATACTATTATTATACATAAATACATATAAATTCAAAGTAAAATATTTTTTTTCATTATAATTTAAATTAGACTTCATTAAAAATCGTAATATACAAAAACTTTTCCCATCTTCTTTCTTTTTCAATTCCATTGAATTATGTGTGTTTTAATACAAAAAATATATATTTACAGAGAGTGCATATAGATTATCGGACGATTCAAATTCGCCAGTTTTTGGTGTGTTTACGAGCGGAGATGCAGGTGCATTCGCAGGCTCAGCCGTATGCGTGTTCGCGAACGACAAAATGGACCGAGTTTTCGCGGGAAAATTTGCCGGAAATTTTGAAAATGGAGAACCAGTGGCTGAAGAACGTGTGCCGGCTCCTAGACCCGGAAACTGTGGACAAGATACGACACAATTGTCCGATTCGGCCGTCAACTTCATTAGGTATTTCAAATTATTCGTTGAAATGTTTTTGAAGAAAATGATTTTATTCTATAAATAAAAATGATTCATTAAGGATTTGAGTTATTAAAATACGTAAAATTTTCATTGAAATCTATATAAAGTTAATCAATATTTGTATTTCTCCACGAATGTAAAAGGTATTGAATATTCTTGTTGAATGAATATATTGTTATTTGATCAAAAATCTTTTGATCCTAGACCGAGTATTTTAAGCCATTTCATTAATTATTTGATATAAAATTAAATTAATGCTTTAATATTAATTGAGTACTCATATTGAGGCTTATAACTCGTAATTCTAATTGAATATTAAGGTGAAACATTTTATAGGAACTATATATTGAACTTTCTGTTTATTATTATGTAAAGTGACCTTTCAATAAGCACGCTCACATTATAATTACAATAACGTTTTTTGCAACATCTATCTGAAACGATCTGAAAAAATTAACAAGGTCAGTTATACAACAAGGTTTTAAAACCATTTATTTAAAAAAAAAAAAATAAGTAATGACACGTTTTTATAACGTATCCAACTTTTTTCCTGCTTAATATTATTTCACATTTTTTACGCATAAGTGTCTACTTTTTGCATTCGAACATTACGCATTGCGATTATTATTTCACTAACACACACTAAGAGTTGTCGAGTACTTCAATTATAACACTTACATAAGGCAAAATTTGCGACACTTCTTTTTTATCGCTAAATTCCGTTTGTATTTATTGTCGTTCAACGCGCAAGAGTACGTGTTGTAGAACGTTTAGTATCCGTACTCGACTAATACGACAAAATTTATTGCCACTCTTTAATATTAGAGTAATAAATAATTTCTCCATATACAAAAGCGAGCGCAATCACGTGTAAATATTATACCATAACTCTCGTATGTGTATGTATAACATTTCACCTTATACTATGAGGAATATTTATGGGATAAAGCTCGCATTGTTTCGAAATAGAGTGTTTAATCATAATCGAAAAGTTAATTAAAAAATCGTACAATCGTTTTAATTACTCAAGCTTTTGTTCCCGACGAGTGCGGATGTAATTAGTGCATTTTCGAATCAAAAAACCCCGTTTCGGTTTTTTCCATGGAAAATGCAATTGTGATTGTTAATAAAATACATTTTGTACCGATGATTTCGACTTTTTTTATTTGTAATTCAAAACTATCATATTATATAACATATGTCATTTACAAATATCTGTACAAAACGCATTTCAGATCCGACACGTCAACGGCTTGATTCTATCAATTCGAATCGGACTCCCTCGAAATTCTGCCTCTAAAACCAATTTACACACACATAATAAATAGGCAGATGAACGTTCCCATTATTGTCCCCACATCATGCAAACTCATATACAAGGGGAAATTGAATTCGACGAAACTCTCCCCTGACATACGCGAGTAGCAAAATCGGCGGAATACCAAGCAAATTTCAAATTTCCCTACTTTTCCCTATTAGATGAAAGGTGCCGGATTAGAATTAATTAAATTTTCAATTGAGCAACATTTATATGTTTTATTCTCTCGAAACATCATCATATATATGTGGATGATATATTTTTTTCCTAAACAGATCTCACCCGCTGATGTACGAGACGGTATATTCAGAATTCAGCGGGCCCGTGTTCGTTCAGAGGGACGCCATTTTCACGTCTCTCGTCGTCGACAAACTCAATTACACTAAGGAGGGACGATGTTACTACGTCTACTATTGTGGCACTGGTGAGTACGAAAAAAATATGTATTATATGTGAAAGATGCTGAGATAGTTCCATGTTCGGGTTGATGCCTTTGTATTAAGAATAAATGTTGTTTTTCACGTGATACGGAGTGCTCTCCAGTATAATGTGAAAGAAACTGATCGTACATAATGCGTTTTATATGCGACGCATTTTCCCCGAAACATATTAACATCAAAATTTAATAATTGACTTATAACCACAGGGGAAGGCCTCATCTACAAAGTGGTACAGCGTTGGGACGCTCCACCCAACATAACTTCGAGCACGTTCCTCATCGACGTATGGGAAGTTTTCGCCCACAGAAGATCCATAGAAGCGATGACATTATCTAAAGATTACAAAAGCCTTTACATAGCGTCCGATTACGGCATGAAACAAATAAAACTGTCCGGAGTTTGCTCGGGGCATTATGACAGTTGCATCAGATGCTCGAGGGATCCGTACTGCGGTTGGGACGTGCAAAGGGACGTTTGCAGGCCTTATAGTGAAGGGTTAGTGTTATTTTTGTTCAATTTATATTTTAGTTTTATGTATAATGTCGTGTGTGGGGACGGAATTGGGTTTGTGTAGCCTCTTTCTGGATATTTCGGATATTCTGCACGGTTGTGTAGGTTGGCTTGTATCCAGGTTGGATTCGTTTTGATGGGGTTTTATGAAATTCGTTCGTTTTATCTGAGCTGAAAATCTGGTTGTGGTGAATGTTTTGATTGAAAAATTTCACTAGTGTAAAGGTAGAGGTTTTTGGAAATTCGCATAATGAAGTGCGAAATGGATATTGGATTTTTATCAACGGTGTAATATAATCGCAAGTAGATTGAAATCTTTTAAGAACGTTTTGAAATATTTAAATATCGAATTATGTTTTTCGTTTATGTAAAACTGTGATGAAAGATTTTCTATGAATACTTAATTGTAAGTTGAAAAAAAAATTAAATCAATTTGGCCAGATTGAAAAAAATTTTGTTAACGTATTATCAAACTGCTTATGAGATTGAATTGAAAATTAATCTTTAATTTATAAATAACCTTGTACATAACAAGCAGGACTCTAACACAAAAAATCTTCAACTGAAAAAGCAGTTCTTTCAAAAAATTGGAACGAAATATCATATAATCCTTGTTAATTTAATTTTCAATTAACACAAAGTGTATAAATGATACAAAACACACATATGTGTCGTGCCAAATAAAAAAACTCGTCCTCTATTTTATCAAATCAATCGAGGGCAAAATTGAAAACTTCCACGTGCCGAGATTCTGATCCTTTTTTTCTCTCTTTTCCTTTCCGCTCCCAATTTTATTGCAATGATTTATCATTGGAAATATCGCAGCAATAACATTCGATTTTATAGGTGGACTCGTGCGCAATATAAGCGACGCTACCGTTTGGAATTGATTCGAAGAAATGTGTGTATAGTGTACGCACATCGGACTACAGTATATATCCGATTTATCAAGTTAATTAGGGAATTTTGTTTTTTGAACAGTTCAATGTGGAAATGATATAAATTATTTGAGATATTCATAATTTTATGTAAAATATATCATAGTAAGCACAACAATTTTGATGAGTTTAGGAAAATATTTTTGGAATATTTAAATAATTTTTTGTTAGTGGTTTTTTATTTGGATTGAGTCATTTATTATGACACTTAATTTCAATGATCTGTGAGATTCAATGCATTAAAAATTATCAAGATATTGAATGAAATGAATGAATATGTATATTTTTTTTAATCGAATAATCCAAGAATACACCGTACAGCAGATCGGAATATTCGCATTTCGTCTATTGCCGACGAGCCTCGTTTAAAACTACGATTCGAAACTAAATGGCGCGAAATTCGATATGTACGAACAAAATTCGCTAGCGCAGGACAACCGGCGCTCGCAATCTTATATTATTACGTCATTGCGACGAATCCTTCTCCCATCCGTATTATATAAATCTCCCAATTTTTTCTTCCAGGCTCTTCCAGGACGTGGAGGACGCGAGTGCCCGAGGATGCGACGATTTCATCCGTCCCAAGGAAGTGTCGGCGACATATGGCCAGAGCGTTTTTTTCAGCAGCTACTTCGATCTGCCCCAAGTGGAGGAAGTGTCCAAGTTCACATGGTCGAAGCGTAATAAGGACAATGGAAGGAGTCAACTTATATTAAGGTCGGGGATAAGGGCCGATCGGAAATGTGGTGAATCGTTGAATGCTTGAGATGTGACATGTCGGGTCGTGATTTGTCGTATATTGATGCGGTTGATAAGCGCGAATTTTTTGCGTGAAAGCGTTTTTTTCGGAGGAAATTTGAATGGGGATTAATGCGGGAATAATTCATGTTTTTCTATTTATAGAGGGGCGATTTATTAAGTCATAAAGTTCGTACAATGCGAAAGTTTCGAGTCTGTGTAGTTCAACCGGACGCTAGGTCGTTTTCCGGATTACGTACAATTTACTCAAATATTTATTACGAAACTTAGCGTTGTTTCCGTTTAAAAATTTCTTATGTAGGCGAGAAACTTTTCAAACTCTTTATATATATAATACCGTTAACTTATTTAACATACAAGTTAAACTCGTGATATCAAATTTTACTCGCGTTCTATGATTAATGACAACGCGTTTGTCAAAAGCCTCATTACTGATAAAAATACACTACGAGCAAAATAAAAATACTGCAGAGTTGAAATATCGTTTTCCCTTTACTACGTAAAATATAAATACGATGTAAAAACAAATATTTTATATACGAAAAGACAAATTTATTGAAGGGAACCACAACGGCGATTTCTTTCATTTCGAACGACGCACATATCAATCCAAGTCAAATAAATGTATACGTAGGGAAAAAAAGGAAAAAGTTTGAGTGACTTTTTTCCCGCGCTTGAGAGACAAGGAAAAAATTGGACAATTTAGTATTCGGAGCATGAACGTCGGTCTCGTAAAATTGGTAATGAACCCATTGTTTTAATTTACTTTAAAGGCCTCCTTTTTTTTTGTTTCGTGCCGCACTTGTATATAGAATATAATGCGTCCGCGTATTTCACGAGTCGGTTATGCTCCTTTTTTTGGAGCCTCCGTCCGGTCTCGAGGATTCGTGAAAAATAGCAAAGACGAGAACGAAATTCTGCGCTTTTCTCAGTTTTTCTCCCATATACGTATATGTATGTACGTATGTTTTCTCAGTGAATTTTCTTCGTTTTCGGCGGCGGAAAACTATTTTTCACATTAGAAGAGGTGGAAACGAAGGGATTATAATTGAATGAATCCGCACGTACAAAGCGTCGGATAAGCTCTGCGTCCTCGATTCTATTAAACGTCTCTTTTATTTTGTGTCCATTTTTTTGTTTTTGTGAGTTTTTTCCCATTTTTTCGGTTTGATTATATGAATTATTGCCCGTTTTCAGCTCTGACAGGTTTTTATTCACTGCCAGTCGTGGCCTCGTCATATTGGGTCTGGGTCTAAAGGACGGCGGGGTGTTCGAGTGTCGTCAAGGGAACAGAATCGTCGCCCTATACAACTTGACAATAGATTATGACAGGTGAGCTAAAAATATTCAACCCCTCCCCTGGAATTATTCCGGTTCCACAACAAAGAATGACAAATTCCTGGATTTTCGTCCGCGCACTATTGAGAGATGTCAACGATGTCGCATTGTCATGAAAACTGTTTCAGTCTATTCGAAGTATTCGCATTGAATATACCACAATTGAGTTGTTAAATTATTTTAAAATATAATATATATTTTTAATAATTAATTTATATTCGTTGAAAGCAGTTAACATAAAATTATTACATTAGTCAAAATAAACGCGAGGAGTGAAACAAATGTAAGCTTTCAACGTCATATGTTATATGTATATTAAAAAAAAAATTACATATGTAATAAAAAGGTAGAGAGAGAGCTTTTAACATACGCACGCCGAGATGAAATTCAACAGCGGGATTTAATAATGTCGGGTCGGTCTTAAGTATTAATGCAAATGTTTATTTTTCCGTACGCGCAAAAAGGGTACGAGCTTTTCATCACCGCGGAAAATACACGCGCGTGCTTAATACGGAAAAGCGAAAACGTCAAAGTCAGAAAAACGCATATCACTCGCTTATAATAGTGAAAAGGACCCCGAGTTCCGAATCGACAGGTTTCGACGGGAAACAATTTTAATTGCCGTCGAAAATCGGGCGCGAGTTTTCCCGCGCGTCGGAAAAGTCTCAGTCTTTCACGGTTCACGTTTTCCGCGGGAATATTCGCTTTTTCTTCGGCGGTCGGTTTCCCTGAATAATTCATTCGGAGCAAATGAGAAACTTCTTGAATCATTTAAACAAGCCGAAAAGCGATCGGTCGCCGAAGTTCAGGCGATAGTAGTCTCGAGGAAAACTCCTGCTGGTTCTTTTGTGTTGAAGATTTTCCGATTTTCTCTAGAGGAAAACGTTGTTTAAATACTTGGCGTAGTCGCTGAATTTACATTATTATGTGCACATAATTATTTATAAGTAATTATTGATCTATTTAATTGAAATATAAAGAGAATAATAAAATTTTAACATCCGATTGAATAAAATATGAAACATTTCAGATTGGAAAAATAAATATTATTTCATTCTCGGTCCACGTTGAATATTCAAAATTGAAAAAATTGAAAAAATTTATTTTAAAAGCGACCTTTGTCTGACTTTACATCTTTTTTATAAATATTCCAATACAACAATCGTATGTAAAATCATAAATTCATTTATCCGTGAAATGTGTAACGAAAATACCAAGTATACAAATCACATCTAGAATTTCGCTTCGCATACATAACGAGCCTTTATTTTTTTCGACCGCGTTTACAACAATATGTTATAATTATGCAAATCAAAATGTGTCCGTAATATATGTGAAAACATCCGATGGTATTATGCGAAAATTTCGTTAGTTATTTTTTTATGCAAATCGCGTCATAACGCGAGTACGTATTTTTATTTTAATTAATTGAAACACGAACGCAACGTACGCGATAACACCAACGGCCCGGAATTTAATTAAACAAACGTATCCTGGGATTCGAAAGTATCGTCGACCGATCGAAACAAAACTAAATATTAATCATCGTAGTATAAATACAGATTTTTCTTTGATTAAAGCGTCCATTTTCCAAATTGTCCGTAGCTCCGCGATATTATTTATACACGGAGTACTCTACAGCAGTTGATTAGTCTGAAAAGTAAATAAAAGCGTCCGGCGCTTTCACTTAAACTTTCACGCCTTTCGAAAAGAAAATATTTGAACACAGACCCCGAAAGTATAAAGCGCCATCGCCACTCCCTCGCTTTTCCGTTCCTCCGAATCCTTCGTCAGTCTTGTAATTGGCCTCTCAAGAAATTAATAAGGACCGTCGTCCGGCCATTATGTTGTATGCGCGCCTTCAATATTATGTTTTCTGTTATATTACACGCTTGAAGGTATAGAAATACTATTTTCAGATGTTCTCAGCCTCTGCAGAATGGATCATATCATAGGATATATTTGGATTGGTGCAGACAGTTCTTGAAGCATAAAGTGGCTATGAAGCTGTGGCAGTCAAAAAGGAAAGAAGTAAGTTTAAATTCGATATCGTTTTAATATTATTTAAATTTTAAAGTCGATATTTTTACAGCAATGCAACAATCCTGAGCAAAATTGGAACGACAGGAGTTCAAACGAAGTGTTACCTTTATACTGATAATAATTTAAATTTAAATATTTAAATATAATGCTAAAATAAAATTGTTGTTATATAAAAAAAATTGTTTTATATCACTGCTGACTTCCCATTGTTTCGTACCGCTCATACGTAATTCAGAGCTTTTGAAATCCGCTCGTGTCCTCAGGGCTCGACTTCTTTTAATTACGAACTAACCTCCATTGTTAATTTTCTCGAATGTGTGTCACACAATAACGCATTTAATCGAAAAATTAACGTCGTTTGCAAAACTTAATTGCGCGCAAAACAAAGGGCTTCGTTTTCGATGAAAAGCAATAAATTCAGTGCGGTTTTTGGGCGCTTTTCGAATTCTGACACGCATACACACACAATAGTTTCCAACACAGAAAATTGCTTACGCGATTCTTTGAAATTACAAAAATATTTTTATATTCATATAATGCTCGCGAAACTTTACAACATTAATTGATTGATGATGAACGACTCGAACGAAGTTACACCAACACCAATATTGGTGAAGCGCAAACTTCTTAAAAGTAAAATTTCCAAACCAGCACAAAATCCCGATCAATACCATCATATTACAAACAAAATAAAAAATAACACCCAAACCCAAAAATTCCAATAACCCAACACACACCCAAAATTTGATCACAGCGGGTCTACTTTGCACCGCTGGCCCAGAATTGAATTTTTCCCGTATAATTTTAGTATTCCTCACCCATCGACACCCACACCCCTATCGACACACCCCAAGGCGTATTCGCTAAGCTCCGTTGTCGTTTTCCGTCGAATTCCCGACGGTGCACAGTCAAGGGTGGCCGGTGCACGGTGCAGTCATTATTGGAGGCTTTGCAGGAGGAGAGAACAGTGGACGGATTACGTGACGGGACTTTGTACGACCTGTTCGCCCGCAAGCAAGAAATGCTTTATATAAGAAGAGTGTCGCTCAGAAGAATCTCTCCATTTCATATATGCGGGCATTATTCGGGACGTCATTATATGCAATATCTGAAGAATCAGGGAAGCGCAGGGATTGCGGTTTTATTCTGTTTTTTGTATGGATTGGTTGATTGTGTGAGGTGGTGGAAGAATATGAGTGTTTGTATTAAATTTAATTATTATGATATGGTGAATATATACTCGAGCCTCGTATAATACAGTTTTATATAGCACGATTTCGGTATAGCACAGTTGATGAATTGTGATCTAATTTTTTTGAACAACACGTTTATAGAAAAAAAACAAATAAAAATTAATTAGATAATCTTTTACTTAAGAGTATATAATATAATATAATTATTTATTCACAAATTTATATTTTAACTCATATAAAAAATATATAATAAGTGTTTGAACTGACAATGAGATTTTTAACAGATTTCATGCTTGATTTGTGCTTTACAAGTGCGTTAATTAATATTTTTTCGAACGAAAATGATTTGTAAGAACCATCAAACATAATCTTCTACAACACGTGCAAAATTTGTTAAGAAATATCTAATTTGCAGACTTATAATACATAAATTACGCGTGAAACTCATTAAAAAATTTAATTTAAGCACCTATAATCTATAATGCTTTTTATCCGTTAAAACATAAATTTGCCGATAAAAATTTACGCACCTAAAGTAAAGGATTACCATTAATTAATACGTTTGATTTGTACGCCTATGGATCGCATCATCACAAATATGTTGTACATACATACATATGTGTTATTCATGAAAAAGAATCGAATATATAGAATAATTGTAAATCACAGTGATGGTGAATGAATGATCAATTATATATTATTAAAGGTTTTTTTTATAAATACGAAAGTATATTTTCTATACTGTTCATTGGAAAAAATAAAGAAGTTCGATTTTTTTTTCAAACGAAAAATCTAATTTTGAATGAACTTCAAACCTCGGATAACACGGATTTGTATTATGCGACGTTTTTGTGGAATCATATAATCGTGTTATACGAGAACCAATTGTATTTGGGATAAAAGATTTATCACCGTCAAAAATAATTTAAATAAATATTTGATTCCTCAATGATTAGTATTGTGAAAATCGTAATGATTTTAACATTCATTTCGTAGCAAGTGAAGTAAATTGCTTCAATGCAATATGCAGCATAGTTACTCTTCAAAATGATATATAATCATGCATAATATTACCTGCATTATGTAAATGCTACACAATATAATGATCGTTATTATATACAATAGAAAATTTCGTACACCAAACTAATAAAAATTTTGGATGCAAATCAAACGAAAAAAATACACATCAAAAATAAATTTAGATTTTTTTTTATTACGTTTTTTACATAATAGAGACAAATTAAAAATAAATAATATTTTGTAAAAAAATAAAAAAATTTAATGACATTATTGAAAAATTTTGGGAAAATTGTCTGTGATATTACATTAATCGGTACGGCTTTCGAGTTAACCTAATCCCGCAAAGTGAATACGGCAGGTGGAAAATTCAGCAATCGTCGCCACCGTCTAACAGCCAGCCCATTGTTGAAAGTCGAAACGAGCTGCAAAAAAAGTAAATAAAACGGAAAAAAAATAAAACAGCGAAATAGATAGAGAAAAGCGTCGACGCAACAGAGCGGCCGGTTGCGAATCGCTCCTATAAATTTTCAAAAGCAATTACGCGGAGGTAGGTGGAAAAGAGCAGCTGCCGGAGGGAACGTCGCGCGAATTTTCCGAAAAAAAAAGATTAAAAAAGTACCGGGAAAAAACTAGAAATGTAGTCGGGAATACGCCATTACGTCCACCCGGTTGTGCCTAGGACAGAGATGGAGCTCGTTCGAAAAACGAGCGCGGTCCGCTTTTAAAAGATAGCCCGCGAAAATTGCACGTATTATTCGGTGATTTTTTTTTTAAATGGGAACGAGACCGATGTTCGCCTGGAAGTGTGGTAAGTGGAGAGGAAATGCGCTTTGTTTCGAATCAGGACGATTTATGGTGGGAAATTGTGGTGTTGTTTGGTTTTTTAAGTTGTCTTGTTAATAAGATTTGTGAAGTGATTGAAATAGTAATTATATGTGTGTAGGTTTATTCAATATGTTTGATTGATCGTGTTGTTATTTATGATGATTAATCAGTTTGTTTGAAAACATTATATTTGATTTTATGTGACTTTTCCTTGTGGGGGTTTTTCGAAGATGTTTTTGCGCCAACTTTTCCTGTAATATAATGATCTGTAATGAATAATCATGAGTGTTATTAATATTTTATCACTTTGATCTTCAATGTATCGAGTATTTAAATTATATACTGAAAAATTATATAAAATTACGTAAAATGAATATATTGCATTTTTAATAAAAAAATTATCTAATGCAGAGTTGAGATTACAGATTTCATTAATTTAGATAATTTTTTTACTCAAAGAATCCGATTTCTCGAGTGCTTTATGATGATTTATTATACATAATGAATCATCTCAAATATTTATTATGACAAACTTTAATGATAAGAGGAATTTCAAAAAAAAAATGTTTCTTCAATCTCAAGTTTTCAAGGTAGTCTAATTAACGATTTCCGTTAAAAATGTGATATAGTCGAGCAATATTTAATCTTATCAGTTGAATTATTTAGGCGTTTAATGATAACTGTGTTATGAATCTACAAAAATGCTTGGTAATGAAAATGTAACAAATCAATTTAGGTATCAGGAACATTGATGTTTGACACTATACTTGGCATTCCACGGGGAAAATCCGGGGTGAATATTAAATTAATTAAAAAAATATATTTATTTTAATAATCTTATTGAATTTTATATAATTTAATAAAAATAAACGTTTAACACTTATTTCAAATTGATGAATTAAATAGGAAGTTTCGAATGTAACCGGATCCGAACATACAACAACTCGAAAAGAAAACACAGGAAAGCGGTCGAGCAATACGGAGAAGAAGATACATCGAATTGTCCGAAACTAAAAACAAAAACTACAAAAAAAAATCCTAAAAGAAAGAAAAAACCGAAAACGGTAAGGTTTGTTGGCAAACTCGTTGCGAACGATTCGAAGCACCGGTCAAGTAGATACGTTAATTGGCCGAGAGTGGATTTTCACGGAGAAGGCAAACTTTCGATCGACGACTTTTCTTCCGGCTTTATTTTGCTATTTATCTATTTTTCCGAAGACCGAAAGCCGTGCTAATTGTGACTTTAGAAAGTTTTCGATGGGAATAAAAATTATCTGTTGAGGTTGTAATGAAAGGTAAATGATATTGTTTAAGTAAAAGTTAGTTCCAGGGTAATTAATATTTAAGGTTCTTTAGTATATTTTCTACTCTCTTATGATTAAAATAAATAAAGATAACTATTATAATTAGTTAAAACTGTATATTTCTAGTTTATCGTTTTTTATTATGAGCAAATTTCGTTTCCAGACCATTATTCTAATCTCCCAATTATTCACATATTAGGTACTTCACGTGAGCGTTGCATAAAATAAATGTGCGTATATTTAAAAAGGTCGCTTTATGCGAATCAC
The DNA here is from genome assembly GCA_009617725.1 of Hydropsyche tenuis. NCBI lineage: Eukaryota > Metazoa > Arthropoda > Insecta > Trichoptera > Hydropsychidae > Hydropsyche > Hydropsyche tenuis. Next base: position 1,170,953 of record VTON01000056.1, on the reverse strand, counting down.
ATCTTTGTGAGTTTCGCTTTTCTCGACACACCCAATTGGCATACAAACGACCGCTTTCACATAAAACTTTGCCCATTTTCTTCGAATATAAAGCTTAAAATTCCACAGAATCTACGTGCATGCAAAAAGATATTTAACATTTTTCTCTATTGCCTATCATCATGTCCCAGATAAAGCTCAGATAGATATTTCGAGAATTTAAGTGATGCCATTGAAATATCTGCTTAGAGTTATTTTTGTAATGTAATTTTTTCAATATAGTCTGTATTATTCAGATATGTTTGTTTATTAATGTCCCGATAATTTCTCTTATCTAGAATATTGTTTTGGACATATTGTTTGCTCGTAAGATTTCTTGCCTTCGAGGGACAAGTCGACAACACAAACGCTTAGAATTGATGATTAATAGGAGCATATAATATGCTTTCATTATTATGATAATGGTACTCGCATAATAAGGACTTAATAAAATAATGTTAATATATTACAACAAAAAATCACAATAAAATCTGAGTAACAACATAAAAAAAATGAACAATTCAATTAATTTCATTATGTACATATTAAATAAAATACAATGAATTTACAAATCAACTCATATCCGAAGAATGTCGAAGTACACAATCCAACTCGTAAAATAATTCCACATATCTTTAAAAGATAATCGCACCATAGATCAGTATACGTCATCGAAAAAACGCGCGTTATCGGATCGTACCGCATTAAAGATAAAAACCAGTGTTCGAACACAGTCCGAAGAATCCATACGTTTGCTGAAAACTCTGAAAATTTCCTTCAGATGATCCGATCTGTTGGACCCGGACGACCCTAGGCCATTACACTCGACGGCCAATCGAACTTTCGTGTGCGTGTGATGTGAGCTTTTCCGGAAAACTCGAGCTTTTCCAAGATGGCCGTCAGCTATTTCCAATTCGTGTTCGCCACTTTTCTGCTGTCGTGTTTGTCCGCCGGTTTGCTCATTGGGAGCATGGCTACGGAAGATTGGGTTAGTTCGAGAAATTGATACCGCTTTGAGTGGATGTCTTTGAAAGTGTTATGTGACCTAAGTTTGAAAAGTAGAGTTCGTACTTCAAGCGTTGATTGAGGGTGAAACTCCATGACGAGTGTATCTCATGAACGAATTTTGCTTTGCTCTCGTTTACTGTGTCGCCTCTGATTTATGAAACACGCTTATGTTTATTCTGATAAGATTTTTATATAATTCTATAAAAAAATTTATTTATAATAATATAATTGTTAGGTAAAAGGAGAACTTGTGAAAAAAAATATAAATTTGCCTGATCTGATCAATTATGGTCTCTTTAAAGGCACTTTTATTACGAAAAATCCAAATCCTTACCCAAATGATTTATATGGTAAGATAAATTTGTCATCTACTTAAATCCAGTATCTTTAGTTCAATGCTTATTTTAATTTTAATATTATGTATAATTTTCATTACAGTGAGTTGTATTTATGGAGAAAATGTATGTGCGTACAGCTGTGAGAAAACATCTGAGAAGAGAAAAGCTGAGGTATTTTTTTTTATTTTTAACTATAAAAATTTATTAAATTATTTACTTGAAATGAATGATTTTAGATGCAAGTATTATTAAATAAGGAACTTCCTAATTCTATATGTAATACAGCAATAGATCCAGATATAGATAAATGTATCGTTGATTTCTCATAAATATTGAATTTCAAACCTTTAAAAGACTTTGTAATATATGATTCTTTTGCAGTTCCAGGCGATATTGTATGGTTCAATTCAGGAGTTTATTTAACAGTTATTATATTGTGTGGATTGAGCATATTACTTGCAATATTTTCAGCACTATTGGGTGTATATAATACATCAAAAATTGCAATTGAGCCAATGCTAGGAATTTTCGGTGAATATTGATTTTTCATAACATTCTTACATTGATTTATCAATTTTCAGTCAAAATAATAATTTTTTATAATAGGTTTATATATATGGCACGGTATAGCTATTGTATTTGAAGTGCTCATACTAATTCTGTGGGGAGTACATTTTGAAACAAATGTGAGGGAACAATTAGCATTTATTTACACAATGAGTATAAGAACTGATTATGAACGCTTCGAAACAGAAATTGGATTCTCTTATTGGTATAAAAATATGAGAATTATGTAATATATATCGAATAATTATATTACTTTATTATTTGATTTACTTATAGGTTCGTTTTCGGTGCTATGATATGCAGTATTCTAGCGGAAATTTCTTTGATTGTACGATGGTGGAAAATCAAAACAGCACCTCCACCACCTACAGTTGCTCTCGAGAATAACACTGACAACACTATTTTCTTATATTAGTGACAATCTCTCAATTCGAAAAGTGCGCAAATACATATATATAATATGTATGAAGTGAATGTGAATAAGAGACAGAACAAGTTAAAAAAAATAGCTATTTTATGTACTGTGAAAACTAATTGAATAGGTCGTTTGGGGAAGGACTTTTCTAAAAAAGATGCAGCAGATTTACAATAAAATTAACTCACTGTCAAAAGAATTGTGTTAATCTAAAACTTTTACAAACATTCATGTAAAATAAGAAGGATTTTGAAATCAATTATGTATTATATTTTCGAAAATATGTTACTTATTGTTATATTAATTGTGATTTTTTTTATCACTACTGAGGTGGTAATAATAAAGAAAAATGTTCTAAATTAGATATATGTTATGAACATAATCTAAAATACTCGTTAGTTCTTTACACTTATTGTATAAATAAAAATTTTAAGTAATTTTACGTAAAATATAACATCTAAATTATGTTTACTGACTCTGATTTTTAAGGTATCGTAAAAATGTAATATACATAGATAATTCATTTTCAAATTGTCTTATTTGAAAGTGTTTAAATTTAACTGAATAAGTTATATATTATATTTGTCATTTTTATTTAACAATGAGTTTATTCATAAGTTTTGCCAGTATTTATTTATTATGCGGTGATGCAAATGATCCTCCATATAATAATATATATTATATATTGACAATAATTTGAATAATTTAAAAAAATTGAGTCACCGAAATATGTTTTTCCAATTTGATAAGGCATATTATTGTATTTCAATAAGTTACAAAAAAAAAAATAGAAAACGAGGATAATTAGAATAAACAAACGTTTATATATTTCAATTATATATCTATATTTGTACACCAACATTTCAAAAATGTTTAAAATTACATTAACACATTAGATAAAATTTCTACAGAAATTATAAGACAGAAGTAAGACACGTTTAGGAAAAAATATTTTACTCTTTACTCTTAACCATCAACAATAAAATCTGATATAAAAATATTATTAAAATTTATACATTAGAAAAACTATGATTGCACACTTAAACAATACATAACCTTGTTAGTTGACTAATCTAACAGATGAATTTTTGTTCATTTTATAAAGTGATTTTATAATAGGTATATCTATAATGTGTATAGATATGAAAATTTTTTTTACTGAAAATAATTGGTAAGTAAAATGACAAGGAATGTTTAAAAACTTATATAAAACCTGGTGTATAAAAAAAGATAAATCCGATAATTATTTAAAGCTTAAAAAAATAATAGAATTTGTAAGATTATGAAATATAGACAGTGAAATAATTTTTTGTTCAGTAAATGCATTTGGCACTGAAAAGAAAATTGATCAATATTATTAATCACATAATATTTCATACAAATAACATGATATTCTTAAATAACCTGGGCATATAAGAGATCAATAGGATAAACAAAAATAACAACTTAACCAATTATTTTAACAAACTAAAGCCTCGTGGGAACATCCTAGGTATCAAAGGCTGATTTTTCTATAAATATTAGATACACATACTTTATGTCATCCAGTGGTTAACTTTCAATAATAATATTTGTCCCTGAAGTATTTCAACATGGATGTGACACCGCACTGTCTGTAAATTGGCAGATGAGCACATAAACCACTATGGCACGGCTTGTATCAACCAGTTCACTTTTATCGATTTTTTTTATTCACAATAATGTATCTGAATTATATTGCAATAATATAAAAGTTCATTTACAAGAAAACATGAATTACATAAATAAAGTAAATATTTTGGTATTTATCAGACAATTTTTAAGGGCTCACAAATTGAATAAATAAAAGATATAAAAAGAAATAGAGAGTGAGAAAAATCTTTTCTCTAATTATGCAATACATATTTTAGGAAAAAGCAAACAACTTATTCATTTGCTTAGTAAGAAAATATTTTGAAACATTATATACACATAAAAAGTGAAATTGGTACAAACAAAAGTATAAGTTTTTCAACAGAATAAAATTTATTCTGAATAAAGCCATTTGTAAATAAAATTTTGAACTAATATGTACATTTTTCAAAGATGCTATTGATGAGGTGGTTTTAAATCAAATATTTCAATTAGAAGGGGTTCTACGTGACTTGGGTTTACATCTAAATATACTCCTATTACTTCTTCTGCCAATTTTTGAAGTTCCATTATTTTCTGAATTAATTTCAAAAATGTAGATTTCGCTTCACATCCTGGGTAAACACTTTCCAAATATCGTCTCAATAAATAATAATAGGAGTTCTGGAACAAAAACAAAATTAATGTATTATATTTTGTATGGAGTAATATGTAAATTTATAGAAATCGAAAAAACGTTGATTGTGGAATATGTTTTGAGGTAGAATTTAAAATTGAAAAATACAATACAAGGTGAAAATATAATACTTACTTGCTCTAATTTGATTACATCAGAATGAACTACTCGTTGTCTGTTTGGTGTGAATAAAACTATCGCACTCATGATAAGGATGATATTTTCATCAGTACGCCATTTAGCATCAAACGTTCTCACAAAACGATCGTGCTCTTGATATATATTTCCTTTAGCTAATTTTAGCACCTCTGCTTTTATGCTACTTAACGACTCTTGCGAGTGTGGCACCTAATTCACAACATAATTATAAATCCACGAAAAAAATTATAGACAATATCATTATAATTGTACCTTCCAAGTATCCCTCGCACAATCATATGTCATTGTACTTCTGAGAATCATCATTTCTGTACAACCTCCTTTCAACAGAGCAACTTGATCTTCTTCACACATGTTTTTGAATGCGTTTATCTTCTTAGCCATTTTTATAAGCCGTTTAATTGCAACGGCCGTTAAATTTATGATACTTAATAACATAGGATCGTTTTGTCCTTGTGAAGGCTGTAATATTTAAACGTTAATTGTCAATTAATAAAAATATAAATATTAAAATACTAAAAAATGAAATGAAATTACTTTAAATCCATTTTCATCACTAACAAGACCAGTTATATAGTCGTCCAAAGGAGCTAGTAATGCTTTATTTGCAACAATCAATTCATTCAATCTAGCACGTTCGGCATCGTTTAATTCACGACTAGAACTATTTATTTGTGTGAGAGACGTATATGTTTCGAACTCAAGTTTAATAGCTTCACACAAAATCAGTTTCATCGATTTGGGTTCGACTTGTATTCTGCAAGTGTATGAAATGGAATTAAATCACAAAAAAAAGAAAAACTACATTCTAATATAAACAAACCTATCGATATCTTGAAGCACATCTCTAGCAACGTTTTCTTTATGTTGAAACCCTTGTGTGTTAGATGGTGAACTGCTATCGCAGGCTGCTTGTTGAATTGTATTACTATTTGTTAACGCTGTAAAAAGTTTGGATGTATCTTCCATAGGTGGTGAAGTGGTTAATATATGGCGTATCATCGTATTGTCTTGTTCTTTCATATTACATAAGGATTGTCCGTTGCTTGGAGGGCTATGATCCATGTTGATGTGGTTTGAAATCCCGTTAGCAATTACATGATCGAACGTTAAACTAGCGTGAGACTGTAACGAAGCTAACGGTAGATTTTCTGAATTTGAGCCGAATTCTATAGGCATTGCGTTATATTTACTTTGATCACAGTTCACTTGGTTTGATACGTTATTGTTTTTAATAACACTAACGGTTTGATTTTGATTAGACGAACCGTCGAAATAATTAGCAGGGTTCAAGTTATTGCTTTTATCTGGAATTTGTTGTTCTTCACTGTTATTAGGCATTTGTTTGACGGAGTTGTTAGAATGTAAAGAATCGTCATCTTCTCGTTTTATTAACTTGGAACATGGAATTTCGTCGCCGTTTGTTTCGTAATTTTTCCTTTTGGCTCGATTTTCTGCTATTTTTAATCGCTTGTGAATTCTGTCTTCTTCGGACATGATGCAATCTTTAACCATTCCGATAGCTAGGCATTTTTCTAATCTACATTTTTGACAAAATCGTCTTGTGATCACAGTGATTTGACATTGTTCTCTGAACGGACATTTGAATTCTTTGCTAGCGAGGGCGTTCCGTCTAAAAAAAGCTTTGCAACTTTCACAGGTTATAGCTTTAAAATTATAGCCCAACGCTCTGTCGCCGCACACACCGCATACTTTTACAGGCAATAGTGATTCCGTTTGTTGGGTGTCTTGATTTTCTTCATTTTCCTCCATGATTCGAAATATCAGTAAAAGATATTATCTAAAAAATAAAACAATACACAATGAACAAACACAAACAGTTGAAACTACAATTCTAAGTTTATTTCAAACAAAATCGAATATAAATTTTTTATCATTGAAAAGTACAAGATATGGTAAAATTATATGAATCATCAATTATTATAAAAAACGCTCTATGATTCAAATAATGTTTTATTCAGCATAAAATGATGTTAATATAAAATAAAATATCACAGCTATTGATAAGATTCACTACGCATGATTATGTGTATATTAAATATAAAATTTTTGGTGCCAGTATGTTTTTGGCTGAACTGAATTTTGTTTTCCTAATCCAACCTAACCTAATCTAACCTAACCTAACCCATAGGTGCTTTAGGTGTTAAGTAATTATTCTAACCTAACCTAACCCAACCTAAAAGATGCAGTTCAGCTAAACACATAGTAGCACCAAATTTTTGAACAAAAAAACCTTTAGTATGCATAAAATGAAATTTGATTATATGATTCAATTTATCAACAAACATTTATCAACTCGCAAGTTTCAAACTCGAACAAAAATTATCATTCCAAACGATCAAGACACGTATATCCACAAAAATTTCACTGACAACATCCAACAAAAATACAAGGAAAATGGACAAACGCGGATTGCGATTTTGGCAGACCAGAACTCACCAAAGATCATGTCAAATGAAATGGGGGCCCCGGGGGTGTGCGGGGGCCTGTCTGCGGGGAGGGAAGCCGAATTACGCAACTGGTGCAAGCAGATAATCTACAGATAATCGGCAGACACAAACGTCACCGCTTGACACTCGGGTTCAGTGCTGCCAACGCGGTTTCAGAAATCGACGGAGGAAATATTCGAAGCGCGTTCGACGGGCATTGTTTGTTTTGATTAGTTTATTTTGGGGTTTGGTTATGGTGGTAATAGGTGGAAAGTTAATCAAATTGGTGTTTTAAAAATATATTGATGTTCTTGGATTTAAATTTGATTAATAATAATATTTTAAAATAGATCATTTGGATGGGGATTATTTATAAAATATACTGATATTTAATATTGAATATGTGTATACTGATATTTTTTTAATTCTGATCAAATTAAAATAAAATATTGATCATTGGACCAACTTTGTAATGGTAGATTTTGTTAGTGTTGAGACCAAAACGACCACTGTTTGACATTTACAATTTTAATTGTCAATTACTGTCAAACTGTCAGTTCAGTTTATTGTGTTTTTGCTGCTACAGTTATGGAGAACATAGAAAATTTAGAAGATGTTTCAATCGTTTCATCTTCTCCTAATCCAAACTCTGGTAAATATTTATAATTCTCACAACTAACAAATGTTTTTGTTATAAAGTGATTTCACGCAGTCATGGCTTTAACTAAACGAGAAATTTTAAATTATACGTACTAATACATTTAGAAATGTCAAAATAATTGACTAAAATTGTTCCTATATAAGTTCTACTTCATCTTTTGATTTTCGTAAATAAAATTAAAATGACAGATGACAGTTACAATTTTCGGCACTAGATGTCGACACTAGTGAATTTTCAAAGTGTGGTCCGTGTATATTTTCTTGATTTATTATTTGTATTTTATTAAATATTCAATCTTTTATTACTCTGTCATAATATTAAATCTTCATCTTTATTATATTTCATATACATTTGAATGATAGATGTATTTTAATTAGGCTTTTTGATATTATCGATCATTTCGTGTTAAAGACTCGCAGTTTGAGAATAGTGACATAACCAAAGATATTTGACAGTTGTCAGTGTTTTGTTTAAAATGTGTAGATAAAATCTTGTTAAAATGGATAAACTACTGTCGTTAACTGTAAGATCAGTCAACAAAAAAATTCAAGATGGCTCATTAACTCATTCAGAATTAATGAAGATGTCTTTGAAGAGAGCTGAAGATATGAGTCTATTGAACATGTTCATAACTTTGCTACCTTCTGCTGCTCAACGTTCAGCTGAAGAAATATCATCGAAAGATCGTTCGAAAAAATTACAAGGAATCCCTGTAGCTATAAAGGATAATTTTTGCACAAAAGATGTCAACACAACATGTGCTTCAAAAATGTTAGAAAACTTTATACCTATGTACAATGCAACAGTAGTATCTAAATTGAAAAATGCCGGTGCCATAATGATAGGCAAATGCAATTTAGATCAATTTGCAATGGGATCGGGAACGGTAGATTCTATATATGGTCCTACTAAAAATGTTTGGGGGTCTGTTTTCGATGCTAACTCAACACAATTAAATAATGACGATGATTGGAGAATAGCTGGTGGAAGTTCTGGTGGATGTGCCGTCGCTGTGGCTTCCGGAACATGTCTAGCTGCAATCGGTTCTGATACTGGAGGTTCTACGAGGAATCCAGCTGCTTTATGTGGGTTGGTCGGACTCAAACCGACTTATGGCACAGTTTCAAGACATGGTCTTATACCGTTGGTAAATTCGATGGATGTACCTGGAATACTTACTCGAACCGTAGACGATTGTATTGAAATTTATAATCAAATAGCAGGACCTGATGACATGGATTCAACAACGATAAAAGAAAAATTTGAACCGATCAAAATTCAAAAAGATGTCGATTTGAAATCATTGCGAATTGGTATACCTCAAGAATATCATTGTGAAGGAATGAGCCCAGAAGTTATCGAAACATGGATTGAAGTTGTGGATATGTTAGAGAATGGAGGTGCTTATGTAAAAAAAGTTTCACTTCCTCATACATCAGCATCGATTGCTGTGTATTCAATCTTGAACCAGTGTGAGGTAGCGAGTAATATGGCTCGATATGATGGCTTAGAATACGGTTTAAGAGCAGAAAATTGTAATTCTACCAATCAACTTTTCGCTACATCTCGCGCTCAAGGTTTTAATAATGTTGTGCGTAATAGAATATTAGCTGGAAACTATTTTTTGCTTTCGGCAAACTATGACAAATATTTCGTTAAAGCTATGAAAATAAGAAGATTAATAAGCGATGATTTTGATAAAGTATTCAAATGCGAAGATAAGGAAAGTGTAGATATTATATTAACTCCAACCGTTTTAGGTGAAGCACCGTTATATAAAGAATTCACAAAATTAGATAATAGAGATCAATGCGCTTTGCATGATTATTGCACTCAACCTGCTAACATGGCAGGTATTCCTGCAATATCGTTGCCTATAAAACTTTCTAAAAATAACCTTCCGTTATCGTTACAATTAATGGGACCTCAATGTTCAGAACCTTTACTATTTGCATTAGCAAAAAAAATTGAAAAATTAGTGAATTTCCCAGGTCTAAAACTTAAATTATAATTGTTTTATTTTCTAATTTTTCTTCTGTATCACAGTCATATGTTACAAATAGTATTTCCAAATAAAGTTGTGTTAGATATTTATGAAATAGTTTTATTTAAATATCCAGTACAAAATTCCTTATAAATCAATATTTTTATATTACTTAAAGACTAATCATTTTTATTCCTATAGATAAAAACTATGACGAGTTACTTTCCTTACTTGGCTTGGATATCAAAGATATGTCTACACAAGTTGATGATTTATTAACTCAAATGGCAAAATATAAAAATATAACTAAACTTAGTTCAATGGATCCAATGAATGTCCATTGTTGGTATACAGATATATTATTAGAAAGAGCAGATTTAAATCAGCACATATTAACACTGGAACTAGATGTTGAAAATGCTGAAAGAGAATTAGAAAACGACAAACGTGAGTTCAATACATTCAAAAGTGAGTTGAAAACAGCAAAAGAGAATCTCGCAAAAGAACAAGCTACAATATCGGAGTTTTCAAAAATAAAACGTTCTAAAGAAGCTGAAATACAAAAATATGAACAAACTTTGGCTGCGATTGAAGTAAGTATTTTTTTAAAATATATTTAAAAAATATTATATATTTCTTGTTTACTTAGGACTATCCTGATTTCAGAATAAATTAGTGAAATACCATATACCTGCAGATGTGTTGCCTGAAAACATCAAGTGTTTAGAAAATGAATTAAAATCTGCTTACAAAGAACGTGATGAAATCAAAATAACAGCTCAGAATATAAATCTGACTAAAAGTGCCAGAAAAGATCTGTTATGTTTGAAAAACAAAACTCAATTATAATAAGTAAAAAATATTATTTTCAAAATGGATCTCTGAAAAATCTTGATCGATAAAATTTCATTCATCGTCAGTTCAATAATATGTTTCAATAGTTATGTTTCTTCTGTTTTTCTCAACATAAATGAAGATGTTTGACAACTATTTTCCACCTTTGATGCACTAAAATATGTTTGTGTCGAATGTGTCTTGCGATTCATTAAATTTGCCTATATAAAGAATCAAACCAATTATATTTTTGTAATTTTGAAGTAATAAATAATTTAAATTTTTCATACCATCTGGCAAACTTTCTTTTTATAATCCCATATATTCCAGATGTAATTTACATCAATATGACTCGGTATTGGATGCAATTCAGTTTGAACTCCTTTATCTTCCATTTTTACTAAAAATTTATTTTATTAAAAATACTTTTTCTTACCATGAAAAAGCTTTTGATTTCATATTTACCGATATTCTGATGTTTTATAATTAAAGTAGTCATTTGACGTACAGCATACACTTCATCATAAATTTGTAGCAAATTTATCATTTCTATATTGCTCCGTGAATACTCCAAAGATTCTTTTAAACACCTTAAAAACATTACATATATTTATTTTGATTTGAATTTTGAATACAATATTTCCAAATTAAATTTTTACCTATTCGGATTACTTCCAAATTGCTTAGCATGTTCAGGCATACAAAATGCATAATATTTATTTCCCCATTTATAAAGTCCCATATTTGGATTTGCGGGAATGAGAGCACCCATGCATATACAAAGACTACAAAAGCCCAAATACTAAAACCCATATTAGAATTATTAAATTGTAAAATAAAAATTTATATTATCAGCGTAATTACCTGTAACATTATATCATCAGTTATGTTTTCTGATAAGAATACTATTTGACATTTGGTGAATGTATGTTCGATTTTACAATCTTCAGTGCGTTGGACTCGTTGCGCATCTGATTCGATACGTCTTCCATCTAGTAAAGTATCAATAATTGAGTGAGGTACTTCCATTTTTTCATGTGCTGTATCCAAATTCCACATTATGTTGTTGATTGCAGATATGAGAAACATATTGCTTTGCATTTTGCGCCAATGATACCAAAGTTGCACGAAATATGGCTAGAAAATATCAATTTTACATAAGAATATCATTTATGTTTCTTTTTTAAATAAAATATTAAAAATACACACAAAAACTTGATCTGTAGGTATAGCTGTTCTGTATCTCACTAATGAATGAAGATCGTTTAATTGATTTGAAAAGCTGCTAGATATTTCTTTGTTGCTCGTTTGGACTTGCTCAATATCACTGATTAATTTTCTTACTAATATTTCATATTGCCTATACACTGATAATATTTTACAAAGTTTATTATATCCGTCTTTATTGACATTTTTGTTTTTTGGAATTGTTATTTCCACGTTTTGTGTTTCAGGATTGATCATTATGTAAGAGTCAATTGAAGTCGTTAAAAGGTTTACCCTTTCCATTATCTTTATAAGGCAATGAGATAAAGCTAAATTTGTAGCTTCTGTTGCTTCCGATAAATTTATTACAACTACAAAAAAACATTCAGAATAGACCTCCGATGAATTCCAAATCTACAGAATTATTTTATTTATTACTTACGTTCCGGTATACTGTCACCACCTTTGCCACAATCTTTGTTGAAAATTCTTATTCCAGACACAACACTTAACAATTCACTTAATTGTTTTTCTTTGTCTTGGTTTCGTTGTTCAACAAAATTTTTCAAGTCATCTATATTGAATATACTATTCAGTGCAGCAGTGCCTTCTCGCAGAACCTATTATTAAAAATATATAAATATCATTCAATTGTGAAAATGAAAGATTTGTTGCATACTTGAATATTTCCAGGATTTCCAAGACCAGATTTCAATACAAGATATATAGAAATTCTACGCAAAAGCTTTTCGAATTCTTCTTTAGAATTCGGCTTAGCTTGTATTATTTCAATCAAAAGAGGCTGTGTTCGCTTATCAATATTCACTTGATTTTTCATAGCCAAATTATCCAGACTATCATAATCTTTTTCAAAGTGAAATTGCATTTTTAGCATGAGAATTGATGGATCTGTCTCATCTGTAAAATTCATTATTGTATTATTTTCATTATATTTGAATTTTAGTTGATCATTTAAGTATACCTGAAAGTTTATCCAAGCTGCTATTGATGAATAATTTCACATCGTATTTTGAAGCTCTTTTCATAAAGTTTTTACCATTTTCCGGATTCAATGAGGCTAATTTCAAATAAAATTCTACAAATTCTTCATTAAGTGATAAATTATTAGAAACACCTTCTTTTAGTATATTTTCAACAAAGCTTTTTAATATTGTTTCATTTGGGAATACCATTTTCACTCAATCAAGAGTATCAACTGATAAAAATATTCGTAATGAACATCACTGTTGAATCAATATTATATAATTACTATGGATACACAAATGTGTTAAAAAAATACCGCAATCTGATTTTTATTAATTGTACTAATTATTAATATAAGAATGTATATAAAATACATTTTAAAGTAATTTATGTAAAATATATAATTATTTTCAAAGATCCAAACCATATTATGAGAAAATATAGTTGCAAATTTTATCAAAGGATGTCACTGAAAATTTCGATTTGTGTTTTTCCGATATTGCAATTAAAAATTAATATTTTTTTTAAATCCATTTGAACATTTTTTCATTCGTTTTTGAATTTATGTTAACTCAATAATCCTTCAAATTTTTAAATAATATAGTCTTCCGATTTTATAGATTCAGAAATGACTGTATTGAATCCAAAATAATTTGACTTTGTATTCTGAAAGCATTATATTTTTAAAATAATTTCGAAAAACGTTAATACAGCGAATTCAAAAAAAATGACTTCCAAAAAAACCCAAACACCGAACCATCATATTTCCGACCCCAAAATATCAACAATCAAAATTTCCAACATAACAAACCAAAACCCCAATTCATACTACACAATCCTGTTCAAACATTCGAGCATTTCGACCAAAAAAAAACAAGTTGACATCACCTGTCACAAAAAAACTCCCGCCACAAAAAATACACACGCAACACGATTTTTTTCGCCTAATCCAGTCTAGCCAATAAAGCGGCGAACGGAAACGGCCCTCATTGGCCCCGCTCGCGGCTCGGGTGGGGCCACGCGCGTTTCCCGCCTTTTTTTATTTCCATTTTCGTTTTCGTCGGGGCCTTTTTTCGTGCTCCGGTACGTGGCCGAGGTCTCGGTCTGGGTCCGGTCCTGACCTTCGACAACGCCGAATGGCCGCAGACCTTGAAGTTCGGTTTCCGCCAGGGCTGCCACTTTGGCGGCTGAGATTTTTTTTGAATCCGATGTTGAAAAATGGGTGCGGTTTTTGGGTAAACGTGTTTTTGAATGTGGGAAATCGATTGGTCATAATAAAATATTGTTTCTCGGATGATAATATAAATTCAGAATGTGATTATGGCGTAAAATATAATAGAAATTAAGAAAAAAATAAATGTAATGAATGATTGTGTTTTGATTCGATTCAAATAATCTAACCTTACCTCATTTTAAGTTTTGATTGTATATCAAATTTTTTTTTTATTAATCTCGTATATTTTTCTTACTAATTAGTTTATTGTAAATAAATCAAATCCATGTACCTAAGTAAACTAAAGGACGATTATTTAACATGATAGAAAATAAATTATATTTTAATTCAAAACTCAACAAAATTGTGCAACTCAACATCCAACAATATAAAAAGTTAACATTGAATCATCAAGAACGAATTGTCAACAATGAATCATCAATAATACAACATTGATTCCATCTTATTTTATCGCACCTTGATTCAGACCATATATTGAAACTTTAATACAAAATGATCGAATAATTCAACGATCCATAGCATTGAATTTTCCAATCCTCAGATTTAACAATTCTAAATCCAACGAGATTCTATAATCCTATTGGATTATAGAATCTAACAATTCATAGACAATGATTCACGAATTCAACAAGATTCTACAATCCAACATCTAACAATACATAGAAAATTAACGACAATGATCTGTCACGAATCCAACAATGATTTCATTATATCATAACCAGTGACGTCCTGACGACATAGGCAAATAAAGCAATGCCCAATGGTGACAAATTCTAAAATAAATTTAGTAATAAACATTTTTCTTTATAAAAACATATTCGACAAAAAAAATAATAAGAATATTTGTGTTTCAGTGTAAATTTGCGATGTAAAAATATCTATTAGAATTGCTATAAAAAAATCGTTTGTACTTTGAACTACATTTCTAGAGAAGGTAACATTTTCAACTTTGCCTAACGGCGGCACATTGAATCTGGACATTATTAATCAAAACCAATCCAGTCCATCTTCCACCAAACACAAGCCAACCCTAACACCTTCAATGATTTCAACTCTCATCTCTCTCAAACTCGATTCAGACCACCAAAATCCGCCATCTTCCATCATGTTCAACATCGTGCTTTTCCCACTAATTTTTCACTAACCCACCAAAACAAGTCATCTTCCACCAAAACGAGCTATCTTCCGCCAACCCTGACATCCGCACTTTTTTCACTTCTCATTTCGTATCCACAATTCACTCGGCTCGATGGAAATGCATATAACACAAGCGGACTGCATTATTCATGCGACGATTCGAAGGTGGCTCACGTAATTTCGGGGTAAGGCAGGTCGTCGTTGGAAACCCCCACACTTCACCACTTTTACGCGGGTCTGGCGTGTGGGTGTTTTGTTTTTGAGTAGAATTAGACGTTTTCGGGTGTGTTTGTCGGTTTAGTCGAGTGTGGTTGTGTGTTTTCGCTCCCTCTTTGTGGATATGGCACGCGAATGTCGGGGAATAATTGGCGTTTGTTTCAGTCTGGCGCCGAAAATTTTAGTTGATTATTTTGAAAATTGTATGTTGAAGGTAATTTGAAAATATACACAGATTTATAATAAAAATTTTAAGATTAGATACGTTTTGAAAAGTTACTGATATGATTTATAAAATTATGTACTTAGCGACTTGAAAAGGATTTTGTATGTATAGTAATAATTGAATAAATATGTATTTATGATGTTTGATTTGAAGCTCAATGGTTTTTATAGTGATTGAAGAGTCAATCGTGTCCATTCATTTATGAAACTGAATGAAAAAATAAGTGAATAATGGATGATGTGTGTACGTATAATTGAATGAATAAAATACGTGAAGTGTTTATTAAGTAAATATAATAAATTTAAAATTAAAAAATAAATAATGGATTTTAGAAATTCTCGATATAATATAATATAATATGTATTGAATGATTTTTTTATAAATAACTTATTGAATGTTTGGTCAGTAATAAATCAATTAAAAATGAATAATTATAAACAGTTTGAGTTTTTTAGTATTGTTTTAAGACCTGCTTATTACGTAAAAGGCTAAAACAGTTTAACATTAAGTTGTAAAAATTGCAAATAATTCAATTTTTTTCTTCTTCCAAAAACAATATTTGATGAAATTCCACCATGAAATTTATTATTAAAACTATTAAATATTAAAAAAAAAAACAATAATAACTACCTAAAATAAAAAAACATCAAACTACAAACAAATTAAACCATTCGCAATTTCCGCCTGCACACACCTCATAGCCGCCATTTCTTCGACCGCGACGAATCCGCGCGGCACAAAAACTACACTTTTGCGCATTTTATCGTCGCAGTTTCGCCTCGAAATTGAGGTTTTAATTAAAATTAATGCACGTTATCGTCGGGCGTCATCTCGGTCAAACGACCACCTTTGTCCAAATCTATGGATCGCGTGCCTCAAACGCGAAAACACGACACGTACCCCCGTCTGTGTGCGAATGCATACATGCACTTTGCATTGTGCACTTTGGGTGTGTGCTCGTTCGAAAGTGTGGTCGTTCCGGCCTCGTGGCAATCATTGCCTCGTTTTAGTGTTGCCTAAATGTGTTTGACGTGGTGTAGGTCAGGTTTCGGTTGGTTCGCTTGCGCTTTTTGGATTTGAGGCGTTCGCGAGGCGGAGTGAGTCAACCGTTGAATGGGTCTGTGGAAAAATGTTTATGAAGGTTGCTGATTATTGGAAAATTGGGTTTGTTGATGTCGAATTTGGTTTCAAGGTTTACGTTTTCGTATGAAAGTAAGAAGTTGTTGAAGTTCTTTGTCGAATTTTTTTTATTAAGGTACATTAAATTTTATTGAAAATTTCAATAACATTTACTCAATCATTGTGTATTTATTTAATGAAATTCTCATATTTCAACTTTTGTAAATAACCTCGAATATTTAAATACGAAGTCTTAATTTCAAATCACTCATGACAACTTTCATAAAAAACAATATCGAATTTCAACCAATATTTTGAAAACATATATTTCATTACTTACATATAAATATATTATATTGAGATTATGACAAGAATCTGCGATACAATTCAGAATATGCGAATGTATTATCTGTGGTCAGTTAGTGAGAAGCCAATTATGGGTCAGCATTAGCCAAATAGGGGAAAGGGGTTAGTTATAGACTTCACTACATACACATAGTAATTGTGTATTCATATGGGTTACAGGGTTTCATATTTCAACACTGGAATCGAACAGTTTCGATTTTTCGGTCGAGTTTTTCTGGTTTTTTCACCCTCGTCCTTCCTTTTCGCGAGGGGAAACGAGCTGGTCATCGTACCGAGACGAATTTCGACAAAAAACACTTTCGAACCGCTAATTATGCACTTGCGATGTCTATATTTAACTTTTCAAATCTATATTTAGTAATTAAAACGAAAAATAAAAGTAATTTCTTAAGGAATGTTTTGAAATGTTGCTGTGACATTTATGTACTTTTGTTGAAGAAAATTGGTTTTTTCTTTCGAAGGAAATTAACAAAGTACAAGGATACGAGGATGCTTGAGTAATACATCATTCGGTGTAAAAAAGAGGGTCCGGTTTTTTGAAAATTGTCCTTTGTGAGAGCGAGTCGCGGACCTTGACTCGTGGCGCGTAAAAATGAACGAACCCGTTTAAAAATCGCCTGCGAACACGGACGGTCCCTAAAAATAAAACCGCGAGGGGGAAAAGCGACAAACGAAAAAATAAATGCGAAAAAAGGCGGCGAGTCGAAAAAGTCGTAAACGAAAAAAAAAGCGAAGCCAGACAGCCTTCGCAGTTGGCCGAAAAAGACAAAAAGGAAGCGGGACGAGCACAAAAGATCGCAACGAAATACAGTCGACCTCGGACGAGACGGTGGATTTTCGAAAAATTTTCTTTGTATTTAAATTGCATTGTCGGTTGTAAATATTGTCATTCTGACTGAATGTCAAGAAGAGAAATTTTATACGGAATTACAAAGATAATATTGAAACGACGATTGCGCGAGTTTGCGAAAATTATGCAATTTTAGTCACTTTTCCTTTTGTCAACGAAACCAATCTAATTAATACAGATTGTTTATTTATTAAATAATAACGATTTAGAAATTAAAACTGAAGAATCTTCCTTAAATAAAAGTCAAATTGGGAATCAAAGTAATAAAAGTTGGAATCGTAGTTGTCTACAAAGAAAAGAAAAAATAAGTTGGAATCAAATTCAGAACTCCAATTTTGATTTTAACTCCAATTCTGACTCCAGTTCTGATTCCTATCAATGTCAGAGATAAATTTGGAGTCATAGTAAGAATCAGATATCAACTCGTACTGAAAAAATATTTTTTAATAACTTCGCACATTTAAAAAAAATATATTTGATCATTGAGTAAAAAATCATTAGATAACATAAAATTCAAAACAATTCTCAAAAAAAAAAAATTATAAACCAATATTTTGGCTCATCCTTACAGCATAATTAGACTGTACTTAAAACAAATAAAAAAAGAAATAAAGAGCCGGCGGGCGAGTGCGCTCGCGCACAAAGAAACCCGTTTTTCACGGTCGAATTTTGTTGTGTACGAAAATACGCACGCCGCCGCGAAAACAAAAACGACCGAAACCGAAAAAAGGACGCCATCGAGACGAGAATGAAAAATAACACAAAAAGCAGGACTCGTTTTCGCTTTCGGCCGCCCGCAAACTGACCTGTTCCAAGGCGAATTCGCGTGTCGCGGCCGGGCGCCATTTTGTGTGCGTCCTCCCGCCTAATCTTGCGCATTTCGGGCGGCCATTTTGTGATTAGATATTAGATCCGCCATTTTGATAGAGGTTCGGTTGATGGATGAATTTTTGTTTGGTATCTTATCTTTGTGCTTGTGTTTGTTTGTCGATTCGTGATATGTTTCGATGGTTTATCGGTGTGTATTTTTTGTTATTGAATTGTGGGAAGTTTAATTTATTTGAATTTTTTAATAAATAATTAGCTTATATTTTAGATTGATATTTTGATCTTTATTATTATTTTGTATAAAATTAGTTGAATTTAATTTTCGAATTTTCATTGGATAGAATTTTTTTATTTTCTTATAACATTCGTTTAGGTAATCTAGTTGGAATTTCGAAGAAAATTCAGTGTATGAAGAAAATTATCTTATTGGAAGAAAATATTGAAGAAATCGTTCATTTTAAAAGCCCTGCCTTTAAATAGGTCAAACGATAAAATTTTACGTTGCACTTTCGGAGCTTGCGTCCCTTCCAAAACGAAAAAAGCAACGAAAGCAATTCGACATCCGCCAGATGTCGTCAATTTTTTTTTACTCGGAGTACTTCACGCACATCCGTCGAATTCATTATATAAATTTGTACTCGTTTTTTGGCTTGCAATGCAAAAAATGATAGTATCGTTGAAGCATTACTCGCTAGATTCACATCCAAACAACTTTTTCATTTTTCATATTTTATTACAGTATTATAAATACTGGTAATTATTTCATTGTCACAATAGAAATATAGTACAATAATAATATTAATAATAATATTTTCTTAATTTATATAGAAAATTGTTAAAGGGTCCTTGTGTGATTTTCATCATAATGTCATGTGTTAAAATGGCATTTCGAAATTATATCGGTTTGTGTTTGATAAAAGAACGTGTGTTATGAAAATATAGTGAATTTAAAGTATACACAATAATTTATAGTCTGTATTTTTATTTCTTTTTCTGATAATATATTTTCACAGTAAAAGGCAAATATAGTCACCACATTTCACTTATCAAAAAAAAAAACATACTCAAAACATTCAATCCAATTTAGGTGTTATATCGTCAATTTTTCAAATACAAATATTGTCAAGATGGAATGGTATACATTTAATATATATTTATATATATTTTTACATCGACTAACTTAAGAATACAAATAATAATTATAATGAAATTACAAACAAAACAGAAGCAACAGTAAAATATGTATCAAACAGTTGAAACGTAAAAAAAATATTATTTATTTAAAAGAACGTTTATATAACAGAACGTTTAAAAATAGGGAATAAGCGAACAATTACCTAATGAAGGAATTCAAAATGATTTTTTACTTTAATTAAATTACCATAGAATCGAAGGTATCCAAATGAAAAACGAGTATGAAAGATTTGTTTCATCATGGTGCCCTTTTCTTAAAAATAGTATCTGATTCAGATTTATGTGAGTTAGAAAGATTTACAATTTTTGGATATGGTTTTGATTCACACTGGTTTGGTCCCTGCTCACTATTTTTATATAAGAGATAGAAGCTGATTAAATACTTTTTTATCACAAGTGTAAATTAAAATTAAAACAATGCATTTGAACGTCTAAACAGTTGCTTGCTTAGACGATTGAAATAAAAATGCTTAGCGAATTTCACGTTCAGAAATCGTTTTTACATGATTTTTCCAAGTCGATGTATTTCACAAATTTCTAAGTTTTTCGACTTATATAAACGACTTCTTAACGAGCTTTTAATGACACCGATAATTGCATTGTGAATGCAAATGTTTCATCAAGGTACATGCTGTTGTATGATTACTCGCGATAGGAAAATATTTGAGAGTTTCGCAAAAAAAAGTGGAAAAAATGAAAAGCCTCAAAAACAAGAAACAGTATAAACGTGAGTTCAGTTTTCCATCACTTCTGTGCATTTTAAAAATGTATCATGAAAAATTTTTAAAACAACAAATTGTTTTAATGAACACAGTTGTTTTTTTTATAATTATATAAATCGATAATAGTGAGAACAATTCAATAATAAAACATACAAACATAATCTTTCAACAAAATATTAGACACTTACATAAATTTGTAATGAATTTTTTCTATATATCATATATAATATGGGATATGTGATGCGAATATTGTACAGACACACATACATCAAATATGCTTGCAAAAATGTGTGAAATTTACGAAATGTTTAACTAGCATCGTACATATTTATATATAATATTGAAAAAAAAATACAATAAAAAAGCTAGACGTACAAATTTAAAATACATACATTGTGTACTTTTAAAACGATAACCCATCTATAACGCTCTTTGTAATAACTGCATAAAATGCAAAAAAATGTTTGAAATAAAATACTTGAGGAATATTTACACTGCCTTGGGCTTATGTCCTTTTAAAAATATCGGAACAGGCCTCGAAGGCGAAATTTCAATAAATTATCTAAGATAACATTTTGTTTAACAATATTCAATAATCGTAATAATAAAGTTGTACATGTATGAATATAAAATAAATGAAATTACCTGAATAAATTATCCATATAAAAATTAATCATAATTTATAATTATTTAATCATAAAAAGGGAAAGCTAAACATTAACGTGTTATCCTCAAAGTTTATATTTTTTTAAGTAACACTCGCTCCATCTTAAACCAAAAAAATGTATTATCTAACAATTAAACCATTAATTTATAATATAATACATACGTGTCTAATATTAAATGTGACGTAAAATTAATAAAAATTGGAAATGATGATTATTCGTTTAAAAGTTTAAACTCAAATTTGTAATTCATCCTTAAAAAAATAATAATACACGTACAAAAAAAATGTCTTTTATACATAATTTTCAATTTTGTCAATGAAAAATGTACACTGGAATGTCAATTCCTTACAAACGAAAATTATATTGGAACGATCGTATTCATTTGAACTATGCGCGAAGGAAATTGTTCAAAAATTACATAATCGTATATTATTTATTATAAAAAAATCATAAAAATAATTTGTATTTGAATTTAACACGCAAATTATTAAAAAAAAACTATGCACTTTTCAAGCTAATGTAAACCTTACAATTAAACAGTGACAACATTGTTTTTTTTGTTCAAATTTGATTTATGATACAAATATAAATTAAGCGAAAAACATGTACGCATGTGTTATAGATATATAATAATAATCATAATATAAATATTTATTTGTCCATCTAGGGAATATTCATAAGCAATCATGAAACATGTAACGGACCAATCACGTGCTTCTGTTTCTTTTCAAAAATTTCGGGGGTCTGAGGAGTTGAGCGTATACAAAGTTTTCCGAATAAACATTAAATATTTCAAATAGAAAAATTACACAGGTGAAATTTTTTTGGACCACAAAAAATCAACAAATATTACGCGATTATAATTATTTTTTTGTTGTTTTCAAAAAATGTGAAAAAGACATTCATAAAATGTAAATATGTATATTTTTTAAAAGTAGCACTAAGCTTACAAGTGTATTCTCATTTACCATTTTAGATTGTAATAATTAATAATAATTAATAATCATAATAATAATAACTAGATATCACATTGAAAAATATGGAAATTTATATTGAAAAGAGATTTAAAAATTAGTGATAAAATTGCACATAATTTTGAACACATACTAAATAGTATCATTTTTTTAATTAACAACTTCAGTTAAAATAAAAGTTAAATATAAGGAAAGGAAAAAAATCATAAAAACTAGGCGTCTCATTGGGCTCGTGAGCCTAGGACATAACCCATTACAATAGTATATAATTTTGACCATCCTAGCTGTGAATTTAAATCGACTTACTAATTATTTTTAATAATATTTACCTAACTACTGATAGTGAACCACCGCACGAGTATATTTAAGTAAATTATTCAAAATGAAATCATTCGAAACGAAAGACCAGATTAAGTGTCAAATGTACGGGGCCTTTAACTTTTTTTGGGTAGGTACTCACTTAAAATCTAGGCGCTTAACGTTAAATCTAATACACTTAAATAATATATTCTCAATTACTATTTGAATGATGTAGATTTCAATTTAAATTCAAACTTTTAAGATTTCACGTCCGAAGCATCGTCTTCCGAGGCCTCGCCCTTACCATCTAAAAAACTGCATTTGAAAAATACAAAAAAACGTTTCTGGCACATATTCGGTTGGAATGTTAAAAAATTGTAATTTACAAAAACATCCAAATGGTTACAATGTACAGTTTAAACATTGTTGCTGAAAATCACGCTTAGCACGACGATATAATAAGATTTTTTTTTTATTAATTTAATTAATATCTTTTTACATAGACTTTTTGACAGACTTTAAAACCAAAGATTGGGAGTTCTAACTCCCACAAGCACCAAACATTTATGATTAAATTTAAGTTTTAATTAATTTTTAAACTCGCGCGTCGCGAACGAATATCATTTTTTTAAAATGTGGTTTTATAAAGAACATCAAATCCAAAAATAACTATATTCCAACAATTCATCTAAACTGCTTACATCTCACCACGATTACTATGGATATGTTTATGTCGATAACATAAAAATATTTTTTGGTCCAACGAAAATATGTATCTGTCCATATTTGATCGCGGGCATAAAGGATTTATTTATTTTAAATTTTTTTAACATTTACGCTTTGTAAAATCTTGAATTTTTTTTATTTTGCATTTACTATGTACTGTATGAGTGTGTAATGTAATATATTTTTTGTATAGCACATTATTTATTGTATCATTTGCATGTGAATGGTTGGTTGAGTTAATTTTATGAATCCGGTTTGTGAATTCGAACCGGCCCGAGTGGCCATCCGTCATGCGATCGACAATCGCAACAGCAAAGAATTGCAAATTCTTGGATGTCGATTCGTCCTGTCGACTTTCGCACATCGGATGGCCACATCAGACTAATGGTTCTATAACTGTCGGTATCGGTTGGGTATTCGGTTGGTTGTGATTTGTGAGAGGCTTTTGTCGAAAGAGGGATTTGTCTTTAAACAAGCGATCGGGTCGCGGATTGAATATTGTGCGGCGCAAATTATCAATTTTTTGATTCTGTCGAAATGTTCCGTTCTGAAGAGCGGTCTATACAAATTTTGATATGTACAATATTTGATTCGAAAAAGGAAAATTTGGAAAGTCGAGAAAAGCGCCAGCGAAGTCGATCCGCCGCACCGATGCCGTTTTTCCAGTCAACCTGATTATATGTTCTATCATTATTTACCAATAGTTCAATAATCAATCTTATTTCTCTCCCTAATAAAGAAAACAATTTCCCTCTTAAGGTATATATATAGATAAATATATATACTAACTTTATATATATGTTATATAATTAATGGTGTAAATATAACAAATCGTTCTAATTGCACTTTGTTTGTTTCAATTAAAAACAAGTTAAAGATTCTGTTTATTAATTTTTTTTTTAAATTTTTACATATACATCGAGCCGATTGCACCCCTCCTATAGCGCGTCATCAAACTTTTCGCAGCTTGTCACCCCCCGGCCATTTTTCGCTAATAATATAATAAGTATCTACGGATCATGGCATCCGCGTTCACCTAACATATCTTTAGAGAAAATATACATTAAAAATTTTGGTTAATCACAGATAGATATAATTTTTTTTTTAAATTTCAAGTTACCGGACTCAATCTCCGAATACGATCGCGTCTCTTTAGATTTTCCATTTTTTTAAATTTTAATTATACACATCGATAATAATAAATATGCTATTTTCACTATGAACTTTAGATTAATTCAAAAAGCAGTCTAAATCAAATATAGGAGTAATTCAAAAAAGTATAACGTCTCTTTGATAAAATTTGATTTTTTTGTGTGATATTTAAGTGTTGATATGTAGTGAGAAAGAGTTTCAAAAATTAAGGATTGAATTGCGCGAAACAAAATCGTTCTAAGTGTATCTTGTTTTATATATTGTACGAAAATAATTTATTTTTAATATACGATATACTGCATATATAAAAATGAAAAATTACACAGTAGTTAATTTTACAAGATTTAAAATTTATCAGGTATTTTGACGTTTTAACTAGAAATTCTTACATTTAATAGTATAATTTTAAAATACGAATTAAGTTAAATATACAATGAATAGGATTGATCTTAAAATGTATATTTTTTGAATTACTCCCGTATACAATTTTTACTCCTTATATGATAAATAAAATATGGATCACATTTTCATTTTAAATATACCTCGGTAAATAATGTATATATACCAAAACGCTAATTTATCAATATTTTGATGTGAGGTATACGTAACGATCAAGACACAAAGATATAAATTTTTTGATTAAATTTAGGTTAATTTCACATGAACATCAACGTAGGTATTGATAATAATAGTACAATGATAGGTTATAAATGTATACAATAATTTCAGCCGAGACACATTGAACTTATATTAAATTCATACATATGTCATACATGCATATGTGCTACATGTAGAAGAACACATACGCATGTAAAATCTATGAATAATTTTGAACGCCAAACATTTAAATGCACATATAATATGTAAATATTAATAATACGATTTTCGTTAATTTCGAGTAAATGTATAATTTTTAAAGAGAGATAGAACATCAAAAATATCTTGTGTAATTAATAACTCGAATGCTTTGGAAACATACTTTCGTCCGCATCCGCACAAAAAGGTGATATATCACTGAGAATTGTTCTTAATTAGTACACCATGTCAAAAATATAATCATCAATTATATCTATTGTACATTTCAACAACGACGAGACTTTGTCTCTCAAAAGGATATAATAAAATGGATTTTAAAAATAATTAATAATTTTAATAATTTCAATCGATAACGCTTAAAATTTTTCGCTCTTGCAGCCGAATGTGCGATCCTCTATATCCGCATCATTTGTGTCCAGTGGAATTTTATCCCAAAAGTGTTCATTTTTTCATCATCACAGTTTCCCAATTTATGAATCCTAAATATAAAATATTCAATTTCCCCTTTCTAAACATTTTTGAAATTACACGTACCAAGTATGGCAAGATTTAACGTCAAAACATTTGACGACAGAAAATTGTAATCATCTTCCATCCTGCAGAACTCTAAAATTGTCAGTTTTTTTGTAAAGGCATAATTTTCTAGACACGTCCGCTTGGATAGAGTAGAATTTTATAAACATAAAAAAATATCTTTTTTTCCAAAAAACCAAGTCTAGTTTTTTTAAAACCACGTGGAAATTTTGCCTTAAATATCGTATACAAAGCGTGTAAGTGCTCAAAAAATGGTTTTCAATCACAGAACAAAAACATCTAACAAGCCACAGAAGGATAACAAGTGCTGCTCAGGTTTTCCTAGGACGTTTGGGGCGGCGAGCTGGCTGGAAGCTCAGGAGCAGGAGTCGATGCTGATGGTGCTGCTGGAGTCCCACCTGTCGTCTCTCTAGCTCTCACCCTTCTAGCAGCTTCTCTCATCTCCTCGGCTAACAGCAAATCGTCTGGTCTCAATCGGCGACCTCCACCTTCCAAACCTCCGTCGTCTCCACTTCCGGCCGTTCGTGTTCTTTGAGGGTTTTGATCCAAACTCGACCTTATGATGCCTTCGAGAAAGGATCCGTTGGTATCATTAGCTCCTTCGTATAACTCGGCAATATCTCTAGCCGACTTTAGCAAGTTTGGAATACCCGCTTGCTGTGCACCGCCTCCTGGCAACACTTTTTGTCTGGCCGCATCCTCCTGCATCCTTTGTACCAGTTGGGAGGCATAAAATTCGGCACTAGAAGGGAAACCACTTGGTGCTCCTGGGTTTCTTGGAGAAAATTCCATGGGAAGTCCAGGCATCGGTGGACCATGTGTCCAAAAAGGGAATGGAGTGTTATAGCCGAGTGTGAGTGACGGATCGAACATTGGAAGCTTCATAAGTCCATTTGGTGAATTTGATGGGAACGTCGGTTTAGCGGGTGGTTTTTGCTGAGGTACCTTCGACTTGTCTAATCTTAGACTACCACTTCCTGGTATTTCTCCAGGTTTGTTGCTAATGCCTGCTATTGACGTTTTGTCGTCTGGATTGGGATTTTTTGGTTCACGTTTTCTAGGTCTCATTAAATGTCGCTCTTTAACTTTATACTCGAGTGTGGAATGTGGTACGCCATAATAGCTACCGGCACGATGCACCGACATTTCACCACGTTGTACTGCTTTGACGGCCTCCACTAAACTATCTCTGTCATAGTTTCGATATTTCCCTCTCTTAGGTCGAGTTCCTTTACCACCAGACGCGTTGTTTTGTTGCGACTGGTTGTTACCACTGTTATTGTTATTTGAGAAATTTCTCGATATGTCGTGGCTAGTAAGGTTTTTGATTACTGATATACCTTGGCTGCCAACTGGAGGGGTTATTCCACTTCTTTTAAATGAGTTGAGACCCTCCATAGCATCCATGCTTTGAGATCCGAGTCTCATCTGGTTTATGTCATTGTGATTGGTAGGTGGGATTTGTTGTTGGAACTTTTGACTTATGCTTTTCGCAATAACATCCTTTAACGAGAACAAGTTTTTGGAATGTAACAACGGTGGTGATAGATGATCAGAAACTCGCGGAGCAACATTCATCGATTGCTCTGGATGAGGACTACGACTATAGAAAGGCTGAGGTGGTGTTGCTGGACCGGAAAATGTTTCACCCCCGTTCTTACTTGAATTGGGTGTGTTGGTTAATGGCTTGAAGGACGGAATTCTGAGTATTACGTTGGAAGGAGAATCTCTAGATTCGGTGCCTGCCTCTTGCTCCGACATATCCATCGGAACTTCTTCGGGTGAATCTGTCTTCCTGCCAGGTGTGGCTCTGTCATTTTTCGTCATGACTGAGCTGGCCGATGAACTCTGCCTAGAGAAAGCACGTTTGTTCATCGACATATCCTCATCGCCCTGATCCATCGGTTTACCATTAATCAGATGGTCCTGCTTCATAAGGCGGTCTTTGAGGATATTTTGTTGCTCTTCAGCCAAAATTTTGATGATTTCTGGCGTCATAGAAGCAGAGCTATCATCTGTCTTTGCCATAGACATGGGCAATACTCCAGCCATTAAAAGCGATTGGATATAAGGAGCCATCATATTCGGGTCCATTCCAGGCCAAACGTTAGCCGCGGGTTCCCTTTTCGGACTTTCGAGATCGAAAAATTTCTGATCGCCTTTCTGTAGCAAGGCTCTAAGATTTTCTGAAGCACTAGTCGTACGATACAGTCGGAAAATCTCCTCCGTTGACATACGAGACATGTCTCTTTCTTCATCCTTATCTTCGTCCATGATCGAGTCCTTGTCCTCATCGCCATCTTCTCCAATATCATTGGAGTCATCTGTAAATCAAAATCAATCCATGATTTTAATTCGTGATCCACTAACGATTATATATTTGAAAAACAAGAACTCACCTGGTTCCAGATTTAGCGTAAGCGAGCCCGGTATTTTCGATTCACGCTCCTTTTCCACAGCCATCTTATAAACTTTGTTTCTCAGGGTTGAGCGAGGAATGTTATAAAGGACAGCTGCCCTTCTGGTGCCCAGTTTTCCCGATTGTATGTCTTTGAGAGCTTTCTGCAATTCCACTTCGGTATAAGCTCTCCTTCCACTGGTCGGCGCCAGTCTGGGCTTGGACCTGCTAAAGATGCGAGAGTTACAGTTCGTTTCACCACTTTTTTAAATTATTTTACGGCTATGCTTTCGACCCTCCGGGTTCCTTGCACCCGACGGAATCCCGAAGTTTACCAACTCCGTACGAGCAAAAAGTACGTAACACTGTCGGCTTCCGCGGTACGTATCGAGCAAACACAGACGATGCCCGTCTGTCTGCGAGTTGATTTTTTTCGAATTTTTGTTATTTCGTTTTCCAATTATTTCGTGCGATTCGTTTTTGCGACAACGGAGCGATCGTGCCCGTGTTTGCTTTGTGCAAATATTTTTTATCTATTTTGAATTGAGTGCGATGCGTTGCGAATGGATAATAAAAAGAGCGCGCGTTTTTGCGAACAACGCGTGTTTACAGACGGGATGTGCGTTGTTACACATTTTACTCACACGTGACGTTTCCGACAAAAACTCTCGACACGCCCAATCACACGTATTATTTGATCAAAAAAAATGCATACACTCATTAAACAAAGTCTGGAAATTGTTTTCACAGCTTATAACACGGAGCGATTCCCGTTTTAATAGAACACGACCTGAATATTCATCAGAATCAATTTTGAAACGATCGATCAATTTTTTAAAATTATATTTAGCCTTAATTTGTTTTATATGGATCGATTTAATGCTTAATTAAATGAGAGTTACTTTTCGATTCATAGAAAAATATATAAACTTCCGCTAATATATATTGATATAAAAAAAAATTGTTTTATACTGAACGTTATTTAATTTATATTTGATATAAATCTATAATACCTTTATGAAAATAGTAGAATGCAAATCTATATTAACATTTTGATATATTTTAATTCAACGTTCAACTGCGATAAACTATTGAATATCAAATAAATGTGGGTTAAGCACATCGTCGTAACAATGACCGTGAACAACAGATAGATTCTGTACTATACAATAATTAGATCGTATTGCAAGCCGCATACAAACAGTAGATATGCGGTTTTTAATACTATTCACACATTCTGAAATGCAATCTGAACATTTGTCATATTTTTATAAATAGTCGTAGCATTTTGGCCTTTGTTTCCGAAGTCGATTACCCTTAAATTTGCAACATGATAAAAATGCGGCGGTTCGTTGACATATTGTTAGTCTGGATGTGTTTCGAACATTCTTTATTTTCGCAAAAGTGAAACGCATCATAGCTATATTAATAATAATGTTCATTAATCTGTCGAAAAGCAAATAACCCGTATCGTGTGTCGGTTCCGTGTCAAGCGAGATAAAAAGCGCAATTAAACTATTGTAAAAAAATGAATGTTTACATATATTTTTTTAAATAAATTTTCCGAAAGAGAAAGTATTTTTCTTTTCGAAAAGGTCGTCGACTGCTCGCAAAAGTCTCAGGCACGTTCTCTCTCTATATTTTTTTTAATATTTGAAATTCATTCGCATAAACTCGCTCGAATAATAAAAAATGATTCAAATGTGTGTTGAAAAGTGAATGACATCCGAGAGAGGATCAATGCACTTTTTTATTTTCGCATTCGTAGTGATAAGGAGAGGAAACGTTCGCCGCAACTTGAATCAACATTTTTGTTTGTCTACCCGAGAATGCACTGATTATATTTTTTTCGCAGAAACGTACGTATTATATGTACTATAAATGAAAAATATCATTTTTTTTTATTTACAAAGCGATCCCATTCAAAAAATTTAAATAGACTCATCAAAGAACCACAAAGATTTCGAAGCCATTATAAACAAGTACCACAATTGAATGCAAAATCTAATTTATTCTTGTTTATGTGTATCCGACATAAATCAGAGAATGCTTAGTCACTCATCGAGATCTAAATACTAGTTCATCATTATTACCGGTTCGATATGATTGCGTAGTAAAGACTAACCGACACGCATCGCGTAGATTGAATCAAATAAAAACAATCGATAGAAAATTCATCGCGATTGCAATTTGATTGTTTTGGAATCGAATAACACTCATACAATGTCTGCATTCGATATATTTATCGAAAAACACATCTGCCGCATCTGCACACGTGAGAATTTCTAGTTTTCACGCGACCCAGAAAAGTGCACGTTGAGCGCACATAGTTATGCGTTGACCTTATTTTTTTTCACCATTTCTGTATAAAAAAACGGATACGTTCTATTTTCGAGGAGAAAAAAGCATGCTAAAGCGAACTCACTTGAATATTTGTTTGGGGTCTATTGGAGGCGCCCTCAAACCGACCAATCTGGCGTCAAGGGACGAAGGTGAAGCCATTCCCAGGAATTTGGCTTCCAAGGATGACGATGACGATGACGATCCGACTGTTTTGGCATCTTGATCCTGTGGTCCTGAGGCTTTCGAGCTCAAATCCAAAGGTTGTTCTGTCTGCGATGGTGACGATAGACTTGAAACTATTGCCGATTTTTCTGTTTCCACATTTGTCCTGAATAAGAATTGATACATTAATTTTAAAGTGAAAAAGTCTTTATCGAATCATCTATATTTAAAATTAATTAAATACCATCAAAATGGCGTAATATAAATGCGAATGTGTAATAAATTGTTAACGATAGTGCTAGTTGTACAATAAAGTGACCGTAAGCCTTTACACGCAACAATAACGCGCGCGTAATATAATATGAAGTACGCATAATAATTAATTTATTCGAAACGGTGCACGAGCGACCAAACCAGGGACCGTAAG
This sequence comes from Hydropsyche tenuis, assembly GCA_009617725.1. Classification (NCBI taxonomy): domain Eukaryota; kingdom Metazoa; phylum Arthropoda; class Insecta; order Trichoptera; family Hydropsychidae; genus Hydropsyche; species Hydropsyche tenuis. Next base: position 1,139,650 of record VTON01000056.1, on the reverse strand, counting down.
CTAGAAGCGTTTTTGAATAATGCATATTTTAAATAATGTACGAAAGAATTTACCTGTCAGGAGTAGTGGAAGGCCTCTGATGCGTATTTTGGTACCATGGGTTCAAATAAGCAGCTGGGGGGAACGATCCAAGACCTGGAGGCAATTGGCCTAGGGCTCCGACGGCTGCTAATGAGGAAAGCATTGATTCCACCTGAATAAAAAATGAATTAATTAATTATACATTAGTGTAATGTTACATTATAAATATAAAAAGTCTTCAATGTGATCGGACATTGACAAGGGAAATTACGTAAGATTGTTGCCGTATATATTATATTGAAAAAAAAAAATATTGTGTAGGATGCGGAAATAATAAATTATTAATCAAAATTAAATATTTATATTTTAACGAAGTTTGCAGAATAGTTGAATATTATCGTTCGTGTAATGATTTAATTAGAATTATGCAAAATATGTAGTTGTTTTCATATTATACATTCAGTTATTACTAGTGAAAATTTTCAAGGAAAAAGGAATTCAAGATAGTTCATAAAAATAATAACCCCATCCAAACTAATATACACGAAAAACAAGAAAAATATTTAAAAAAAAATAACAACATCTAATACGCAATATAAATACATAATCTACCACGATGCAAACAAAATCATCACAGTTTCACACACACCAAAAGCGATTCAAATCAAAACCCACACACATCACAAGAAGAAAAACAAAACGACATCGAACCCATCCGTTTATGCCCGCACAAATGAAGCGATAAAAATTACGACGAGTTATCGTAAACACCGTGTTGCGTGTTTATAGCGTAATAACTTTGTTAAAGCAGCGCCTCATCGCAGGTACGTACCATAACTCTCGTTGACCCTTTGAGGCGCCGCTGACCCTCGCAATGGGATCATTGATGCTGCATCTCACCACGGATCCCTTCGCTCATTATCGATGTGCACAATGCCATAATATTTTATTGAAGAGCGTTTGTTTTCAAGACGCAAATGTGCACGCAACGTGTCCAGAGCGGCGTATTCTTTTTTCCGCGTCGCATACTTCGCATAGCGCTTTGTTTACTAACTGCTTACATGGTGTGAGATCTTTTTGTGTTGGGTGTATTTTTAACCAGACTGTAGTTTGGTGTGTATGGCTTTTTTAAATTGGTTTTAAATGAATTTTGCTGGGATTTTAATGGGATGGCTTAGTAATGCAGGTATAAAGACGCGTTAATTGGTGAGCTTTTCTTTTTGTAATGGGAATTTTTGGTTTTGTATGAAAATTTGCGAAATAGACATATTAGATCATAACGACATTAAGAAAAATCATATATTCTATTTATTTTCATTTTTTAATCCGGAAAAAATATTTGTGTAATTTTTTGAATGAGCTTCAAAAAATCATTTCGTTTCACAAAAAAATTAAAAATTCGTATTTTTTTTGTAAATTATTAAAAGAATACACTATCATCTACTTAGTTTTATAATTATAAACTGTTTATTTTTAATTCACACAATATTTTTATACATGAAATAATCAATTTATTTATGATATTATTAAAAAGTTAAGAATATAACTTGACACAAATAACCATAGAAAATCAAATAAATTATCCTTTACCCCAAACAAACAACAATTTTTATGCGCATTTCAATCAAATGATAAAATATACATAAACGTAAATTCTAACCTCTACCTAACCTACCTCATAAAATATATGCAAATTAATCAGAAACAAATTAGTTTTTATTAAAACGATCCCCCATATAATTTAATAGGACATTTTGAATAATTACCTGATTCATCGTCTGTGCTCCACCAGCCTGATGTTGAAGCTGAATCAGATGAGCCAAAATCTGTGCCGGTTGAGTGAAGAGGAACTGATTTCTCGGTGGGCTCGTTCCTGATCTGCTCGAGCTCGATTCCGATTCGGACTCGATTGGACTCTGTAATGGTGCAAGTTTTCAAATTAGCTAATGCAAAAAGTTCGTTCGGATTATGTGTGTGCATGAGTAAAAATGTGGTTTCGAACGCAGCGGAATAGATCGCTAACGTAATTAAAATCGTTCATGCGACATTGTTCATATTTAGGTTAATTGTCGCATAATTACACCGTTCCACTAATTGAGTTAGGTCGTACAAACTTCGCGTTTAAAATATATTAGCGAACGGGGAAATTTTCACGTGATCCGATCGCTTTCTTTTCGAATGCAATATCACAATTTGCAATATTAGATTACGTGCATATGTACGTGTTTTAGAGAAAGTTTGCGGACGATTATCCGTACACGTTTTTATGCATTTCAATATTGACAAGTGAAATAAATAATGCTTCACTACGGATATTTTCAAATACAAATATTTTATAAAAAAATTCTCAATTGTGAAAACTACATAAATTAACTGCATCTAATTATATTCATCAATAAAATTATTTTTTAAGCTTACCGGTGGATGTTCAGAAGCAGGTCGTTCAGAAGTAGCAGGCCTGACAATTTCACCGTCTTCACAAAAATGACACTTATCTTGCGGCGTCCAGTCAACAGGAAGAGGTCTCCTGTTCGGTGGACCGGAACTCGATCTTTTAATCAAGCTCTCCAAAATAGTTTCCCCGTCTTTACAGTTATTAGTAGCCGTCGTTGCAGACGTACTATTAGTTCCTCCTTTGCCCCCTCCATCAACACCAACAGTGTTGATCTCCTCGATCGTCTTGATCTTCAGCACAGGCTGCGAGGCTGCTTCGTCCCCAGTGTCCTCTATGGCCTGTGCCTCTTCGTCCTCCTTGGAGTCTTCGTCCACTGTTATGGGAGACCGCTGCTGCTGCTGATGGTGCAGCTCTTCGTCGTTCTGTTGCTGCTGGTGGTGGTCCAGCTCGGCTCCAGAGGTGGTGTGCCGTTGCTGGATGGCTTCCGCCGTGGCTATCATGTGTGTGTCGTCTTGGAGCTGCTGTTGATGATGATGATGATGATGTTGTTGGTTGTGGAGTCGCTGTGTCCGACAGTGCGTCGCTGTCGTCCGGCTGTGAAGAAGGCAGATTTCTGGCTAGTAGCACGTCCTGGTAGAGTTTCCATTTCCTGCGACCCATCAACTCCTCAGCGACCCGTTCTAGACCTAAAACAATCAAAATGATATTCATTAGTTTTTATTAAAAAATATTAAAAAAAATTAGAGTTAAGCATCGTTTGAACTAAAAATTAATTTGTCCATCTCAATGTAAATAAAAAATTAAAAAAAATCTTAATGGTTACAATGAAAGTTTATGTCTCGACTTTGATAATAAACTTTGTACAAAATACATTTACTTTTTTTAGTATTCGATGCAATAAAACTTGGGAGATGCAATAAAACAAATGTTTAATGTCAAACATGGTTTGAGTACGTCATAAACATTGTCGCGATCAGAGCGTGAAAGTGAAAATTGTGCAATTTCCACCCGATGAAAATGTATATAAATATTGACGCAAGCAATCTCGCCAACACAACAACACTAACGTCATTTTCATTTCGATACGCGCTCGTTACGATTCGACACTTTAGTCCAGTGTCGAATCTGAAACATGTGAGTTTATGTAAGAGCATAATGGATTTTCGCAAAGTGAGAACTCGCACGAATTGCATATGCAAATATTTTATGTGCGTCGCTTTTACGCGGATTGTTTAAATTACAAATTGACGGCTTTCTTTTATCGAATCCTTCGACTTTGGAACGATTCGGTAATTAACGCACTTAATTTAAAATTAAAACAAACCGTCCGATAAGGCTATTTGAATAATTTATACATCGTGCGGTGTGAAAAGCCACTTCGTTTGCTTTTAGCGTATCGAATATCTTTGAAATGGTTGCATATGCATCATCCACTGCAAAATTTGCTATTTTTTTTTCACGCCCACTGGCACATTAACGCAGCAAGATACACAATGAGGAGCCGATTTTCCGAACGACTGAAATTAGAAATGCTTTGAAACAGAAACAAAAGCCATCTGTGTATCTATTGTTGTGACTAGAGAACAAACGATCGTCGCCTTGAAAGCTCCTTCGATGATCTGCGGTTCTCAAACGGACGCAGTTCGATTGTAAAAAACAACATAATGTTATCGTCTATCTAAATTATTTTATTTTTCATTTAGTCTTAGAGTCTGAGGTCAATTCGGGTTCCTGCGAAAATTTTCATATGAGAATAGGTGTATTTGCATTATTATTGAAAAAGTTTGGTTTAAATGCACAAATTTGGAAGTTAATTAAAAAAATATTTGTGAGTAATAGATTCTGAATTCAATAATTGTGATCAACTATTATCATGTGTAGTCTATATAAAAGTTTTCAATGAAAAATGAGAATTTTTTGATTTCGAAAAAAAATCTTTATTTTCAAAGAATTGAGCGTTGGAACTTTCTTATATTTCTTGCCTACAAATACATCGCTTAAATTTATCAGTGCGTTTTAAAATTACATTTTTATTTCAAAACATATAATCGAAATTTCCAATACTCATAATAAACATTCCATGTACAATTTTTAGTAAGGGTAATAAAATAGATAAAACATTCAGTACGTAACGCTAACGTAACATTATATCTGATCGAAGCAAGGTCAAAGCGAACACACACACAAACGATCCATTGTAACGAGCGTTGACTATTGTTTGAAGCCGATTTCAGACACGTCAAATCAATCTGAAAACTCTCATATGAATACAATGAGAAATTCGCTTCTAAAACGATCCACTTCGATACATTAGAAACAAGATGGCGCCCGATCGATCAACTTCTTTCGGCGATTTTTCACTGATTTATAAGAATAATTTTCATTTTGTTGATTGAAAATTATATAAGATAGTTTTGTTTATTGATAAGAATATTTATGGATCGTGGTCCTGTTGTAGGTTCGGTGTAGTGTCCGATTTAATTCATTCGAAGGTCGCGGCGATTGACGCGACCGCCATTTAGCGCCGCACACCAATCTGGCTAATGGCTGATGTCATCGTTTTCGTACGTCGATATTATTGAATATTCAATATCGAAGTGTTGTGAACGAAATTTTCTGTCACGCTCAATAATATTTTTCAGTATTCGGTTTGCGGCGTTGTCCGTCACACATAGATAAAACGCCAATCGTGATATCGGATATTTTTTCAATGCGATATCCGAACCCACGATTGCGGTTCTTTCGGTTGTGAATAATGCATTATTATCTGTAATGCGTTAGTGGTTTTTTGATGCATTTTTACAATGCAGTTTGAAATACTTAGATAACGAGAAGAAACTAGTCTAAAACGATAAGCTTGTTTATGCATGCTTTACAATCGATTACATAGAAATATATTGTCGTTCAAAAAGTTTTTATTAACTTTTTACTTTTGAGTACTATTAATTTAATTTGACCGAAAATTATTTTTAATAAAACATCAATAAATAAATTATTTAAAAAAATGTAATTCGATTTTATAACATTGCGCCATCGTAAAACGAAAGTGTATTTATCCCATCTTATATAATACAATATATAACATATCATTCATATAGCCAATTTATAATAACCTGATGATATATTTTTACAATAAAATGCGTACGAATAATGAGTTATTTATACACAAATCCGATAAGAGCCATTCATGATGCGGACCACCATTATGAACGCGGCCGCAAGCAGACTCATCTAACCTTCTACGATCGGCAATAACTCAAGACCACACACTCGTACAAACACGACTAAACTCTCGCAGAATTTTTTCAAACGGACATTCCCGGTAGGTTTCGACGATCGTCGTCGGTTCTTTTGACCGTCGCCGATGGAAAAACGCAGCCATAGAAAGGGGGACACACAATCAAGTGCGGGCCGTGAACTCAATACCGGCGACTGTGCCGTCGTCAATTCAACAACACGAATTCAAACTAGTTTTCTACTGGCCATGTTGGTTCGATACGCTAGAATCTAGATGCAGGGTGTCCCCTTTTCGAATTTGCGGCTTCGAACGGTTCCTGAGGCCGCTAAAACGCACTCGAACACGATTCTGACCTTTAACTTTTTGATGTTGTGCCTGTTTGGCGTATAAGAAGTATCCGAGTCTTACAGTTTTGTGTTTGGAAAGATTTTGTAAGTGTTTACATTTACATTGATTAAAGGTTTGATTCAATAGTAGATTAAAATAGTACTACCCTATGGTATATTGAAAAGGCCTTGAATTGCAATGGACTTTATATAGATTGATGATGATGAATGTATTTTAAATTGTTATGACCATATTTTGATGAATTGAAGTGTTATGAACAGAAATTCGAAGGATTAAGTGGTTCGTATTCGAAATCGAATAACGATCGAATTATCAAATTAGAACAAGAACGTCAAAATTGCAAAATTATCTAAGAAAGTGGCGCATGTCCATTTTATATAATTTGATAAAATTACGTTCGCAATTTCACGTCGCTAAATAATTACATAATGTACGCGCATCGTTATCGTGTTAAATAACTGTATTGAATTCATACAATTTCTTTGCTCGATTTCACATTTTTTACTAGCACTCTGCATTCGGAGATTCGAAACTTAACGATCGCGAAACGCCCTAATCAAATCACGATTAAAAGGATCGTTAAACTACTGCATTACAAGTAATAATTGCCCAGCGAGTAGCGATTACTGCGCTGCACTACAAATTGCAACTCGGCGTACATACTATTAATGGATTCGGTCATTATTTAAGGACAAAAGGCGTACGTGCTTTGAATAATTCGTTTGTGACGAGGCTCGAACGAGGCCTTTGCCCCGTAATTATACAATGAAAACGCAATTAAAACAAAAAACTAAAATAATAATGTTATCGTAATTCCGAGACGAGCCATAATTAATTGTTTTTTTTTTTGCTTTCCTCCGGAGCGTTTTAAGCGAGGCCTCGAGAACAGCAGGATGCTATTGCATTTCTTTGTAGAAAGGGTGAAAACGTTTCGATTCCTTTTATAGAACGGAAATAAACCCATTTCGTTTTATTTTTTCGCTCGTTCTCGTAATGGGAACGGTGACACTCTAAACATCTGTGTTTATGTGACGGACAATAATGTGTCGTCTCGTTCGAAAATTTTTCAAACGAGCGTTGCGCAATTCGTTCGATTTAACCACACATGTCCGCGTAATTGTGAATCGGACACTTTGGACATATCTCGAGACGTTTTAACAATCTCTAATTGATGCGAATCGAAAATTATTCGCATACACTACAAATTGGAAATGGTAAAACTGTTTTTGAATCATCTGACATTTGAACGATCAATTATTAATTGCGAAACTGTGACATTTCGGATTCGATCTTTACTGAAAAAGCGAACGGATTTTATCGGATCATGGCAAATTTTAGAGACATTCACATGTGCGAAATGCACTCTTGTGCAACACGCGTGTCAATATAACATTTCACATTATTAGTAGTCCAATAGTTGGCGAGTTGCGTGAAAGGTCACGAGTCTTCCACGTTCGTTTCGTACGTAAATTATCTTTACGCCTCCTATGTATAATACACATATTTTTTTACACGGTCGCTCATAGAGAAATTAAATTTTAATGAGCTCGAACGTGTGTGTGAGAACGTACGCAACGAATGGTAATTAATAAAAAAAATTATAATATGAAAAAGAAATAGCACAAAGTGCGTATATCGACTCTAGAATACAATCGTACGCAATTTCCCTGTTTTTATTTTGCTCGTGTGCGGTTCGTCGAAATCGTTGTGTTCGTTTTTCGGTCTGTCGGTTTGTTTCGTTTTTTTCTACATTGTAAGTTTTCCTATGTAATTTAGTGCGATTATATAAGACGGTGGATGAATGTAATTTGGAGCGTTGCAAAATTGACTAAGCAAGCAAGTGGTTATTTTGTTTGTATTGCTAAATTTGTATTGAACTACTTTCTGACGATTATATTGAAATACATACACAAAATTGAATTTTCATTTAGTATGAAATAGAAAATATAAAATTATAGTTTAGAATGTACATATTTCGAAAATTCAATATTTGAAAATGATTTTGATAATGGCATAATGTCAATCACGATATTTTAAGATTCAGATGTTTTTAAAGGTTGGTTTATTTACCAAAAATTACTGATAAATTATTTAAAAAATATTCGATTAATATGCACATCAATTTTTCTAGTAAATGGTGAAAAATTTCAATATTTTTAAAATGTTAATTTAAAGAAAATTCAAAAATATGTTCTTCAAAGTTATCTTTCAATTAGAAAACTATACCATAACCAGACACGTGACTATGATTCTCATCGATACAACTTGAGGATTTCTAAACTGAAAATCTATTTGATCGGTCCCATAGCGAATATTTACTTCATAAGTTTATTTTGATAAAACGAATTTTAAAGCTGTTTCTCTGACACAGTTATTTCTTACCAATCAAACTAATTGTAAGCAATTTATCAAAAACATTAACGATCTTCAAACATAAAATTCACGCAACTTCATATCAATTCCCATTCTTTCAAATACATACAACCACCAAAATCGACAAACCACAATAAAAAAAAACACACCAACAAACAAAAAATCAACCACCATCAACAAAAAACCCGCACACCCAACCCAACCAAGACCTCCACCCTCCACCGCCCACCCACATCACCTTACCATCCACCCCACAAGAGGCCTGCAACGAAGCGGCCACAACCCTCCTCAGAGGGTTCGCGGCACATAGTTTTCGGCGTGTCCTAGGCCTAGTGCGGTGGGCGTGGCTAGAGCGAGGCCCCGCCCCCGGCCGCGCCCCCTCCACGCACGTGACGTCACGCCGCCCACTGAGCCACGGTCGCTGCACGCAACGGTCACCCCGAAAACGGCATGGAAAAGCGGCAACCCTTGTGAGGGTGTTGGAGTGGGAAGTTGGATGGGTTGAGGTGGTATTTGTTGCTGGTTGGATGTTGTGGGTGGTGATGGTTGTTTAGGTTTTTGTGTGAAGGTGTTTGTTTGTTTGTTTGTATGTAAGTGGTTTTTGATTACGAATAAGAAAATTTTCGTTAAAAGGTTAAGTTGATTGAATTGAGTATAAATTGTTACTATTTAAAAATTATGAATAGAAGTATTAATTATTTTGTAAAAAATTATATCTATCTTCTATATGTATGTATCCAATAAACTTCTAAACCGATAGACTAGGCTTGTCCAAAATTTCAGTGTGCAGGGGCCACTTTGGCCGAAATTTATACTAAATATCGGAGGTCACTTATAAATTTCAAATCTCAAAATTTCAATTGTTGTAAATTCAAAACGTAATGAGTATTAAAATATTGGTGAAGTTATTTATTTCCATTATAAAACTGTTTCGTTGAGTATATTTCGGAATAAATGCTATTTGTTATGTTTGTTTTTGTGTGAAAGTGGGGACCACTCGTGCGAGCACTGGGGGCCACTTTGGCCCTTAGGTGGCCCTTTAGACAAGCCTGCGATAGACAAATCTTCACTAAATTTGGCGAGAATGTGCTTTGAAATCCGTTGAAACTAGCAATAAGTATAAATTATAATATAATGTGCCAGCGTCGCGATTAATTGTGATAATTTATTTTTGAGTCCAGAGCACGCCGGGTACAAGCCGCTCGTGCTTAATTGCAATTAAGAGATGAATCCGATAAAGTTTTCGTAAATAAAAATAATCGAGATCACAAAATTATAATAACGTGAAATATTTGTGTGAAAATTTTTTGATGGCAAAGCTTTGAATCAAATCATGCAAATATTAAATGTGAAAATTGTTTAACTGTTTGTTTATTATTAACATTTCTGAGCTATTTTAATGTATGATTGAAGTCAAAAGATCCATGAATCATTATCGTGTATTATTCAAATAATATCTATAACAATAATTATAAATAAAATTGAAAATTTTCAATATGAACTCGTAAACATGTGTGAGAAGGTGCCTACATAGAAAATTGTATTCACAAAATAGATAATTTTAGCTCGGAAAAATCAAATGCATTTTTTTCAGAACATATTGTTTTTAATAACAATGTGTAAAATCATTAACTTCCGTGTGAATTTTAATCTGCAAAAATGTTATGGATGGTTAAATTATGGAAAAAGATTAGTATTTTTTTGAATTAATTAATTTTAATTATTTGATTGACGTCGAAATGAAATATGACTTTGATTTTATCATACAAATAATGTTTTTTCATGCTTTTGAATTCGATCATAAATTTTTAGATTTTTAACAAATTTTAGAAAAATAAGTGAATAGTAGGATTGTTTTACCGCTACTAGTCATACATGGTTGCATTTCAGATAAGTGCATATCTGTGTCGATTTCTTAGCATTCAACTGATAAAAAACAAAAACGGTAACTGTAGCAGAAATGATGACTCGTACTGAGAATAAACAACATTTTCATTTTATTTAAGAAAAAAATACTCCTTTTCGATTGAATAATACAAAACAAGAAATTTTGTAATTTAAATTGGAGCATATTTTTGAATGATTCGTAATAAATGTGCATAACAACATAAAACCATTTTTTATCTTTGATAAAAATTATAAGTTTTCATATTCTTAATTTTGATTTAAAAAAATTATGAATTTTTTTTGATATTATCAATTGAATGGTGAAAAATCTAAACAATAAAAAACACGGGCATTTATAAAAAAAATCACTTTTAATTGCCCTTAAAGAGTGCTAGTGTTTTAATTATATAATTTCGCTGGGGCCAATGAATCAAAAATACTTTCTAGTAAAAGTTAAAAAATAAACAAGAAATATAGAAAAATAGGCCTAATAACTAAAAGTAAGTTCAACGCACGGGGTGCACGCAAACTTTTCTTTTATAAAATATTAGAAACTTTTTCAATTATGAATATAAGAGCTTCTAATTGAGCTTAATCATCAATGATAATATTATAAATCGAACATTTAAGTCTTATCTATTGCTTCAGTAATTATTATGCAAAAATGACGAGTAAAGCACAATAAAATACAATTTATCGCAACTATTATGCAATTATAAGCTACTGACGCGGTCGACCTTACATTGACAAAAACGGTTTCGTGCAGAACACAAAAGAACGATAAATTATAACAAAAATTACAACATAATTAATAACATCTCAAGTCCCACAATTTTCATCTAATAAATCGTAATATTAACATAATGCAAATATCACTCATCGTACAAATTCAGCATATAATCAACAACCGACATATTCCGAATATTGACATTGAGATATTACACTTATAACATGCATATAGAAACCTATTATTTAATCTTATGAACGCAAATCATTTACGGCACGAATATACCACATGAATATTCATGAACGCACAAGCGAGCAAACTCGTTTCGAGAGCAACGATAAATTTCCTCGTACCAACTTATTGAAAAATTTTTCAAAGAAATCAAACATCTACAACTACTATACGTCAAATTGCGAAAACTTTCGCAATTTGACGTATCGAAAGAGGATGATATTTACGATTATTTCGAATGATTTTAGTACATGGCGCACAGAAGTGGATGTGCTCAATGCCACGGCGGCGATTGCCTTTTTCATCGTGCTTAGCATTGCCTTGACTCAAAAAACGTGGGAATAATTCACTTATCTAGCCGGCAATGCAACCGAGTGCAACTTATGCAACGGACTTGCAGCAGGGCCGTGAACTGCTAACCGTGGCCGCGCTCACCATGCATTCACGTTTTGCTTAACTATGCCGATAAATAAAAATAAACAGATCGAAATAGAACGTAGATCGAGTTAAATGACCGATTTACAGTTGTAATAGTGATCTATGATTAAGGATACCAAAACATAGAAAGAAGACAAATTTTAGATAAAAAAATATTGAAAATACACCCAATCCTTTTTTGTGACGGTTCTAAAGTAACACTGATCAAGATAGAAGAACCGATTATTTTTTACACGGTTTTTTCACTTTAACACAGCATAAAAAAGGTATTATTATGTCACAATGGCAAGATTTGGTCAGGTCAGCATACTGTTATAATTATATGTACGTAATTATAGTTATTAAAAATAAAAAAAAATCGATGTTTTTTGATGATTTTACATGGAGAAATTTTTTAAAGTACACATTTTTTATAAAGTATATTTGGATGGAAGTTCTATCCAAATATACTGATGGAACAAATCTCCAATTTTTATATGGTCACCATACTTTTTTTCTTTACACATTAATCTCTGGAACGTATTCCTCGTGTAAAAAGAGCATCGAGTGTATATAATAATATTTTCGGGCCAAAGAAGAATTCTTAATTTCAATCAAAAAACGAGTACATGTCTTTTTTTTTAAATTCCATATGATAACTCTGTACTTATATGAAATACATTTTTTGTTTCAAGATTAAATGCAACACAATTGAAGTGATTCTGATTGAGTATATAATAATCTGTAATATAGAATTCGATAAAATCAACTTACGACAATTAATCAAATATCATTTATATATTTTTTGAAACAACAAAGTAAATTTTCCTTTGGCACTATAACATCTTATTCGAACCCTTTTAAAATATTCGATCATCAAATGAAGCGGATACATAAATTAACTCATAAATACTTTACCGAGATTTCGAAGTCAACCTCCATTCAATTTTTTTCCAAAACAAAACCACCTTCCTTCATAAGATCGATCTCGGGAGGTTATTTATAAACACGTGAGAAAACGACGAATTTCTCAGGAACGCACCTTGGTGACCAGGTGCCATCGAAAACTTCGACCGTCATTGCCACACTTAACAACCGACGGCAATACAATAAGAAGCTTTCGGCCGTGTTATATGTTATAAATGTCGCCATGTGTACATATGGCGACGCGACGGAATTCCTTCGGAGAGTGTGCGAACCAAATGTGCGTCACGTATCAGGAAAAACGCCATTAAAATTCGAAACGAAAGAGTCAACAATGGCATTGTTCTCGGTGGTGGGTTGTTTTGAGAGTGGTCGATGTAGAAATTTGATATTGGAAAAATTATCGGGATTGAATTGTTCAAATTTGTGTTACAATAATGCGTTTCTTAGAAAGCTATGGAGTTTTAATTCATATTTAACTTTAAATGGATTTAATTTTGTATATCGGAAAAAAGTAACGAGTAGAAAATCTCATTTGATAAAACTTGATTGACGTATCATATTAATTGACAATAAAAATGAAATCATTAAAATATCTAACAATTACGATAAGTAATTTGTTTATGAATGTCGTAAAAGTATAAACCTTTGATGTTTTGTATTTTTTTGATTAATTTTAATCTCTTTACTAACGATACAAATGTACATAATCCGCCACTAAAATACTTAAATATTATGATGACGTTCATTATAAAGATATCATTGCATTCATTATTTTTCACACCGAACTGCATTTTTTATAGCGGAATATTTTTCACAAATAAAAACCTTTGTGAGAAACTCGATATAAAACATTTCAACAGTTGCACTTTTTTGAGGTCAAAGGTAACATCCGCAAAATTGCAAAATTTTCAACAAACAAACGTGACCTATTTACATGTGAACAATTCAAGCAATTTGAAACCTGACAAATAGAACAATCACGAAACATTATTATTTTTACAACTTCAAATGATAATAAACGATCTTCAAAATACCCATCTTATATTTCATCCTTGGCCCACTGCATATTCCAACATAAAATGATCACTATTTGCAAATACCCATATTCCGATAGATTTAAACACGAAAATTATTCATTGCAAAAGTATATGATTCTATAATAATTGATTTTTGATAAAAAAAATCGGAGGAAAGGCAACTTTTGAATATCAATGAACCAAATAGATGAATTCTCATGAAAATTGTGAACGTTTGAAAATTGGTATTGAAAATTTAACTTTTCCCCCATTGTTTGATCATTTATAACAATTAGGTATTGACGAAAAAAATTGAAAAATTTAAAACGGAAGGTCATGTCAAGCAATTTGTTCGATTTGAACGACACGTAGTGCGGCGACCGCGCGTTTGAGGTCCAATCAAACGTCATTATTGATGACCCAGATTCGGTGCATCAAAAGTGCACCGTCTCGGTTTGGATGTATCATGATTCATGACCGATGATGGACAGTGGAAAAAAATCGGTGGGACGAAGGTTTGCGTTTCGCACACGATTGTTGAAATTGATTCGAAGAGATATGTGGGCTCGATGTTTTATGATGTGGTCAATTCAGGTTTTACGAAATATTTTTATTGATATTGGAAAAATATTTATATTGATATGATTTAAATTATGGTGGAAAATTTTGAGCTCATTTGTAATTGAATTATCGTTTTATCACTTTAACGATTTGAGTCAGATTGCTTCGTCAACGGTAGAAATTAATAAGCATGATTCAATATGAATATGTACTAGTAATATTTAAAGTCAAACAAAATAACGAATATTTCGTATTATGTTTTAAAATGACCAAATTTACTGATAAATAAGCAAAATCGAAAAAGGTCGTATTTTTCGCATATGGAAATCTTTGAATATCAAATATAATATTATCCAATTGAAAAGATAAAAGGAATTTTTAAGAGTTTTATGTTGTTGAAATATTTTTTTTAAAAATATTTTATGAAAGAAATGATCTCACACATGTTACGAATTGTGCGTTTCACGATGTAATTTCAAGGTTTGTTCGAAACCAGTTCTCTTCTCGTAACGATTGAATGAGCCGCTACAAGGCAGTGTATTTGTGGGAAACTTGCTCCTTGGAATTGAATCGAATATTATAAATATATTGAAATCGAACATAAACATGATTTTCTAGTCCGATTTGAACAATTTCGTATAAACGTCGCGTTGGATGGAAAACGTATCCAGTGAAAGCTTCAAAGGGACTGTTGTACAAAACGATTACGTTTGCAAATGTTCAAAACTATTTTCTAATAATTGGAAGAGCATTGTGACCGTTCGATTTTCAATAATGGAGTGCTAACCTGATCGGATAGATTCGTTCCACCTCTGAAACCAATTTATATTCATTGACATAACTGAATTCCAAATGCATACCAAAGTCCTAAACGTGTATATTATAATTGTAAATATTTCTAAGAAGTATGGTTATATAACTGGAAAGGTCAAAATTGAAACCTTCCAAACGACAAACATAATAATTAATCTGTTCGATTAAAACATTAATTGATTTTCGTCATACGACGATCATAAACAACGAATCATTACCGTCAATTAAATAGCAATTTTTCAATATAATAAATTCGTAATGGAAAATAATTTTATGAAAATTTGAAAGTTATATAATTACAACGCAAATTCGTTACTGATGGTTCTATATACATAAAAATATGAATTTAGAGTCATAACCTTCACTTTCTATGAGCACAGGTGTTTGAAAAATTGAATTTAGCCTATATTTATTAGTTTGTTCTACAAAAATTGATAAATTAGTATTTTTTAAATTTGATCCAATCACAAAATTTAATACCGAATTTCATAATAATTCATTATTTTATCATTGCAAATTCAATTCAATTTATCATTGAAATCTGATTCAAAACATCTTTATTTAATTAAATGAAAATGATTATTTTATTTTATATTTATAGGAATATTCAAAGGTAAATATCAATAAGATAAAGTGTATATGAATACAAAATCAAAAGTCAAAACCATAAGTAAAAAAAAATATTGATTATAATATATATGTAAAAAAAATATAAATTTTACGAAATCCAGCACAATTTTCCATTTTTTTTAAATAAAAAAATAAAATTCAAAAGTTTACCAATCAACGAAAACCCACGTCAAAGCAAACGCGAAGAATTGTTTTATCTCGACAATGCAAAACAGCAGTTTCGGTGCAACAGCTCCCACACGTTCTCGAAGCGAGCTCGTATCGCTTTTGATATGCGACACCTAAAAATAGTGACGGTTCAAATAAATTTATTTGTACAAAGGGGTCACAAGATAAACGATAGTGGAGCTATTGTCCGTGACCCATATATGGGGACAGTAGGAAGTTCGCATCAATTTCGCACGCGCAATCGAATGCGACTAAAATTGCACTGGCGCGTACCAAAAAAACGTTCTAGAATAGTAAATATGCCGAATTTCTCAGTCGAGACGTTTTGAGTTTGCACAGGGGAAAATTTCGGCCGGCTATTTGGTTAATGACATGTGTTTTTCGGAAAAAATTCGAACGCATCGCAAATATTTGCATCGGACGAATTTTTTTTCTTGTATGCGTTTCAAAGTAGCTGAGGAGACATTTGGCGAATTTCGTAAATTGATATAACTGTTTGACAGGTGCATGATGGGTCGAATTTTAGTGAAAAATAATTATCTGACCATTATTATAATTTTAAATTGAAATTAATTATTGAAATATTTTTTAATTAATTATTTAATGGAGAATTTCAATGTTATACATCATTATACAAAAAAATATTATTTTGAAAAGACTGATAAAATAAAAATATAATATTATTTAATATTCCAACATATGAACCAAGCAAACTAAGCTTAATAAAAACGATATATTAAAAACAAATTACGCAACATTCATATTTCCATATCAAATTACCCCATATTACCTATACAACATGAAAAGCATGAAAATTTCCATCATCGCACAACAAACAAATCTATTTTCAAAGCCCATCAATCCGAAACGTGATCAATATAAAAAAAAACATGATATAAAAGAAAAATCACCCAGATTACTTCCGCATACAATTTTCCGATGCACACACATACATACTTTTCGCATGCACAATGGCGAAAAAGCCTACGGGAAAGGGCTTTTCGCTTCGTTCAGGCGTTTCAAACGGCGCTCACTCGCTCAGGTGAGCTTTTTGTTCTTCGATGAAAAAAGCTCGCCGTTCAATCGAAGCATTATGCGTGTGTCGTGGCATTTATAATGTTGTGCGTGCACACGCAAAGGAATATGTGATGGGAAAAGCGATCCTTTCGAGATTGATTTGTTGGCTTTTGCATGTCGTTTTTGTGTTTAGATGAGGCTGTAGATCGTTTGTTGAGTATTTTTTGAAAAAAAATAGAGAATTTTTCAAAGAAGAGTTCTAAATTACATATGTGTGAATTTGAATTTTGTTGTTTTGATTTGATTTATGTTTTCAGAATCTGTATAAAATTGAAATAGTAATAATATAAATTAAGATTGTATGATTAGCAATACTATGAGTTTTCTAATGTTTTGAAAAAAAAATTGTTTATTGACTAATGAGAATTTGGTTATTTGCAGTTTCGATTAATATTTCTAGCACTTAATTAACTTGGAAAACTAATACAAATAAAAATAGGTAGTATTGTATTGTATCATATTGTACTATTATTAGTAGGCTGTAATGTAATATTTTTTTAATTTAAAAAAAATTATTATATGGCATTTTAATACGATAGAATTGATTATGAAATAATAATTTTATTTCTATATTTTTGACTAGTGTTTGTAGGTCTTCATAAAGATCGTAACAGTAGTACGAACAAAGTGAAGTACATATGTAATTATGATAGGAAGATAATATTAATTTTAATATGTTTAAAAAAATAACCTTCGTTGATTAAATATAAGGTCATTTGATTATCATTTATATGTAATCCAAACTTATTTTCTTCATTACAAGATTTTAGAATAATCTAACCTTCACAGATTAATTCAGTTTTATTCAATACATAATTTTTCAATAAAATTTGTATATAAATTCTATTTTAAAATTCAAATACAAATATCAATTAGATATAAGGTATAAGAAAAATAAATATTGAAGTTAATAGAATCCATTCACTATTAGTAATGCTTGAAAAATATAGAATGATTTATATTTTTTTTGACGAAAATTATTAAATATCAAAATTGTATAAAGAAAACTTCATACAAATAAATGTGAATAAAAGCAAAGTAAAATTCAAATTCAAAATCTTACGTGCTCACGTACCAAAGTCAGAAAAACTCAACCGTCAAAATTTTCTTATGCAAAATTTACAAATACTATATCGAAGCAAAAACGTCAACGATCCGTCTGAAACTGATCAAAATTGCAATCGTATATCGGTGTTTATCGGACCTCATTTTATCGGCAGAAAGTGGTTGGGCGCTGTTCGCAATTTGGCGCCATTGTTGAATTCGTCGTAGCCAATGGCGGGCCTGCGTCTAATCTGGAAAAATCTGAAGATCTTATCGAAAATATTCTGGAAAAACGGCGTTTGAAAATGTTGTAGCGATACCGATAGGCTTATCGGTGCGAGTGCTCGATTTCGCAGACGGTACGCGAATTTGTATTGCACAAATTGAAATTTAGCACTTGTGTAACAATAGTCGAGCATCTGTTGTTTGTTCAAGTTTAGTTTCGTACGATAAAAATGTAAGTTATTATTTTTTTGTACCGAACATGAATGTATTATCTCTGTTTCGATAAAAGCTTTAAAAATTTCTAACATAAAACTGATGTATTAATTTATTTGAGAGCACTTCAGAATGCGTTTGTTTCATCAAAGCGATAAGATAAAATGATAACATGTTTCGAAAGATTTTCATACTATGTTTAGCAATTTCAGTTTTTCAAAGTTTGTAGTGATCAAATTTTTAACTAATCATGAAATTTGTTGAAAAAAATATCGATGTGAATTTATTTTTTTTATTTGTTTGTTAGTTATCACATTTCATACTGTGAAAATATATTGATATTGAAGGAAACCTTATCGTGGAATTCTTCCCGGAAATTGGAAAAGTGATTCAATTTCAGCATAAACTAATTGATCTGTTCTTTAAGGTCTTGATCTTTAAGGTCACGATACAGTTGAATGAATATATTGTTGTTTAGCATTTGATATTGTTTGCTAATTTTATATTTTGTTTATAGTTTAATTACAATATTTATCATATTAATAAAAACATAAATTGATGAATTTGTCTCATAAACATATATAATTTGAAAAAATGCAACTTAATTAAACGTCAAACAACATATCGGATAGCAACAAATCGATATCATCACACACACTCTGCATGTTATCATAAAAAAAATTATATTCAGAAAATCTTTAAAAATGGTCTAGAAAACTCTAATTGATAACATTGATGAAAAATCAGTCAGATTAAATTTTAAACTAATTAACAAAAATTTGAGCATTCATTTCAATTTCAAATAATTATTCCCACTAAACTGTTTTCATCCAAATCAGCTTCCGCATTATTACAATCGACCAAACATGTTATTATTCAACACCCTTTTTCCAACGAAAACACCCACTTAAAAAATTGATGATAATGAAAATTGCACCATACTAACGTCTTTTTCCACCATAATTAACTCCATAGAAGCATAAATCGAGCTTCTAACTCATTTTGTCTAACACGAAACGACGTCACCGTAATCAGGTCCAGTAAATAACAAGGTTTTGCCCGCGGTTAGCCGAACCGTGAACCGAAACACACACACAAACGGCATTTATTTGCTAATCAGATTAGAACATTTTAATTAACGCCCCGGACCGACTAACTGCCAACGCCGCACAATTTATTTCATACAGCGCATCAATCACACGAACGCTGCATATGGAATTTATGGATTTGGATGGATTTAATGGGGGGTTTTATATGGGTGTTATATGTGGTGTATGTGAAGATAGGTTGATGAAGATCTGTTTGAAATTTTTAGCATTTGGGTATATTTTATTATCGCGTGTGTGATAAGGTAATTGGGGGAGATGGATAATGAGAGTATTTTTTGTTGAATGGTTTCAAATCAATGTTGATTTGTTTATTCGATTAGTTGCCAAATTAGAGTATTTGAAACAAATAAGTTGCTGATGATTGTGTGATGAAAAAATATGTATTTATCATAAAATTAAATTGGTGTCAATGATTATCGGTCATATGAATTTTATCATGTTAGTGGTGAGATATTATATATACATACATATATATATATATATGATAATATGTCGAATTGGTTTGGGTTTTAAGATAATTTTTGTGGTGCAAGATATTTGGGACATAGATAATAAAAATTTGAATAGACATTGAAGTGTTTGAATGTTGTTTGTGATTATTGAATGAATTTTATTCAAGAAATTGTAAAAATGTTCATTCGTTTGAAAAAAAATATGTGAGAATACAATTCAACGTGTTATTACTTATATGACTTCATTAAAAAAATTTATAATGAAAATAATTGTTGTTTTTTTTTTCGAAAAAAATATTGAAAAATATCGTTTCATGCATTAATAAAATGATGATTATAATCAAAATAATTTCATAAAGACAATTTGAAATTGAAAAAAATGTTGATTATTATTATATGATACGAACATAAAATAATATAAATTATATACCTATAACGATATAAAATATAATTGAATATATAATATTATAATATTGCATGGAAAAAATATATTGACAAAAATAAATTTAAATGTATAAGATTTTATATATCAATCTGATTGATCCAGATTTTGTAAATTCTCACTATTTTTCGTTTAATTTTTTTTAACCAAAATAATTCGCTTGAATTACATAATCACTATTATTATATTAGAATTTAAATTTTTATCGTTAATTTAATAAATACTAAAAATATGATAAGTTGATCTAAGAATTACCCGCAATCCGATGACATCTCAAATGCAATATGCAAATGAAAAACCCATTTAGGCCTTAGAAATATCATTTTCAGCGATTTTCTCCATAATATGGCGTATCCGTACTGAACAGCCGTTAGTGGGCAAAACTGGTCGACCCGTTAATAATTTATCTTCAGAAATCTTGAATTCAAAAAGGAAGAACGCCGCCTCGCTGTCAATTATTACCAATAAAACGGTTCTTTATTACCGATAATTATGTGCGTTTTGAGCGAAAATGCAAATTCGCAATTTGCATGTATACTCACATTATGTGCGTTGCCAAAAATAACTTGAATTGGTACATTTTTACTATTGAACAAACACCTGCTTCGGGCACACAATCGAAATTTCGACAGTTGTTCGGAAAAAGTGACCCCTTTCATTATTAACGTTAATTTTAACCACTCGGAAACGAAATTTTATGTGGCTTAACCTTTCTTTTGTATTTTCGTAAAAAATAAACTGAATTCTGGTGATAATTACATTTTTATATGGGTTTACTTTTCTTTCGTATAAAAAGAATCAAATTTTTGTGTTTGAAAAAATGAACTTTTATTTTAAAATATATATGTAAGGATTCCTTTTATGTAAAAACATAGTTGCAGTTTTCAGTAAAATTTAATTTAAAAATAGCATTAAAGCCATAACAAAAAGCATTGAAAAACATATAAGAAAATGTACTTGAAGCGAAAAGACATCAGTGCCATTTTTAATTCCCAACTCAGAAAATTGAAAACGAAAAACTTTGGTAACACAAAAGTAGTCAACTCTTAAATATATAATACGTTGAATATATGTACATCAACAGTTTATCCTTCTGAATTAAAATGATTCATAAAGATTAATTCGAGTGACATAAAACACAAACAGTAGATGAATATATAATAACTTCGAATTAGAGAGCTTTCAGAAAGTTCTCGTCTCATTATAACTTAAATGTTCTAATTTTTCAATAATAAAAGAACGGTTTTAATCCCAAACTAAAATTCTTTCAACGATAAAGTTGAATAGTTAAACAAACGCATACATTTTTCACCATAACTTCCAAACCTACTTACATAAAATCGAATAGATCCACCCGGAAAACGATCTTCGAATATGCGATTCGATCAATTGCAGAGGTCACGTATCGTTTTGAAGTGCGTCACGTAATTGCAGTAGACGTGTCCCGCAGAATTATCGTAATCAGTTCTCATTTTATCGATTTGCCTTGGAATTGATTTGTAACGGTCTCGAATGTGCGGGACGCCGTCGACATTTGTACGTTTCGAGATTCGATCTCGATGTGATTTCGGTCTGGAATAAATCCTTCTGTGTTCGGGATCAGTATTGCAATATATGCCGCTTTTGCGATCTCGATGGGTTTTCGCCGAAATGGATTCGGTGATTAGTTGTTGAGGTTGCCTATAGATGGGTGGTGTTTGAGAGATGAGTCTGTGGTGTGTTGGATGATTGAGTAGTGAGGTAATTATAGTGTTGAATGTATTCAAAAAGTTATACATATAAGCGTAGAAAAACTTATCTTCATTTCATGATATAAAATTAATTTAAAAAAAATCTTGTAATATAGTAAAAATATTTTGATTTATGTTGAATGAATAATTTTTATTAAATAATAAAGAAATAATTATTTTTTGAAGCATCATATATTTAAACTCACAAATAAATTTGATATGTATGAGGCTTTCATATAAAATTAAATTCCAAATTGAAACATTAATCTCTATCCCCAATAAAATTTCATTTCAATTCCATATTTAAATCCATTTCAATATGAACTTTCCACATTAAATTAATTCCTAAAATTCAATACAGTTTCGTGTTTATAAACCGTATGCAAACATTTCCTAGAAACGACCTTATTACCCCAATTCAAATTTCAACCAGTAAAATTCACGAAAAAAAAAAACCGAATTCCCCACCAAACTACAAACCATTCGATAATGTATTTTTTTATCATTACCGCACATAACGAACGGGTATAATGATTTCGTACGAAGTGCACACACACACGCAAACACAACGAGTGCATACAATGAGTGCACTTTCACACACACGTGCACATCTCGCAAATTTGGAACGATGCATTGTTCGGTGCATACAATGATTGCGACGGTGCAATGTGTAACGATGCACTTCGCGCGAAAAAGCTCTCTTGGCGTGTGGTTCGCAAAATTCGGGTATGCTTTCGCGAATTGGGTAATTAATAAAGTTTTCGTGATGGATATGTGTAAATATTAGAGATGATTTGGTTTGATGTGGGTGAAGTTGTGTATTCACACATGAAATTTTGTTGGAAATTTATGTGTTCTCATTTGAATTCGGGTGAATGATTAAGTATATGCAGTTTTTGTATTAATGAATTATACTTTTGACAAAATTGAATTAAAACATGAGTTCAAATGGTTCATTTTAGAGTTTTTGTTGATATTTAAAGTTAAGAATGGTGTAATTAAAATTTAAATTAAATTAATAAATAAAAAATACTACTTATTGTAATTGAGATTATTCTGGCAATAGATGATTAAAATTTTCGACTAATTTTGAATTTTATTTTTTTATTATACTAAAAATTAAGTTTGAATATTCAATAAGTTATCAATGGTTCAATTAAGAGTTTGTAAATTGACATATGATTAGCACGAGTTTATTATGCTACTCAACCTATCAAATATATTTTCCTTATCAAATAATAAAAACCCCAAATATACAAAATTTAAACTATAGTACATTTCAACGAGTCAAATTATAATTTTTCTCCAAACAAAAGTCCAATTTTCAATTTCATTCCGACCAATCAGACTATATTTAATTCAAAACATACCCCATCGAGTGTATATCGATAAAAATTAATCACACGATTGTGACGCACAATAAAAACGTAATTATTAAAAAAAATAAACAACAATACCGGTCGAAAACGAATTCGAACGAAGCAATAAATAGGAAAAGCACCGCCATGAAATTTTTTATATTGGATAATGCGGTTCAAATGAACGAGCGTTTGTGTGTGCATATGCAATTATTTTAAGTGTTATCTTCGATCCATCTGATGGCGAATGCATTTTGAATGCACCATAACAAAGAAAATCGATCGTATGGACAGCTTCGTGTTGGCGTGCTATCGAAAAAAATATAAAATAAAAAGGCATTCGAGTTTATGGGGTGGGCGACAATGCGTTCGAAGGCTTATGGTTTATTTTACGATTCGTGTCACCGAAATATAATATAATGACGAATTTCGCGATCATTGAATGGAAAAAAAAAATAGCGCGAATCGTAATAGGCGTCTTTAGAAAAGCTGAGATTTAAGCAGTTAAATTTTTAGAATCGTTTCGCTTCAGTTGCGTTTTGAATTTGTTTTGAAGTGGTCTGTGATGAATAGCGGTATTTGAATCAAGTTGAGAGTCAAATGACAAAAATATGCTCGGTTGAAGTTTATGTACTTTAATGACTGATGTTTGTACGGTGAAAGTGCTCGCATATGTTGGATGCCAGTACTTGACATCAACTATACGAATATTAAATGTTCGACGCAGTTTTTAAAACAATAATTAATAATTTAAAATTTCCCATGTTTGAAACGTCACTCAAAATATTGCGTATAAGGATATAATTTTAGTCGACTTCTGAGAATCGCGAATTCAATTTATACATTTTCTCGGAACTAGTCAACGGGGAAATGAAAACAATTGAATCAGGACATTAAATCGATCGATTGCGCAACATGACGTCCATACACAACTACATTATATACGAAATTTATCTAATTACAAACGAAACCGTTATTCCCCAACGCGGACGGAATTCGAGCAATTTTTGCGGAACAAAACCGACAAAAAAACGAAATAAAAGCACAGACCGATGGTGTCGTGCAAGATGTCCGTAGCACACATGCAAAAGGGCGTACATACGAACAATTGTACATGCGATTGCTAGTACACGTGTATGCGAAATGTGCACATGTGCAACGTCGAGTGCACTCGCACACGACCGGTGCATGAGTGCATCTCGCGCACCACCGAAATGCACTCGATTTTTTTCGGTGCAATTAAAAAAATATATATGAAAAAAATGAATTTAAATTGTATTTTTGGTGAAAATAAAATGGTTTTTAATTTGACTTCCGTATTTG
Source organism: Hydropsyche tenuis (assembly GCA_009617725.1). Taxonomy (NCBI): domain Eukaryota; kingdom Metazoa; phylum Arthropoda; class Insecta; order Trichoptera; family Hydropsychidae; genus Hydropsyche; species Hydropsyche tenuis. The sequence continues at coordinate 1,114,925 of VTON01000056.1, read as the reverse complement.
AATGTATGGTCGGTCGGTTCGGTTCAATGAGTTTTCCTGTTTGATTCAATTTTTTTTAACGAATTATATTTATAAAAAAATGGATTTTTAGTAAATTGAAAATAATTTGTTGCAAAAATTGGCATTTCAAAATGTGTTTGATTTGTATACTCGTATGTTATAATGAATTTTTTAGTAAAATTATGAAAATATATAATACATATAATATACTTACACCAACTCAACTAGTGAATGTTTATTTAACAATAGGCTTAACATAATTAGTGTTCATAAACAGTGAATTATATATCAAATCAAATTATGTATACTATCAATATTAAGTTATTTCAATAAAATAAAAAATTTCTCATATAAAAATTAACTTTAATCAATCAACACATTTTTAGCTTATCAAAATTCGACCACAAACAAGACCTTTTTGACACAATTAGAATTTCGTGAAGTTTTTGCTTCATCATATATAAATATGTATTTATTAAGTAACAAGAATAAGCTATGTAATGTATATTTTTTACATAAAAAGTATATAAAATAAAAAGACGAAAATACGTGAGAAGAAAGTAAAATTTGACTACAAAATACAATTTATTCCAATTGAATTCTACGGACATATTCATTTATTAATCATGCCATTTTTCACTCAACTTCGATGAATAATAACAATAACAGTATATTTAGAAGGTTAAATTATTAATTTATATACACCAAAATTATAAATTTCGATCGAAATGAATTTCACTCTCAAAGTGACGTCCGTGAAACTCGCATTGGACACGTGCATGCACCGATACCGGTTAAATAATATACTAAACGAACTCGAATATAATGTATTATATATGTGTGTCACGGTCGAGCACGTGTCGCCATAAATACACAAATTATAACATAATCGATAATTATTATTACAAACACATCCTGGCATCGGAAAACTGTTAAAACACACAAATATTTAGCTGAAATCTCTCGCCATATAGACTAGCTGTATTTTAATGTTCTTTTTTGTCGTCCAACCGTCAACCCGGCGTATAATACATAATATAGACTTATATAATATTCTTTAAGTGTGTTTTGCAGTACTTACATTCAGCCCCCTCTTGCGTCGCTGTCTCGTTGCACACACAAAACAAAAAACGAGGGAAAAAATAAAATTGCACTGTGCGTGAATAATGCACTAGGGGCGAGCTACACGTTATAATACCTTCGCGCAGAGCGAATTCGAAATTATTACAATAAAAAACTTTCAAAATTTCAATTAATTATACATATATAAATATATATATTTATAAATTTAAATATATGTTTAAGTATCACGTCACGAACACATTTGTAATTAATAGCAATAAATGATGATTATTTTTTTTCACTTCAATAAAACGATGATGTATAAATGTTTGTGTTTAATTAATTTGATGCTAATTCTGCCCTAAGATTGTTCAGCGAACCGCCGCCGGCGATTTTTCATTGTGCACTCAACAATGCATCTGTCGATGCACTTTTGTCCCCTATTTTCGATAATAACATCGACCGTATGCACGCTCTTTCGATCATTTTATTTCACGATATATTCTGAAGTTTCTGCGGAAGAAAATTCGGAAAATTTAGTACAAAAATCACACACACGCGTAACGATGCACTTTTCCACACTCCACCTCCGCTTCGAATAACAAGGATCGGAAAACATTCGGGAAAGGTACGCTCCGACAACTCATATGGTAATTAACATATCTCACATCAGACCGAAGTTAATTATGTTATGCGCATATCAATCAATTAGGACTCGCATATGGTTAACGTAAACGCGTCCCAATTTAATCACAGCCGACATCCATTAAAACGTATTAGCCTAATCAACCCGAACCTAATCAAACACACCAACAAAAATCAAAACACACACAAAAAATCACTGAACCACAAAAAACGACAACGTCCATCCTCAACACGGTTTGTTTACGACCGGGGATGAGACGCACAACACATCGAAACATAGAAGAAGGGAGGGGGGTACAAACGCACAAACACACACAACCATAGGGGGGTCATCTGAAAACGGACACGTGGGAGGAAACCGGAGGACGGGCACGCGATTCGAGCGGGGTGTGTTACACGCTTATCGATCGCGCAAGCGTGTATTGGTGGATGCAACGTGTATACATGCACTCGCGCGTATGTATGCGTGTTATGCACTTCGTGTGTGTGTCGGACAAAGAGGCGGCGGAGGCGCGCGTCCGTCCCGCTGATGTGCATCGGCTGCACTGCGCTCTGCCGGCCGAAGTGCATACTACCGCTGCAGCGGGGGGAGGCGGGGCGGGGAGGGGAGGAGGGGGTAGTGCGATGTGTGTGTGTGTGTGTGTGTGTGTGTGTGTGAGCGCAGCGGGTGGGGGTGGTGTGTGTGTGTTGGCTGTCGAGGAAGTCGGGCTGGAGTGGGTGGTTGGGTTTTCTTTCGAGTTTTCCGTTTTGGTGGTTTTGTGAGGTTTCGAGGAATGCTTTTTGGGTGTGTTCGAGGATGGTGGTTTTGGGAAATTTTTGAGTGTATGTATGGGTTGTTTGAATTTAGGGAAGTGTGTTTGGTTTTTTTGTATTTGGATAGGAAAATTTCGATTTGTGTAGATGGATTGATTTTCCGGATTTTTTGTGTGTGTGAATGTATTGTTAAAATTTGGTCAATATAAATAATTTTGGTTGTACATACGCAGAAAAAACTGGACTGAAAATTTAAGATTGTTTTAAAATGTTTAGAAGATTTTTTATTTGAATTTTGTTTTTTTTTCAAGGTTCGAATCCGGAAAATTTCCTTGATTTCAATATTTTTATTGAATATAAATATTCATATTCAAGAGTGCATACTACAAATTATATTGTATTTTCGAAAATTGATAAAATAACCTTGTTTCAATATACCATAAAAAAGTATTATACATATATTGTTTTAAATTTTATTATATCCGTAATATTTTCATTGGTTTTGTTGGTGAATTTATATATTTTATGTAGGTATTGTAAATTTGGAGGATTTTTGTTAGTCATATATTTTATATAAATATTTAAATATTTTTGTTTATAATACATGATATAAAATATTTATGATTGAATATTTTTTGTTGAAAATGTCAAATATCGAAATAATATTCACATTAGAAACACGATCACCAAAGAAAACACATTCCTAAGAGAAAATTTCGTCAGATGCATATTCCATTCTTTGAACAGTTAAATCGCGAACAATAAGGTCTTTTGATTGATAAATCCATTTATTTTTTATTTTTGTTGTGAAACGAGTTTTATCTATAAATTTACAACAGCTATAATACAAAACTACTTGAATTTCTCAGAAAACGATAACACTTTTCTCAAAATTATCAATAAAAAAAACCGGATATCCTATCAAACAGAACAAAACAGCGATAACGCTATAAATTATTTGTTATAATTTCAAAAAACTTTGATTTAAACCATGTGTTATTTTTACACTATCAATATCTTAAAATAGTTCTTAAATTCCCTTTAAAACGTGACATTAAAAAAATATTAAAAGTAAAACAAAAATCAAAATAAAAACGGACAAACATCCCTTTCGCTTCGAAATATGGACCTTCCACTTGACTATTCGCTTCCCCTTCACGCTACCGATGCTTTTCATACTTTTACTGCATGAGCAAATGCAGTTCGCACACACGCACATACTATTCACGGAAAAGTACAGTCTACTAGAGTTATGCATTCAAAACGAGAGTGGTTGATACGCAAATTGACACTCGCTCATTTCAATGCAAATTTTATCTCGATTTCTTTGCATTAGATTTATAAACGAAACCAGGAAAATATGCCCAAAATTCTAGCCGAATTTTACGATAGTAGTTTGTATCAACGATTTTTTTCCTTGTTTGGATGTTTTGCAAATATGTTGCATTTTTTTAAGAATACAATTGATACATTCAGATAGTGAGAAAGCGATAAAAATGTTTACGATAAAGTGCATCAAACTATGCGCAATAGGCGGATGTTCTTAAGATAAAAATATTCGCGTTTGCTAAATATATTTTATAAAAGATAATATATATTTTATGAATCTTAACCCAGTAAAAATATAATATAAAATGGTTTATTTTTTAATGAATTACCTGCATTTGGTAGAAAAAAATCGGGTGCCATTTGTGAACACGTCGTGTCTAGAAAACAGCCGAAAACGCACTATTTAACACTAACCAAATATTTATCAGGATCACGAATGTTTCCAAAACCAAATATATGACATATTTTCCTGTAGTTTTAGATAATACAAACCACAAAACGTCAAGTGTTAACGCTACGTCGATATTTGGTGAAATTTGGAATCTTTGTTCTTTTATCGTTCAGATATTTGATAAATAAATACTAAGTAAAATTACGTTCTACTTGAATGTTCGGGTTTACCACAAACAAAAATATTTTTCTATTATAATAAAATAAAAACAATGTTGTGCCTACGCAGTTGGTTCCTTTTGTTCTAATTAGAATTTTTCAACAATGTGTTGTTTTATATTTCAATCATCTACCGAGTAAACGGAAATTAAAAAGACAATGATATATTATATATGAATAAACTTTTTTTAGGTCAAAGTGATACGCAAAATGTTGAAATGCGAAACTGATTGAAATTTTGTTTTAAAAAAATATATGAATTTCTATGAACCTCGAATTGGGAATCAGATTTCATTCTTAGAAAGAATCAGTCTGTTGTGAGTGTGTGGTGAATTTTTTTATCTCAAAATTTGAGAATATGATAAATTTTTTTTTCGTACCGAGAAAAATGAGTAACTGGCGCCACATTCACATTTTTATTGATATCATAGTATGAATGATGAAATCCCCTTTTTTCAAGAGTGCCAAATTTTCATCGTTATTAAGTACAATATAAAATATTATAGTACTCAATGATCAAACATAATATATGATGAATGAAAAAAGTTACGTTCTACACATTTGACTTAACTTAATTATTAATTGATAACGCGACCGCAATTGCGTATATAAAAGTATACGTATATCTAAATTTATCTGTAATATGATTACGACTTAAATTAATTTTACTGTTAAAACAATACTAAATTGTAGAGTTATGAAAGGATTGTGTTTTTTAAAAATATTAATCACTAAATTGAATCGATTTTTTTCCAGATAACGAATTCGCATAAAATTATGGTTATTTACAATTTCATTGAAATATTTATTTAAAATATTATAATTATAGAAACATAAATTTGTTTATGGAAATTTCCGAGTTATTTAATATAGAAAAGATTAAATTAATATAATTTTAAATTTCTTTGACAATATACCCCATTCACGAAAAAAACCATCAAAAAATATTTATACACATACCGCATAAACAATTATTCATACTCATGTGATATTTAATCATTCTCGAATTATAAACCACTCACGGATTACACATTTTTACGCATACACAATCATCAAAATTATATCATTGACCATTATCCAAACCAACCGAACTAGACCGGCTGAGCAAAAGCAACAGTTGAACCTCCAACATCCCAACCCTCACAAAAATTAAACCACCCAAATCCCAAAAATCCATCCAAACCATCAACGAAAACCCACCATCATCAAAATTTCCCATCTCTCGAAAGCGCATCGCGTCAACTTCCGAATATCAAACGCTTCTCAAACTAATTCCGGCGCGCACCCCCACGACCAACCCCCTGAATTTCAGACGAGAAGAAGAGCCTCTCTTCCTAGGTATTATATATAATACCCCCATACCCCCGTCTGGCACCGAAACACCATTGTTGCGCGCAGCTGCACCACCCGAGCCTGCGCCCCCCTGCTGCGCCCCCAGACGCCTCAGCCCCCCGCCCCACCCCCTTTTTCGAGCCCCCGGCTGTTATGACTGACTTCTTCGAGACTCGCTCTTTCCGCGGGAGTTTTCTGGGTGTGGGTGGGTTTTTATCCCCTGCATCCCCTAGGATCTCCTTCTACGTAGATCCGACAACCCCCTTGCACCTCCCGGTTTCTTTCTTTCTCCCCGAAGTCTCGTCTTTAGCAATTTTTCTTGATTTAGGTGACCCGAAGTCGTCGGGACGCCATATTGTATTGAAAAGTGCACCGCTGGGATGGTGGCCGTTTATGCACTTTCTGCTATGCTGCGTCGCTTTAATTTCATTAAAAGGATTTCGATTCGATTGCTAAGGTTTTTTTCTTGGAATTGTTTTTTTTTAAGTCGATTGTGTGTGTTTGCAAAGTTATTAGACTAATGTTCGATCGGTTATTTTTAGATGATGATTTCATTTCATAATTGATCACGATAACTGTTTGACCTAGCTATATATAAAGTGCATAAAAATGAGAAATGGCAAAATTTTATTTTTGTAATTAAGTTTTTCGCAATAAGTTTGAAATTAATATAATAGATAATAGTCCGACAATCTTCCACTGCTTTCTAAATATAACCTTTATATATTTCGAACAACACGAGTACATTTTCTAAACGAGCGTCTCAGTTTTTAATCCAAGTACAATGCACTTATCCGGATTTCTAAACCCGACGCTTCACGTACTCCCAGAAATCCATTTATTTTTTTTCACATCTGCACAGAATGCATTACACACAATTTGAAGAGGGTAAAACCCTCACTAGATTTATTTCAGAACAACTCATATAAAATATTTTTATTTATTTATTTATAAATATGTATATATTTTAAAAATTTAAATTATTTAACTTTCATATGACTTATAGCATATCTTCTATTTAAATATTTATTATATTATACATGAAAATTATATTTATTCATAGTGAAAGTTTAAAATTAAATTAATTTCAGAAAATTTTCTGATAAGAAAATCTCAAATAAAAAATAACGAGATTCAATTTGATAATTATCAAAAACTTTTCTATTATGAAAATACATGAAAATTTCAAAATTTTAATAATTCTATTTAATTTTAAAAATAATTCATTTAAAATACACCATCAAACGATTCAATTCAACAAAAAAAAATAACAACCCAACACATACTCATACCCACTCATACCAAAATCAAATTCCTACAATTCCAACGCAGCTTCCACACAAATAAAACAGCGTCCTTTGGTTCAACACTCCCCACACACACACACACACACACCCAACACCCAAACACACATTTACATGCATCCCAGTCGGACACGTGTGTGTGCAGGCGCCGCCTAGCAACAGGTGTCGACCGCTCGGGCGGCGACCGGGCCCCAATATAATGGGGGCCCGGGGGTGCGCCCCGGGCACCCGCCCCCTGGGGGCCCGTGTCCTCGCGAGCGGGATAAGCCGCCGATTAATTGGACAGCGGTCGATTTTTGACCGGATTGTGGCGAGCCGCCGAATTTCGGGAAGGTTTTGTTTCGTGGGGTGTATGGTTTGATGGGTTAATCGGGGTTTTTTTGGGGGAGTTTGATAAGGGGTTTGGGGAAGTTGAGGTTGGGGTGTGGTGGGAAGTGATGTTTTGTTGAGTGGGGTTTGGTTGAATGATGGGAAGGTGATTGGGAATTTATATTTTGTTGGGAATGTGAAGAGTGGGTTTAAATATGGTTTGGTTTTTTATTTTTTTTTTGTGGTTGTTTTGAAGTGATTTTCGATATTGTGGAATTCAAATTTTTTTTCGATTTATCTAACTTAGTAAATAGTTTTTGAATAATTTTGTGAAATATTATAAACATGATGTATTTTTACAAACAATACTTCGTGTGTTGTCATTGATTGGTGGTATTTGGAGACAAGTCCGATTTTCACATATGTAGGAGCATGATGAAATAACGGGTGCCATGAAAGACTAAAAATTTAAGATTTATAATTCTGAAGAGGCAACCAATATATAAATCATTGAACTTATTGAAAAGCATAGAACTGAATACAAATTGTATTCACTAAATTAATATAATAAAGTGTTCAAAATTGACTCGAAATTATTTGTAAAAAAAATTCCAAAGAGCTTTTACTTGACAACAAAACATTTCACTATTTAATGTAATTTAAAAACCACTCCATAGAGGAAAATCGATAATTTCCTAATAAATTTTCCTTCTATGTTTTTATTCAATCATATTTTTCATTTTATTTTCACTACACCAATTCATAATTTCATCACCATAATAGCTATTTTATGTCATTTTAAAATTACTCAATATCCTGCAAAGAAAATCGATAACGTTCGAATTTATTTTTGTCGTTTTCTTTCCACAATTTAATTATGCATATATGTATGATGTAACGTTCGTGTAATCACATTTTTAATGAAATTTAACGTCATCTGTTGGTGTGTTCTCCTCCTTTTTTGGTTTTATTAAATATTCAACTTCATCTTTTAAATATGATAGTTGAAAAAACATATATGTACATATGTATATATGTTACAGTCAAAGTGTATCTTTAGTTAAAATATATTTTGTCTGACGTTTTAGATAATTTGTATTTGAATACACATTATCTAGTTCAGATATATTTCAACAGACGAAAATACAATTTAACTGGTGCTCCCTAGTTAAAGTGTATTTTCAACTTGACAGATGAGTTTTGACAGTTCAGATTTTTCAAATGAGTATTTGTATTAAATAACGTGTATATTTTACTTCTATACCTGAATATTGAAAAGGTTTTAGTAATACAATAATCTCAACAATGCATTCATCACAAAAACGTTAGTTTTGAGCCTATACAAGTGACGTTTAGTGACCCTCATTAGTGGACAAACGAAATTTCTGTGCCTTTCCCTTTAACTATGATAATTAGTTTCTTGAAGAGAGGGTGATATAAATGATAGAAACCGAAGTAAACATGTGCGGCTGTCATTCGAAACGGTTTGCAAGTGGCTTTGGCAACACTGGCTCACAATTCGTTAGCTATAATACACTTTGTCTGATCCTGACCAGTTAAATTATATTTCCATTGTGTCAGATGAAATAATTACGTAGGTTAGATAAAATATATTTTAACTAGTCAAAATATATTTTAACTGGCAAATACACTTTAACTGTAACATATACAACATTCGGATTCTTAAACAATAATATACTGTTTAATCATAACAATAAAACCTTATCAAACTTACTCATCCCAAATACGCAATTTTCACACATTTCAACCGCGAAAATCTTAAAAAAATCACAGATTCCTAAAAAATTTATTAAAAAATATCAGACTCACCCACGACGTGGACCATGTTCTTGGTCCAGCGTTGCAGTTCTCGTTTGATGTTGCGTCGTTCTTGAAGACAACGCGCGTACGAGCAATCGGCCATCTGCCCGGCCTACAGGCATCGGCTCCACCATCGGCGCCGCTATTTTTTGCTCACTCGAATTTCCCGCCTGAAATTATTGAGGTTGTTGGGTGAGATTGTCGTTTTGACATTGTAAATGGTGCGTGATTTAATAAGATTAGGTTGCGGTGTGATAATGAGGCGAGAGTGTGTAATGTAAATATTGTGAATCATACGTTTGTTGGTGTTTGTACATATGCGGAAAATTGGAAATAATAAAATTATTGTGTTTCTGAGAAGTCATTTTGAAATTTGATTTATGTGAGGATTGTCAATTGCGGAACGAGGAGTGGCCAGGATTGATTTTATTGAGAATTATGGATGTTGATGGAATGAAGTTCGATTTAATTGTTTGGAATTCAAGGACATTGAATATTTTATTACAGGAAAAAACTTTTAACGATCAGAAATTTAGAAAATTTTTCTTATCGCACAACAAGGAAAAACGTGATTTTGCGGAGCTGAATATTAAAATTAACCGTGTCATTTAGTTATATAAAAATATGAGTACATACATCATTTATTTAATTTTTCACATATGACCAATTCCAAATACGCTTTTTATTCATCATCTAACAAGCATTCATTAAGGTAATTGATATTATGTATGTTCATTTTCCGTTTTATCACTAGAGGCACAGTTATTTTTTTCCTTATTGTACGTCCTGAATACGACTGATAAAATTAAGTTTATTTTTGAAGAATTCGAATATTAAAATTAATTTTTTTTAATATTGATTATTTATTTCAAAAAAATAAAAAAAATTAGACTTGTAGCATGTCCTCAATTACATCGATTTTGTAACAGAACTGCCATCTGATGTATAGATTTGTACTCACATTTCAGACACCGAGTCCGTGTAATACATCCATGTAACAAACACGCCACATCACGTTTAACTCATTGACACCCTTATCAAATCCAAAAAATTCACACACTCAACCCAAATTCACACACCCACACAAAAGCTTCCCCTCCAAAAAACACCCCAAAAAATTTTCCACTAAACATCTCAAACTTCCATCCGCATCTCGTACCTTCAAACTCGACGTCGACACCACAAAGCTCCGACAACCATGAGCCATCCACGGCTACAAAATACGACCACACACTAGACAAGAGCAAATGATAAAATTAAATTTATTTTTGAAGAATTCGAATATTAAAAATATTTTTTCATTTTGATTATGTATTTCATAAAAAAATAAATCTCGATTTGTGGCATGTCCTCAATTACATCGATTTAAACGATTCTAGTGACAAATTTGTGACAGTACTGCCACCTGATGTACAGGGTCTTCCCCGGGACTTTTATAACTTCTAATCAGATTTAAAGTGACTTAGAGTCATGATAGAGAAGTGAGAATGATACCATTACGAATGAAATCGGCTACAATTTTTTTTAATTTTTTTTTTTTTTTTAGAGGTAAAATTTGAGGGGGGGGTAAAATGAAAAATAAATTGTAGCCGATTTTATTCGGAATGGTATCACTCTCACTTCTCTATCATGACTCTAAGTCACTTTAAATCCGATTAGAAGTTATAAAAGTCCCAGGGAAGACCCTGTATACAGTGCCGTAGCAACCCATTGGCAATTGGGCAAGCGCCAAGGGCGCGTGATTTTTAGGACGCCAAAGGCTCTCTCCTATTATTTTTAAATAAAACTAATGTAGAATTAATTTTTTTTCATAAATTTGGTTTTCACTAGGAAAACTTTTTTGGGGTTCGAATAGTGTCGAATAATTTTTTTTTGAAAATTAAAAATTATGGAATGAAAAAATAATTTTTTGCCTGCCCCCCTTAGAAAAATTTGAAATGACGGCTCTGGTAGCGCCATATTTTACATTTTCCAAGGGTGCCAAAATCATTGCTACGGCTCTGCCTGTATATACATATTTGTAGCTCAAATCGATCTAGTTGCTCATATTTCAGACACCATGAGTCCATGCAATGCATCCGTGTAAAAAAAACGCCACATTACACTTATCGATACCCTTATCAAACCCAAACAATTCTCACACTCCACCCAAATTCACACACCCACATAAAAGCTCCCCGAACACAAACACCTCAAAAAAATTTCCGCCAAACACCTCAAACTTCCATCTCCCGAACTCGACGTCGACACCACAAAGCTCCGACAACCATGAGCCATCCACGGCTGCAAAATACGACCACACTAGACAAGAGCAGACAGCGCACATACACACAGGCGCAACGGGTGCCGGGATGCAAAGTGTCGAGAGGCGGCAACAGGTGTTTTGTGCGCCAACACCTGTTTTCAATGAAAACGTTTCGCCTCGGTGAGACTAAATCAAATTTATCCGCGGCTGTTTACGGCCCGACAGCCAACGGGTTAATATACGACGCCCGGCCGGTGCAGTGTTGCGCTCGTGTGCGATGATGGTGTGGGATGGTGTTTGATCGCGACGAGTGGCGTTTGATCTTTGATGGGGTTGTTTGTGTGGTTTGGAGTTCGGTCTGATGGGCGTCGATGTATCGATAGTTTGGTCGTTTGATAATTTTAATTGAAAAGTTTTGTGTTAGGTATAAAATTAAATTCGTTTGAGATATTTTATGAATATGTAAAAATTATTAGATTATGAGATTTTGTTGTTGAAATTTTTATACTGTAGAAAAATATTGAAACATCGTATGCAGTCATTCGCCATAATGGTAAAGAATTTTGAAGATCTTTTTGTTCTTTTTTAATATTGTTTATCTTAAAAAAATATATAGGGTATCGTGATACCATGGGTAGGGTGATGGACCATGTACCTAGTTGACCATCTCTCATAAAAATGTAAAAATGAAGGATTTAAACATGACGATCATTCAGAAAGGTAAATTATTATCGATAGATAAAGTGCTTATTAAAACATATCTATTGCACCTTTCTTAAAACATTATAATCCTTAAAAATCTTAATTTTTAGGTTTTTCAGAGAGATGCTCAACTATTGGTACCATGATCCATCACTGGTCTCGTTACCCTATAAAAATTTAAAATGAAATAATCATTCAATTCAAAATCAGAATACCCCAATTTTAAAGTGAACAATGGACGGCGCATCACTTTAACGGTGTCCACGTTCGTTTTTACATACAAATGTGACACATTCGATTCGTAGGAAAGATTAAAAAACCCCATAGAATCAATACATGTCCAAATAAAAAAAAAAACGCACACCATAGAACGACCATAATCGAATTTGAACCCAGACGTACCGGAGGCGACGCCCTCGCGACTTCAATTAGGCGGCGCGCGTCGTTCCCGGAAAAACTGAGCGCCGAAGAAAAACCCTCCGGGAAAATTCGACGAAACGAACACACACACGACCCCAAACTACCCGAAACCTACACACACACACACACACACACATAGCCCGTATCCGGGACGACGACCACCGAGAGCGGCGCATCGCCCGTCCCGTTCTGCTGCACTTTTTAGCGATAATTGGAGCGCGGCTCAGACATACGCGCCCTCTCCTTCTGGAAGGCTACAGGGTGGCCAGGGGGTGGTTTTCTGGGAGTTTTCCGGGAGTTTCCCGGGGTTTTGGTCGTGGGTGGCGGTTCTCGCGACGTCGATCGGAAAAGCTCGAGTGGGCGGTCGAGGGGGAGGGCGGAAGTTTTGTCGTCGCTTTTCCATGCAGGTCCCCTTTTCCGACCCACACTTTGCCGATTTTTCCCCGATTTTCCGAGGTGTGCGCCGCGTATAGTAATTTCGCGCTTTTTGTGTCGCACGTATCGATTGCATGGCGGAGCGGCGCGTTGCACTAGCTTCGGGAAGGTTTTTTTCGTACTTTTTTTTGTCTTCAGGAAAGCGTCTAGAATTTCTTCTATGCATAATATAAAGCTTCCACATATTTTATGCATAAAAGTAAATTAATATATTTTGATCTATCATATAAAGATCAGATTCTGTCACTAAAAAGAGTATGTTTTTCAATATAAAAAGTTTGTAAACAATGTTTATAGCCAAACGACCAATAAACCAAAAATGACCAAAAACGACCAAATGGACAGTAATAAACTGAATACTAGTTTAATATAATTTAATCATTGTTTTTATGGATTAAAAGAAATATATTATAAATCTAAGAAAGTGAGTGGCTTATACACATAATTCGAATTTTTTCGTATTTACCTATATATAGAGAAAAAATTTGGAAAATGTTCTTATAATAATGAAAGATTGAGAGGGCAATATTTTAAATTTTTGTCCTTTCAGTATCATTTATATAAAAATATATGTATTTAATATCTTGAGATCAATAAAAAAATATTATGAATACTATGTATAATGGATTATTTTTTTTCAATTAACGTTTAAACAATAAAACTAACTACCCAGAATCAAACTTTTCGATTGTATAACATTATAAGTTTAAGAAAATTTTCTTATAATGATCATCATATTTTTTTGTATCGAATAAATTTAAATATTGAACCGCATGTTTAAAGAATCGATATCAAGAATGTCTTGGAAAAGCTTTTATCTTTATTCAAAACCTGATCAGATATAAAGAAAAAATTAATTGCACACATTTCCGCATGCGCGAATTACCCCCCCCCCCCCATGAGGAGAGTGCAGAAAATTTTCAACGTTGCGCTCGAAAAAGAAAAACGTCTCGACGGGAAATTTCAAAGACAAAGGGCGGGTCGCCGCTCCAAAAAACGAAAAAGGGGAGGAAGGAATTACAAAAAAGATGTAACGACAGAAGCTGAACGAGGAGAGTACAAAAAAGAAGTCTTGGCGCGCAAGGTGGCTCGGCTTCAAAGGATTCGGGTTTGCAAAAAGTCGAGTGGCGCAAAAAACGTGCACTTTTTTAGTCTGCGTGTCACACCTACGACAATAGACCCGGGGTAGACCCTAGAGAAGGCCTTCGGAAGTCGAGGGTCTGAAGCCAGGGAGATTGTGCTGAAATTTCGCCTCGTACCACATACCGACGTGTTCACAAAAGGACTCTATTCAATGGAGCTTCCGAACTTTGTGCATGTTAATTTTTTTCCTGTGTGTAATTATTTAATCTTACTATTTATATATTTTGATGTCTTAATCGAACTATTAACTTACAAATAGTATATTTTTATCGAATATTGAAAAGTCGTTATTAATGCACAATTACGCTTTTATGTTTGATTATCGTTGAGTCAAAAATTAATTTTCGAAAAAATTGTAAGAGAGTTTTGAAAGTTTTTTAAAGTAAATCATCGAGATGGAAAATTCTCCTTTGAAAATCAAGAAAAACTTTGAAGCAAATTTATGCGATGTAGGAAATGAAGAAAATTTATTTCATGGAATTTATACGAATAATTATATTCTTTTCGGAACTGCAGTCTTCATATATAATCATCGAATTATTTTTGATTTCCGTTTGTGATATTCTCTCAATTGAAATTAAAAACCCCCATTCTACATACACATAACATAATCAATTATAATACCATTCCACCAAAAAAATATTTCTTATAAAATTTCAAACATTAAACAATCAAAAATTATTATTATTATTATTAATCAATTACAATGTACAACTGTTATAATTAGCTTCCTAACTAAAAACCATCAACTGATATTCAAAACAATCTCAAATTACAGCATCGCTCATTGATAAAACAGCAATCAGCTGAGGTCATATGCGTCCTCCACATACACACTCAAATTCCAATAAACATTTTCAAAAACACACACACACACCAATTAGAAACTGGGCAAAACTGAGGTCATACGTCCGAAACGTGGGTCCATGGAAACGATCGCATACCATATCTGCGGTCGTGTGCATTTGTGCAATTTGCGCTCACATACAAACATACACGTGTGTGTGTGTATGTGCACACGCGGCCAGTTGCACCTAACCTTGGCAACGGCCGATAACACTGAAGTCAGTGTTGGTGCAAGTACGTGTGACACAGATGCATTCATTATAACACTGGCGCATTACGCGACGCCGTTGCGGCCGGCTTGTCACATTCGCGGTGCTTTTGTTGCGTCGGGTCTACACTGGTGATTTTTGAGGTGGTGGTTTTTGGGTTGTGTATGATGCTGGGATTTGATAGGATTTCGTTTTTTTGTATTAAAAAAAATTTTGGGTATTTTTTTTGAAGGAAATTTTGGTGAATATTAGTCGGTGGATTTGGTTTTATGTGAAAATGAAAAGTAATAAAAAATAAATATTTTAAATTTATTTTATTTTTGGACCGAATTGACGTTGCTATTTTATTTAAAAGGCTATGATATGGTATATGATTGTGATTTTGTTGAGTGGTGTTAAAACGTGTTCGGTCTAGCGATGTTGATATTGAATAGGATGCATGTAATCGGAAATATGATGAATTTCCATTTTGATATAAAATTTCCGTATTTTTCATTATTGTTAGAAAATCGGATGTGATTTTATGATTTTGGTGAATTTTATAATACCATAATATCCTGCTAATCATACTCGTGTTAATTTTATTGAGTTATCTTTACCAATAAGCACCAATTGATTACCAAATTGCCAATTAATTGATAACAGGATTGTCCAATAGGCACTGTATTTTTTTTAATTATTCTTTATGCTTTGACGAAATACTTACTTTCAAAATTTAACAATAAATTTTTTGTAATATAATTTGTCTTAAAATCTTTAAATAAAACTAGATGACCTAATAAACTTCAATATTATATAAACAATTCGGAAATCGCTTTTCTTTACAAAAAATCTAACAATAAAATTAAATTTCTCTCAAAAATGAAAACGTAAGAATTTTCGCATCTTATTTTTAAATATCTGTTTATATTGATATTACTATATAGGTCTATTGAAATATTATATAATAAACACAAACCGTTGTATTCACTGGTACATATTATAATATATTGGTATATGTGACTTACAACACAAAACTACATCCATATTTTCCATAACCATTCTCACATACCCAACGGCAAAATTCAAAAACTCAAATTCGAACATTTCACACACGGCTACGAAATGTGCAAAAACGCTACGAACGCAGTCCTTACCCACACAAATACGTACCTCATTGCATTCTGCAAGTACACACATACACCGTATCACGTTGCGCATGCATCACATGCACTTATGCAGTTTCGCTTATCGCCGAAACGCATCTGCCATATATGTGTCATTGGCGATTCGTCTGACCCCACTCGCGAGAATGCATCTGTCGACTTCCTTGTTACGTGTTACTTTCCATGCAACGTGCTTTTCATATCGTGTTCAAATGTAAATACGTATGAGCGATCGAGTTCGGCTTATCGTTTTGCGTTTATTGTGTGCGAGGTTATTGATGATTAGTCATATCGATTCATAGGTTGTTGTATCGCTTTTTTGTTGCGATTGTTCGGTAAAGTTGGATTTTGATTATAATTGAATTATCGATTGTTGGTGTATGTTGAATTAGTTTTCCGGGTCAGGGGAATTTCCAGTAAACTCGATTAGATAGAATTTAAGGAAAATTTATTTTTAATTAATAATTTAAATATGAAGATCGATTCCGGAACTAATATTTAATTATAAAAATGTATATTTTTATAAACATACTAATTGAAGATATTGAGAGTAATTTTTTTGTATCACTACGCACTGATCAAATTTATATCTCGAAAAAACTGATATTGTTCAATAAGGTCAACAAAATATTATTATTGCACCACGAATAACAAATATAAGAATTAATCGATTATCAATCTTCGTCAAAATAACAGATTATTTTAAATATAGATCTATAATATGAGGTCAGGGTACACTTTCGAGGAAAATCAAATATTTTTCAGCAACTGTAGCAAAATTTTGAAGAAAATTGCGTCAGCTTTTCTCACGTTAGATATTAGTGTTTACCAATAAACGCATATTCAACAAATGAGATAATTGATATGTCAATCAAAAATTGAACTATATGTTATCAAACATATTTTAGCAACTCCGACAAAATATTATTAGCAATCGAATCTCCGTTTCTTATTATATCAGATAATAATATAAATTCATCAATTATGTATATGATTAAAAACAGACTAATATGAAGATTTTTTCATTTATATCCAAATATTTTTTCAGTAATTTCGGTATAATTTAGCAAAAATTTACCAATCAATAATTATATAATTAACGAAACATAAAAATTTGTTCAAAACCTCACAAAAATCAAATATTCTTCGAGCATCTCTAACCAAATCTTAACGAAAATTTCACAAACCCATCGCACAACACATCAACAATCGATAATCGATAAATGCATAATCAACCAGCCACCACCCCAGCACACACCTACACAACCCCAAACAATACCACCCCAAAAACCGAATATCCTTCAGCGCTCTCCGGCAAAATCTTGGCGAAAATTGCACCCACCCCTCCCATCCCAGAAGTGAGCGCTTATCGATTTTTGGTAATTGCATCCGAGAGCGCGCACAACGCCGAACTGCACACACACCCACACCGCCGATCCGAGTGCATCCGCTGCAAAACATTTTGTTTGGCGGATAGAAGAGAGAGAGCATCTACGTGTTGCATCTAAGTATCACGCACACCATCTGTGCCGACATCCATTCTCACCCCCGGCACGGAAGCGCCACCCCTTCGGTCTTTCAGTTTTATTTTGCAATCCGCCCGTTCCCCGGAATCCGCCCACCTCCCCCTTCTTGGATCCGATACACCCCCTGGCCGCCCACGCCCTGCTCGCCGAGTCAAGAAAACTGCCATTTCACGCACGTGGGGGCTGGGGGTTGATTGCGTTTGTGTGAGGCTCGACATGCGGGTGTGTTGCAGCGTGAGAGGTCGCCGAATGTCTCCAGCCGATCGGAAGGCTTTATTGAGGGGATTGGGCATGATGTGTGATGGTGGCGATTGTTGTTGTCTCGGCTTTGTGTTTGTCGGGAGAAGTTGGCCAGACGAAATTTAATTAAGGGACCGATGTCTCGGCTCGGGTGTGAGTGGCGGGACGGCGGAACTTTAAAAATTATGTGGCGCTTCTCAATTATTTAAGTTGGAATGTGCGCGAAAATTAAATCTTGAAGGATACGGTTTGTTCCGACTGTTTGCACAAAGCGTAAAGGTAAGAGTTTCCGAATGCTTCCGGTTATGAAAAATGTTTTAAATTTTTAGTATGTTTCGTTATAGAGGAGTTTTATTATGTATAGCGTATGCAACTTTTTTCTACGTTTACAAGATTGATGATGTACACTAGACGCAAACAAGACGTTTTTCATGAGAATGGATGACATGCAAAAATAAAATCATCCCATATACGATATCGAGCATATAGACAAGGTAATAAAGGAATAAATCATCGTTTCAATACTTGGATCAAAATTTCACATATGTTATGAACAACCGTATGGAATATTATAAAAAAGCTATACATTATAAAACGGGAAGTTTTAATTTAAATTGATTATTTTTGAAATAATAAATCACCATTACGTTAGTTGGATCGAATAAGTAACAATATTGAAGCAATATGATTGAAAAATAGTGATATTTTTAAAAAAGCGAAATATTTCATTTTTTTATAATCAAAATTATTTATAACAAAATATAGAGAATCGAATTTTTTTTACTAAAATTAATAATTAAAAAAATAATAATAATGGCATCTATAGGTATTGAAAATCATACCGAACTAGAGAGAACACATCGCTTTAATTACGTCGAAAATTTGAGGGTGGCACAGAGAAAACTCATACAGAAAAGCGGGGTAGAAGTTCGCGCGACGCCAATACTGGTGATGGTGGAGACGCCGCTGGTGGTGGTGTAGCCCGCCGAACGAATTTATTTCCCAGGACAACTCACCCGGGGTTGGGGAGGACGAAGGAAGCCGGGGCGAAGCCTCCCACACACACCCCCAGCAAACGGGGAGGGGGCGTGTGCATCCGAGGCGATCTCCCAACCCCTATCTGTCCCGGGACCGGATCCCACCCCGTCCCAGCAAGGTTTTTCCCGGGATGAGACGCGGGGGTGGCAGCAGCAAGTAAGACGAAAATGCACCGCCAAAGCGCACCGAAAATTCGTAGCCGATCAATAGTTTCCCGGCGGCCGTCGTCTCATCCCACACCCTTGCACTTTTCGCACCACCACTTCTTGCAGAGAGCCTCCTCATCCCACGGGTGTGAAGGCTCGGCGCCGACGCCCGGCCACCCTCCCCGCCCCGTTCATATCAATTTTTCGTCTGCTTTTTTATCTTATTTCGACCCCCCCGGCCCCGGTAGCCTCCCGTCGGATGGGGGCCCCCAGGAGCCTGCGCCCCCTCGCCTCTCGACCGGGAAAAACCTTTGTTATTTTTTTCCGAGTGCCGTTATCGTTGCACTTCCGCGTTCTAGTGTGGGTGCATCCGCACGCATGTGAATGTGTGTTTGGTTTTTTGAGTGTATAGTGTTTGGATTACCGGATGTATGGTGATGTGATTTGTGAGATTTGGGATGTGGGGTTGATTAGTTCGATTTAATTGCGATAATAAGAGTTTTGAAGATTGGTGTGAAATATTTTTGTATCGGGGATGTTTAAAATTAATAAATTTAGGAATATGATAAAAAAAAATCGAAAAATGTATAGGATCTTGTAGATATAACTTTCAGTATATTGGAAAAGAAAATTCGAGAGAAAAAAGGAAAATAGGAAGGGCAGACAGACTGGAAAAGGCACTGAACTTTCGGCTATGAAATCACATCTTTAAAGCTTTTAAGCTCAAGAAACACTAATACCCTCACACCTAAAGTGCTCTTTATTATTTCTAAGATTCAACGCTTGAGCAATTTTTCTATTTTAACACTCTCCCACACACCGAAAAACACCACAATATTTATTTTATCTACACACAACAGTACTTTCATTTTTTCCCTACATCTCGAATTTAATGCGTTTTACATGCCATGAAATTAATTACGTTCAATTTATGGAACGGTTATCTTTATATTGGACCTGAATGTTCCATTATAGATCGAAGATAACAACAAAGGCTTCCGAGCAGCGAACGTAATTAGACTCGACCACTCGAAGGTTACGAGTTCAAATCCCTTCGAGGTCACCAGATTTTACGTTTACCGTTCCAAAATTTAATATAAAACATATTGAAATTCGTTTATTTAATATTATACAAAGATTTAAGGTTCACTATATGAGATTTTATGAACTATTTAAATTTTATCAAAAATGTATTATATTTGATCTCGAAATATATAAGGCTAAAATTTAAAGATCGAAACCTTCTCAAATTAAGATTCAATACAAAAAAAAAGACATCATTCCACCGAGCACGCACACATAATTAATTGACAAAATTGGTAGTTAACACAGGTGTCGATCCAATTACGGTTAATAGCGCTCGGTTTCACAAATTTGAATTCGGGTGCATCGGCTGCGCGTCTATCCGCTGTGTACATCCATCACGTCCACATATCCATCCGATGTGTGGCCATATGTACATATGGAGGTGCTTTTGTGCACATGTAGGGCTAATGAAATATGCTCTCAAAACAAACCGCTGACGCACCCCGGATTACCGCGGTGCGGTTAATTGCATCAAAACTATTCTCGGACGGTAATCGTCCACTTTGGTGGGTGTGAAATTATGGTTTTAGTTACTTTGTTTGATTAATTGATGTTTTTTTTAATATTATATGTATAATAGTGGCATCTATGTGCTGTTAATTTGTACTATTATATTTTTATATCCTTTTGTTTTATCGTTTTTTTTTATGAGATTTGTATTTGAAGGAACATAAAAATTTTGTGTATGTGTATACTGAAAAAATTTCCGTCATAGAATAATTTTCAATAATAATAACATTAGTTTTACTCAAACTAACTGTGCACATTATAAAGATTTTGTAAAGTGAAATCAATTCAATTAATTAATTTGAACAATATTTTATTAGAAACTAATCAAAAAATGAATGCGTTCATGAATTAATCAAATTCGATATATACTCGTATTACATTTTTAATTAAGCAAACTAAATTTTTCTGACCGAGATATCAATTTTACTAAAAAAAAATTCACAGATGAAACACTTAATCACTAAATTCGAACTCGAAATTCCCTAAGTGCAACACTACAACTTTTTCACAAGCGCTTTCCCCACTCAAAAAATAAAACTTCACTCGAACAAACTCAAAACTACTCCCAAAGGCTGGGTGATACAATGGGGACCCATTCGCACTTCGCAAGACTGAAAACTCGATTCTTGGCGCTGTTAAAAAGCGACGTCCGACCTTTTTTCGAAGGCTTTTTCAGAAAACGCTAGAATATACAGATTCGTTCGAGTCTGCGCAAACATATACACGGTTCGACAATGGAAGCAATTTGCCAGGTCAGTGGATTAGATCAGTATTTGTGTCAGGAGACGTCTACTACCTACCCCAAGCCAGACGGGGGCGACGCCCTTACGTGCCATACTTTCAAAACAAACATCGCTCGTGTTGTATGTACGTTTTAGGGGGCGTATTATTGAAATGAGTTGTGTATATATCGATTTGATGTTTTTTTTTTTTTAATTTTTGTTATTATAAAAAAAGTTATTCGTGCAAGAAAAATATAAGTAGATTGTTGGATTGTTGAGAAATTCTGTTTTTATAGTGGATTTTTATTGTACACCCTCGTGTTTGGATATTGTGTGGGTTCTTTGATATTGTGTTCAGTTGTGTGTGATATCAACGTATTGAATAGATATGAAAATATTGTATTGATTTTCTATGAAAATGGGAGAGTTGTGTTGTCGTTTTTTTTAATGAATATAAAAAATAAAATGTTCGGGTATAATATAATATAGAAAATGTTATATAATTTTAATAGCTAGGTACCATATAATGCAATTTGAAATTTTCAACTATAATATATTGTAAAATAAAAAACGGAAACTCACGGTATCAAATGGCGCGATTGCTTTTCCAGGAAAAATTTCCTATTTGAAATCAATATGTGTTATATGTATATATATTCTGAAACCTTTTAACAATAACTATATGTACGAAAATATTCTACTCAAATCTGTAATATTATATTATACGTAAGAAATATACAAATAAAATTAACATTATGCAAGAGTTATTATAAATTTGATTTGAGTATAAAAAAATCAGAAGAATTTTAAAGAATAAAGTATTCAGCATTAGAATTTCGTTATAATTTAAATTGTTTAATAAAATGATTTTACATATTATATTTAAAAAAAAGGGATCAAAAAATCCCATCATAAAAACAAAAATCTACAAAATCTACAAACATGCATTACAACTTCAGAAAAATCTAAAATTTTCAAAATCCAACAAAAAATCATACTATAAAGACTCCAAACATTCAAAAAACAAAAACGAGCATTCTAAAAAATCCAAAACTAAACCCCATAGACAACCATCAAAAAACCCAAACGAAAGGTTACAATCCGCTGTCCAGACCACACAGCTCGGATAGCACATCCAGCGGGAGGCTTTCGGGGGCACAGGAGGAGTACAGGGTGGCCCACCAGTACACAGGGTGGGCCACGCCGACCTCCGGGACAGCGGGTGGAAAAGTGGGTGGCTCACGCAAAATTTGCAGCGCCACAGGTGGCCAGGCCCGCGCCTCTCCGCTCCTGCAAACTGTTGCGCCTCGAATCGATAGTCTCCAAACATCGGCGGTCTCAACAGAAGGTGGTTCTCAAATGGTGCAGAGGTTCCGGGATGCGGGAGGGAGGTTTTGGGTTGGGTCTTTTTGGGGTTGTGATGGGTTGTGGGTGGAAAGTTGGGGTAGATGTGGTGGTTGTTGGGTTTGATGTGGATTAATGTTTGATGTAATACAATAGATTTTGATTTATTGTTCATTAGATTGTATAATCGCTTTTTTATGGATTGTGTGATTTTTTATTTTATTTATCAATTACTGTTTAGATTTGCAAAATCCCAAGGCAGCTTACATCATCGATCAAATGTAATATAATTTCAAATATAAACATGAAAAATTAAGTTCAAGAATTCGGTCAGTGTTTTTTTTAATACACAATGTGTAATAAGAAGAAAACTTTGTCGTAGAAAATGAATGAGATTTTAATACAAAATGTATTGGAAACGAGAGTTGTTTATGCATTGAAAATAAAATGAATTTAAAGAGGATAAATTTGTCTGAAAAGTCAACTATGCAGATGAGTGAGTTTCGTGCATTCAAATGTCATATTCGTGATCGTTTTGATGATAGCATTTCGGTTGAGCTTTATCAAATAACTTTTGATTGAAAACGTCCGGTATTCAATAGGTTTACATTGTATTTTCAAACGGTTCAAACAATTTGGTTATTACTTACAATTTTGTACATGAATATGTAACATTTGCTTCAATGATAGCATCACTTATTGAGAGAAAATTAATATAATTCCAAAATGTATCTAACACTACACAGAAAGGTGTACAATGATCAACGGCCGGCCCGATCGTAAAAAGATCAAGAAACTAACTACCGCTACAAATAATAGAAGCTAGCCATTTTATAATTCAAATGATAAAGTATAGATGTCAGTTTTGAATAATAGAACTCATGCAACAACGATCGATATTTCTAGATCTTTTTTGTATCGTTAACAACGTGTACAACGAGCACCCAGTCATTACACAGCGCAAGCAAAAGTCGAAAGTTCAAGGGCCCCAGAAGCTTCATGACTACGATTAAAAATCGTTTATATCTTAATATATTGTTAAACATATGTATATTCAAGTTTGAGAAGCATACAATTTCCCGGGTAGTTGAACGTGTGAAGCGGGAATTTTAGGAAGTAATGCTGTTAGCTGCTCTTTGTGTAGGCGTCAGCCAGACACATTCATTTTACTTTCCATCTACTCGCTTATGTGCGCATATGAGCTTTTCCTACGAGTTTTCCGCATAGAGATTTCCCGGCATTTAAATATATGAAAAAATATAATGGTAATACATTTTCCGTTTTATTGTCGATCGTTGGAATGGCGATGTCTTTGTTTTTAGAGCGGATTATCGTTAGATGCGTTTTCTGTAAAAGGAAAAGTGGCCTTCGACGGATCGCAAATGTAACGAGATTGAATCTTATTTATCCCGATATCTATTTTGCAATAACTTGGGTTTAAATTATGTTTATGATTACGTGTGATGATCGGATTTTATTACTCATTTGTTAGAACAAAGTGCACTTCCTAATGTAGCCTATAAGTTTGTATTACATTTTTTTTTTGAATATTTAAGTATCCACATTACTTATAATATTTATTACTTATAATAATTGATTTATGAACCATAAAATCATTGTTTCATTATCCTTTGTAACATTTTCATATATTTTGAGAAACGTTGAAAAGGTTATTATCGTTGAAACTGTCACACACGTTCCACCACAAGTATGTACAAACTAGATTGCTCTCACATGTTGACAATTTTGAACGTTAGAACCTCAACTGCTGCAAAATTATGATTTGGTAACGGATACCGAGTTTCAGAGGAATTTGAAAATTTTCATACATTTTCCGGATGCAAAAAATTTATATTTTATGCATCGTGATAATTCACGTGCGGAAATAATGATGCAATTTTATGAAAAAAATATTCGACGTAATAAACTGAGTTTTTAATTAATAGCGCACATAGTACGACTTTATTTTATATGTAAAATATTCTGATAAATAATTTAACTCGTTTTGAATTGATTATGTGACGCACTTCTGAGCTATGAAATTGACATGTATTTCAAGAATGTTTTATTCGTATTATTTTACAACTTGTTTTTAGCAATAATAAAATTCCATTTTATATCTATTACGTACTTTGTGTTTACTTTGTAGTTTATCCATAAGAATGTTTACGATTCAAAAATTTACCGAGAGTTGAAATTTAATTTGAATTTTCGGTTACAGTTGAATGATTTTGAATTGATTAATTTTACACTCGCAATATTAATTAAATCAATTTTTATTTAAAAATTTATGCAGATACTATTATTTTTATTTTACTCTTTGAGTTAATTTATTTTTTTCATAACCTGAATCTAATTATCATTTAAAACTAGAAAAAAAAATCATTTGAACCCATGAAACTTTTTCAATCAAACTACCCATTGTATTCAAATCAGATGACGATGGATCAAACTAGAATCATCGCGCGATTCCGAACGAGATTCTGAACTTACACAAAATAAATTTTCCGAATAAAAACTAGAATATGTGCAGTATTACATAATTGGCAATTCAGCGAATGCACCGCTCATATATGCGTTTATTTCATTTTTTCGATAAACAGACCCGTTTCCCGGCGGAAGTGCAGTTCGTGCAGCTAATGCGCCCCGAACTCGGTTTTTATATTTCTTTTAAAATCTCACAAAAGCTTTTGTGCTCGCATATGTACGTATTTCGTGTGTGTGTTCGCATATGGACATATGTGAATTATCGGGAGTGTACGTTTCCGTGTGAAATTATGGATTTAATCGCTATAGCAATTAATGCAGAAATGTCAGAACGGTTTTGAATTTATGATTTGTTTTAATTGGATTTGCTGTTAGTATATGTTTTGTTTTTTGGTGAAATACAATTTTTTATGTTAAAAAAAATCATATGGATTTTCGATGACTAGTTAAAATTGATATTACGAAAATTCGCTTCGTTGAATCATATATTATAGTACACAAACTGATTCATAGTGAATTTAAATGCAATAATTAGACGAAACTGATAAGGACAACAACGATATATGTTTCAATAAAATCACATTTCAATCTAAAACCAATTAAATTACGTGTATAATTGTGAAAAAAATCTAAAAAGTGTATGCCGCAATGGATCGAACGAGCACGACTTTTTAGACGACCCCAATAGCTAGATGGCCATAATCACCCATCATTTAGATTTTAATACATTAAAATTCAGTGGTTAACATTGAATATCCTGTGTGTATGTGTGCTTAATCATCACTGGTCGACCTTGGGTCGGTTGTCATACTGATGATGCAAGATTTTCCGGCGTTTTTCACACGCAAACGGAATTTTCCTCAAGAAAAACTCAATTTGTCTATGAAAATCGACAATAATAATGAGATTTTTTTGTATGCATATTGTTAACGGTCAGTTAAGTTTTGTCTAATAATTTTTAATCACGTGTTTTTTGTTGTCGTCTCGCCAATTAAACACTAGATACATTTTGTTTGTGAATACATGAATTTTCTTATTTATCATGGAAAGACTCATTACTAATGACGTTTGTATTCAGGATTTTATGAAAATATTTTTGATTCATATAAAAAAGTTATTTAGGCGCTTTTACTCATAGAAATTATTGACAATGGCTCTTTGTCCATAATGGAACGATCTTATTTACATGTCCATTTATTGAAACGTGTATGTAGAAAATTTGTACGTGTTTTTCGAACATGGTCCATCAAGGCGGAACACGTGCGCAATAATGTACTCGAACTTTGCGAAAATACAAATATTGGTATGAGTAAAAGCACTCCGTGACATGTTTGTTATTGGAAAATGTTGTTCAATCTTAAATATTGAAATAAATTAAGAACTCAAATTGAAATTAAATTTAAGTAAATTTTTATAGACAAAGGTTAAAACAATTTATTTAATTACCTTGCTATTTATTGCGTTTGCATATATTTTCGATGAATTAATTAAATTTAATATATTCAAAACACTCTGATATCGTGATATCGAATTCCAATTAAAATTCGTACCGAATTAAATATGATAGCATTAGATCTTCAAAACAACACGTTCTAAAACATACAATACAATCCTATTCTTAAATCGAATATCGCCTGATAACCACACATAATTGAATTCAAAAACATTTGTTGTTTTCACAAAAACCACTTCATTTAATATGACACTTAACTTGCGTCGCACCATATATTGAATATGCGCATTTTGATTCGACGAAATTAATCAGCGCTAAAATGCGTTCACGTTTCAGATTTATTGCGATCATAAAACTGGAATTTTTTCCTTTTTCAATATCGCAACGCCCATTTTCAATAAACCCATCAGCGGGAACTGCAAATTATCTAATCACCATACGAAATTTATAGACGCCATTCGACGGCCAATCATAATCTAAAGAATTTTCCACGTCACGACCGATAAATTGATTTTTTTCGTAATAACCACACTATAGTCACGAAGGTGTTAGATCACGTTTCACGGGGCGAAAATACAAAATTTAAAAAAAAACCAATAAAATATAGGTCAATCGTATTTAAATTAGTTTGTCGAAATGCATGTATGCAGTTTATCAATGCACAAGGGTCACTGCAAATAGTTTTCAAATCGGCTGCCTAGATGGCCTTGTTTTGACCGAATATAAATTGTTGGATGCACATGTCGAAATAATTTTTGAAATTAATCGAAGCAACTCATTTCAATTAGTCGGTGTATTCTAAACAGAACAATAAACATGGTCGGAGAACGGATGATTGTTGAAGTGTTATGTAACGTCGTAAACCACGTGCGAGGAACGCATCGTCACTTTCGCACATCGACATGAAAGTGAATTATGTAATAAAAGTTGAGAATCATCGTTGCTAGTAAAGTTGAACATTGAAAATATGTTAATTCGAATTTCTAACAATTCCGAGAAAAAAAATCAATGAAACATTATATGATATTGCGAAAAATAAACAAAGATAACGGACCGACCAGAAAAGCGCACATTTTAAACACAAAAAAATCCAAATCTCAACAAAAAACATACGAGATAAACCTAACGAAAATTTAATAACAACCGCATCGAATTCAAAGTTTCTTCTGATTAAATTTCAGCGCGCAATCATCGCTCATGATCCTTGACCTAATCTAGCTCGTATCGAATCACCGATTTGACCTTTATTTGCACTTTTGTCAGTGGCTTATTAGACACGAAACAGAGCTTCGTCACATTCCGCTTGAATATTTGTGGAAAAGTCCACAGATTCACGAAAGAACGGTTTCGCAAATCGATTCGGACTCCGAACGAATCGGTAATGCCGTTTTCTAATTGCACATGTGTAATTCGAACGAATCGGTCGTTGGGTAATTGCCGATGTGCAATGGTGTATTTTTTTTAGAAAAAAAGTGTGATTGAATAGTGTATAGAATTTTAATAGGTTTTTTTTTATATTTTTCTTATTTCGCTCTATCAATATTAGTTTGAAAGTTTCCAATATGTGCGATTGAAGTTGAACTGTAATATACGGCCAGTTTCGAAGCTGTTCTCGTGTAACTGTAAATAATAGATCAATATAAACTGAAACGTTTTACTACTGTTGAGTTTCTCTGTAAGAGTATTTTTTTGTATATATTTGAAAGTTATTGCCGAATAGAACGGTATCCTGAATTAAAACGTGATTTTACACTCGAATATTCTACTTCAAATGAAAACGGACACTTTTACGTTCATGCGATTTTATCAAGATAACGTAATTATTTTTGAGAAAGTTTTGTAATCTATGTGCACTTTAAATGTAATAAAGCCCGAGAATACATAAGCAAAACTTTCAACCAGTTTTCAAGATCATATCTCGGATTTATATAAGTTGACCTGACCGGATGAAATGAAGCTGAATTAAGTCGTATTGTTGTAATATAAATACAATTTGAATTCGAAAATCTTTCAAAATCAATTTACAAATTAATATTTATTTATAAATTATTCTAATACAGTGATTCGCAATCCCCTCCGAGTTTAGAAATCGCACAACATTTTCAACACTGAATTTCTCAGACTTTTCCTGAGTCGAAAACGAAAATGAAAATGGAAAGCTCAATTTCGCATAATATCACCGACCACATAGCCTCATTACAACGTTAAGCTATAAACTCATTTGTTCCACCGACGTATATGAATAAAATACCGCTATTGCACAACAATCTTATTAGCACCCCGTAAACGGCACCGACCCACAGTTTGACAATGGCTGGGATGTGAAAAAATGACGATTTAACATTTTTTTCCTATGCGCATTTTCCTCTCGACATTAGGACTTCGGCCTCGGCGTTTAAGACACACGCGGCCAGCATTCATTAAAACTAATTAAATGCGAACGAGTTTCAGTGGTCGCAATAGTTGTGTGTTTTTTTTTTGCCGTAATTAAGTAAATAAGTTGTGTGTATGCAAGGCCATCAAAATGAATCTCGCAAGTGCCGAGCAAACAAGCACGAATATATTTTATTGCATAGCCACATAAGACTAATGTGCATAGCATACAAATGCGTTTTTGTGTGCACTTTATGTATTGTTAAATTTATCTATTTGAAACTATATTAACGCTTCAAGGCAAAATGATGCATACCTATTTCGTGAACAAAAAACAAAATACGATTGCAACAATTGGAAAATTGCGACCTATGATCGTCAAACTGTTATGAATCAGCAATGACACAATCAAAAATTATCTGAAGATGAATGAATCATCTAAAAAGAGCACGTATCGAAAAATCTATTTTTTTCTATTCAAAGACACGTCAGAATGAAAAATACAGATAAACTAAAGCCTATTTTGGCGTTCGGGCACGTCTCGAAAGCGTTTCGAGAAACGGTCGTTATCTCGCCGTTCTGAACATTAGGCACGAACCGACCTCGATAATGCGAATAGGTGTGCAGAAATATGATATATAAAATATATGGAACGTATATGGGTAAACGGGAGTGCATCTCGTGGAAATGCATCGTGATGATGATGACTCGGACGAGAGATCGTGCTCCAAACCGATCGCTTATTCATACGTAGATTCGCCGGAATGTAAAGGTCGCGACAAAATGGATCTTTGTCTTCGGGTTTCTGTTTTATTTTATATTCGTAGATTCGGATTTTGATTCTGAGAATATGAGATTTGGTTTTGAGATAGTTTTTTGAATAAATTTTGTATGAGATATGATAATTAGGGTTTCTAAAAATCCGGGTTTTTAAAAAATAACAATTAATATTGTTCTATTAGAGTTTGAAATATTTTGAAATTCAATTTGAAATATTTTAAAAATAATATTTCCACACAAAAAAATAAATAAACGATTTCGTCCATATAAAATGTGATTATCTCATTAAAAAGATTCAGAAACTTAATATATTTGTCGCACCGTTTTCAGATTATCGCCAGGAAAATTCAACACGAATAATAGAAAATTCAAATATTTGTGCAAATACGTGCTAAATTCATACACGTTGAATTAACAATTCGAAGGCCGATACGACGGAAAATTTGAACCTTGAAATCGCAATTCGCACGTCGCTAAATAATAAAATGGCGAATTAGTCACGGGTGCGGTTTGCGTATTATATTCGATAAATTTTCAGCAATCGCTCGTCGCCCATTCGTACGCTTTACGTAATCGTCGATCGAACAACGCCATTTTTTTTTTTTGTAAAATTTTTCGCGGAATTAGCGATCGGCTAAGATTAATAATGGCTCGCGAATGCGTGCACAGATTTACATTGAATCGGAATCAATTAAGACCGACATTTGTTATTATATTTTATTCAAGTTGGTCATTTTCTTGTCGACGAGTGCACACTTTGCAAGGTCACCGCGGTAAATCGATATTGTCAGAAAGTGTCACAGAATATCATAGTTTGTTCCAAAGTTTTTCATGTGTTAATTTTTTAATGTGAATTTTGATTCAATGTATGAAATGAATACATCGTAATAATGAGTAATTATAAATTAATTAATTTACAATTTAATTAACACAAAATAATATTCACATAAATCGCATATTATAAATAATATTTTGAATGAGAAAAATTAAAAAAAAATACGTGACATTTAGAAATCGCATTGTAAATTCTAATGAGGAAAATTGATGATTTCATCTAACCACTGATCCAATCAGAAAATTTTCCTTTAAATTAACATATTAAATACGCATTAAAATACAAAAAAAATTCACACACATACACACAATCAAACAAATACATCAAAACGCATATTTCCTTTAAAAAAACCACTAATTAAAGCGGCAACGATTCAAACGTGGCGCGCGCTCGCGCGGCCGCCATTTTGTGAATTTTCGACAGGTGCGTTACGAAATGGCGGCCGAATTCGTGCACGAATATTTCGCGCGCAAACCAGCCACACCACCACCTTCAAACACACATGTCCGATGCATCGAAAGTGCACGCGCTGCATATGTTTTTTTCATGTTTTTTCGCGAAGGGGACCTCGGCCAAGGTCCCCTTTGTTTGAGTCCAAACGAGGCCAGATGTCGGCTGTGACGAATTGCGTTCGATTCGATTCCGTATATGTAACGAAATGCGGTTCGAAACGATATGACGAGATGCGTTTTATCTTTTTTCGATATTTAAATCGATTTTTTGTTATCAGGATGTCAAAGGTGTTGGAGCCTTGAACCATTTTGATGGATTGTTTTCGATGTTGGAGTGAATATTTTGTGTTCGGTTAAATATTTGCATGCATATATGTATTTTCGAACTTCCGATTTAGCACGATCCAACCTAGAGCTGATTACGTGCGGAAGGATATGCAACCGCTTTCAAGGTTTTTAAAATAATCGAATATTTTATCTGTTTGGTTTTTATGGTGTAGGAGCGATATTGAAGCGTGCAAAAAATTATGACGAAAAAAATCGAATGGAAATATAATGAAACCACTAAATCATTTTCCTATTATATGCATGCGACAAAACGGCTTCCTGTTATATAATTTAAAACGATATGATAACGTTTTTTACTTTGAATAAAATGTACTCGCATTATGTTTCATGCCAATTATTTTATCACTTATGAATTTTTCGCTATCATTATTTAGAAAACCTTGTCCACTTCTGATTAAACCAATTATACAATAACAAAAATAATTTTCAATAATCTCACATAATTACTGCTGTTACTAATTACAAAATTAATTTCAAATTTCGAATATGTACCGAGGATTTTCTTTGTTGAACAAAATAACCATTGAGAAAATTCGACGGTAAATAGGTCACGGATTTTCTGCAATGTACGCCTTTTTCTTTGTACATGTACATTTAGGAAAAACGTACATTGTTCTATAAATATTGTAAGATGCAGTATAAAACATTTTGAAATATCCACCGGTTGAACGTCGCCGCTAAAACGAGATTCTTAAAAGAAACGAGAAAAGTAAGTAGCGTAATGAGTGGAACACATGATACATAAAGCAAAACGACTACCGTTAGATTCACAAAATCGTCTAACGGTCTTCAATACATAAGAAAATGCCGTAAAACTAGATCGCACAGATTTACAGTAGCCGGGACTCTTCGGGTATTGCAGAAAATAAAAATTATTATTTCGCGAAAATTGTACGATTCTTCGAGTGTTGAGAGAGGTACTTGCGGTCGGCCTTCGTTGGTTTAAATTTACTCGTCAAAATAATGAGTATTTTCTATTAATATCGATAGTAGTTATCTTTGTTTTTGTTTTGGAAATTTGTTCATAGAAATATTATATTTTGAATCTTTAGTTCATGGGGGTTTTTTTCAATATTTTCAGTATTGTTTGACGTATGTTCTCACCTTGAATTTATTCGTTTTCATTGATACAACTCGATCGTGACATTGTAATATCACGATAAATATTATTAAAAATTGATTGCATTTTGATTCCAAATGAAGGGTGAAATCGAAGGAATAATTATTATGTAATCATTCGATGTTATAATATAAACAAGAATGTTTCAACACATTGCATAAATATTACGCAAAATAAATATTTTAAACTTAAATCAATTAACATATAAAATTTTATCGTAAATAACAGCACCTAATGATCCTGAAACGATATCCTCAAACAAGTAAGAAATTATTAAAAACAACAATACTGTTATAACATCAGAGCTTTTACAATAATGTGCACCACGGCATTAACTGACATAACAGTATTATTGAATTTAATCACTTCTCTACTGACAACAAGAAAACTTCAATGTCGAGATAACCTTTTT
The DNA here is from genome assembly GCA_009617725.1 of Hydropsyche tenuis. Taxonomy (NCBI): domain Eukaryota; kingdom Metazoa; phylum Arthropoda; class Insecta; order Trichoptera; family Hydropsychidae; genus Hydropsyche; species Hydropsyche tenuis. The sequence continues at coordinate 1,081,744 of VTON01000056.1, read as the reverse complement.
TCAACCTTAACATCGTCGACGAATCAAATTTTCAGTACGAAAATAAATCATGAGAAAATCGTTCAAAATAACATCGACAAAATCTATAATACGATATATCGATACCAGAAGTATAATATTGATTTATGCAAAGCTCATTAAGATGAAAATGAGTTACATATAATATAATATTATATAGTGTATTTAGTAAGATTAAAAATGTTGTAAAACTAAAAAAAAAGTCTTTTTGGCTCTTTTGAAAAGGCATAATTTGCGTCTTATAAATTGATACATTTGGAATCGATATTCCAACACGACAAAATTTAATTTTTCGACTACTTTTATATAAATGACTTTCAATATTCAAAGAGATCATTTAAAAATATACACTTCTTTTCAAATATTGAATTAAATTGAAAGCTTTTGAAATTTTCTCTGAATGATCTTGAGCCGGTGCATCAATGGAGTGCACGCGGAGCCGGTTCCGTGGTGCAAGTGCAGCAGCTATACGACTCTTGGTCGAACTTAACCTGGAAACCGTGATGCAGTCGACTTCCTTACGCCACATTCACGACCAGTACTTCTCAAAGTGTGACGCAAAGGAGTCGAAGGTGTTCGCTGTGACGATATGCGATTGGTACGCGCATCGTACATGTCATGCTTGAATGGTTTTGATGGAAATACGTTTATTTGAAAATAATTTTTGAATCGTTTTAAAATGTTTTTGAGTAAGTGGGATTTTTACTTTATATAGTTAATATAGTTTTGAATTTGTAAAATCTTTCGAATTATTGATGTGTAGAATTCATAAATTTATGTGAATAGAAAATAAATTAAAACTCGAGCTTTTTAATTATTACTTTATCAATATTTAGTGGTCTAATGCGATTAAAAAAATGACTAAACTTCCGATAGTATCAGAGAAGGTTTTTCCTGCAATGGGCGTTATATAACACTGAATCATATAATTTAGAAAATTTAAATGAATCATATATTATGAGACATACTATTAAAATTAAGAAATCATTAAAAAAAATTGGAAATTCTAAAATATAATTAAAATTTTTTTTGTTAAATTAAATTTCGATTCTGTATATGTAAGAAATAAAACCGATTACATTTTTATTGAAAAAACCTAATATTTATTTTAAAGATAATAAATATAGATGAGATACAATCAAAACAAGAATAGAAAAAGAGAGGATTAGAAAAATCTTTACTATTGGCTATATATAATGACGGCTATTATATCATATAAATACTATACAAGCCAGATTAAAAGATTCGTACAATCTGAAATTTCCATAAAAATATTTCCTTCGAGCGCGCATCATTGTTGAATTTTCCCCACACAAAACGTAATCCGCATGCGGATGCATTGTAAAATTTTCTCGTAATGCATCGAGACATGCACCATGAAAAATGAACGTGGGCGATGACATATTCGAGCGACACGGAAATACCACGACCGCGTTCGCATATTTGAAAAATATGCAATAAAAATGCATAATCACATTACGATACGGAGACGCGCATGCACGGCCGAGGTTATACGAAATGGACATATATTGCGTATTACCGATATGCCTTGAGGGTTCCACGGTTTGGGATTCGCTGCTCGTCCTCCTCATCCGAATGCAACAGGCTGCGAGTTACGACTGGCGAAAAATGAAATAATGCAAACACGAATATTATCTCAGCTAGATAAAGCACGGTATTTGATATGCGGGATGCCCAATTGAAAATTCGATAGTGTTATCTGGATTCGTTTGAAAATATTGTTTGGCACGTGACGTGAAAATTGAGAACGCTATTTTGTGTTAAAGACGTGTTATTTGATCTTTTGATTTATAATTTCAATGTAATAAATAACTCTTTTTAACAGTATATAAATTATCGATAAAGAATTTTCAAAATATATTAATAAATAATCAATAATATTTCTAATTTATGAATAAATCTTTGGTTCACGTGCTGTTCAACGTCAATTCACATGACCTGTGATAATCAAATAAATTCTATACGAATTACACGAACTAAAGGTTAATTAAATTTACCAAAGATTTGCGTCACATCCAATATTCAAAGATAACATCAAACTTTCAATAAAAAATAATAAAAAAAACACAACAATAAACCATATAATGATCCATCGCCTACAACTACCACTCCATAACATATTTCTAACAGTGACGAGGCCGCACGAAATTTAACAGTGGCCAATGGGAAGTCAACAATCCCCTCTCTAATTACTAAACCAGACGAGACTGTTATATCGAATTACACGTTAACCAATCGCGACACGTCCGACCAGCTCTATCATTTCCAATTTGTTACTATTTTTCCGGCCAATTTTCCATTTTTTCAACAATGGGCTCCGCTTCCCGCCGCGGGATGATTGATCGGCCCGGTTGTTCAACGGCGACGCGTTTTCTCGTCGTTTTATCGATTAAATGCGCTTTTTTTTTATTTGTTTGGTAATTGAATGTTGTTTTTTTCTGTATTAGTGTTTAGTGAATGTATCTAGGAAATGTTCGAGTTGTTTTTCGCACGCTCGAAACGATGACACAGTACTAGTGGTTGTCGTTCGTATATTATTGTACCGCGATCATTAAAGAGAAAGTACCAAAGAAAATGATCACCCGTATATAAATATATCATACATATATGCAATATTGAGAACTGTTTCTAATCTTTCACATAATTATTTGAAAGTTTGGAAAAAAATGGTTAGATACATTGTAAAAGTAAAATCGCATGAAAATGTTTGATATTTTAATGCAAAATTATTGAAAATTTATTTTAAAATATTTTGATGATTGAAAAAATAATATTTTGTATTGAAACTATTATTAAAAATGATGAAAAGGTTATTTAAAGGCAATAACATAACCTCAAAGCGCACTATACATATGTATATGAAATAGTTTGAAAATATACGTTAACGCTAACGTACATATATAGATTCAAGGTTGACACATCGACCACGTGTACCGTTGCATAATCAAAAACATCCAACTCGATAAGAAAATCCTTTGGATTTCGAAGAAAATCGCACGCGCGCCAATAAAAATTGCGCCTACGCCGAACCGAACACGACGCCATCTAAACGCGTCACGAAAAAAAAACCACAAAAAACCCCTAAAAAAAAAAATCACACAAACTCACCTCATAAATCGTCCACAAAACACCGGTCACTTCCTCGAAACCTCCCCGTAACACGGAAAGCCGTCGAAAATCCGCGCGTCACAGCGATGATAACACACACACACAACATTCAAAATGGCCGAACTATTTCGCAGCGTCAACTCGAATGTCACTCGCGTCACCACAGCCGAAAAAAAAAATCCCTACCATCGGCAAAGTTCCCGCTCGGCGTGGTCGCACTGAGGGGGTGGTAAGTTTCACGTGGCGGCGAAACTTACCACCTTAGCGGCCGCGACGTCTTCTGCGTATAGCACGAACGGTGGACTGGCCATTTTTAGCCGCGGTGCCGAGATTATTGGCTTATGCACGTCAGTTGTTGTGCACAAGCGTTGGGTGCAGCGCGGGCGGGACACATGCACCGCCGCCGGGTATGCAACCGAGACTAACTAATTGCACTCGTTCGGGCCGCGGCGCTGCTGCAATTGCCGTCGTCGGCGGTGCGGTGCCGAGTCTGCCGCCGGGACGGTGGTTCGTCTTCGGATGGTGAGGGTTTTGGTTTCAGGATCAAGGTTGAGTGTGTTGATGGTGGTGGTGCGGGGGGTTTGTGAGCGGGGAGGTCGGGGCGGTGTGTGTGTGCTTCGAGGGCTAGGCCGGCCTAGTTGTGCAAAGGTGTATGTGTTTCGAGACTAGGCCGGCCTAGTTGTGCAATGGTGTGTGGTGCGGTATATGTGTTCGAAGGGCTAAGCCGGCCAAGTTGTGCAATGGTGTATATCACGGTGTATGTATTTCGAGACTAAGCCACCCTAGTTGTGCAATGGTGTGTGGTGCGGTGTATGTGTTCGAAGGGCTAAGCCGGCCAAGTTATGCAAAGGTGTATGGCACGGTGTATGTATTTCGAGACAGGGCAGCCTAGTTGTGCAATGGTGAGTGGTGTGGTGTGTGTGGTCAGAGGACTAAGCCGGCCTAGTTATGCAAAGGTGTATGTGTTTCGAGACTAGGCCGGCCTAGTTGGGCAATGGTGTGTGGTGCGGTGTATGTGTTCGAAGGGCTAAGCCGGCCAAGTTGTGCAAAGGTGTATGGCTTGGTGTATGTATTTCGAGACAGGCCAGCCTAGTTGTGGAATGGTGAGTGGTGCGGTGTGTGTGGTCAGAGGACTAGGCCGGCCTAGTTGTGCAATGGTGTGTGTGTTTCTAGACTAAGCAGGCCTAGTTGTGTGTATGTGTTTCGAGAACTAGGCCGGCCTAGTTATGCAAAGGTGTATGGTATGTGATTGTGTTGTGTATTTGATGTTTGATGTTTTTGGTTTTTTTTATCGGATGTACTAGATTTTTGGGGACACTGGGCCGGCCTAGTAGTGCAAAAATATGTTTGTATAATATAATGGTAAGTATATAAATTGAATAAAATATTTAATATTTAAACTTTTCTCGTAATTTTACGATAGATATCACTACTACTTCGAGGACGAGGCATGCGAGGTTGCTTATTTCGCGACCTGGATCATTTTGAAAACATTGCGTAACATATATAATAGAAAATATATATACAAATTGTATTCTATATTTAATTTTTAAACCTTCTTTTTTTTAATTTCCCGGATTTTTTTACTAGGTATTCTAGGTATTATAGATTTGTGTGTACACTAGGATGGCCTAGTAACGTAAAGATATATATAATAGTTATTATATAAATTTTATTATATGTTTGATATTTAAGATCTCTTCTTTTTGAATTTTCCGGATTTTTTTTACTAGGTTTATTCGTATACTAGGCGGACCTAGTAGTGCAAAAGTATTTAAATGTAATATTTTACATGCTTATATCAATATCGCATATTCCATGCAAAATTATTTTTATTTTTTTAATTATGTAAATCCTAGTTCTTTATAGTTTTTTTTATTAGTTGATTAAGCCGGTTTTGTAATATTAATTAAGATAAAATGAATATAAATATCAAAATTCGTTTCAAATATCGCATTAATTTTCGTATTTTCCGAAAAATTTTCCAAGTATACTTTTTTTTTAGTTTTATGTGAACTAACTAGGTTGGCCCAGTAGTGTAAAAGTATATTAGTTATACGTTCTAAAAAATAATTCTTAATACATCTTACAATTAGGTATGAAAGGTTGTATGTGCCTATAATATTATTTTGTTTTGTTCCGAACTTTTTAAATTTATTCACGCCAAGTACGTATTATATACGAATTTTACGTAATTTTACAAAAAACATTATGTGTATAAATAAAATTATATCATTTTCCACTCTATGCAAGTATGTACTTTGTATTTTGTGTATAGTTATTTTCCCGGAAAATTTTCTTAGGAAAATTTTAAATATAAAGCTTTTGCTTTGTCTGATTTTATTACAAACTAACTAGGTCGGTCTAGTAATGCATATTACATGCGAAATGTTTGTATATAAAAATATATTAGTATTCGCTTCACATGTTTTATGTATATCTAAATGTTTTCGTTTTCAAATTTTTACGGAAAATTTTCCTCAACACAATTTTATATACGAAATTTAAGATTTATTGCTTCGGTATGAAATAACTAGGCTGGCCCAGTACTGAAAATATCGAGATATAATAAAAAAAAAATAAAGGGTCATACATACACTTCATATTTTGAAAAGTAATTTTCGTTATTATGAAATATTGATTTCATATAATACAATTAAAAGTAATGAATGAAAATTGTTATAAACAAAAATTTTCAACTATTACAAATATAAATAGCAAACTTAAAATATTGATTTATTATAAAAATTTAAATATTTCAATTCAATGCTTCAAAAATGTATTTCCGAAAAACCGATAATTCCAGGAAAATCTCTAATTCGCAAAAGCTCCACAATTAAAACACAAACCATCGAACGGCGCTTTTCAATCCAACAACGAAACCAAATGACAGACGCGACGACAATATCAGATTCGCACAAATGTCGAAATTGGTCGAAATTCACATTCATGAAAACGGATCGTACCGCGAATTTGCGAATGCATTGTATGCACCCGATAGTATCAAAACAAGTAACCGCTATTTACCTCTGTGTGTGGTTGTACTCATAGCAACGTATGCAGTCATGTCAACCACACGACGACCAGAAACTAACGATCGATAGTTGGAAAACTTCTAGAAAAATCATCGATCAATCCATTTTTTGTTTTGAATTTGAAAAAATGAATAAAATATTACTTTTTGATCGATTTTTTTTGTTAATTTCTTTGTTTTTTTTTGTTATTATTTTTATTGTGTATACACTTGATTTTTTTTAAATAGAAAATTTGATTTTTATTGAAAATTTTATATAGTTATTGAAAAAAAAAATTTTAATCACCTTGTTCCTCGTGGCTACGAAATGCACGAAGGTCTGCCGGTAGCTGCACCAACACGAGTGCACCAATGCACTTCTACGAACAAACTACACTAGTGATGCACATTTCGAACGCACTTGGCCATTTTCGCCCATCGCAAAAGTGTACGTGAATTTTATTACTCCTCTAATCGAAAACACAGATAAGGCACATTCGCTCCAAATCGAAAATTGTTCAATGTATCGTTTTTCGCGTTGATTGCGCTGGCGTAGAGTTTGGGAACATCTGGTGACCGGGTCAGAGCGGACCTTTGACCTCTGGCGGGGTAATGGCACACTTTTGATGAAATGCTGAAATGCATAGATGCGCTGGTATCTTGCTTTGTTTACGAGGAGTATTTGCGAAATTTAATGATCGATTCGGTTCGGATGTTTTTGCGGAAAATTTGCGCGAAGATCGTCACGAGTTTTCGACGAATTTGTTATCGTGTAATTGCCCTTAAATGGTTGTGATTCAACGGGATGTGTGTGTAATTAAAATATTTGGTTTAAAGTGCATTTTTCAACGTCAATATTTTGAATAACGACGACCGTATTAGTTAAAATAAATACAATGCATTTGGTTTCCGTAATCCTAGCACGTCCGACTAGTTGCGCGACTTTAAAAGGCTTCACCGGAAAACTTATTAAATATTTTGCGCAAAATCGCAAAGGGAAGATTCAGAATGTCATAATATTATATTTGTTTTTAATTAATCTAAAAAAAAAATTTTTTCAAACTTTTAGTTATCGTTGGTTTTGTATAGTCACGTATTCATATTTGATTATTCTGTTATTTAAATAAATCACGCCCGTTAAAATGAAATATTGCTTATTTACATTTGTGATTCGATGTGAAAAGCATGTAAATTAAACAAGTAGAAAATAATTAATTTCGTCGATTTTAGATATCATATAATACATGTTTCTTGGAATGAAGTATGCAAATAATATTTTGAAAACGTGTTTAAAAATTAATATAATATCATATGACTACAATATGTATACTTGGAAACAAATCTTTTGAATAGAAACGGAGAATTTTCATCCCAGACTGTTCAAATGACATTTAACGAAATCTCGCTAACATATACTAAGGACACATAAATCAAACAATTATTTAAGCGTTAAGTTAACGATAAAATCATATTGTCAACATTTTAAATGTTTTTAAGCTTATTAGCAAATGAACCGAAAATTTTCTGAAATTCTGTCGTTAAAAAAAATTGAATGTGAAAATTTACTATTTTTGATCAAATGAAATATTGTGAAATTATAATAACTTTTATCATAAATAATTAAACTTTCTACTCCGAATTTAAATAATAAATTCATAAAATTATTCAAGATAAATCGTACAACAATATCATTTAAGCATCCTGTGTGAAAATTGACCACGAAAGTTCAGATTCAAAATGCATCTGACTCATCCAAATCTGCAGCATATTAATTAAGGTCAGGATTTAATTTCAAGCACATCCATAACGATAAATCAATCAAATACATTTTATTAATATAACATTTCTTAATTTAAACCTTTTAAGACTGTATCAATGTATAATCATCACCAACAGCAACAATCTGCTATACAAAACTTTTCCGATGACAATAAGATTTTAAGCTAGTTGAATATTAAAATTATGTAAGGATGAAATTGCGTATTTCATAAGCTAAGAATGGCACTGTAAATGCGAGCGAAATAGAAATATGAAATGATTTCGTTCCTCTGAAATACTCTTATCGTGAAATTTCATCCTAATAATCATAAATCAACAATGCATATCAATTTACTGATTATACCAAATTTCGCACAACTTCAACAAGCACGAATATTTTCAACATTTGAAAATTATGATCCGTCGCATAACGAGCGCAAGCGTAAGCGCGAGCACAAACCCATCCACATTTACACTCCCATAAAACCCTTTAAACATCCATCAACACCCAAAAAGAACATTCATACACCAAAACACGTTTCAAAAACAAAACAAAACCCAGCCGAACCACTCAACGAAACCGACCATTACCCCACATTTAGGCATCCTGTACGAAAATTGGCCATGAAAGTGCGTCTGGAACGTGTCCGACCCGTCCCAGGCGGCCGCCTATTGACACAGGTCGGGGTTGTGTTTCGTGTACGCCCACAACACCACAACAACACAACAACACAACTACAGAACAACACAGCACAGCGGCGGCGACACGTAGTCCCCTGGATACGCACGTCCGAGTGTTCGTGCGCCGAGTGTCGGGTTCCCGAATTCGTGCTTTTTTGCCAGTTTCGTTTTGTGGAAGTTTGGACGGGGATTATGGTGGGTTTTGGGAAAGGTAGTGTTTGGTTTGTGGGTGTTTTGGATGGATTGTGATGTGGAAAAATTTGTGGTGGATTTGTGTAATTTTAATGGAAAAATATTGAATTGTTTTTGATTGGATTTATGATGGGTTTTGATTGGATTATTTTGGTTTTTTTCTGAATAAATTATTGGAGATTACAGGTAGTTCTTGACTTACGACGATTCGCACGTACGACCGAAAAAATAATTATATTTTTTTTTTTCATTAATTATTTTTAAAAAATTATTAAATCACGAGATCAATGTATTATGGAAAAAATATGGACTCGTTTAAATTATTGTATTGTATTAAAACCTATTATTTGTCGGACGTTTTTCGTTCTTTATGAGATATACATACATACATACATATATGTTCTTACTTATCGTAAAATAAATTTGGAAGAATATTTTTTATATTATTATTATTATTTTATTAACCGTAGCTGGCATGGTTCCCATATCCAGAAATCGGGGTTAGGGCTAGAAACTTTATCGAGCCCCCTCTTTTCACCGTTGTTTTTTTTTCAAATTACATGATTTTTTAGTAGGTACTGCCAAGTCGAATTATGTATAATATAAAGACGAACAGAATTGATAGATTCTGTTAAAATAGTGACAAAATACCTCCCTCCCCTCCCAAGTAGGGGCCATAGTGTCAGAATAAGGGATAAATATGAAAATATTGATATAAATAAAATTGATTGATTTTTTTGTATGGATTAGACTTACGACCGAAGTTCAGAAACGTATCTCCGTCGTAAGTCGAGAACTACCTATATACGACGAGTATATGCTAAAATAATGAAATTATAAAACTTAATATGAAATAATATTTAAATATTCTAAATTGAATGGATTATTATTAATAAAAATTGAGAAAAAAATATTCAAACAATTTTACACAATATAAGGATATTGAAATAACCTAAATTGAATAAAATACAATGAATATTTATTATATAATAATTAGTTTTTATAGCCATAAATCAGATTGTACTTACGCGGCGATCAACGCGTTAAACGACCATTATTAATTCAAGATTTATTAATATTCATAGAATACGAACTTTCAATCATGTTCGTCTATATACGGAAAGTTCAAATTGCAAAAAAGCGCAAAATTAAATTGCGCAATTTCAAAGTGCGCAATTTCCAGTTTGTTTATCCGTTCGACAAAATCTATTTTTCAAAAGCGACAATTCGAAAAAAAATGTACGATATGCGATATTTAAGTGCCGTATTTGCGATAAGATTAGGTCGAAAAAAGTTAAGCAATACTTGCAAGAAATTTTTACAACAAATGATATATTACAGTTTTTCCTGAAGTATTTGATCGATTGATATTTCTCATTGCGCAAGGTAAACATTCGATCAATGTTTTCAATAAAAAAAGTTCGTTACACTCGCGATAAAAAGTCATTATTTATATTTAGTCTGATTATAGTTTACGTATGAAAAGTGTATCACTTTTAAAAAAATCGTGAAATACATACATTTGGTGAAATCAAAATAATTTTGTGACTCAAAATCAGGTATTTGTTAAGGAAATACAATAATGTTGAAAAAACGGTAATCCGAAATTGGCATTCTGGTTAAAGTACATTAAACGCACGATAAGCTATCACCTAACCAAGTTTAGAAAGTGATAAACGGATGTAGTTTGGTTACCATTATCGTTCGTTACACTTAAATCAGTGTCAAATGAATGTTAAATTTTCGCCAAATTTTATTTTAAAAAATGAACTGTACATATTGTTGATGCGTAATTATTATATGCTCTATGTCCAATATAACATTCAAATAAATAAATATAATTATTTATGAAGTAATAGTCATTGATTTAGCTGTTTCCAGCACATTACCTTTTATCCATCACTAAAATTAAGCGACAGAAGATGCAGTTATTGAATGATTGTATCCATGTATTGTCAGAATGAAACCTTTGGCAAGGGATCATGAATTTCTCAAAAATAATTTTTCTCCGTTAATTCACATGATAAAAAAAACATTCAAACTTGGTATATTATTGGAAAGACCTTTTCAATGGACATTATATGGACTGCGAACGTTGTCGATGACGAAATAAGAATTACAGCTTTTTTATTATTCACTATTCAATTCGAATATAAAATTTATTCAAGTATTTTACGATGGCTGAAATCATAAAGGAAGTGGCATAAATCTTTTTAATTCTTCTATCTTGGTGAGACTTCCGGACTGATAAAATTTGGTTTTAAGAATCATAAAAGATTAAAAAATTTTACATTAAAATAAAAAGATTCACATATCAAACGTTTAAAAAAAAATTATTGAAACAAAGTTATATTATAAAAGATAATTTTAATCTAATTCATAACACAACAATTATTTTATCAATTTTTTTTAAATATAAATGAATCAGTTTAAATTTGAAATGTTTTTTTCATGTTATGAAAGTATGAAATTTATATATTATATTATCTTATTAAGAAAATATCTTATTATATAATATAAAAACTCTAATCAACCATACCAAATTTTTGTTTTTAATATTATATGATCCATCTTCGATAAAAAATATTCGAAAAAATCACATCTCACAATCAACCACCAAAAATCTAATTTCAATAATCCCTATAACTAAAATCATCTCAATACTCAAAAATTAAATTTCAGAACCCACAAAACACGGACTTCCTTCTGACTCAGACCACCGCAATGCCAACCAACATGCGTTCGGTTTTCTAAGCGATTTAGGCGTGTCGCCATAGAGGCAATACACACATAGTGTATACAGTATGGCCAAAAAGTGCATTGCACTCTAAGAGCGTTGCACTTGCGTGCATTTTTCGTATCGCGGCCGCCTTGCACATGCACAAACGCATACGGACTCGAAACGTGCATAGGTGAACGAGCTCTCGTTTTTAGCTGAGCAAACATCTCGTACATTTTTATCAGTTCTTCGACCACATAACAAATAAATGTACGTGTTGGCTGCAAGCGGGATAGAGGAAAAAATAACAGATCCGAATTATTCGCGGTGCGGTCGCCGACACTTGATAAAGTTTCGTTAACCCCGATTTGTTTATATAGTTCGGTTAGACCGCAATTTTTTTGTATTGTCGGTTGTAGGATATGATGTGATTTATTATTTTTATGTGCATTTTCGTTTTCTGAAAATAATTGGTGAGGTTCTAATGACGGTTTATGCATACGTTTGGAAAATTATTAATGTTTGTACGATTGAATTTTATGTGTATAATCTGATGATGTAACTCAATATTGAATACGTTTTATTATAAAATTTAATATTCCTTATTCGGAGAATAATAATTTTGATTACAATCATTAAAAATGTTCGTTATTAAAAATTTATCAATGTCAAACATTCAAGGAAATGCGAAAATAATGAAATAAAGAACACATAAAACTGTGCAAACAAAACGCGAATGCATATGAAAAGATACATCCAATGAATCACATTTGTTACACAAAAAAAACACACATTGAAATATTTTGATTAATCAAAAATTTAAAAAAACAAACATGATTCAAAAATAATCAACGTACACTTACTCACAGATCAAACTTGTAAAATATCGCAAAAGAAAACAGAAACCTGTGTCACTAACGAAACTCAAATGCAAAATGAGAGCGAGTATAAATGTTTAATCAAAACGCACAAAATCCCAGACGATGAGTCACAGTGTTGCCAAAACTCTGACCGTTGCTATTCGTTTTAAATCATTCAAACAGTCAAATTTTGCGTTATTAATTCACTGGAAAATCGGTAATAAATCGATCAGTGGAAAATCTAGAAGTTTCGGGTGTAAATTTGACGATTTGTATATGTTATATCTGACTTAAGATTATTGAATCGTTACGTGACCTTTGCATATCAATAAAGATCGCCCGATGTTTTTAGAATACGTATGTATCTCACGTGTGTGCACTTTTTGTGTAAACCAAAATCGTTTATATAATTAAAATATGTGTGATCATCATAATAAGAGTGATAAGTGATTTTCCGTAGACGTCATAGCTTATTTTGTAGATTCAGTGGTTATTGAATTCGAAATTTTCTACTGAACAAACCTTGATCTTCAAAATTCATGATCGAAATTAAATTTAGAATAAACCCGAGTACGATAAGAATAACGAATACGCTCAGCATCCAGATGGAAATAGACGTAGTACGTTCATTGATCGCACAAATACAGTTTGAATCACAAGTTCAGGTTGGAAAATTAATATTTTTAATAATTTTCAATGCAAAAATTTTATATTGAGATATTTTTTTAAGAATGAATTAAGAGACCTTTGTTCTACGATGTAAAAATAATTAATTGTTAATGATTTTCATCATTTTTACTGAAGTTGATCGCAATATAAAACGATCATTAGATTTATTTTAATCCGATACAAATAATTATTTAATTAAGTACCAAGTATCAGTTTCTTAAGCACCTTAAGATCTATACAAAAAAAACTTCAAAATTTTCGATAACCTCAAACCACACAACCAACCCATAACAACCACCGTCAATCACAAACCCAACAACCCACACCACGAACAACCGAACCACCCAGTAGACCGAACATACAACAAACACTGGACTATGGCCAATTCGTGTACGATCCGATACGAGCCGAAATTTAATTAAATCATCGTTCAAACCTTTCCACCGTTCGCCGATCTGATAAACTGTGTGCGAATTCACATCGGCCGACACCTGTTGGAGCCGCTCTCGTACAACGTACAACGTGAACGTGACGCCATATTGCACTGTATATGCCGCGGCGTGGTGTAGCACCGAGCGTGGTGTAGTACATGGCCCGTGGCTGGATAAATTCGAAATCTGTTTGTGTGTTCGTGCGAGCTTTGTAGTTTTCCGATCCGAGATTGGAGGGGATTGATTTGTGTTTGGGCGTTTTCGAAATTGTTTTTTGATTGGTGGATGTTGTTTTTTTGAAATGTGAAGATTTTTTAATTTAAAATAATAAAAAAGCTTGAATAATTAAGTAATTTATGGAATTGATTGTATGTAGGAATGAAGATAGTTTTTTTCTGTTATGGTAAAAGGTCATAAAATTTAATAGAAAATTTTGGAAAAAAAATCATATTTGAAGCAAAAATACATAAGTTTATTATGCGTGAATTTTATTTATGTCAAATGAATAGTTTTTCTAAAAAAAAAAAAATTACTTCTTGAACCACGTAATATTATATACTTATATTATAATATAAATATTTCGTTGAATTTTCAAATTGGATAGTATAATAGATGTTTTTTTTAACTATAAATAGTAAATGATAATAAATGGAATATTAAAAAAAAATCAAAACATATTCAACAAAATAATTTATCGCTTTAAAAAATAATGAATTTATATTAAAAGTGCATTTGAATGTTATCAACGAAATAAGTCCAATTAAAATTGTTGATAAGTTGGCTTACTCATAGTACAAAACTAAAATTTACAATCGTTGACCTATAGATAAAAAACAAAATAAAGTTTTTACGACGCCTATTTAATGAATATAAACAATCTCTTACACTGTATAAAATCGTATGAAAAAAATACAATCAATTCATTGTAGTTAAATGATTCGGATTAAATTAAAAAAAAAACTGATTTGTGTTCAAATGTTAACTTATCGCATTTGCTTTAACATTAACTTATCGCATAACTTATTCTCAGGATCACCTTTGTATGACCTCCTAGCTCGGCTTTAAAACCGCAATTTTTGATAAATTCGGAATAATGATAATGAAGAATCGAGCGCATTGTACGCATATTGCGTGATTTATACAGACTGCGGTCGGATATGTCTAGACCGCGAAAATGGAAAACGAAGAAAAAGTTGAATGAAACCTCGAAATAAAATTGAGCCGAAAACGAAATAAGACTTCCTAAAACACGAATATATAAGAGAGAACGTTTTCAAAATTCGCAATCGTATATTTGCGTAATATTTCAAGCCAAAGATTCACTCGATAAAAAAATAATCGAAATTATTTAATGATTTACCGAATTTGAAAGTTACGAAAGAATATTTATACACCCAATTCTCTTTTTACACGGTTCGAGGAATAAGAACCGATTATGTTTTACACGGTTTTTTTCATTTTAACACAGTATAAAAAAATATATGTATATATGCATGCCATAATGGTAAGATCGGGGCAGGCCAGTATATATGTATGTACATATGTAATTATAGTTATTAAATTTAAAAAATCGATGTTTTTTGATGATTTTAAATGGTGAAATTTTTTCATATCATACATTTTTATAAATTACATTGGGTGGAAGTTCTATCCAAATATACTAATGGAACCTATTTTCAATTTTTATATCATCATACATTTTTTTCATGGTAGTCTCTGGAACGTATCCTCCTTGTAAAAAGAGGATTGGGTATAAGTATTTAACGAATTCGAAATATAAAAAAAAAAATGTAATAAATTTGAATATATCCATATTAAATAGTTTTTAGAGACATTTCAATTATTTAATTGATATTCCTTTGAAACATTTTATTTTGATTCATATTATTCAAAAATAATCAGATTTTTCTTTCTCACACATTTGAGAAAATTAACTACAAAAAAATGCATCCAAACTCGCATACAAAATTTCTAAAACAATCCCCAAACATTCAATGAAACCAAAAAAACATCCAAACCATCAAATCCCACACACAAAATCCCTACACCGGATTGCGCCATTCGCAACTGCACTCCCCGCACACGTCGCCCAAATGTTCGCGCATGCATAATACACCCGGCAGACATTCGAATGCGTTTTATTTTCGAATATTCGCGCATGTGTCCGTGTGCACGGATGCACTTTTGCGCGTCGGTGTGCGCATAATATTATATGTGTGCGCATCGGCCGGGTGCACTGGCCGATTGGCGAGTTCAGCCAACTTTCGTTTTCGACACTCGGGGCCCATTCAACTCGGCTCTTTTCAATGTCGGCTGGTTCGGGTGTGTGTGTGGATGGGTTGTGATTGGGTTTTTGGGTGGTGTGATGAGGTTTTCGGTGGGTTTTTTGGGTTTGGTTGGGGAGTTTTGGTGTGATGTTTGTCTATGATGGTCTATTTTTTATTGGGTTTTTCTATGAAAATTTATTTATTATGTTAAAATTTTTTTTGAAAATTATATAGATTTATTTAAAATCATATAAAAAATGTCGTTTTTAATTTAAACAATATATTTTTATTTAATTTGTGTAAAAAAAGTTTCGCGACTATGATTTTTCTATATTGATCTATTTTGGATCTTTCTTATGAACTATCATTTTATCTAAAAATATTGTAACTTAATTAAAATTATACTGCATATTAAAAGTGTATTATTATATTTTGAATTTTTATTTTAAAACAAATGTTTCCATAGAATTTTCTGTTATCAAATGTAGATAAAATGTATATTGTTTCAGTTTAGAATAGTTATTTAATGAATTTTTTAATTTTAAATTTTGGCTTGTATTATTAATTGGATGCGTAATCAGTTGTATGGGAACTAATTTAATTTTGAATGAATCATAATATAATTTTTGATTTTTAATCCTTTGTTGTGGTTGCCGAAGTTCGTCATTACAGTGCAACGAATTCCAAAATGCAAAATCATTGGTTTTTATATGATGGTTTTATATTTATGAGTTATTTGATTTCAAAAATTATATTTCCGTATTCAAAATCAGAGAATTTGTACAAAAAATACTTGATTAATCTTTCAAAAAAGGAAATCCAAAATTATTCATAAGCTTAAAACTTCATTACATATTAAACTTTTGAAAGTGAAAGGGCATCGGCTCAAAAATATTTTCAATAACAATAAAACGAACGAAATACGTTTTTAATATATACTAAAACGATTTTCACCGATTAGCTTAAGTGAATTATGAAAGAGAAATCGTTATTCAGATACGAATCATATTCTTTCATATTAAAACGCATGAGAAAGCGAATCGAATTTTCGCCATTATACAATAAATACATTTATTCGGCAATCTCAAATATTTAAAAATAATTTATATAACAATTTTTAAATAAACAATTTTTTATTAATGTATAATACATATTCTTAGCACAACACAAGAATGATCTTTTGAAGAATCTTATTGATAGTACAACAGAGGAATGATTTTAATTGTACGCATTAAACAATTTTTTTCATTATTTATTAAAATAATATATAATTTTTCTATAACAAATATTGTATTATAAGATCAAAATAATATTAAACGAAAATAATTTCAATCGAAAAAAAAATCACAATCAGGAAACAATCCGTCTGCACCGTTGCATCGCCGCCTCACCACGAAACGCATTGTCCAAGGTTGCGAATGCACTTTCGAAAGCCAGAATTGAATAATTCAATGCCAAGTCCACGAGATCGAAAGGGACACAACATACGGAACCCCATCGAAACGAAGAGGGACCGAAAATGGCGAATTCGACCCGCTAAATTCGATCCGGGGCCGCGAGTTGTTTTGACGCGGCCAGGCCTTTGCAGGCCGATGGATGCGCTTTTAGTGCATTTTTGCATTCGCGATTTGCGGATATCGGATTTCTGTTATCGGTGTGCGAATTCGACGAAAGTGTGGTCGCGAAAGGTTGCGGCCTCGTTTTTTGAGCGTGCGTTGTGTCTGGTCAGTTTTTATTTCTCCTCTTTGTATGTGGGAAATTGTGGTTTGTGTGTAATGTGAAGATGAGTGTTGGGCGGTGTCTTTTGATTTTGATTGTAGCTGGATGATGAAATGGTGACGTGTAATTAGTCACTGTAATTTGCACTTACGCAAAAAATATTGGTCAGTTGAATCAATTTGTGAGAGATTACGGTCGAATTATAAATATTTGTATCGATAATATAAACTAATTTTATTTGACACATGAGGGTGAGTTATTTGGTTTAAATTAAATGTAAACATTGAAGTTTTTGAAGACGTCTTAGCAAATATCAAATGTGTCAACCTGTCCTTGTGTCAATATGGACATTTTCGAATTTGATAACATTGAAATTCTCGGTTGCTGAATCATGTAAACAAAATTTTAATACATGTATGAAAAAGGATTATACCTAAAATATAATGTGTAGAATGTTTTTTAACTCATTGCCAGTCTGTGATGCAATTAATTTAATCATTTCAAAGTAAGAAAATTACAATATTACATTAATGTATATCAAATAAGATACCTTATTCTAGTTTGAAGATATGCTAATAAAACTTAATGTCTTTATCAGTCATGCTGTGACACAAAACATCAAGTATAATAAATTAAAAATAATTTCCATTCAACTTTCTTACATAATTTTTCAAGTGATAACAAATCACGTCGACTATTTTCCCTAGTAATAACTAGATGGCACTAACAACACACAACTTGCGGACACTTTTCCCCCCATAAACCATAACTTTCAACCACCACAAAAGTTTATTCACAAACGAAACGCCGAAATTGCGCAATTGAACATCCCTGACATTGACATTGGCGCAAATTCGGCCGCGCCAGCAAAGCAGGTACCTGTTGCGCGACCACGTTGGCCACAACGATTTCGGCGTTGGTGTAGGTCCGGCCCTGTCTGCCCCTCGCCCCGCCCCGCCCTTCCCTCCACCCTCCGCGACACGGAATGCATACTAATTGGGCCAGAGTGCGCCGAGTGCAGGCCTGCGCTTCGAAATTCGGCCATTTTAGAACCACACACGCGTATGAGTGACGTCATTTTTTTTTTTGAATGGTGGTTCGCCCTTTCGGCCATTTTCGAAATGGAAAAGTGCATTTTTTAGAGCATCGCCGATACGAGGACGACGGTCCTTGTCCGGCGGTCGGCGGTCAAAGACACGAACTGCAAGTCTGCATTCTCAATTACGAAACGCACTCGTTTTGTTGCACCGCCGAACCGGCACGACCGACCTTGACTTTTTTAAAATGCACTCCGCGAAAAGATTTTCGCATGTGCGATTTTATTTGATGGTAATTTTCGTTGACGTCTTGCATGTTGATCGAAAAAAGTAACAGTATCGATTGCGAAACGCCTTCGTCTTATAACATCGCCGAATATGTATACGATATATTTGGCCTTGAATTTTTTAAAATGCACTGCGAAAAGTTTGTCGTATATACAAGTTTGTATGACTTCGATTTTCGTTAACGTCTCGTATATGTTAATTGGAAAAAGTAACAGTATTGTTTGCGAAACGTGAACGTATTATTACATTGCCGAATATGCACATTTAACCTTGATTTTTGCATAATATTTTTTTAATAAAAGTGTTTATTATTAACTATATGATATTTAAATGATTCTATTCACTATTGAAATATCTGTTGCCTTTTTCGGAAGGAATTTATAGAATGTTCGCTTATTATGGGAGTTATTATAGAAGCACAATTTACATATTACAATTCTATGAACACACAAATCACAGATTGATTTTTCAGACACTTAACAGGTAAATATTCAAACAAAAAATAAAAACCATTCATGCTTCATCTAAAATCGAACATTGAACTTTTCACCCATAAGTCTAGCATTCTACATCTGTATTAAAATTAAATTTTTATCAAGATATTTTCTACATAGCTTGCACATTAATAAAAAAAATGATACATCGAATCCTCAATAATCTCAAAAATACTACACCGCCATATATGAAAAAAAATTCATATAATTTCAACAAACAAATCCATTATCTTCCACACAAAACACGCCATTATCTCGCAACAATCATTACATTGTTTTTTCAAAAAACATTCGCATCTATGCATAATTATAGCCTCCGCACGAATTTATTTCGAACGCGGTTTTGCTTTGTGTCTATCCGAGGATGTATTAATTATTCGTGATCGATAATGACGGTGGCAAGATGGCCGCCGAGCCGGCTGCCATTTGCGGGCAAAATACGCAAAAAAAAAAGAAAATAGCACCGCTGCGACCACCTGCCGACGAGAAGTTTGCGCGCCAAAGCATTGTTGGCTGTAAAACAGTTCATTTACGAATTTACACCTGAAGTTCTCGCATGCGAAACGTGCCCGACACGTAAATACGTGCTGTATACGAAACAGGATTTAGAAGGAAATGTTTTCAAAATATGATGTGTTCATTTGCGAAGTCGTGTATAAAAGTTTCGGATTGGAGTTGAATACTTTTATTTTTGTTACGTGCACTCTGTTCTATTTGATATTTTGTCTTTTGTGTACATTTTATGTGAATTTTGTTGGATTGAATCAATCGGATCAACATTATCCAAATCTTACTGTATTCAAATTCAATGTTTATCATTAATATTTATGAACTCAATTGTTCAACGTTTTAGTTTTTATTAGGGATATCATTACCGGTGAACTTGTTTATCGGTAAATGATCCAAATGACAGTTCGGTAATTTACCAGTAAATTTTAAATATTTACCGCAAAATAAAAAATAAATGGTATTTCGAATATTTTTAAAAAATAATGTTATTTTGGAAAAGTCAGTTTTTGTAAGTGTGCGGTTTTTTTGAAAAATATTTGTTGTTTTTTTTTTCAGGAAAGTATTTTTGGTTTTACGGTTTTTTCTGTTTTTATTTGTTTTTTTTTTGGTTATTCCCGATTTTTATTTAAAATTTTATATACCGATAATTTTCCGGAAAACCAGTAATTAGAAAAATATTACCAGATCACCGATAAATAAAAATTACGGTAAATCTTATGTACATCCCTATTTTTCATTAATCAGTTAATGAATATGATCACATACCTGTAGATAATATATTTGATAAGGGATGATTTTTTTAATATTTATCATTAAAAAATGTTTGAAATTCTAATAAAATATCAAATAGGCATTGAATTGAATTTAGTTTAAGTTAAATATAATTATATTTTAAATAATAAAATTGACCCATAACTACATATACGGAAATTCTATCACAGCAAGACCCGTGCAGAAAAATAGGACACGACCATAAAGCGCGTAGTAAATGCAAATTTCAAAGGATTTGAATGCGTGCACATTCACACCATTAACGAACTCTTCTACAATCGTCTATTCTACTGCTGGTACTACGTTTTATTTATGAGCCACGGTTAACGGCGAGTTTGACACACCTGAGTCCGCCTACGCAAAACTACTTGAATAAATTCATTACGCGCCGAAAGTGCAAGGTTCAACATCAATGGATACGAAATGGGAAAAATTATACGAGAACCTTGACAATGTATATTTTAGGGTCTTTAAATTTTGACGCTGAAAGCTTTTGGAAGATAAAATGAGACTTTCTCTTTGAAATCTTGACAAGTTTAAATGTTATTGCTTGATTTGTTGAGTGCTGAATTCATAAATTTTCGTGATGTATATTATATGTTTAGGAGGAAATATGATTTATTTGTATGATTATTTTCAAATTGTATACATAATTTATTTTGAAAAAACGTTAATTTTCAATTTTGATTCATTCAAATTAAATTCTGAAAATTCACAGATCAAAGAATTTATTATAATTACGAATTTTCATGGCAAATTTCAATTCAATTGAATTTTCAATATACCAAATAATCGAACCCACCTACAAACAATTTTAAAATTTCTTCAAAACAACCACACGGTATTCAAATACAAACCACAAAATCGCAACAAACCCACAAAGTTTTCCAGCACAAAATCACTCCGAGATGATTTTTCCTTTCGGTCTATTGCAGATTTAGCGAATAGATTAAATGCCGATGTCGAAAGGCGATGACCAAGGTCGTATCATTGTACACGAACGTATATATTTTACAACACAAACACACAAACGAACTGGAAATGCACTAATAATGAGTGCTTGCGAATCTAGCGAGCGTCTATTGGCAGAATTTGCGCGGATCATGCGAGTACTCGCTTTTGCGCTTCGCATTATTGAGACGCGTGCTTGGGCAATAAAACTGATTTTATCACTGGCAAACAAAATGCATGGACGGTATTATTTATTGATTTCGTATTGGGAATGTGTTGTGGTGTCGATTCGTTGAGGATTTGTTGGATTGGAGTTCGTGTTGGGAGTGTAGCGAGGTTGGTTTGTGGAGATTTTGTATTTCGTTCGTTCGAAATTTTTGACCGAACAAAAATTACATTTGAATATCAAAATATTAAATATAATATAATCGTTCAGTTTTTTAACTAAAACTTAATATGAAATATTAAATTTCATACATTTACACTAATAAAAATATCATAATTTATATAAAAATGGATATAAATTCAAATTATCAAAAAAATTGATTACTCATGAAAATTTTCAATATAGAAAAACCATAAAATAAGAACGATCGTTTCGTCTAGGATCACCTTGGCATTTGCTTGATTTTTCCTTCCACCTGTCGATTTTCTTGAAGGCCCTGAACGAGTTGGACCCACTTGGGCCACTCTACCGATGGCCCAAGGTGAACTGCTAGGGCCCACTTTTGCAAGGGACGTGCTAAATCCGAAAACTCAAATTTTGACCATCGAAATTACTGGAGTGAATCGACATTTTGGGTTTTTGGCGGTCAGATTTTACATGTTCGACGTAAAAGGCAATTTTTGTCGCTCGCCTTGGTGCAGTCGTTTAAGATAAGTATGATTTTGATATTCGTTTATTGAATGATTGGGTATTTTTATGTGAATAATATTTTTTTACGATTCTTCGAAAATAAGTCTTTGATGTATATTTATCTTATCTTGTAAAATTTCAACTGTGTTGTTTGATGGTTTCGTAAAGTTGCTGATTCATTAAAACTACAAGCTTATTACCCTATTCAAATAATTAGTATTTACCTGTGAAGCATCTTATGTACATGTTGAGCTTTCGATAGTTTAGTGAAACCGGAGGAACCGGAACCGAAAGCTCGTTGTCACAACTGAGAAATTCCTTAGAAATTTGAACTGTGACCTCAACTCGCTTGTGTCATTCTCACGACTATTTCCGAAGTATTTTTCAATTTTTTTTCCAGCATCACCGCGTTTGAAGATCGACGACCATTTTTCTATAAATTTTAAACGAATTACAATTGCGTTTCGACGGCCAACCACGTTCAATAACGTACAACTATTTCAACGGGTCAGGGTAACTCGAGAATAGGTTGTCTCAAAACCTTTCTCGTTAAAATGTCAACTATTAGAACGACGATTCTCAAAATAACACAAAACCCATACAAATTGACAAAATATTTCGGATCTAAGAACGTTTCGAATTTACCCGAACATTTCGTATATAAACCCGAAGATAAATTCGCACTATCGTCCTCGATCGTGGCGGGTTTAATTTCATCGCAAGTTTTAATGCGACCTCGAGTGCAACTTTGTGCACATTATCAGATCCATACGTATAACGATTACACTTATTAGTTCGGAGTTTGCGAATCGAAACTTTCTGCCGCGCAACTGCAGAAAGATAGCTGAAACGGTTTCCCGAAAAACCCAGACGCTGATTAAATTTCCGAATACCAATATGCGATCGTTGAAGTTGAAATTGAGTAAAGAACTTGAAAATTTATCGATGCAAGAGAAACGATCGAGTCGAATATGGGCAAAGTGGGCAGCGCGAAAGACGTTTGACCATGTGGTGTTGGGGTCATCTCTGAGTACGATGATGACCCACAACGAGGCAGCGAAGTATTGTTGAAATATATACCACCGTTACATTGAAATTTATGTGGAGAATATGTAATGAAGATGCACACGCGCGTGTGTATCCCTTATATTGCTTCCTCCTAAGCGCTCGTACATCAAATCGTTTACTACGCTCGTACCTTTCAAAGCGTGAAATTCACAACGCTCGTAAGTAAACAGTAATTTTAATTACGGTTTCGAAAGTAATGGATGTTCCTTTGGAATTGATGTATTTATGAAAATTTTAGATTGGTGCGTTTGAATGTTTTTTTCGAATCGATTTTGTAATTATGACACTTTGATTCAATAGAAGTGGAAGATTTTCATTTTATTTTGTCATTAATATTTTTCTCTTTAATATTTTTTTTAATACAAACATATAATCTGACGTACGCTAATTTTCCACTATAAGATTCATCTTACAAAAGTGGAATAAAAATATTCAAAAATGTGTACTTAATAATAGTGTAACCAAAGTGACGTCGGTTTAATTAAAATAAATAATTGAACATCCCGAAAAATATTTTTGATTACATACATACATATATTGAAAATTTTATTTATTTTCATATACAAGCAACTTCAAAAGAAAAATATAAATTTTTTTCCAAAAAAGATTTTCATCGAATAGAGAAAAATTAGAATAAGTATATTATAAAAATAATAACATCTTTCACAATTATTTTCCTACTTATCTTAAATTTTTTGGCTAAAATTTCTACAAAATCACATTTCATTGTATTATAATAAACAATTGAAAACAAATTGAAGACGTTTCAAAATTAAATCGTATGAAAATCAATCGACCGATGAGCTTACTATTATAACATGATTTACACAGTAATAAACGTCAACTCGAGATCACGTCTCATAAACTGCATTATTTATACGCTTCTGTTAAATAATCGCAATAATTACCAACGGGAAAACACACACATATACACAGAGTGCACACCTTTAGCGACTTTACAAAATCCAAATATTCAAATCAAGTTTTCCCGGTTTCATTGAGCTTTTACTTAAAACGACGTCTTCATTCCACCCGAGCCTCACAAAATATATACCTACTTAATTCGCCATGATTATCCGTGACGACAGGGGTACGATATTGCATTAAACTATCGTCAATGGATGCGAATAAACGCGGGAAAACGCCGTTTTGAATTGGACATGATGCGAGATGTGTGCGTGCGTATTATGGAAACATGTGGACTCGATCGGTCTTCGAAGAAAGTCTTGTTTTGAACGGATTTTATGAGACATCCATAATTGAAACCGACATATGCAACAAAGTATTATATTTCAATGAAGAATATATCAATTGAATTTTTTTATATATATTTATATATTTTTTATCAATATTTATATTATTATATTAATAACGTAATTTGTTGTAAAAAATAATTTTGGTTTCATCGATCTAATTCAATACACGGTGGCGCCATCTCTTATTATAAAACAACATCAAACTCAAACGTTCAAAGATTCAAAATCTTTTCGATACAAAATCAATATTGTTTATAAATATTAATAAAAATAATAGAAAAATCATCATCATGGCGTGCGTCCATCGTCATTTCAGCAAAATGGCGTAACAATCGCCATGGCGGCGTTAATTGCGCCCAGGCGATCATCGCACGAGATTTCGTGCTGTGTTCTTCGCCGAATCGGCGCTTCTCAAACTGCATTTCGAAACCTTGAACTAGATGGCGAACGTTGGAGGCTCTCTGGTTCGGATCTTGGCGAAAACCAGTCGCGGTTCCCTCGGCGGATCGACAATCGCGCATTTTTACAATGGCCATAACGCGAGCGCTAAGTGCAGTTAACTATTTATATTGTACGTAATACGCCGACGTGAGTCGTTTGGTTTTAATGTGCTTTTTGAATATTTGGACGGTTTGTTATGGAATATTGAGAAATCAAAATTTTAGTATAAGTACATATCACATTAAGAAAACTTGAAGATGTGAATAGTCTGCATTTTTTTCATCGTGCGTAATTGTTTGCTTTAACTAAAAGATTTGTCAAAACAAAAAAAAAACCACTTATTGTTAGATTTATTTGAAAAATCTTTGTTTATTCTATTCATATATTTATTAGTCAATATTGCAACAAAGAAACTATCAATTCACTACTTGTAATAGACATTTGTACGAGCATATAAATGACTAATAAAAAGTAATAAAACTTTTGCTTGATATTAATACGACTGTCAAATACAAATCTCTCATTTTGACAAATTATCCGTATAGTCTAAAAATAGTCATATGAAAATTTTCAGAAGTCGAAAACATAATTTTCCTTTAAATAATTCTAATAAAAAAAATAGAATAATATACACTTTTTAAGCTTAAAATAATATATTGTGTATAATATTTCAAATGCAATTAAGTATATGATACTAAATTATTTTAATATGATACCTATCACGTCTATGAAAATTTAATTGTATAAATGGTTTTTTAATAATATACGGAAAAACAGCAATAAAATAATAGTAATAGTTGTTTTGCAACTGTCATAGGAACAAAGCAAAAATTATGATCCGGTCAGTCAAGTACATAAATATTTCTGCGAAAACGCAACTACTAATTTTTCCATAGAAAAATTAGCAGGTACCTGAAAACATGAAATTTTATCGCTACTCAATAAATTATAGAATCACGCGCGATTATTAATTATACCACTCAATCGACTCTCGTTCGTTAAAATATTAACAGTTTATGAGTGCAATAATTTCGAAATGAATTACCATCATCTTTACAGCCATTAACGAGAAAAGTTACCCCGAGGAGATGAAAAAATTGCACTAATTAAATTAATTACGCAGTTACTTACTTCCAATAATGGTTAAAAATTCGCAACAAACAATTTTAGACACCGATAGAATCATCGCACCAGAGATTCGTTTAATTAGCAAATTTACACGTACTTTACATAAAAAGCTTCATTACGAACACGTTTCGAATCTCGAGTATTCTTTATGGGAAAATCACCTTCTCTTTTCCGAATTTCGATAAATCTGCGTTCGCAAACATTCGGTTTTGCAAGTATTGTGCACACACCTCATTTGTACCGTTTACAACCTTGTCCTTTCACTCGAGCCTCGTTTCGTCTATTATTTTGCCTAAGTAAACTTCGTTTGCGGTTTATACCATTCGTACGTCTTCTATAAATCAATGACGTTGAGTTTATGGGAAAAAATTCAGGTTCGATTTCACTAAATAGAGTTCAAAGGTTTATTGAGGAAATTACGTGGGCTATCAATCGTATTTATTACCATGAATATGTTTAATGTGCATTTAATCGTTTTTGTCGTATTGATAGGTAATAATTTTTTTTTAATATTATAAAAAAATATAATTGAGATCGTTTTCACAAAAACATCAACTAAATATAATTTCACACCAATCATGCCGACAAAGCGATTTTCAACAGTGAGATCACCATTTACCACAATTCACACGCCAATATAGAAGACACGTTAACCAAAATGGCCGACGGCTTCAACTACCATAAGATCACCGTCGCTACGATTAAAAAATATTTTTCAAAACACCCATCGAAATCCCATCCCATATTCGGGTTTCGACCTCAAACACAACCGTTTAACAAATTCGAAACGATTACTCACGCTGAAAACTCTCAGCAGTGCCATAATGAGGTAACGCATAGGAGTTTAATTGACGCAGTTTTGTGTGTGTGTATGTGCACCTAGGCACAGACAGCAAGGCTGGTAAATTGATCTTAATCTAAAAACCTCAATAATTTATGTAAGTCAATATCTGGGTCGCCGTTTCGCTCGGAGCCGGCGGCAACGAACGTTTTTGTTTGGCTTTGCGTGCGTTTAGATGCATCGAAATATAATCGAAATGTTTCGGATTGAATATGCGAAAATGTTTTTCATTGATTAAAATTGAAATACGTGTGAGTTTGTTAAGAATGTAATCCGGAAATCGCACGAGTGCACCAGTGCTCGCATGTGCGAGCTAGATTATATCAATTATTTTCGAACGACACATGAAAAATTATATTAAATTAAAAAAAATATATTATTTTTATATTTTTAAACACATAAATTTTTATGAAATATAAACTTTTAATAAGGCAGCATATGATTTATTATTTTACATCTTTTTTTTTCAATGTAATAACGACCGAGCGCGTACGCACTCTTGTTAATTTCTCGATGCGTTTTCTCGCACTTTTTCAACATCCACGTTTAGAATTCACACATTTTTTTCGAATAAAAAGCTGCGAGCACATAAACTCGCATTCGTACCCATAACATACACACGAATGCGTCCTCGTATAGGCGCTCGTTAGGCGTTCTCGGACCGTTAGCCCGGGCTCTCTCAACTTCTAACGTTCGAGATGCCCGCACCTCGACAGTTACTTCTTTTTTCCGTTTATTCTTCTCAAACTGACATGAAAGTATTACGTATGTGTGAGTGTGCATCGTGAAATAGAGAAACGGCTATAGAGAGTGGTGGCTACCGCTTTTTTTCAACGACGAACGGTACATAAGACGTGTACGAGTCGATCGCTTACGCAACGCCGAAACGACACTTTTCCGAGATATTCTGGGATTTTTATTATGCATTTATATAAAATAGTAATTTAATATATAAAAAAATAATTAATATATTAATAATGCTTCTAATTGATTCAATATCTTCGAAAATTATCGTCTATAATTTGTAATTTAATCCACCCACGTTTCACTTTACCCAATGCTTGAAATAGATATTGAAATATTCTCTAAATTTACTACGTTGTTTATAAATTCAGATAATCTGAATAATATTAACAAACCGGACAAATTAATTTAAAACGAAAATGTTTCGCTAATTTTCACGTTGCGTATTATTTCAATATTGTTATCTTGTGAAATTATTTCCAGTTTGTTTATCAAAGCGATTTCTCGTTTCTCTGAAATATTCAATTTATAATGACTTTTTGATAATTTTTATGTGTCAAAATTGTCTTATTTCAGCAGCCATTCGTGTGCAATTGTAAACAACCGTGACGAGAGTCACGTTGTGGCGCATGTGAGAAGTTCCTAGAAATTGACTAGAGAACGAAATACGTGTTTTTATACGGCGACCATCATCAAAATATGAATTTTATCTCTCGAATGTGAATATATTAATATTAATGATTTAATGAGCGTGATTTATACGAAACGTCCGAGTATAAGGACGCGAAATAAACTCGCGCGCTTCGCGGAAAAGTCAACTATTTGAATTCAACGCACCATTGTTGTGCCGATGCGGATTTACGATTCGGTTTCGCGAATTTTGCCAGAATCCGCAGACATTATTTTCTCACATAAATAAAGCATTAACGACATGTAAATTTTATACGGGACACGCCGCAGAAGTTTTATTGACCGTTGGCACTGATTCCAATCAGACCAACATTTGAACTGGATTCGATTAAAAATGCTACGGATTCGTTATGAATTTTAAATTTACTCCCACTGAAACCCGTCGATATTTCGTCTGCGAAACGAAAGAGGGCTTCTCAAATGTTCCACGGGCAATAAATTGTCTTTCGTCGAACAAAGGACCCTTTCGTTTTTAATGGACGGGTGTGTCCGTCGTTCGTACACACGGTCGACGACCCACGTATGAAAAATTGCCAATATCGATTCCATCTAATGCACATATCGAAACAAAAAGTTTCGGATTCATAAGCTGGAATTAATACGTGTCATTTAGGTTTGTTTTCAATTAAAAAAATATTGCAAAAACGAGCCATTTATATGTGGAAAACAAAACATTTGATTAATAATATTTAAATATTATGAATGATCGATATGTGTTTGGTCACTTACTAAAAAAAATGGTTAAGATATGTGTATAAAATTTGACAATTGACAATCATATTTTGACGACTTGCATCTTAATAAATATCAATAAAAATCGACAGCTTGTTTATTATTTTTATTTTTTTTAACTGATCATTTACAATTTCAATTATTGATCATTCATATATAAAAATCGGTTTCACGATCGAAAATAATGCATGTAAAATGCCATCGATAACATATGCACATGTCTCGTACGAAAAATCAATTTTCCACGGTTAGAATATCAAAATTTTCCAGTTTTGTTGTCGCAGCGGTGTTGCCATGAGACGTATTCGAATTCACCTATCAATTTTGATCATTTTATACGCTTTAGGCACGTGTACGTATAATATGTTAATGTTTGCTTCCATCAAAGTGTGTACGTACGACTGCATAATATTCTGTGCACATAAATGCAAGCTAGTATGCGTTATGATGTGAATTGCATAATTTCAAGGTCCGCTGTTCTCTCGGCCTGTCTGAATTTTAATGACACGCATTAGAGGAGAGCCAAACGGATGGACCGCGGGCCGATTCGGCTGCTTTCATACACTATTTGTTGATGTACATATATTGTGTGTGTTTGTATGAGAAGGCTGTTGTTGAAGCAGAGGATGTGTGTGCTGTTATTTTTGTGTGTCTCTCCGCCCACGGGCTGACATTATTCGTATGAAGAACAAAGCCTTTTCATTGCGCAACTCGATAAATATATTTTAGTTGAGGAAAATCTTTGTGCGATTTTGTGTCGTGTTAATGGTGCTGTTTCGCAATAAACGGATTGTTTGATTATTTTTTTAATTGTGTTGAATACAGATATTTTCAATTATAATTGTAAATTTTTGTGTGTGTAAATAATGTGATGAAAATCGTCCATACTTTGTCTTCATTGATGGTCATCAAAGTATTATTAATGTATCAGGATTATTAATATAATTTATGTTGCCATTCATTTTGAATTCTAATATTTAATTATGATATTATAATGTAATTAAAACGAAAGATTCGTAAGATAGTTTTGAAACTTATTCAAATTAAATTAGATGATATCGAATTATAGAGAAAAAATGGCATCATACCCATTCAAATTGGAAAATCTGAAAAGATGTACATGAAAATACACAAAATAACAAAATACCTCAACAAAAATTGTTTCATGATACAAAAAAAAAAAATTTTTAAGAAGTGCAATTGTTTGCATTTGTTTTTACGTAATTCATATACACAATCTGATCGCTAATTCGCGTTGCCCAGAGCCCGTCCTTTCTAATGAGATTTAGAGGCTTTTTTTCAGACAGGCTTACACAGAAGCCACTGAAGTATTTTCAGGCTTCGGCTGGCGCATTTGCATGTATTTGTGGGCGAACGTATGTAAACTAATGCAGGATTTCGCTGAAAACCCGCGAAAAATGTGCATTTGGAAGCCAACGCGCTGCAAGCGATTTCCAACAACACTTCCTGCATTCAATGCACCTCGTTCCACACTTTTTGTGTTGAATGCAATTCGCATGCATACATTCGATGTTTCAATACTATTTTTCACACTTCGAATACGAGAACATTCCAGATCCGTCGTATTACAAGTTCAAACGTTTTCGTCTTGCAACGAAATCGTTTTATCTGTATTCAAACTACATACACTCAATATAATACTTTTTTATACTGAAAATGTATTGTGCATGTAATACGAACTTCAACCTTGAACTACATTAATAATGTGTAATAATATTTCAAAGAAGACAATGTAATACGAGTCTTTTTTATGTGTCATTGCGTCTACGGAAAAATCCGCACATTAAAAATCGATTTAAATTCATAATATCAAAAAGTTTCTAACATCCAATCAATCACATCGATAAATCGTCCATAACGTTAACGACTCGTTCTAAAATGGTACAAAATATATCGCGTATTAATCATTCTAATAGCGACATTTTTAAAGAACAGCTTGCTTCTATGTATCGCGATGTAATATTTTATATAATATTTAGGTATGTTGTACGAAACGGTCATATTTTAAAGTTATTGTGTCCAATTAATGGGTGTCGCCCGCTATAAATAAGAACGGTGGCTATACAGCACGTTAACACGCGTATGTTATATGCACTTGTGTATGCAGAGTTTTGCAAGTTGAGGGGGTGTATTTGCTACTTTATTGGGGTAGTAAATATTCGGGAAAATATTGTGTATATTTTTAATAAAAAATATATTAATTTGAAATTGTTTTTTTTATTATCTTGGGTGTTGAATTTGACAGAATCTACAAGTATTTGCATCAATAAATTTCAAACATGAATAAAATTGGGAAATAATTACCTCAAATTTTTCCATGTAATTTGTAACAATAGATTGTAGTATTATTTTTATTTCCATAATATTTGAACACCTTTTTCAGCATAAAATAAACTAAATTTCGTCAAATTATTATATCAAAATATTCGTCGCGTAGTCTAAACATTCTGATGATGTTTGGATATAGATAACGTAAATAATTTCTTGACTAAATATTATACAGTTAAAGTAAATATTTATGATACACTTTGTTGTACTTTTATATGGTAAAGCTAAAAACTAATGTTAGATTTGAATTAATTAATCAATATTTAAATAAACAACCAATATATTATTAAATCAAATTACAACCACATAACTTTATAAAATTGTCATTGGTTATCAAAATTTAACAAGATCAATAAATTTTCATACCAAAATTATTTAATAATGTATTTTTTTTTATACATATATTTAAGTTCATCTTCTCTTTATAACTAAAGTGAACACACGATAAATAATATAAGGTCCTGAACTTTTTATGGCATATCGGAAAAATCTTACTTTTATTTCAAATTAAATTATTTTTTTATAATTAAATTTTCTCTTATCATCACGCAATGGATATACGCACAAAATTTCCAAAAAATTTTTTGATTACGTATACGATGATTATACCAATACTAAAACAACACAATCCCAATACGCCACATCGGAAAAGCTTCATCCTACAACAGTCATTACACATCCCCGACGATGACCATACCAATACCAAAACATCAAAAAAATAAAACACAAACCCCCAACTTGAAAGCACCTTCCCGTCGCGCCACAACCACCCCGACCACCCACACAACCAGCGATGACGTCACGCGGTGTCCCGTTACGTTGGCCCAGGTCGGACTTGGCGAAAAGCTACCGGGGGCGCAGAATTGTGGATCAATTGCCACAGGGTGGTCCGGGGGTGGCCACGTTCATTATTCGAGCCGGTGGGTGGCCAGGGGGTTGTCTGCCCGTACACGTTGTTTCCTGCGTGCGTTTTCGCTTTGACACCGATTGTTGTTGTTGTTGTCGTCGACGCCGGTAGCAGAAGGCTGATATGTCCTCGCGAGGATCCGGAATCCATGGGGTGGTTGTGTGGAGGGTATGGGCGTTTATTGGGGTTGAATTGATACGATTATGTGAACTTGTTTGAGGCATATGTTTGTTTTATTGTACGGTTTTGCGTTTTAGAGTTGTAGAATAAATTGTGGGAATGATGCAAATTCATAAATTTATTCAAATGGGTTGTCACTGACTATAGTTGAAATTAAGGAATTTTTTTTTAATTATTTGTGCATTAAAAATTAAAAATACAGTTTCAATTATTTTTTTAAGACATTATTCTATCTTTCAAGCAGTTTTTTTATTCCATTTATTTAAAGATTTTTCAGTTTCGATCGGAAGAACAAAACGATGAAAGATTATTTTTTTTAAGTCTGAATTTTTTTATTGGCGAGAGCATTTTGTAAAGATTGAAACAAATGGAAAATAGATGAAGCGAAATTGGGAGAATAGGATGAATGTAGAAGTACTACCCGATTCAAGTAAGAAAACTTTTGCTAGACGACGATAGTTCTGTGCGCTCATTTTCGCGTTCGTCATGCTCGCGCGGTACCACATGTCGAACTTGTTTACATTATAAAATTTTTGTTTGAATCATATTCACTACCCTTTAAATTAATTCAAGATAATTCTGTGTCGTTAACAACATTTCGCATTACCCATCAATTGATAATGTGAAAAAATTACCTCGATATACACGATATACATACATATACATACATACATATATAGGGTGTTACAAAGGTCTCTTTAAAGCCTTAAAGAGGTGATAAGTCATATTATTTTAAACATTTTAAACCAAACATACCTTAGTCCAAAGTATCATAGTTTTGGAGTTATTATTATTATTTCGATTTTTAAGAAAAAATTCAAAATCTCGCACTTATAATACCCAAATAAAAGGTAACATGGTATACAAATCATATTTTTTCGATTAATAAAAACTTCTATATTAACATAAACTATTTAAAATACATGATTAGTTATAAAAGAAACTTGCTGAAGTAAAGGTAAATGATGTAGAAAGTGGTCAAGCATTTTTAAAAACATTGCTTAAAACTCTTTCGTAGATGTATCAAACATGCAGATATCTAATCGATTTTCAAAATTAGGATACAAGGTATTTGGGGGTCTTTGGATACTTTGAATATTTAGTTCAAAATTTTACAAATAACATGACCTATTACCTCTTTAAATCTTTAATGAGACCTTTGTAACACCCTATATTTAATATGATTCGTAAACGATTTTCCAAATACGAAAATTGGTCGCACAACAAGACTTTGATCGAAATGATTCGCATGTGCAATCCGGCTCCTGCGACCGTCGGCCATTAGAGTCCTTTGAATTGTGACTGCCAACTGTGATGCATTAATATAATATACATACAGCACTGCGTCGAAACGAGGTGCCTATGGTTTAATACCATGATATGTATTAACTGTCACTCTGTATTAACAGAGATTGCAGCCGCCGAAATTAGCAAGAGATTGGCTTCAATCGTCATGCGTTCCTAGAACCGCCTTTGATGTGTGTGCGAATTGTCACTTTGTGGAACGACAATGTCAGAAAATTTGATGGTGTTAAGGGAGAATTTTTAAGATGGTCTCGAAAAGAATATTCTTTATATTGGAATTTTTCTGTTTAAAATGTTCGATTAGTTTGATATCTTATGGATTTTTCGTCTTATTGTGCAAGAATTAAAACTATAATTTAAAAGATTGTATCAATGAAGTTAATTCAAAAATAATTGTTGAAATAAAAGTTTTTGTAAACAATCGTTGTGATCAATCATACGAGTTTTTGATGTGTGATTGCTATATAGACGTCATGTATAATTATTGCTTGTATATGATTGATGTTGGAAATTTATTTTTGAAAAATTCGAATCAAAGTAGAATTTTTAGAATGATCATAAAAATATAGATTGAATAAATTTGATCAATGTGAAATACTTTGCGTTATAAATTTAATATGAATCTAACAAAAGTAATGTCAAGCAATTTCGTGTCCACCTATTAATTTGAAAAATGGTTTTGAATAAATTTTATTTCGCTCAAATTGGAGAGCATTTATATTTTCATACGTCGGAAACGCTTTGCGCATTTTCTCGCAATTTTCCGAACAATCAAAGGTGTCCACAATCAACACTCGCATAATGATACTTGCGTTTAGTCTTTTGATCAATTATTCATGAGGATACAAAGGAACTGAGAACTTTATAAGCGACGCTGGCTACGACCTTAAATCGATTTTATTCTTTTATTTTCTTTTAAATGATTGTGCTTTTTATCGAAAAGCACGGAGCAGATCTATTGCGTTTCACCGTAACCAGTTGTATAGGACTGCATCGCTAAAATACACTGCATAACATCAACTTATATGGAGGGGTGAACTAACAATGGCTAGCTAATCAGCACTCGGAAAAATGAGGAACGAATGAGAGGTTTTTATTTTTTTGTATGAAAATGAAGAGAAAACGTAATTAATGCCATATTGATTTTTTTTAAATCAAACTATTTAATTAAAATTATGATTCGTAATGTGATATAAAATTTATGCTGTATACTAGTTCATTTTAATATTTCATATGAACAACTTTATATAGATTGACAAAACACGTGATAACATTTGCATCACACGCAACTAGTGATCACGAAATGAACCAATGCAAACTATAATAGCACCTGCATGAATCTGTATCCTCAATTTACAACCTGACAATTTATTATAACTAAAACACATCAACTGAACGTCTATAATGCATTACGACATTTTGCGTACAAAAATAAACGTTCTCTCGGATTTTTCGCACTCTTCGAAGGTTGTTGATTTAAACTGTCAACTTGGCACTGACTTGGCTTCAAGATCAGAACAGCAGAATACTGCGAAATCAATCCAGAGTCGATCATCAGGTTTTTCCGGTTGTTCAATATCGCGCGTCGAGCTCGCCGTGAACCGATTTATTCAACCACTGACAAATCTGTGTTAGATTGCTGTGTAAAATGAACGATATCTAAACGCGTTTATTATCGAATTAATAGTTCATCAATCATGTATTGATAATTAAATGTTAAGGAAAAATCTGAACTGAGTTGAATGTCTTAATCGGATGTTGATGGAGTTAAACGTTTGTGCACATTGGAAAGGTAACCAGAAGGGTTTTAAGATTCAAATTTAGGATAATATTTTGTATGACTAAGAAGATATTTTTATTCAATAAACATTTCAAGTATTTTTACCATATAAACGATGATAGTTAACCAATACGCCGTTTGACTGATAAATCTCAAATTTCCAGTTAGTTTCCTGCGTTTGCACATTATAACGGATATTGTAGATTGCTGAGCGTTCGTTACATGTATGAACTGGAACTACTTCGAACAAAAAGTCTAAAATAATTTCTTCCTACCCAGATTGTAAACTGAAGTTTTTACGTTACTCGAATGTATAATCATACACATTTAGCCTGTCGAAGATAAGCGGTGCAGTTGAATTCAATACAATTTCATTGTACGAGAATATTCTGTATTCCAAACATAATTCAAACGTAATATATAAATAATAAATTCTATATTTGCGAAAATATTTCTTCCTAACAACATTGTATTAATGATTATTTTATGATAATGAGCTGTATACTGCATCGTATAAATATTTTTTGAATTTCTGATTTAATTGATGTTAATTTACGAATGCTGTTAATAATCGTCCGTTATTCGTTTAATTAAATATTTCCTTTCAAAATCGAATTATAATAATTATTTGAATATAAAATTTCAAATTAAACTGACCCAAATAACATCTACATACTTATGATTCTATATGAATTCCCTCATTCCCGATAACGATTCTACAAAAGTATCGATTTCCAATAACCACACAAACATCAAGCAACTCCCATACACCCTTCAAACACAACTTTTATATACTACAAATGAAAAAAAAAATACACACACAACATAAAAAAAACGTCAGTAGAGTAACGGGGCAACGCACATAATCACAGCACCGAACCAACTCGTAGGAAAATGCGTTGCGTGCGGTTTTTCCTTGTATTTCCCCGTTTTTCCACCATCAACGAGAGGGCTGATTGAAAATTCTGTTTGCCCTCGATCCCTCACCATCGGTAGGCTTTTCAACGGATTTTCCCGGTCCCTCGATCTCGTACCGGCCTTCAGGGCTTGCAGTTTTTCCGGCGCGCATTTGCACCGCACAATGAGTGCGTTTTCCACAATGCACCCCAGCAAATGGTATATGCAACTCTAGAGTATGGATGATGGCTATGTGCAAGTGGCTAGTTTCAAAAATATCAATATTCGATTGGTTAGCTTTATCGTTTATTTGTCGAAAATTGTGGTTTTGAAAATTTCGGATACTTACAATGTTTTTTTTTCTGTTTCTAAAAGTATAAACTTTATTCAATTTAAATAAATTTTAAATATGTATCTTTATTTTGAAGAAAATAAATTTTTTTTTATTAATTTTAAGCAATTTGAATAATAATACTATAAATATGAATCTTATTCAATAAGTTGAAGTTAATAAACATAATACTGAATGCATATTTTT
Source organism: Hydropsyche tenuis (assembly GCA_009617725.1). Classification (NCBI taxonomy): domain Eukaryota; kingdom Metazoa; phylum Arthropoda; class Insecta; order Trichoptera; family Hydropsychidae; genus Hydropsyche; species Hydropsyche tenuis. The sequence goes on along the minus strand of VTON01000056.1, from coordinate 1,044,525 downwards.
AAAATTACAAGTAAAAGAGTTAAACTCTTGTGGATATTTAATTAATAATAAATGGTTTTCACTTTTCTATCTTCTGAATATTCAATTAATAGGGTGACGACATAAGCGATGAACCGTTTACCTGTAGTTGACCATCTCTCAGAAAAACATAAAAATTAAGGTATTTAATACCTTTCGAAAAGGATGCGATCGATAAGTAAATGAGCAGCTTATCTATTACACTTTTTCCTAAAGATTTATCATGTTTGAAAACCTTAATTTTTACACTTTTTCTGAGAGATGGTCAACTACAGGTACGTGTTCCACCACTGGTGTTGGTTCCCTAGTTAGTTTTGATATTCAAGGACCATCAATTTTGATACATTGAGAAATTCAATTAGTATGTCATTATTATCACTTATTGACTCATTATTTGAATTCATAATTACTATAATATATTTTAATAAGATTTTCAGACAAATAAACATTCATGTTATATCAGATTTTCTTTTTTCTCATTTCAAATACCATCTTCTATGAATACCTGAAAATGATCAATTTGATTAATAAAAAGCCATCAAACATTTTAAAAATGATATACAGAGTCTTCCCCGGGACTTTTATAACTTCTAATCGGATTTAAAGTGACTTAGAGTCATGATAGAGAAGTGAGAGTGATACCATTCCGAATAAAATCGGCTACAATTTATTTTCATTTTTTACCCCCCCCCTCAAATTTTACCTCCCCTCTAAAAAAAAAATTTAAAAAAATTGTAGCCGATTTTATTCGGAATGGTATCACTCTCACTTTTCTATCATGACTCTAAGTCACTTTAAATCCGATTAGAAGTTACAAAAGTCCCGGGGAAGACCCTGTATAATATTAAAATTGTATAAATACAATCATCATCATAATACAATAATAACAATTATACAATAATATCTATAACAGACACAATCCATTAAAAATCACCAACCTATCACAAACAATACAATAAAAAAAACCTACCAATTGATTAATCCCATCAACCTCGCACCTCAAAATATTCAAAATAAATCATTTTGGTACTACACCCCTCGCATAAGCACGAATGTGGGCCAGCAATGTGCGGTGATGATCGAGTGCGGCGCCCTTTGTCCTCCATATATGCGAAGGGACCGAACAAAGGTACCTCTCCAGTGTTGGCCGAGTGTCCCTCATTAGCCCCGAGCGTGTCGTTATGGTGATATATGGGATCATGGTGATGATTATGATGTCGGATGCGATACAGTCCGATTGGGTTTTTTGAGTCGAAAGTTCTGCAAATTTTCAATTGTTAATTAGTAGCGATTTTGAACGGTTGGTTTGTTAGGGATGTGTTTTTGATTTTTTAAATATATTTTTTTATTAGTAGTTGTTATTTGAATAGAGAAGTTATGTTTCTTGTTTAAATATTCTTGGAAAATGTAATGGGATGATTAAAGAGATGAAGGAATGTTAGCTTATTATTAAAATTATTCAAAGTATCTGTATATTACTTAAAACTGTAGTATTACAAATACTTCTGGATAAACTTATTATTATCTATTTTCTCTGATAACCATTTCATTATAAATAGACTGAAATACAATTCAATGATTAGTCCAATTTTACGATACTTTAATTCTAGTTCGAAATCTAAACAAATACAATTATTACATAATAAAACGGACATAAGCAAACCATCTTCAGTTACTCAAAGAGAATCGTTCAACTGAACATGTTTGTGTGCTGACGAACGGCCGTCATCTTTCGCTCGCACAAACTTACATATATCTTCGAATTATACAACACTTTCTTCGTCGAGGCCGTGCTTATTGCAGTTCAAATATTTACGAGCGAATACAGAAAACGAAAGTGCTAACGCCTTGTACAAAAGTCGTAAAACATCAAACGAAGGGCGAACAACTCGGTTTCGCTTTACTATAGCGTCCGGTGTAGGTCCGAAGACTGACGCATCCGTTCAAGGAAATTTAAATTATATATATTTGGCGTGCTTGTTTTATAGTGAATTATTTTGAAATTAATTCATTAAGATGTGTAGTATATTCAAAATATATATTTTTTCAAAATAAGTTGTTATGTATGATTATATCTGGTATCAATAATTAAAGTAGTGCGCACGTAACGGGGTGAGTTTATAATGAGAAAGTTAGAAGGATTCTTTTTTTTTCACAGTGCGTAAGCCGTTCTTATATAAGGCTTTGTATAATTAATTTTTAAAATTTGAATGGTGTATATTCTGAGAATTCGTTTCGTTTGCAGTAGTTGAGTGCGCCAATTAGCGCCCTCGGCATTGAATGGGTTAAATTGGCCTTGCGTGCGCGAATTATTTTTTCAGCTGACCCCGTTAAAAACGATCATTTTTTTTATATTAGAAGATTTCGTATCTTCTTATCCAGAAGAAGAATAAGCTTCTTAGAAAGGTTCAAATAATTGCATGAAAATTAAGGTCAATCATCTTATTACATACATTTAAAATTGGTCAACAGTTTAATTCTGTCGAATGTACCAATTAAAGTTAAGCGACATGTGACGCAGTTAATAAATGAATACGATCACTTATCATTGGTAGGCCTTGTGTTATTTGGTTTACATATTCGAATTTATTTACCTCGAGATTATTTAATCATTCAAACGATTTCTTTTGTGAAAAAATATCCAAAATTTTCTTGGTTGTCGAAAAAATCTCGTCTTTCATTAGACGATTAAATCTATTGAGATGTTTAATTATAAAAAAATCAATTATTTATCGAAATTTTTCTTTGAATTTTTCATCAATAAATCTCACGCACGTGCAACTCGAACGCTCCAAAAAAAAACTAAAGTACAAACACATACATGTGCGTTAACTCGTTGGCCATGCGAATTAAGTATAAAATTACCACTCGACCGACGATAAAATGAAATAGTGGTTCGCATGCGAAAAATATGGCGTCAGATTACGTTAGTGCCGCGGTCAAAATGGCGGCCCAGCGAAAACTTTAAAATAGAATTAACGCCCCGCGGTCGCGCGAAGAAATTATATAGCGGCCTGTTCGAAAGTTAGGCTCGCGTTTGTATGGAGGTTCTACCTTCGTGTATAATAACCGAATTACGCCGTAGGCCGATTTGTGATTATAAGGATCGTACGCGCTCTCATTGACCGGTTGAAATTTAATTTCAGGTCTGTCTTTATGTGGTTCGTGTCGTTTGTAGTTTGAGGCTTCGGTGGGGGGTGTTGGGTGGTGAGAGTTTTTAATTTGTGTGTTGGAGGTTGTGTTTTTGGATCGGTGGTTGAATATGATGGTTTGGGTTTTGATTAATTTTGTTTGATTGTGAGATAAAAATGGTTGTTTTAGTTTTATCTTTTTTATTATAGTAATGAAGGTTTAGTTTAGTTCATTTTTTATGTTGTCGTAAAAACTGTTTTGATATTTGTATATTTTCAAATTATGCAGAAAAATTTATGAAATTTCAAATATTTTTTGAAATAATTTTTAGTATAAAAATTTGATCTTATGTTAGTTAAGCTTTGGATTAAAATAAGATGATTATGTTTATTACATAGTTTGTCTTTAATAGATTGAGTTTTAATATTAGTTTATAAATATATAGTGCTAATGACATCATAAAACATGAACATATAATACTTCCCCCTTCATTATAATTTACTCTTACGGTAAAATAAAACCAAACCAACGAAAAACCCATCATCACCATTACACACTTCTATTCAACATCCATAAACAACTCTTCGCCACATTATTGCGAGCTCGAAAATTTTTCTTCACCCTTCATCAAAAAAACCCAAAAACCTCTTCTTTCAACTATAACATCAACCAAACCCACTCAATTTCAACTACCTATAAAAACCATCAAACTCAACAAACATCCAAAAATCGCCTCATTCAAAAAAATCCAGAACTCATCTTTCGACCAGACCTCACCGCAATTTTCGCACCATCCACAACGGTGTGAGTGCATTCGCACACTGCACCCGCCTCATGTATGTATGTGTCCAATTGCAGTTTTGATGTCGGTGGCCTTGGCCGCGGTCGTTGAACTTGCGCGCACGCAGTTCTTCGCCGAGCCGCTTTTTTGCCCAACACTCACACACACAAAGCGAAAATGCATCCGCGGCGGCGAATTTGCACGTGTGTGTGTGTGTGTGTGTGTGTGTGTGTGTACGCACTTTTGAACGTCGACGCATTTCGGTTCGAATTTCCCGCGCGTTCGCTTCCCGCTCGGCCGAAACGGCGACCATGACCGCCGACAAGCGAGTCCAAATTGCGCGATTCACGGTTCGGTTGTGCAAGTCGATTGGTTCGCTTTGTAATTATTTTCATGGGATAGTCTGGTTATATGGTTTTATTTCGTGTGATGTTTATTTTTTTACGAAGCATCTGCTTTTGAATTGAAATTATTATTGTAATGTTTGATGTTTTATTCATGTATTAATTATGAAGTAATTTATATCAATAAAAATTCTTACATAAGATAATTTGTATTTCGACTTATAAGGTTGGTCCAATTAATTATTAATAAAAATATTTTCTGTATTCGATAAAGCTAATTAAAAAAAAATTATTATTTAATTATTTAGTAAGACTTATAATATGAATCTCAAAAAATTGATATCAATTAAAAATAATATATTAATTACATATGTACGTATAATTCGCAGTGACGTCCTGACGTTATAGGAAAATAAGGCAATGCCTAATGGCGACAAAATTAGTAATAAATATTTTTCTTCATAAAAATATATTCTATAAAAAATTAACAAGAGTATTTGTCTTTCGGAGTAAATTTACGATGTAAAAATTTATTATTATTATTTAAAATATCTATGTTATCTATAATATTAGAATTATTATTTAAAAAAATCGTTTGAACTTTGAACTATATTTCTGGAAAAGGCGATATTTTGAACTTTGCCTAACGGCAGCACATTGTCTCTGGACATCACTGAAAATTCGTTGATTTTATTATAAACTAATGAAATACATGATATAAAATTTTATAATTCAGTTAATAAAAGTTCAAAAACCATTCCAAATTAAAACCCAATTATTCATACAAAAACAAAAACCCAATCAAGTACAAAATTTCGCGAACATCCTACAATTTTTTCCCAATAAAACAAAATGGCGTCGATCTCCACCAATTCGCACCAAAATGACCACACACCACCACCATTTTTTACACACCCAACGAACTTCCACGTCCATATTCGGAAAGCGAATAATGGAAATTCGACACGCCGGAACGAGCTCGCCGCTCATTATTCCTCGGCGATAAAACGCATCATAAATATCGCTTACATCGCCATTTATAACCCAACGAAAAAACCCTCCATACGCCGGCCCAACGCGAAATTCGTGCCCGTAGGTCAGTGTTGGGCGAACAATGGCGTCCTCGGCGCCTTTTCGTCGTCTCTTGGTTCTTGTTTTCGCTGCTTTTATTGTCGGTCGTTGTTTTCGGTTCGCTGCAGCAGGAATTCGTAAGCATTTTATTCGTCATCGGCTTTGCGGGCGGTCTCTCGAAGAATGCGTTTCGCGGTTGTGTTATCGCCGAGGACTCCTGCGGGACTCTTTTGTTTCGTTTATTATTGTTATGAACGGCCCTATTATTTTGCATTACGTGTTGGTACGTGAGAATTTAATTTCAGTGCGCGTTGTCGAGATCGGACGACGATAACGAACCGCTCTGATTTTATATTGTACAAGGGTGTTCTGTCCGTTAATCGGGATTTTTTTAATTGAAAGTTTGAGAACCGTGGAATTTTAAGCACCGAAATGTTTTATTGCGCGGTGCATGGTTGACAGTTTGGACGAGGCCGCGCGTGTATTGGTTAAGTTTGAGGTGGGTCAAGTAAACGTGCATGTGCAGAGATCGTAAACCGGACGAAATGCGCATAAAAAATCAATATTCGAAATGTCAAAATGTGCATTTTCTTTAAATTAAACCGTACAAAATACAAATTCAAAATATTTCAATAAAAAAATCAAACTTTTTCAATAGTATAAATTTTCAAAATTTTATTTTGATTTTCCCTCATTTTCCTTATGAAAAATTTGAATATTTCGATCAATTTTTTTTGTATTATATTGAAAATATCATCGACCATAATTTGGCAATCGCTGATTTCGTGTCGGATCCACGTGTGTGCGAATATTCGTGTATTGTGTGTGTATGTGTCGGTTCCGGCGGTTGCGTTTGGGCCGGCGTCAACAGCCGCCCCCAAGGACGAGCACGGAGCCAGACGCCATTTTTTTTAAACAACATAATTACACCGACTCACCAACTCGCCAGGACATACACACACGCTCATCGCTCGCTATTGACACTCAAATTGCCCGGCTCACGCACATCTTCCGACACGACAGCTCCGATGGCGAGATAACGCCCAATTCGCAAAAATACTCCGCTCGAATCCGAATCGTGTGTCTGTTTTAACAAATTCGATGTTTTCGTGTGAAATTTGCTATGAATCAACCTTCGATGTCGTATGTAATGTCCGTTAGAGGTTTTGAAAGGAAATGTGAAAGGTTGAATGGAAGGATGAAATCAAAAAAATTGAATCGGATGAGTTTGTTAGTGTTGCTTAATTTTCGAATCCGAATCGTGTGTCTGTTTTAACAATTACGATTTTTTTAGTATCAAATTTGCGATGAATCAATCTTTGATGTCGCATATAATATATATAATGTCCATTAGAGGTTTTGAAAGGAAATATGAAAGGTTGAATGGATAACGGAAGAATGAAATTAAAAAGATTGAATCAGATGAGTTTTCGTGTCATTGTTGCTTAGTTAAACAATTCATTTCATGATTTTTTTATTTGTCACCAAAAAAATATATGTGGTTAAAAGGGTAAAACAATAGGGTTAAGGTTATGATTAATAAAGGTAGAATAATAAAAAAATATATATTTTTAATTAAATTTATTGATGCAAAATATTTTGCTGTTACAAATTTACATCATCATGTAATCAAAATCAAATTACAGCATATTTTAGTGATAATAATATCAATTCATTAACCTTGCAACATGAATATATAATTTTTTTGACAAAAACAGTTTTTTATAATATTTTAAACATACTTTAAAAACTTGCAAGAACATGCTGCGGAAGCTTGTTAAAAAATGATAATTTCAAACATTTTTTTGGAGTATAGTACATACATTTCATCTTCTGTTTTTAAATTATTTTAGTAGACAAGCAGTATGTCGTATAATTTACAATATAATAAAAATTATAAATTTCTACAAACACATAAGCAATATCACATTTTCGAATATGTTGCAAATTTTCAGCACCATGTATCGAAATTAATGAAAATCACTTTCAATAAGTTCATATTAACCAAGTACAACTATCATAAACAAAATTCGGAATCAATATGCACACGACCTCATTCGAACGCGTCAAATAACGACATCGATAAGTCAACCGTAGGCGTTTCAAATAATGTTATCTCAGAAGTGTCGCTTTGTAAGCGTTCGATTCAATTTCGCCGATATCCATCTGGACGCCCGCAAAAATAGAACCCACAATCCCATTTATTTACATCGCGTTTTGTATACGTTTTAATGGCACGTTCTGTACATTCAGCTGACATAATAACTTTCCATTGTGGCCACACGCCGCTTTCGGTTCGCGCAGGTCAGCACCCCGCCATAACTGACCTACGCCACACTTTGGCCGACATTTTTCGCAAAATCGATCCTCGCCATTTCGGCTGACGATGAGGGGTTTTTGTGGGTGGCGAAAGTCGAAAAGTCGAGGGCAAGTCCGAGTGTCCCACATTTCGCGTTATGCGTTTCGTCTGCGCTATTCTCGGTCGTACTTGAGAGTGGTGCTAAAAATAAGGCTTTCAATTATACGCACGCTTGTTTCGTCTCGACCGAAATAGCCGAATTATATTCGTTTGTTTGGTTGTTGAGACGGTAATGTTGCTAATGTATGGATTTGTGCAAATGTTGAATGTGTAATGCGTGACTCAAAGAGTGAATTTCATGTGTGGATTTCAGTAGTTACTCATTTGATATTTTAATTACTAATTCAATAATTTTTTACTCATTCATAATTTAAGTGTTTGTAAGGAAATTTTTTATATTTAAATTTATAAAAATGATAACGATACTAAGAAAAAATGTGTTGATACTTTTGAATTGATCACACAATCGTTGACCACCATGAAGTTTGTAAAACTTTTTGATATTCAACAAAGATAACCTTTTTGTTTCTCCCCTTCCTGCTAATTTACATGATTTACGACAAAGAATCGCTCATATGAATACTTAAGATGGAAGAATTTGACAACCACCATAGTATCTATCATACCATAGATAAGCCCATCAATGATAAGTGGGATAATTTAATTCAATTTTTTTTAATTGGAACTATCAGCCAAAATTCGACTTTTCTAAAGTATCAAAAAATAATTCGATATTATCGTTTTATGACATAGAATCGCTCATACGAATACTTAAGTTATATAAGAATTTGACAACCACCGTAATATCTATCATACCAGAAATAAACTCATCGATAATTTTCGATTATAAGTTGGAAAAATCCACTTTGAAAACATTTGTATATGTGTAATTTATTTTTGATAATTTTGTTCAATATATCATTGTAACTATCAAATAAATTTCAAATTTCTGAAAGTATCAAAAAATAATATAATACAATAATATTTTATTTTAAAAATGGCCTCAAAACGCTACGAATAAAAAAGTTTCAGTACCGCTACACAATGGACTCCCCCCACTAGTTGTTCAATAGCTCCAAAAACTAATTTCACAAACTGGTCTCCCCACCGCTAGTTCTAATATCTAATGGCGCCTCCCACTAGTTAAAAAAACAAAATGGTTCCTTGCATAATAAATAGACAACATCAACCGCTGCGCAATCGAACCACTTGTCCGCACACGTACACAATAACTCAAATTAACACGCAATAAACTCCGAACACAACAATATTTAACAATTTCGTACACACACACGTTTCAGTGGTGTAAAAAAAGGCAGTCGCTTATAATGGAAGACACGTTCCTCCTACCGTCGTCTCCATACGAAATGGGTAAAAAAAAAGAGAGGGGCCATATGCATTTGGCCTATTGTGCGCAATCAAATCTAATTCTAAACAAAATGGCGGTGTAACCGGTTTGGCCAATGTGCACGAGCGTTCTCGAGTTGTATTGTAGTGGAAGAGTGGCCCACTTTGGGTGTATTCATATTCATGCCCGAAAATGTATGATAGGTGTCGTTTTTTTTGTTGGTTATTGTATGTATGGTGATGATTGTTGCATTTTATTGTATTTTTTATGAGATTCTGAGCTTTCATTGGTAGGATTTATGTATGGCGATGATGAAAGCTTGTTCGATTCATTCTATGGATGTTTGTTTGAATTCATAATTGAATCGTTGATTTATAACATGTTTGAGTTGTATTGCTGAAAGAAATATAACGGTGAATAAGCCATTATTGTGATTATAATAAAAATAATGCATTTAAAAATTCTAATTTGAATTATTGCACAAACAATAAAATTACAAACAAATTTGATTATATCATCAGTGGTAATGGTAATATTAATTTTCCAGAAAATATCACATTACGTTTTTTTAATATTCTACGATCCAAAAGCTCAAGGCTCTTTATCTTTTATTCATACCACAAAGTGAAATGGATAATTCCCCACTTCTAAGAAAACAAGGAATAAGTTCCAGGAAATTTAGGAAAAGAAAAACATTTCCACTCGAGCAACCAGATATTTTAACATCGTCTAATAATAAATTCATATTAAAATATAGATTTATATAATTTATTTTAATTTAAATATAATCAAAATGCACCCGAAGTACAGTGAGAAGTTCAATAGCATAGGTATTTAAAATTCGCGCGTGAGTACTCAAACGGACACGTATGTGCCCAGTGCATATTACATATTAAAGGCTCGGTCGTGTTTCGAAACCGCAACCGACTCTAACCGCAAAATATGTCAGTTTTGAACACAAAAATATAATGTGACAGCTACAGGGGAGAACTGAGCCAATAAAGCTCCCATTTCCGAAAAAAAAATTCGGAATTTTCAATACCAAATCGAAGAAATTCAAACACGAACGATTGTCTGATCGATTCCTAATACTGATAAGCGTTTTCTTATCGAGCTTTTGCATAATTCAAAATGCATTTAACGTCCCACTTTCATACGTTGAAATATCTTATCAGTTTAATGCAATAATGCAGATTCTGATCTATATTGCATTGTCAACGGAAAAGCTTATATTTCGTTATACTCGACTGCGAAACGAAATTGACAACGTTCGAACGGACATTTCTCATTGTTTGTTTTATTAAGAGACTTTAGCACGACGTATCTATTACTATGAAAGCCTCCCCATCAACGTAATGAAAAGCGAAAAAGAAAACCGCACAGCCCCATACAATGTTGCGCAATTAAAAATACTGCCCAAGCGATCCGAAAGAGGAAAAATTGCGAATAATGAAAACATCGTTGAATAAGCATCGATTTTTTTTTTTTAAATATATTTTCGTACTTAAATGGCAGTTATATCATATTTGAAGCACATAATTATTAATCGCATTGAAACTCCAGTTCTGGCATTGTTTATTCCGTGGCCTGATGCGTAAATACCAAAGGTGATGACTGCCGTGTAAAAACTACATGATTTTCCGGTTTTTCTTGCAAATGTCTATTCAAATTTCAACAATTAATGCGAACTAGCTGCGTCTCTTCGTTTCAAGCGATTTTAGCTTTTAATAAGATAGAAAATAATGGATGATGTTGGAGTTTTCGCACACGCTTCGAAATCGTTTCGCAACACTTCGATGACCACAAGGGGTTAAGAGACGCGTTTTTCACTCATACAAAGTTGAAATGGTCGTTTTGAGAATTTCAAATCGCTGGAATTTTCTCATAATATTATAGCTAATTTATTAGGTGTCAGTTATGAAAAATATTTATTGCGTATTTCAGTTTTTCATGTATTACTCGAATAATATTTAATCATTTATGGGTGCTTCATAAGCCAAGAAGTGTGAAATTTTTTTCATAAAAATTAACATTCTTATACATTTTTACGATATCAATAATATTTTTAATGTATTTTTATCATGAATATCATTATCTTCGTACTAGAGACACTTATGAAAAAATAACGATAATATTCGACACAAATCGCACTAACTACGTTCGCTTTTTCGTGAATAAAAACTAATGATATGCATAATGCAAAATATGGTGCATTAATATGGCGCATAATAGCGTTTTAAAAACTTATTACCCGTGTTAAATACTTTTTTTATCTGATCCCTCAATATTGCGCATTCACGGTAGTTTCGTCCAATTAACATAATAATTGCCCGTTTCGAGCGTACCGATTACAATACGCACATCTCGATCATTCGTGTTAATTACCACGCACAGTCCAAACAAAAAAAAACGAATCCAACAAAAAATGACAAAAAAACCCTTTTCCTTTCCTGCATTTAATTTGTCCATAATAGGAATCAATTAAAATAATTCAACTGAATAAATAAAAATATATTACACAGTCATTGAAGGGTTACACATTATAAATTTCATACTTATCGAATGGGTTCCCACAATTCATATTGATAATAATAAAATACATTTCCCTACGCATCTATTGTGATATCGTTATATGGGCAAAAGCGTCGAAATTGCTCCGTCTATGCCTTATTAAGGAAAGCCGCACAATGCATTCATTTTTCATATATTTTTTCAGCGTTTGCGGCTAATTAACGACTCGGCTGGCTTCGTATGAATTTTGAATTTGAAAACAGTCGAGTTTTTCTCGTATTTGCGTCGATATCGACCTGATTTTCGCCGAACAATGGAGCCGAGCGGGTTAAACTCTCGGGTCCATTATGATTACAAGAAGCCACGCTGAGAAGCTTGCTGTGGAAAAATCAATGACGTTTCGATACGTTCGACCCATTTTCCGATTGTTATTTTATGAAAAATTATATGAATTTCCCTTGCAAATGTTTGAAAAGGACCGACGTTCTATGTAAGGGAATTCTGTCGTATGCATAAATTTTGCACTGTTGCGTTGGAATTTATAATAGTTTCTTTATCATTTATAATGTCAGCTTCGTTTAGGGATACCAGATGTAGAATTGTGAAACGTGAAAAATAATTGAATTTTTGTGAAAAAAGAGCTGTTTTAAAATTAATGTTTTATACATTTTTTCATTGTAAAATAAGACAATTAACATAAACATCAAAATAATTTTATAACATAGTAACAATAAGAGATGTCAGATTTACCGAAAATTTAATTGACTGGTAATCAGGTAATTTTTTTTCTAATTACCGGTTTACTGGTAAATGAAATTTTGAAAAACAAAAAAACGAAAAACCAAAAATACTTTCCCAAAAAAGCGAACACTTAAAAATCGACTTTTCTAAAAAAAATGTTGAGTGGTAATGACATCCCTAGTAACAATATTACCTGTTTCGTCAGTATTTTGAATGAAAATTACGAAAAGGGATAAATTATTGAATTTTTATGAAAAGAGAGATGTTTCAAAATGAATGTTTTATACATTTTTTCATTACAAAATAAAACAATTAAAATAAACATCAGAATATTTTTATAGCATAGTAACAATATTACCAGTTTAGTTATTATTTTTAATGAAAATTTTTCATTTCAATAGTATGAAAGTTAAATTTTTTAAATTGTATCATATTGAAACAAAATTTTATAGTCAAATGAAGACAAATCTTCATTTTGGATATCAAGTGGTAACCCTAGCCTTCGTTGATGTATTTCGATTATCAGAATCAAATTTATCGATGATTTCTACGACTGTATCAATAAATAACAATCAATTCCCATAGCTCTAAAATCTATTATTCGATTGGTAAATTCCTAAAAATTACATAAATTTCAATAACAAACATTCGAAAAAAATTGACATCTATTTATTTAAATTCAAATTCTCGACCACTTATTACATCATCTTCACGATCATCAAAATCAAAAATCAACAACGATTCAACAAATAACAATCAAGCCCGCTCGCGTAACTTATCGACCAAAGATTCCATGTCCCCAATTCGAACCGCGCAAACAACTCCTCCACAAACCAACCCATTAACGACCTTTTAATTGATCGAACGGTCGATATTCGAAGCGAACCGATAAACTTTCAAATGTCAAAATGTCCCCATGAAAAAAATGCAGCACTTCGGTTCGTGACGGCTGCAACGCAAACGAGCGGCCTTGCATCGAGATGAGGTCAAAATGTTGCAATGTCACATTGTGTTGCGTTCTAAAACGGTCGTTTTGCGTTTATCATTTTATATTTATTCATTGTCGGATTCCGCGTTTATCGGCCAATAAAGACGTTGCGTAAAAATGGCCGAGTAAAATCGACAAGGACCCGACGTAATATGATAATAATGCGAGTGTTAAAGGTGAAATGATTCGTGTCGTAAACGCGACTCGAATTAATTAGACTTTGATGGATGGAGCGGTTCGATTGTTGTCGTTTTGGTTTTTTTAATGATTAAAGAAGTCGATATGGAGGGCAATAAATATTGTTCGGTTTTTTTTATGAGTCAGTTGTGGCCGTATGATTTTTGCTATTGAGTCCTAAAGGTCGTTAGTTGTTAATTAATTAGAATCGATTATTCGTGTTGATACTGCCGTTTTGTAATGATAAGTTTTATGTGAAACGGCATTGGATATATTATTGATCTTTTATTGAGAATGCGCGTGTAATCGTATGTGTAATACAAATTAAATATTTGAATCTATTACGAGTATGAATTCAAAAAAATTTAATAGTACCGATCTTATCCGACAATGTATGCGGTATCAAATACTCAAACGTAGTTTCTAGAAAACAAAACATGTGAAGAATATACAGTTTCACAATCGCACATCATCAAAAACCACAAATTATCCATACACTGAATCTGTATACGATCTGATAGTCTTTTAGTAGACATAAGCGTGAAATCGCATCATAAGTTTCACACACTCATATACCATTAGCTTACAATTTCTCAAGCTCACATACACGATATAAAACTTTCATTAATTTCATTAAATTTATCATACTTACATTTATAATTAATCACATTTACATATTGTTAACAAAATGACTTCATTTTTTTTATAACAAGTCGACATTGACAACAACAATATTCAACCATCGAAACCCTAATTAGCGCTCCAGATTAGCGTCGTTTGAGAACCGCCAACTGCTTCGAGCACACACACACCAAAAGGGCATATAATATGGCGTTGAAGAACCACCAAGAGAGAGCCCCAAGAGTCAGCAATGATCGGTCGTTGCACCGAGTGTGTATGTGCACCAAACAAAAAAGTGGTCTCTCGGCCCTGCCATGATGCCGCAAGAGCGTTTCGAGTGTGCGGGTCAGTTCAGACCCGAACACGCACACTCACATTTTCATTTGTTGTACAAGCGAATTGTGCTAAAGTATGAGTTGATAATGGATAGCTGAAGGGTTGGGATGAAGAAAAGTTTTAGTCCATGAATATGACTTTTACTGTTGAATCAAATAGGGGATTTGTCTAAATCTGTGGTACGTCAATTCCGTAATAGTCCAAATAATGTTGTTTTTTTTTTTTTTTAATAATGCCAACGTATTTTTGAAAAAAATGTATATTTACTAAATTTTTGCCACTATATAAGCAAAATACATTCTGATTTAATTTAGTAATAATCGTCCACGTGTAATGCTAGTGTAGGCATGTTTTGCGACGATTTTTGGTTTTTTCGTCATATTCATTATTGAAACTATTTTTATTAAAAAAAATAGATCATTTCATTTACTTCTGCTTTTCTTGAAACTGCGAAAAGTATTTAAATAAAACCACCAGTTATTTTGAAAAAATATTGTTAATGATAATTCTTCTTTAACATTTCAATGCTAAAGTTTTTATTATCGAAAATAATAATATTATGAAGCTTTTCTCAAATTTGAGTACACATAGTGAGGAAGGAATGGTGAGAAAATGTCACCCAAAATTGGTAATGAATTACAACATCTAAATATAATAATAGTTTGATGAAAAAGAAGGTTTTATGATTGTAAGTTTTTTTTAATTATTTTACAATAGATTACAAGAAAATGATAAACAAGCGCTTAATATCACGGAATTAGACAAATCTTCCCTATGGTTATTATCATATTTGTATAATATATAAAAATAAAAAAAATATTTTAAATAAATAGATACGATTAATACAAGGATTAAAACCAAGCAATAATAATCTATAATTTATTACATTGAATATTCAAATCAAATAAAACTATAAGATGCAAACAAATCGCATATTCACTGAATAACGACTGTTCATTATTATGAAGCGATAAACTCGAAACCCTTGGGCCATCTCGAGAGGATATTTGGCCTCAAAATGGTGGCCGTATCGTATGAGAGATCAACAACTACACATGCCACTTTCTAAAGTCCAAAACTACATTTATTATAACGCATTAACCGGAATTTTACGACCCGGCATCACCTTTGGAGAAATCTCACACTCTCTAACTTCACTCCCGATCCAAGAATGACCGTTCGATATTGTGGTTAAAGGTTGAGCTCAAAATCGCTAAATATAAAACTTTACGGCGTTTCGCCGATCATGATGAGCCGTAATGGTCGGTATTTGGATGTTGTGGGTTGATTAGTTTTGGGTTTGGTGTTGGAAAATTTGTGGGTTTTCCGTATACGTATTATCTGTTTTATGAAGTCCTCACAATGGTGGATTGATCGTAAATTCGCTTTATGTTGCTTATAATGAATATTATAAAACGTTGTAAAATTGTTAATTAAACAACTTCATTTGACCTTCTTCGCACTCGTGAAAATTATTTAGGTGATACGATACAAGTATTTTTTTAAAACATATTTCAATATAAAAAATATATTTTCATCCTATTATAATAAAATATTCGATAAAAATCATAATAAACGCCAACATCGAGCACTTTACCAATATTTTTATCGAAATTCAGCACACACAAAAAAACAGTACAAAAATTATTTAGGTGATTCGCTATAGGTTTTTTTATTTCAAATATATTCTCATTACAAAAAATAATTCGTTTTCATCCTATTATAATAATAAAATATTCGATAAAAATCACAATAAACGCCAACATCAGCCACTTCAATATTTTCATCAAAATTCAGCACACAGACAAAACAGCACACACACACCACGTTTCAGCAATCTCGGCAGTTTGCGGTTGGCAATTTGTTGTCGCGCGAGAAACAATCGCCATGGGATTAATGATCGGGACACCATTGCGTGGATGGGACTGACAATTAAATTTGGTAGTTTGGTAAATTTGGTAGTTAAATAAGAATTGTGATAAATTTATTTTTAATGATAGGTATATGAATTCACAATTGCTTTAAAATACGTAAATATGTTATAGCTTTTTCCAGTATATTTTATATGATAGATATGACAAATTATTGTGCATGGATGGGACTGACAATTAAATTTGGAGTTTATAAAAAACACGACTTGGTATTTAATTAACAACACAATAAATTTATTTTTAATGATAGGTATATGAATTCAAAACAATTATTGCAAAACAATTTTGCAAAAAATTATTGCAAAACATGTTATAACTTTTCTAAACTATTTTATATGATAGATTTTATTGCACAAAAAATTTGCAAAACAATTATTGCAAAACTTTATTGCACTTTTAAAAATGATGAAAGAAAATTATTGCTGTGGAATTATTGCAAAAAACATTATTGCAACAATCCGAAAACAATTTTGAAATTTATTGCAAAACAATTATTGCAAAACTGTTATTGCCGACTCGCATCTACAATTATTGACAATATTATTGCAAAACAATTATTGCAAAACAAAACAATTATTGCAAAACAATTATTGCAAAACAATTATTGCAAAACAATTATTGCAAAACAATTATTGCAAAACAATTATTGCAAAACAATTATTGCAAAAAAATTATTGCAAAACAATTATTGCAAAACTTTTATTGCACAAAAAATATTGCAAAACAATTATTGCAAAACTTTTATTGCACAAAAATTATTGCAAAACAATTATTGCAAAACTGTTATTGCACAAAAATTATTGCAAAGAAAATTATTGCACAATAATTATTGCAAAACAATTATTGCAAAAAAATTATTGCACAACAATTACTGCCCAAAAATTATTGCAAAACAATTATTGCACAACAATTATTGCAAAACTATTATCAGGGCTGTGGAGTCGTTAAAAAAAAAAAAAAACACGACTCCGACCCCAACTCCACAGCCCTGGGAAAAATTATCGAATTCTTGATAATATCGGAAAAACGTTTTGCTAGAATAAGCAATATATGATGATGAAAATGAATTTTCTTGAGATTTATCTTCTTTTATCACATCTGATAAGGAAAAATATTAAAATTTCCGATGATATTAGAAAACAATTGTTCTGCAATAGATATTATTATTGTCATTATCATAATATGTAGACTGATAGTTTCAATAATAAGACACCAAATCATGGTCACAGCATCGAAAATGCGTGCGCTCATGAATCGCGCAAAAAGTTTTCGACGGAAGATGGAACCGGCAGCGACCTCCGTACGGAAGCAAAACTAGAAAGCGCCCAGCGGCAACCCGCATCGTAAAAATTCAAGGTCATGCAACTCTCGTGCAAATTGCACTACCATCTAGTTGCGTAACAAACGACTAAACAATACAAAAAACTGCAGTAATGAAAATTTTATTTGTATTAGATGCAACAGTATAATCATTTACGTACGTCAGTCAGTTCCGCTATTATATGATGAATCAAGATTTTTTTTGTTTTCGATGTAATCATATTATAGATGATTCATTGAGCTTAAAACACCATCATAATAAGTTAATCGATTAATAATAATGTGAAATAATAAACACACATTAAAAACTAGATTTATATACGAGGCAATCTAGTGAATTAATATCATGCAGAAGCAAATTGAAAATTAATTCGATAATCTCCGCACTTAAAATAGAACATATAAAAAAAGCAAAACGAATCACTCTTATAAAGTCCCAAGCACATTTCGATCGATTGTACTCAACCGTATCCGCGAACGAGTCCGAAATGGCGACGCGAAAGAATTTCGTGTTGGGCTAGGTTAGGTTAAGACCCTCGGCCGAGAACCGGTCCGAGGACGTTAACTGCCGGCATTTTTCGAACCAGTTTCAGCGGCCAAAAGCGACAAAAAACGCGAAACGGCGGGAAAGACAAAAACGCGCAAGATGGCCGCGCGCATATGACGCCATGGCCGCTCGTTTATTCCACATAGGACGCAATTTTTCCGAATCGATTTAGACGGACAAGGGACGCCGAGTGGCAACCGGTTTCGACAGCATCCGCTCATGATGATGAAAAGTTGTTTGGAATCTTAAAATCACGAGATGCGATTTTATGCGGTTTGTCGACCTCGACCGAAACGACCGCCGCGCACGCACCGAGGATCCTTTTTTTCGTGTTTGTGGATGTTGGGTGGTTGGGTGGGATGGATCGGTTTGAGGGATTGGTGGGGTTTGGAAAAATGTTTGGTGTGTGTTTTGTGTTGGGTGGGATTGTTTTTTGTTTGGTTTGTTTGCCTGGATTTTGTTGGATAGGATTTTTATCCAATGTTTGTTCCCGGCGTTGTTCTGTGAAAATAAATTGTGTACCGATTGTAATTATTGTCACAATCAATCGGGACGCTGGTACATTATATTATAATTTTTATGGCGATCGATAGAAAAAAACTGAATGTTTACTTAGTTTCTCCGGATTTCAAAGCACATTCTTGAATAAATTTATTGAAGATTCATCTATCGATTTGGGAGTTTATTGGATACATACATACACAGTTTGAGTTTTATACATATAGATTCCAAATTATTGATAAATTGAAATTTTCGTTTTGATTTGAGAAAAACTAAAGATTTTCTGTTATTTTAATGATTCGCTTTATTTATGTTGGGTGAGATTGTTCTTGGTTTGATTTGTTTGCTTGGGTTTTGTTGGATAGGATTTTAATCTAATATTCTGAATCATTGATGAATTTTAAATTATTGTTGCTATTTGAAAAAAATAAAAGCTTTTCTGTTAATAGGAATTTCCAAATTCATTATGTACCCAAAAATAGGTTTGATTGTTATCGAAATAAGTCTTAATAAGTTAGTATTTACTTATTTGTTTATATGAAATCATATTATGACATTTTATTTATATGAAATTTGGTTGGGAAATTTAAAGTTTTCGTATGAATCTTGAAGAAATTGGAAGCTTTTCTATGCATTTTATTGTAATTTATATTCTCAAAAGTAATTTTTAATTTCGTTGAAAATCTTTATAAATTCATATTATTTTTCCAATTTTCTTACAATAATAATTATATATTTTATTTCTTTACAAAATTTGAATCATTTATAGTAATGATTATTAACCAATCATGATTATGTATTAATCATTATTATAGAATAAAATTAAATACATTTTTAATCAATTTATGTAATATTTTTGACAAAGCTTTTCTGAAAATTTTCACATAAGTTCCTAATCCGCATATGTGTTATCCATATAACCTTCAATTTATAAAATATTTTAAATGAATTCACAAAATCTCTTCAAAATATGAATAAAAAATTTATCCTTTAATATAATAATAATAATAATAATAATATTATATCACGATATGAATGAGTCTCATCTTCTTATCTTTATACACTGAAGAGGCAGAAATTTCCTGATTCTCATATAAATATTCAATACAATACAACTAGGGCCATTGAGAGGGGTAAATTCCCAGGGCCCGGGCTATTTGTGGACCCGTAACCAATTTTGAACATTTTTGTGTTTCGAATACTTCTAATTTTTTTTAAGTCGGTTTTATAAGTGCACGTTTTTTTGTGGAAAATATTAGACACTTACAAAATTTTTTTTCCGAACTATCTTTTCCTAGGGCCCCGAATTTCTCTGTACAGCCCTGATTGTGAGTATGACACATAAAATTCGAATCAATCTCACAAAACACCCATTAAAATCTCACAAAAATCAAAACCCAACACTCACGAGTTTTCCCGGAACACAAACCCGCAGCAAAACACCGAAAAATTACCATACACGACCACATACATCACCAGACAATGACGAAACACTTGGCAACTCTCGACGACCAGAAAGTGCGTCTCCGAACGCGGAAAAACGCCGGCAATAAAACCGAATGAATAACGCGCCACAATAAACGCGTAAATAAAACGCTCGAACATGTCGAATAGTTTCGTGCAATAAATACATTGCGAAATTCTTATTCAGGTGCGCGCGCGGGAAACGAGATTTCGCGCGCGCCATGTTTCCATCATGGCGGCGACGGGGATTCTTTTTTAATGAATCGCCGATGGTTTCTCACGATCCGAGATTTGATGGGGTTTGGTCTTTTGGATGGTGCGCGAAGGTTGTCGTTGTTGGAATCTGGTGTGGTCATAGATGAATGTTTGTAAAGGTCGTGTTTTAAATTTTTAAATGGTGCGATGTCGTCATGAGATGATTGTTTGATGAGGTGTTTTTTTATGTGACGTTGGAGGTTGGAGTGTTTTTCCGGTTTGTGTTTTTGTGAAGGAAAGTGTGAGAAGGTGTCTGGAAAAGTTTGAGTGTTATCCATTGTCAAATGATATGTAATTGTAAACATTTACTAACTATTTATATCATTTTAATTCAGATAATCAGTGAAAATTTTCATCATATAATATAAAGGTCTTTAAAGGTAAGGGAAAGGTAAAGGTAAACCAAAAATAAAAAGTAAATTAAAAGGTAAAGTGTTATTTTTAAGATTTTTTGATACAACGGTTTTTGTTTAGAAATTTCCATAGTGGCGCATACAATCGATACAACTTTGCTATTTGTATTAACTATTAAAAACCGATTTTGAGGACTTCGACCATATTTTAAAACAATGAGGTTGGTATGTAGAACGTATTTCTGGCATTACTGATTTTTTTGGCACTTATGTGAGCCATTTTTTATTTTCGGTATTTAAGTAACTTTCGAAGAATTTGAGTTATAAAAACAATTCCTTACTTAGAAATTTTGGGTCAAAGCTACATAATCATAACTATATACTGATCATGTCATTTATTGCTTAACTTTAGTTATCTATGAGAACTAATGTGACTAAACTAATTTATTGACTTTCATTATGTGAAGATAAAACAGCAGAAAATTAACTATCAAATTAATCACTAAACCATCCTATATCAAACAATTTTCCATTCATTGAACAAATCGTGTTTAATAATACCAAATGTTTCATAAGGTAGATATTTTTTAATTGTCGTAAACTCGTAAATGTCATATGTTCTCATATGAGTCAATACTTTAACAATTTAGTGATCAACTCTTACGGTAAGAGTCCATTATAGCTATCATACAATCGCTAGTAGTTCTACCTTTTATATAATAGTAGCGTATCTTGATTTATGATACAAAACGAAATAAAAAATTGTGATTTATAACTTTCAACTTTGTAAAGAGTTTGCTCATTGATTTTATATAGATATTTTAAAACTCAAGTCGTCAAAAAAATATCATTACTCAAGCCGCAAAACTATTCTCATTTAAGTGCGCAATTTCAATAACAATGTTTCCAATTTAATTATTCGTCCCAAACGATCGTTTTTGAAACAATTACAATAAAAATTCTAAAGCGGAACATTCATAAGCAGGCACGTTTTTCGTCACATTATAACATTATGTTAATCGAAGCAAATGAGTTGATTGTTTTGCGCACATAGCGAGGTCATACTCAACACCACTTTTAAACGCTCAATAATCGACAGCATAATATATTAGAGCGGGAAGAATCGTAAAATATATCGATAATTTTTGAAATATTCATTTTTTAATATAGCGAAAAGTTGTTCAGATTTGTTCTATTTGTGTGAATCGACTATTGAAGTTTCAGAGTTCAATTCAGACTAGCGGTACCTTCATCATGCTGTTGGGCAATAAATTAGCCCTCCTCCCTGTAATTATTTTAATGGCTCGTGCCACTCTCTTGACGAAACAAGCCCCAACTAACCCTTTAACTAACATACAAAAATGCACTATTTCGTATGCAATTTTATTCAAAATTTTATAAAATAATTATCGAAATTTATTTATAATTACTAAAATATTTATTCGAGTAGATGAAAAATAAACTGTTGAAAATACCATTCAAATTAAAATGCATCTTATTGGACATTCATGGACCAAAAAGTCATAATTTTCATCTTGTACCAACAACTTTTAGGATAACAATAAATTAAAAAAGATGGATCTCAACACAGATATCATATAATATTAAATTCACAGTATAAAATAGTGTATATATTTTGTAATATTGTCAATATAATTGTATTGTAAATAAAAATACTTTCATGTATTATTGTGTTTCTCAAATCACCCATTTTCCTATATAATTACGGAGATCATCTTTTTATGGTAATTATTTAGAGAATGGAAATGCCCGTTTTCTTTCCTGGAAAATTATTTATTCAAAATAAACGACATATTGTTCTATTTGATTGTGATTTAAAACCATTATCTTTTTTTTTATTTATCGAAAATATAAAAAATACAAAATATATCTATTTCACAAAATAAAAGAGAAAAAGAGCAATTTTAGAAAATAAATAAATCTAAAAGGCAAAACAATAAAATAAAGAACGTATATTTAGCGTATACACAGTTTTTAGACTTCAAATTCAACGTTTTAAACTTCAAATTCAACAAGAGTTCATAGTAATGAAATTGACTGATTACGATCAAAATATAATAATACTTTCTTATAGTCCAATTTGATGTGTAAAACGTCCAATTTGAAGTGAAAAACGTCCAATTTGAAGTGCAAAACGTCCAATTTGAAGTGCAAAACTTCCAATTTGAAGTGTAAAACGTTGAGTTTGAAGTGTAAAACGTTGAATTTGAATTTTATAATGTTCTTGATAGAAAACATTCAAAAAAATTTTCAAATGAACATATGAAAAATCGCAAAAAAACACACATAACATTAAAACCGCGCTCATTTTCAGATTCTTTATCGCCGTCATTAGCCGCGGCTCGGTCAAGATTGTTCCGTCCCCGACAATGGAATTCGTCATCCGCTTCCATTTGGAAAATTTTGAGTCACGTTCAAACAATGAACAATAAACAAACGAAAGCCATCACGCAATCGCGCAATTTCGCGCCGAACTTCGGGCCGCGTATAAAATATGCAATGCAAAGAAACCGAGAAAAATGGAAACGAAAGCTGTTGTTGTTCGTTGGCCGTTTCGCCGTTACGTATTCGCGCCGGTGGAAACAATTGAATTATGTAATGGTCTTGAGGGTTTTTGACGTCGAAAGTGGTAGTTGGGTTGGTCGAGTGTGGATTGTTTGTTTGTGGGGTTGTATAATGTTTTTGGTGATGTTAATTGGTTTTGGTTGTGTTGTGGAGGTCGCAAATTTGTTGGTGTTGGTTGTTTTTATAGTGCTTGAATGAATGTTAGTGTGTTTTGTTTGTGTGACTTATATAATGGAAAAATATGTGATCGATTGATATCGACGTTGTGTGACTTACAATTTTACGATTGTTTTTAATTGGTATGAATTTAAGATCAGACGTTGTAATATTTTATTAACAATGTAGTGTTTTGAAGCGTTTAACTAGTTTCATACAAATAGTTATAAATAATGTTGAAACCTACGCAAATTTACTTAAGCTAGTTTTCATCATACTTGTATAGTAATGTATTTTATTGTTATAATTTTGTATTTGCTTGAGCTAATTTTTGAACTTTGTTTAATATAATTGTATTTTTATTGAATTAAAGTATAATAATAACTTTCTTTTTTTTTTAATTATTTAGAATTTTTTAATAAACAAAAAATCAATAATCGATCATTGTATTATTATCCAAATATTCTGCTTTAATAATGCTATGAATTTTTAAATGATGTAAAAATACTTCACTATTTGTACACAGATACTTCCTTAGAGAATATAAATTATTTGTATAAAACAAAAATTAGTAAAGAATTTGTAAAAAATATTGGAGTCTGAAATTCGAGTTCAGTCACAATTTTCAACAGTTATTGAGAATCTAGTTTATGAAAAATTAACAAAGATTATTCAAATAACAATTTAGTAAAAAATAGTGATCCGTACATTAAAAAAATAACGCTAACACACTTTACTATTCGCGTACAAACATCCCCAAAAAGTATCAAACACTCTTTAATAAAAAAGAATCATTAAATCATCATAAATTCAACCAATACCTAATAAATATACATCCAAAAAAACACTCACATCATCACCATACTTTCTCCCAAAACCCACTCCCACCCACCCAAAACACCCTCACCCAAAAAAAAAACCACTCACATCATCACCATACAAAACTCCACCCACCCAAAACACCTTCACCCAAAAAAAATCACCATCCCAAAAAACCCACCCAAACCCCCGATCCCAAAAAACCCCACCCAAGACACGCACACACCCCTCACCATATCGGAAAACAATAGCGCGCGGGCGGCGCCGGGGCGCGGTACGTCACTTGGCACGGCAGTAGGTAGTAGGTAGTAGGTAGTAGGTAGCACGGGGCATTAGTCGGGTAGGTTATGGCGTCGCAACCCAAACAGCGGGTCGCCCCCTTTCGAGGAGCGGGTTCGACGACCGCGGCGCTCGTTAACCCTTGCGATGCCGGGACAGCGCCCACCCCAGGGCCGCGTGCGTGGTCGATACTTTTTTTTGGGGGGGTTTTGGTGGGTGAGGGGTTTTGGGGTGAGGGGGGTTTGGGATGAAAGGTTGTTTTTGGTTTTGGGTTGGAATTGGGTGAAGGTGTTGTGTTTGGTTGGGTTGGGTTGGATTGGGTTTGAAGGTTTGGTTGGGTTGAAGAGGGGTGTTTTGAGGTTGGGATTGGGTGGGGGGTTTGGGATGAAAGGTTGTTTTTGGTTTTGGGTTGGAATTGGGTGAAGGTGTTGTGTTTGATTGGGTTGGGTTGGATTGGGTTGGGTTGGATTGGGTTTGAAGGTTTGGTTGGGTTGAAGAGGGGTGTTTTGAGGTTGGAATTAGATGGGGTGGTTTTTGGAGGTTTGGGTTGGTTGGTAGAGATGGATGTGGTTGGTGTTTTATTGGTAGTGTCTAATGATTGGAGTATAGAATTGAGTGTATTTGAATGTAAAGATTGTTTTATTTTTTGGTTATGTTGTGTAATTGATTATGAGTGTATGGGAAAATTGATTGAAAAATTCTAATTTCAGTTTTGAATTATTTTCATAAATACACTTTCATTCATTTAAAAAAAATCGTGTAAGTAAATTATTTAATGGATGAAAGAGAGCTTACACAAAATGCAAGGAGGACGAAATCTACAAACAATGAAGATCTAGAATTTGATCAATCTAATGGCTGTGAAACAAAACAGTACATTTAAGAAGAAGGAATAATTTTAGAATTGAGCGAAGGCTATTATAGTGTGACTGAAAATGTATCACTCGCACCGTATTTAGAAGAATACGTTTATAAACTGACTGATTGTATGTAAATGTACTCAATGTAAATGTACTCAAACATATTATATTTTTGTCTTTTGATATGCAATTTTTTATCAGGATCTTAATTTTGATATCATTTAATACTTGTGTAATGTATTTTTTGTTATTTAATTTACATATATTTAGAAACTCAAAATTTAACAAACTTCATCATATTTAATTTATCATTTTTATAAACATTTTTTTTAGTATCTCCTAAATTTTATATCATCCATATATGTTAGTTTATCAACTTATATCATAAAAAAATAATTGATTTCATTACAAATCAACGGATTTTTCCTAAATAACACAAAAAAACCAACACGTACAAACCTAAACAACTTTTTAAAAAACTTCTCACATATCGAACAATTTCCAATCATTCCAATCGCACAAAAAAGACCCACCTCAAAACCGCCATCACCCATTTGACGCACGCACAACCCGACGCCCAAGATGAAATTTCAGCCGGTTCGGTTCGCTGCGTTCGAAAATTTCCCATGTCCCAGCCCATGGGCCTCGGAGGACATGCAAATCCATGGCGACAACAATCGACCACTTGGGATAGGTCGCTACACCTGTGCGATGCCTGAAATGTTGAACAGTACACGAACACGCGATGTTTTTTCGACGCCATAAACCACCGAAACGTTTCGCGAAATTAGCGCACCGAATCGTCCTTTTCGTGGTAGCGAAACGTTAACCGAATGAAATTATGAAATTCGTAATAGACATGTGCATATTCAGAAAACGTCGTGGAGAAAGTTTCACGTTTTCTGTGGTACGTTCGAAAATTGACGCAATGAGGACTCATCGGACGAATAAATCATACAGAAATGTCTGCGCACACGATTTCGTTTCGGTATATGTTTCGTGTACAATGTGCAATCAATGCAATGGAGCGAGAAAGGATTTAGGTATATAATATAATGTAATATGTAGTCTGAGGCAAAGAGACGTATCCGAAAGTTGAAGAGGTTGAAGACCCGCGGGACAAACAAGACTCAAGCTAATCAGAAATCGATAACGAACGACTCTGCCGGTCTTAATTCCATATACATTATGGTGTGCATCTGTAGGGAAAAGTCTGGTGGAAATGGGAATATTTTTCTAAATTAATCGAATGATGGATCAGAGTTTAATGTTGCAGAAAATATAATATTGAACTGTTATTCAATTTAAGTGGTAATGTGTAGCGTGCGTGAGCTTATGGTATCTTCGAGAGCAAACACGGATTCAAAAAAGACGTGAAGAAAGTCGGTTCCGTTCTTAAAGACAAAATAACAAATGGCCTGTTTGTAAGGATGTCCCAACAGGAAATCGAGCATGTTCTTGAACATATACGAGACTTGTAACTCGTGTACCAATCCCATGTACCATTCGACTACCGAACTATACCGAACGACTAGTACTGCACGCTACAATAAGCGAACTTTCCAATACTTATATTATAACATCCTTATAATACAATCACATTACAATTTTCATTAATAATAAAAAATTCCAAAATCTAACCTATTGACTCAATCATCAACTAAACGACTAATTTTATATAAATAAAAACCTTGAATCATAACAATACTAAACATAATCCTTCACATCACACTTATCACGTCAAATAAGATTATCGCCATATCCATCGACGGCCCCGAACATTAGACAGTCATCTTCAGACGAGCAAAGGACGCGTCGCATTCGAGATTTGTCTCTTCGAAGAAGAAAAGCCGACGACAGTGACAAATTGCGCAACGCTCCGTAGAAGCCTTCCTCCTCTTCTTCTTCCATCTTTTACGCTTCTCGAATTACCGCCGATGCATCTAAGTGAAGTGTCATGGGCTTGTGTGTATGTGTGTGTGCATTGTCGCCGAACGCATTGTAATGCTGAAAAGCTAATGAAATGCGCTAAAAGAGCGATGACTCGCGTTTTCGACTGAAGCCTCTCTTGGAAAGGATGTCGTGTAAAAAGTGGACATTGTCGGATAATGGGATTTTGGATGATGGTTTTTTGCGGATTTTTTTGATTAGATGGATAATTTGATTGTTTTTGTTATGGTTTAAAAAATGGGGTTCTCGTTGTATAAGTATGAATATTTCAATTGTCTGAAAAAATAATTATAAAGGTATTTTTAGAATAAGTGTTTCGTAAAATAATACTTCTTAGTAATGTGAGTGACCTAGTGCGATTATATTTATTATACAAGCTAACTACTACAATTTCAATTAAACTTTCGAAGTTGTTAAAAACAAGCATTGAAGGTTTTCTCATAAAGAAACACACATCTTCAACATTTCCAAATAAAATTACAAAACTACATTTCCCATTATTTCAACATAAAAATATGAACCTCCAAACTTCAAATTAACCCTAAAATTTCAAACTTCAATTTATAATAATTACATACAATTTTCATACATAAATCGCACACACCCAACCATCAACCATCGAACAACCAACAGCGCAATTTTCCCCATCAAATTGAAACCCCCATCCCCGGATCGAACCCCAACAAAACACAGAGTTCATCCGGGGTCAATTTTCGATACGAGGTCGGGTCATGAACCGATAAGGCGACCCTCAGATGGGTTCGCCGAAATGGAGCGAGATGGCTGAGCGGTGTCTCGTCTCCGGGAGGCGCCTGAAAAACGCCAGGGTGGCCTCGGGGGGAGGAAGTGGGTGGTAAGCGACGAGGGTAGTCCTCCAAGGGTGGCAGGGTCTGGTGTGAGAGGGTGGCCGTAAAAAGAAGGCGTTTGGAGCCGTCAATAAGGGACGGCTCTGCGTCCAGACGCACCCGAAACAGACGGACGACGCAGTCCATTTATCATTTATTTGGACTCTGTTTTGGGTCATCTTTGAATTTTTATAATAATAATAATAATAATAATAATAATAAATAAATAAGTAATTATTAATTTCGTATATAAAATACGGGAATTATCGATGTTTGAAATTGATTTAAATTCGATTCATCGATTATTTTTAGATCGAGTATTTGATGTATTTTTGGTATTGATTTTAAATATTAAATTATTATATAATTTTATTAGAAATTAATGGTTCGAGTCGAATAGAGAACCTTTTGTGGTGATTTACTTTGTACGGTTTCGAAACTTCGTTCTTCCAGACTATATTTGGAAGAATACGAGAGTACCGGGTGGTCTGTTGAACGCGTACTAAAAATCAATTATACATTCAGACAATTAATTGATAAAAGTCACATAACCGACAATCTTAATTATATATTCACATGAACAAAAACGTTAATT
Organism: Hydropsyche tenuis; assembly: GCA_009617725.1. Lineage (NCBI taxonomy): Eukaryota > Metazoa > Arthropoda > Insecta > Trichoptera > Hydropsychidae > Hydropsyche > Hydropsyche tenuis. The sequence goes on along the minus strand of VTON01000056.1, from coordinate 1,015,637 downwards.
AATTTGCAGTACATCATTATAGCGTCCACTTATGTTTGTGCAGCACGTAATACACAAAAAAAAATACATATTGATTCGAGTATTCTTTGAATTTTCACCATTTTAAATATCATTAATATATGGACTTTAAAAAACAACTCATTATATTTTTTTGCATTATTAAAAACAATCCATCTACGAATAAGAAAAATTTTTGACCAATAATTTATACATTCTTTTCGATCTTTATTATGTAAAACAGCGGTCTAAACTTCAAAATTTTAAGGTAAAAATTTGAGACTCAGTTGACAAGATAGTAAATTTGAAAATGTTTACATGGGTAATTTTACTCAATGAGCAACAAAAAAACTATCTAAAAATTGAAAAAAATTAAAATTGATCGATCTAAAAATAGTTTTTAAAAATCGACACCAGATCTAAAACATTAATCGATCAAAAAAAAATAATGTATGACACATACATAAATGGCACTAATATTACACAATATGCGAACACTTTCTACAAAAATTTTAACCAAATATACCTGCAACATACAGATAACACAACATACAAACACCCACATCATCAAAAACCATCGACCTTATCAACCCCACCCCCAAAACACAACCTTCCACAATCGTCACGAAATTAACACGACATCCCAACCACCCTACACCACGATCGTTTTACACGTACCACACTTTATACACGTACATTTTTGCGTTCCTCGTGTGCGTGCACCGTTGGGTTACTGACCTGCCCTACGTTGGGGCCCTAGCGCGGGACATGTGCACCGCGCCTACAAAAATAACATCCTTCCTCTGATCGATATGAACCGCGTGCTACGCGTGTCACGCACTCCATTCCTCAGGGTATGGCCGGTGGATGTGTCGGTTGGGACCGTCAGGTTGTCGGTGATGTGCTCTTTGGGTGGATGGGCGTTTTTGAATGGGGAAAATCGAGGTCGTTGTAGTGATGGATTGGTGTTTTCAAATGTTGGTTAATTGTGTTGAATTATAATCTTATATGTTTTATTAAAAATATTAAAAATTTTTATATAATTTATCTCGTAATATGTTTTTCAACGGAAATTTTCTTTTCCTTTTGATTAACACGATTTTTTCGGATTCGCAGAAAAAAACCATAGAATCTTAACTAGGACGGGAAGTAATCAATTTCCGTCGCTCGAGTCGTGAAAATTTTAATCATAAAATTTTTAATTTGCGAAAGAAACATACGTAATCCAATCGCGAAAATTGACATAATATTTTTAAAGAGCTGTAATCGAATTAATGTGAAAAACATGAACCGTTCATGAATGTTTGCGTGCGTTGTACACCATGCGATGACTTTATCACAATTCGCTCATTATTTTATACTCAAGAAATTAACTAGTGTCCCACTTTTTACAAGGCGAAATAAAACAAAACTAGCACGAAACTAATAAAAGCGGTTCGAGTCGTTTTTAATTGATAAACGATAAATTTTCGCAGACAAAATCGAATCAATACCTGGGAGGCTTTGAAAGGCACCATCAACGCTTAATGGACACTCCGTAAATCATAAACACTTGAGCATCTTCAGTGAAGTTAGCCTTCTAGAATAAGTTAGAAATTCTCGTAAATCTTATGCAATTTTTACGAGCGTTTGCGTATTTGCCGTGTGCATGTTTCAGCCTCTCGTCGGATGCACGTATAGTCCGGAATTGCGAGCAACCTGTTGAACAACATTTGTGCCATTATTTATTTATTTATTTATTTTTTATTGAACAGCGATCGAAGCCTTCGATACTGTACGAGCTATGACCGTTTGTTTGGAGTACGTTATATTTAATAAAATGATAAACATTTCATTATAAATAGTTTTTTAAATAAAATTTTATTCAAAATTAAGTTTTTTTGTTACTACTGGAAATTTGAAGAATATTTTTTAAATATCTGAACCATCATCATCATTTAAAATTATTCAATGTTTAATATAGAATAAAAACTTTCTGAAATGTATCGTAAGTTTGAAAATTTATACTCAATACATGATAAAAGAAAGATATCTTATATGAGTTTGAATACTAAAAATTATCTCTTGTCGAATTATTTCATGTCACACAAATCTAAATATAATATATTCAAACGAAACCATTTATTTCTTAACTCCAAAGATATTAGGATACTTAACTCCAGATTTACTAGAAACCCGTAAAATACTTTAAAATTCATCTACTGACACGACAAATCTAATTCAAACCAATCGGTGCATTTGACACATTCAAACCGTATAATCTTCTCATTTTAACGGCTCATCCATTCATCCAGTAGATTACCCGAACGATTGACATAATTAAATTCGATACGAACCCCCATAAGTATACACAACGCAATTACGACCGCTACTTTCAACCCTACGCACCCGCACGCATTGTTTACCCACATACCATATACATTTTTTTCGCTTCTTATACGGCCTTAATTGCGAAATTCTCCCTAACGTTAAACAATGGGATATCGCAGCAGCAGTCGCCGTCATCGTCATCATCATCGTCCCCCGAACTATCACATAAAATCGCATATAAAATGTCCGCGGCACAATAGCGGCCAGGAGCGCATCCAGATTTTCCAATTTTTTTAAATATTAATCCCGTATAATTTGAGTCGAATGAATTTTAATTTTTGTATGGGAATGTCTTTTATTTTGCATTTTTAATTTTTTTGCGGGATGAAGAGTGGTTCTAACCACTTAAATACGCCACTGTTTCATTCTGTACGCAATGCGCGGGAATAATACGCGGGAATAATGGCGGGCAACTGTGCGGCCATAGTTTCGCTACGCGTTTGACGGAAGCGCACGGAAAAGCCTCGCATTTTCCAATCAAAAGGCAATATATATGTATGTGTGTGTGTGTATTCACGTCGAGTTTCAACCCCTGTTTTTTTTCTCATTTTTTCCCCTTTAATTTTGATCCGTGTGCTCGTTTTTTTCTACGTATAAGTATTTTTTTTTGTTGTCGCTCGGATGTGCGTCGGTTTTCCACTGCAGCGGAAGTAAACGGTTTTTCTCAATATGGGAAGATCGATACGGGATTTTGCACTACATGCGTAGTTTCAATATTAATACGAGAATTAATTTCATAATTAAATTGATCAGCATATGTTATATACGTGCAACATTTTTTTAAAAATCAACACTCAATTTTAATAATCAAAAATAATCTGCACATTAAAATTTTTTTTATCATTGATTAATTATCAAAATATAATTAATTAATTAGATAAAAAGTTTCGATTAAACCGGAAATGTGCCAAAAAGTCGACTGCAGTTAATGGGCGTATACGGAGCGACGGAGTCCAAACGGAAACGGGGCGGAGGGCGAGGGGCAGGGTAGAGCAAACCAGAGGGGGGTAATGAATTTTTTTCCGCGAGAGAGAGCCGAAGGAGAGTAGGAAGTCCTCCTTAAAATCAATACATTTTTACGGCGGCACGCAGCGCCGTCCCCTGCGCCCCCGTCGGCCTCCGCCCCCCGGACACCCCCGGCCTTCCCCCTCACCCTGGCGAGGATGGGGGCCCACCAGGACTTCGCCCCCATCGTCGTCGGCTCCAATTTCGACCCGTTGGCCAATCAATCCGAAGGTGGACCGACGGCTTGAGTCTGAGTGTCTTTTGAGATTTTTGTATTGAAATTTTAATTATTTGAATTTTGGGGGTATTTTTCAAGATTGGGTTTATCTTGTTTGTGTAGATTCTGAGAATAAAATTGATAATGTATTAATTAAAATTGTGTTGTTTTATACCGCGGTTTGTTGAAATAAAGTAGTATCATTAAAAAATTAAAAATCGTTGCAAAATATGTCTATACTAGTTTCATATGTGGACGATAATTCGTTGATTATTTCGGCATTTATTCGTTTATTTACTGGCAAGTTTTGAGTCAATATAGTTCTCGAAAATACGTTGGTATTATAAATAAAAAATAATTTATTCGAACTATCACAGATTTAGACAAGTCTCCTCTAGTTGATATCGAGAGAACATTGGCTTTATATAAAAAAAAATTCCATGATATATTTTCGTCGTATCAAATAAATTATCAATCAATATAAATATCTTCACAAGTACATTGATTAATTAATCTTTATCATTGATAAAAAATCATTAAGATCCAATTTGATAGCACACCATCTTATAGAAGAATTTTATCAATTATCAAAATAAAAAAATCTTCATAACAAACGAAATAAAAAAATATTACGACACTACATTTAAAAATAAATTCAAAAACAATTATCAACGCTCGAAAAAATTTCCTTGTTTCGTGTTTATTCAGCATAATAGGCGAAACGTGGCCACTCCGACCTAGAGTAGGGGTAGGCAAAGGGCGAATCGCCATGGCAAAGGTAATCGACCTTTTTTCGAAGGGGAGGTTGATGAACCCTCTAAATTGCGAACTGTACACATAATACTCGCACATATTCATGTCAAGCCTCCGAGCAGGGGAACAGCTGAAAGGAACGGAGGGAGGAAGGACCAGGCCCTCGGCAAGGGACAGGTGCTGGCCGAAGCCGTTCTCTGTCGAAGACAAATAAATAAATTTCGTTGTCGATGGAGAAAAGGAGGAAACGAAAGCCCCTGGAAACCAGAACCTAGCCATGTGACAGCTGGTGGGGTAGGTCAGAAACGTTTCCTCCTCTTTGGCGTGTCGTGGCTGGTTGTCGTTGAGATATGTGGGTTTTGTGTTTTTGTTGTGGGTTTGTGTTGGTTTTGGTGGGAGTTGGGTCTTGTGTTTGTTGTTGAGTGGAAATTCGTTTTAGGTTTATTTTTCATGTAGTAAAAAGATGAAAAATATTGAATGACGTACGTTTTTTTATTATTGTGATGAAGTTTTGAAATAGAGTATTTGTTGGTTCAGGTTCTTTTTTAATATGTATAAATTTGATATGACTTAAAACATTTTGGTAAGTTTTTTGAAATTGTAAAAATTCGTAATTCAAAACAATAAATACGATTCATGGACGGATCACAAGACCAATTTCCTACAAAATATATAGACATCTATTGGTAAACTTGGTAACTTATACCCATGAATTCAACACTCCACTGATGGTTTGAAAAAGTTATAAATAATAAAAAGATGTTAATGTTTCGCTCTAAACATTATTTATTTAAATCTGTTATTAAGGCTGTAGCCCATATTCCACATTTTATTGTTGCATCTTTTAAATTTACATTTAATTTTTTAAAATTTGATATATTTTCAACTTCATTAGAACTGAAACCCAATTGACTATATTTGTTGCAGCCAGTTCCCCAAATTGATCCATCATCCAGTTTTATAACAGTATGTTTCGAACCACAGCTAACATCTACAACATTATTTTCTATGACACAATCATTTTCTGAATCATAAATATCTATCAACATCGGTAATGCATAATTAGGCAATACAACAGAGCTACTTTTGTCATTGCTTTTTTTCAATTTGCTTTTAGATCCCCTGTTAATTTCACTTGAATGTTCTTCTTCTGTTTCAATTACATGTGGTACTTCCTTTTCATTAGAAATATAAATACCGAGCTGACCTTTTTCGTTCCAACCCCAAGTATACAAATCTCCGTGTTCGCTGATTGCACAACAGTGCCATCCCGCAGCTGCTATTTTTGTGATTTTGATTCCAGATAGTGCTTCAACTAGTTCTGGTTCATCATAATTTTGCGTATTACCATGACCCAATTGACAGCGACTACAATAGAATAAATATAACATTGAAATAATTAAATAACTTATATCTCCGTTAATAAGATTCAAATAACTTTTTACCTTCCTCCTCCCCAAGTGTAAACGTTACCCAAATCAGTCAGCAATATACCGTGTTCATAGCCACATTCGATATCAATAATTTTACCTACACACTGACTATCTATTTCATAAGGAATATTAAATATTCTTCCAGTCGTCGTTAAAGCTATGTTCATTCGATCACTACTAACTATTTTTAAAACACATTCATCTTCTTTGTAACTGTTATCGGTATTATCTGAAGATATTCGACGATCTACTTTTACAAAGTCTGGTAAACATTTCCATTTTTGTTCAACATCACTATCTAAATAATATTTCCAAACCATAGTATTTTTATTATTATAGAAAAGTATGAATTCATCGTTAGATGTGAAATTTGTTACTGGTGCATTTTTAGGATTAATCAACTCTTGATGAACGTTTGTACTGTCCAGATGAAAACCGTATATGAAAACATTTGAATTCAAAAGAACGAGGTTATGTGCCCACCCTATATGAATATCAAAAGTTTTTACGTCGTTATCGACTTTGAAATTATCGAATTGAACTTCTTTAAAATTGTGATCACTATTATTATCCGATTCCCACTGGTTGAACGCATTAAAACCACAATAAAAAATTCTCATTGTTTATTCACTTCCAATTAGATTTGACATTTGTAAAGTGGTCATAAAAGATTGAATTGCTATCAAGACGTTGCGGAGATATGATGCGTGTTTTGAACGATTGAAAAGTATTTTTTCAATATTTCTTATTTAAAATTTATTTTTAGCATCTATTTTATTAATATCGAAGCATTTTGAGTATGAATATAATTTTAATTTTTTTTATTGATCTTAAAAATATCTTTCTATAATCTTTTTTACAAGATTATACAGAAACTTATTCATATACATAATGAAGAAAGTTTATTATTATTATAAACCGTATTCAATACCGATCAAATATAATCCTGTTAGTCAGAGAATGACTGGCACTCCAATGTTACTATGGAGATAATAGAACTCACACAAACTAAAATACCAGTGATTTTTCGGAAATTCACTCTTAATTCCAACGAAATTTTAAAATAATACAGTTTTTAGAGTAATACATTTTGTATAACAATAAATTGCGCATGGTAGTTAAATTTTATTATAAAAAATATGTAATGAATGTGTATCTGTATTTAAATTTTCTGAAATTGAAGGGTCTCTTAGCTCTTTTGCGAAAATTGCGATCAGTGCCAGAAAAAGAACTTCGCTTATTGCTCCTCGGTTTGGATAATGCTGGTAAGACGACGTTGCTCAAAAAATTGGCATCGGAAGATGTTACGCATATCACACCTACAGCAGGATTCAATATAAAATCAGTGATGTCTGATGGCTTCAAACTAAATGTATGGGATATTGGAGGGCAAAGGAAAATACGTCCTTATTGGAGAAACTATTTTGAAAATACAGACGTGCTAGTGAGAGAATTGTAATCAATCAAAAGATATTATTATATTAAAACATTTTATCTGATCATTTTTCAACAGATATATGTTGTTGACTGCTCTGATAAAAAACGGCTTGAAGAAACTAGCACAGAATTGGGAGAATTATTAACCGACGAAAAATTAAAAGGAGTGCCTTTATTAGTTTATGCAAATAAACAAGATATACCCACAGGTAAATATTGATATTTGAAAATATACATAATTTTAATACATAAATTAATTTTTTAATTAGCATTACCGGCTAGTGAAATTGCTCAAGTACTCGGATTACATCTCTTAAGAGATCGAACATGGCAAATTCAATCCTGTGTTGCGATAGAAGGAGCCGGCGTGAAGGTATTGAAAAAAATAATGATTTATTGATAATTATATTAAATACATAATTGTATGTAATTGTTTCAGGAGGGAATGGAATGGGTTTGCAAAAATATTGGCAAAAAATAAACTCTACGGCTTTCATTTTGTAAATAAGATAAGCGTATCTCAGAAAAATAAGTATTTCAAATGCAACGTCATTTTGATATTATACATTTATAGTGCAATAAAATATATAAAAAATATTATGCAATGTAATTTGTATTCAAATGCATATATTTTAAAATAAATTTATTTATCGTGTGGTTTTTATGTTTTTCTTATAAAATAATGGGATAAATGTCAACAAAAAATATAAGTTGAAGTAAAATCATCGATCACAATTATTTCTATCACTAAACAGAATTAATTTACTAAAAAACTAATCTATATTTCGATAAAATTTGCAACACATCAAAGAATTTAATAATTGGAAGCATATCAGTGTGAATGCCGTTAACAATAAAAAAACCAACACACTCATAAACAATCTTCGTAGATAAATTATTGCAGTATCTATTTAATCTGTAGATAACATGAATACGAGAGATAAAATTCACACGCAAACAAAAATTTGCATCGCCAGTTCAGTTAAACAATTCATACATCAGTACACGCACTTTATCTCTCAATAACTCGGTAAAATTTCAATTATTTATGTAGTGAAATTTTTTTATGGTTTTTCGATAGCTCAAAATAAAGTGAAGTACTTATATTAAGAATTTGAACATCAATATATCGATAAATTTATATTTTATCTAAGTAAGGCACTTTCAAAAGCCATACTTAGGACATACATAAGTGTTGATAATATTTGAAACGTTCAAGTGGTTTTTCAATTTTCAATAATAAAAATGTATCAATCATCTATTTTTTAATTGTGAATACTCACATCCCTTGAATGCATCAAACGTGAAGGACATAAAATACAACAAGATGTTTAATAATATTCGAGATTTTTACGTCAATTTTTCTGACAATATTAAGATTTAGACAGACAAATCCATATACTGTAAACTTTGTAAGATTCGTATGTTCATATATATCAGACAATCAAATTCAATATGTGTGCACAGCCTATATAGACATCCGGTCTAGCGCATAGATACTGTTTCATATAGCAAATACACAATTCTTTGTTGAATATGCATGTAATCATAATCAATATTGTTTTCACAATTCACAGAATTTTATCAAGATGGCTAAATTTTTTAAAAATCTTTTCTCTTCATCTACTCTGAGAATAAAAGAAGATGATGTGGCAAAAAACATAGCAAAATCTAATAAGGATATTACAAATAATAAAGATAATACAAGTGATAAGGATAATACAACTAAGGAAGTTCCACCTTATGATACTCAAAAGAAAATGTCCATTTCAAGATCAGGACGAATGAAACAAAACGCAAAATTAAGAGGAAAACTTAACGATGAATTATATGGCAAAGAAGTGAGTGAAATTATTTTTATTATCAAAAAACTGATATTTACAAATTTTTCATTTTTGTAATCCGAAAATATTTTATTATTCAAATGAAATTTCATACATTTCGTTACATTCAGAGATAAATTAATTTATCAGTCATAAAAATAATATGCTATCTAAAAGATAAAGCTTATTGAATTTAAAAACTATTTACATTCTTTCATTTTAAATATTTTTAAAATTATATTCAAATTATAACTCAAATAACTTTTTTAGGGAAATCGGAATAGTGTGACAGCTTTGGAGTATCGTGTTAACAAATTTGATTTTTATGAAGATGAACCGAAAAACGTTCCGATAAAAAGCACCAATTTGCTAACACAAAAAGAATTGGATAATGCTGATTTAAAAAAAAAATCAGATGCTTTAGAAACTCGTACGGAACCTAAAAGAAAACATTCCATGAACGGAGACAACCAAATAAATTATAATGACGACGGAAGCGATACAGATTCTGTAAGTTTATCGAAATTCGATAAAGATATTGAACAAATTATGCAATATAGAGAATCAAACTTTTGATTTTATCAAGACTGAAATATTGCAGTTTCGAACTAATTGATCTCGTCGATAATTTTCTAATAACTGTGTTATGGAAAAAATCAAATATAAAACGTAAAAGTTCCTTTTCTTAAATTTCCCACTGATTATTAAAAACGGGAAAACTATGTTGTTTTAGTTATTTTTAGTAATAATGATACGTTTATAATAAACAATCATTTAAAATAATCTTAAACTGTTTAGGTTTAACTTTTTCGATGTCCATTTCTAAATGTGTGTTATTTTTATTTAAACCATTTTTTTGAGTGATAAATTTATTTTTTTTAGATGTATAAAAAATATTAAATACATATGTATATAATTATTTTAAAATGTTTAAAAAATATGTTTGAATTATATTTTAATTTTCTTCTTCTTTGGTTTGATCGGCAAAGCTCCAGCAATTTTGAATACAGTACTGCAAATGGTGTTAACAAAATTATATTAATTTTAATATTTCTGTCAAATTTAATTCTTTTAGTATGTGTTCCTATGACAACTTTGATAATAAAATTTATCTGGAGAAACCAAATCTTTAAAATTCCACAGTAATGGTTCCTTTTATTTAAAAAAAAAACTTTCTTAAAAATTTTATACACCAATTTTAATGGTGTTGCCTAAATGGTTAACACATTATTTTGAATTTTGATTAATTAACATTGCACCGCAACTCACAAACCTGCTTACGTCATTTTCATAATAACTAAATAATTAGTAGCTCTATTGACTTGAAATTTTAGCTAACGTTAGTTAAAATGTTTATAAAAATTATTATTTACATAATTTTAATCTATCATACATGTTGAGATTATTCCACAATCAAAGTTGTCACAGCAGTATATATTACAAGCATATAATTGAAAAAAATCAGTAATTGTACTATTGCTGTGTTATTTCAATATTAATTTAATTACGTTAATAGTTTTGAATATGATACTTACTGACAAGTTGTGCAGATGGGACTGAATTTACAGAAAACTGAAATAAACAAATAGATGAAAATATAATAAATAAGTTGTTCTATTTATATTGTTTTTATTAAACTTACCACTTAAACAAACGGAACACACAAAGCCGATAGTAATGAGTTCTCTATGACAAAAACATGCAGCTCTGTAATCCACTCTACCAGCCGGTGGTAACACCAATTTATTTCTAACTGGACCTTCTGGTAAAAACACCCACTGAAAAATAACGAAAAATTTTAAAAACCATGAAAATTTTGAATTTGTATGGAAAATAAAACAATTTTTCTGACCAATAAGTATTGTAAGAGACCGTCTAATGCTGGAACTTTGAGATATAATCCTCCAGTGATATCACAACCTTGTTGGAGAAGACTTAAATGTTTATCGAGTGAACATACATCAATCAGTACTTGTTGTTTCTACGATTAAATAAAATTTATATTATATAGTCATATCATAAGAAGGGAATATTGAATAAACGTAAATTTATATACCTGAGCTGTAAAAAAAACGTTCATATAATTAATATATTGAGCGGCAGTATCATTGCTACCTGTAATCACTAATATTCTACTATTCATTTTAAGTCCTGGAGTAGCTTGCCGTTTCATCTAAATCAAACAGAAACAAATCAAAATCTGTAAAAATATATTACTGAATCAGCTAATATTTAGAAATTAAATAATTACACGAGCAATATGACAAAGAGCCATTGCTATTGTTCCAGCTAATAAAGATTCACCCATGGGCGTTTCCTGAGAATCGTCACTCATTCTTATTAATTCCGCTAATCTAAAAGATGGAAAAGTACTAGAATGAATACTTTCATTATCAAAGAATAAAAATTTATGAAATTAATACAAACCTATGTTTAATTGTACGTTCCACGAGTGTGAAAATTTCATATTGGCCATCTACTTGTCTAATATCTAATTGTTTTCCAGGAGAGGGGTATAAATATGCACTGAAACATGATTTGGAAAAATGTCATAACCTCAAACTAGACATTATTATTTAACAGAATTACTTTATGAGTTTACCTTCTCTGTTGGTGACAGCCTAAAACAACAAGTTTGTTTTGAGCTTTTTGCATAAGATGGGAATTGGCAAAGGCTATAACAGAATCTAAGCAGTGAATTAACAGCTTCGGCTTTTCTTGTATGAACCTTTGGTAAGGATTCGTATCAATTATAACAACAAGAAGACTCGTCTCAGGAACACTTAAGCCTAAATAATAATTAAATCAAAAAAATATAAATGATACATGGCTAATTTCAAAAACTTCTGAATACAAACCATCTGATCTTTCGGACGTCATTTTGACAGCTTCCTAACAAACGTATTACCCGTGCATAAAATGTATAATCGCAATCAGTGTTGCTAGTCTTTCGAACAATAAGGTTCCCGTATCTGGTAGGTAGTAATTGTAAGCGCACATGATCTAAGCGCACATAATCCAAGCGCACATGATCCAAGCCCACATGACTCAAGCGCACATGATCCAAGCGCACATATTTTCGAAATTTTCAAAATTTTCAAAGTGGAAATCGATTAACTGAATTATGTATGCTTTACGAAACTGAAAGGACCAAAATATATTATTATTATTATTATTACGTTTTTACTAGAGTTAAATGATTACTTATAAAACTTTTGATTATTCCTCAATACTGAAATTTTTTTCAGTTATTTTAATGGTTTTAAAAAGTTTTTTTTTCTCAAACTATGCTTTTTATATTAACAGATAAGGACCTTAAAAAATAAAAAAATAAATTTAATAAAATATTTTTTTTTATTTTTAATAAATAAATCAATTTTTGTGTATTCACAAAATTAATTGCGCTTATTTTAATTTTTTTGGTAATTTAAATACATTTACATTTTGAATTTTCATTGTATGTTAAGTTATAAGGAAACATTTTTTAAATATTTACAATACATACAATATACAATATAATATAATAAATCTATGTACATTTATGAATATTTATTTCAAAAACTCTTTTTGAAATTATATCTTGTTTTTCATAAATATAAGATATTGTTATATCACAGTGCATTTTCTTACTTTTTTCAAATTAATTTCTTTCAATTCTATTTTACTTAAAAATAAAGTATTGTTTTGAATCCTGTTTTCAAAAATATAATTGTTACTCAAATATGTAACATCTGAAATGATAAAATATGAGCCATTATTTTATCATAACGCGATGTTACAGATTATTGTTCATTTTTATAAATTTAGCTGATAATTTGATACAATAAAATATTGTAATACAATAAGCATACATTATAGACATATTTCACATTAACATTTATGCAATTAATGTTAAATACAGGATAATGATTTTAAGAATTTAAAAAATGTGTAATTTATGGATAAAATTGTAAAAATAATCCATTTGATGTAACTTACATTAATTATATAATTTATTATAAATTCTTTCTAAAACATAAAATTTCAACACATTTAACATATCCTATTGTTTCACTGGCTTATCAACGAGACAATAAAAATAAATATAAACATTTATCAACACATTGCATTTACTAAATATCATATTATTGTATTGTGATATATTATTCGATAGACATAATAAAATATACATTCATTCACTTTTAAAATCACAGGAAAAAATACTGGTATAATTTTAATTTTATTGTAACTTTTATAGAAACATTTCTAGGTGGTTTGAATTAAAAAAATAATACGCTTAAGAAAAATATTAAGAATTTCACACATTCAATTTCAATTTTTAATTGATTTAATTTTACCCCAGTATAATACGTTTAGCATTCGTTTATACGATAAATATTGTTTGTTAAGAATAGAAAAATATCATTTATTTTCTTAAAAATGTCAGAAAATATCAATTTGCTTTAATAACATATTGTGATTCTATATCTCACTGTACGTAGTAAAGGATTTTCAAAACATATTGCAAGAATTACTTGTATGTTTAGTTTTAGGATGTGAATTCACAAAACCTCCACAACACTGATTTTCATGATCTTTATTATTCGCGGAATTTCCCTTTTTGTTAGAAGACTTTTTGTTTTTGTTCTTGTGAGAGTTTCCTGACGAAAATTTGGATAAACTTTTTGAATCCAAGTGTGACATCAAATTGGAATCTGAACACGATGTAGATGGAACTGACGATTTTGCTGAATGATTGTGTTGGTAATTTTCTTTATATACCGCATCATTATCTACAATTTGTATTTAAAAATTATTTACATTAAAATTAACCTTGTATAATAAAAGAAAAGTAGTCCAATTTAACCTATACTATTAGCTTCTGACAAATGTATTTCGAGATATTCTAATCTGTTTTTAGTGATTATTGCGGGTGCCGAATGAGAAGGAGTTATTACTCGTACCTAAAAAATTTTTTTTTATTAAATTAAATACAACTTTTGAGAATACTAATAAAAATAATGATAATTACTTCATCTTCTTCGTCTTCAAAAGTTACATTATTTTTTTTACCATCACTAGTTCTCGGTGGAGCTGAAGGCAATCTAAAAACGTTTGTGCTTGTCGGTGAAAAATTACCATCGGGTGTTATCTGACTATGTAGATCAAGAAATTCATCAGTTTCTGAAATTAATGAACCGAAAAGCTCAGCCGGTGAATATGCATACATTCCTCCAATAGAGTTTGATCTAGATCCTGAAATGTTTTAAATCCATCAATAAATAAAATATTCAAGAAAGTTAATCTAATTAAATTTCTATTCGAAACCTTTCATATTAATTTTTATAGGAGAGCTAGAGTTACTCCTTTTGGCTACTTCGTTAAATGTAACTGGAGAATATGACGAGCGATCATCAGATGTTGCAGATTTTTCACGAATAGTTGCACTTTTAATAATAGGTTCAATACTTGTTTGAATCGGAATAATTTTTTTGATTTCTGGAGTTCTCGTGTGTCTCTTTTTTAGCCAATAGGTTTTCATGTTGCCTAAAAAATTGTCAGTTCAAGTATTTCATCTATCTGAACCATGAATCAAGAATTTATATCATATTGATACCTTTTCCTTTCACCACAATTTCTCCTCTTTCTTCAACAATATATCCGTCAGGTAAAAGTTCTCTTGTTGTCTGAGAAATATGTATTTTCATTGCTTCTGAAGTTGATTCCATTCTTGATGCTGTGTTAACAGAATCTCCAAATAAGCAATATCTAAAAGATATTTTTAACATAGTTAGAATTATCGTTATTTTAATAATTTTAAAAATACTACAAAATACCTTGGCATCTTTAAGCCGACAATTCCTGCAACAACAGCACCTGAATGAACTCCAACTCTAATTTGTAAATGTGACCCTATAAAAAATATTTTTTTGATTATAATTATTTAAAAATTATATGAATCAAATGAAAATACCTGTTGACGGATCTTTTAAGTCAGTTATAGCTTCTACCATATTCAAAGCCATATCACACACTTTTTCAGCGTGACTATTGTCTTTATCTGGAGCACCACTCACAACCATATAAGCATCACCAATAGTTTCAACCTTATAATATAAAATGATTTAACGATCTTTGCTTATTATGAAAATATTAAATAATATTCTTACCTTGTAAACCCTATTTTTTTCCGTTAGTTTGTCAAAAATAGAATACATAGCGTTTAGCATGGAAACGACTTCCATCGGAGTTATCCTGCTACAGATTTCAGTAAACGTAACAACATCAGAAAATAAAATTGACACAGAATCAAACATCTGAAAAATAAGTTTTTTTGTAAAAATGGATCAATTTTTCAAATTAATTTTATAAAAATTACAACAAACTTCGCAAGTATCGATAGGATTTTCTCCTGTTCTCAATCTATCTGCGACCTGTTTGGGAATCATTTGATATAACAACTCATCAGTTCTTCTCATTTCTTCGTCTAGTTTTCTCATCGATTCTTCAAGTTTTTTACTTTTTTGTTGTTCTTGATCCAAAGCAAGTTTTAATTCAACCGATTGTTGTGTACCAGCCAACATGAGATCCCTGTGATTCAATTTGATTTTTAATTAGTAAATGATTTTTCAATTTTCGATTTCGATTTCAAATACCTGCTAAAATCGTGCATAGATAAATCATTAATATAAAGACCAGTGGAAATTAGAGAAGTCAAATCAGGCATTACAGGTGTACCCAAATACATCATCATTTTCCAATTGTCCATATAAATCATTTGACCTTAAATAAAATAAACAATTCGTTAATAATGAAATGCAATCAGTATTGTGTAATGTTTCTGGAATTCAAAAATAAACATATAAAGCTTGAAGTTTTTCCATAATGATAAAAACTTTTAATGCACTGAAAATTATTTCTATATAGTGGTACTATTATATCATATAATAAAATAGTAAATATTTTGTTGAAAATATTATTTTTACTAATATTAATCAAATATTACATCATCGTAATATTGTAACTCGAAATATTATGGATATATGGATATTTACTTTAATAAATATTCAAACATACTGAATAGTTTATTTTAATGAAATATTATAATATTAGTCATAATAATTCATTATGACTCTTCAAAGCGAAATATCCTCAGGAAAACCTTTGAAAAAAAAATTATTCATAATTTGCGCTATACAGTGTCTAATGAAAGCATCAATTCGTGCATGTACATGAGTGACGAAATTAAAATTGCACACACAAACATATAATGATTTTTTTTCACAGAATAACATGATTTAGGTGTTCGTGGTAAAAGCAACTTATTATGTTTGAAAAAAAAAAATTACGCAACATTATAGTTCATTTTACTTTACGAGTGCGAAGCGTTGTGCGAGAAATGAATTTTACATTTTTTTCTTTACCTTTTAACTTCATACCTCCCTGAGGCTTATTTTCATTTTTGAGATTTTCAGCGTCTTTGTTTTCATCCCCTGTAACGTATTATATGAAATTTCATATGGAGCAAAACCTCCGCAGGCACACAATACCTTTTCCTAATTAATTTTAAAACCAATCAGTTAATGCACCAGTATTACGTTCATTATATAATTTTAACAATGGAAATTTAGAACTCCTAAACTTCTGTTATAAGCACTGATGCGGATTTCCAGGAATTTACAGCGAAGTGGGTGCCGAGATAGAAACTTATGCTATTATCTACAGTATGTATCGTATGAACGAAAGTTCATAGTTAATTTTGATTGAGATAACGTAGGAATAGATTCGTTGAATATCTTTTGTATATTACATAAGATTAATTCTTAATATACCTTTTAGCCTCAAAGTTTTATCAGTTGATTCTATTTCATCGCTGAATAATATCTGATCTTTTTTCTTGTGTTTTTCGATGTGTCTAGTAGCCATTGCAGATTCGACAGTAACCAATTCGAATATATTATTAGTTCTATTCAATATCTGAAAAATATTTTTTTTTATATAAATAAAAACATTTATTTTATAATAAAATAATAATAATAAATTCTCACAGTTTGAAATTTGAAGGCTATGAGAGGTCGTACAAGATCGAACCAATTAGTTATCTTTTTCCCCAGCAAATCCGGTAAGATCACCATGAGTGAGTTTCCAATACTTCTCACCACCATGTCGGAACTAGAAAAAAATATAATTTCTTACAAATAACATCACGCTCGAAAGGAAATAACAAGATTTTCGATTCTATTGAGGCAATAATGTTTCCAGTGGATTTTTTTTCGGCTTCAAAGCCTCCCAATTCAGACGCGGCCAATTCGCACGCCTTTCACGCACCATCACATAACTTCCGATACATAAAACACGAAAATAATATATATTTCACACAAAAAAAGTATGAAGAAAATACGAAATATAATTTTGAATGTCGGCTAGATCCAGACTATGACCGAATAATTTGATTTTTACAAAAAATTTTACACATAAAAATATCACAGTTTTCTGTCTGATTTCACTTGTTCAAAATAATATTAACAATCAATATTTTTTTATCGTGTATTCAATAATATCTTGATTTCATTATTTTTATTATAATAAAATTTATATTAAAAAAATAATGATTTTAGTACCCAAACACTATGCAGAATGGAAATATTTCGAACAGAACGGATGCACTGATTGGTAGATGTTTTTCCTCCCTTGTCATCGCTAATGAAGCCAAAGTGAAGGCTCTATTGTCGAAGGTTAGTTGGAAGGTCACATGGATCGTGTCAAAAAGTAGCTCTTCCCTCACCAGCTCAATGTGCATCTCTTTGTGATAAAAGTGTCTGGCCACCTGTTGAAGAATCCAATCAGACGAACGAAATTATATTTGGAAAATTTATTTCGAAGTATCCAAGCAAATGTAATAGAAAATTTCGATTGATTTGTGGAACAAGATTTTGATTAATTTTTTTCTTGAGAATTTTGGAATTTGATTTCACGTTTCAAAAAAATCACCTTAAGCTTTGTTCGAAAAACCATTCAAATCTATTTACCTTTTAGGCTTTATATTTTCTTTTCTTACGCAAAACCAATTATTTTTTCCAAAACAACAAATATATTACGAATTTTCAATTCAACAGCATTTCAATAAAAAAAAATAACATTTCTATTTTTAAAAATTCAATTAATTTTCAAGCGAACATTTGTACATTGAGCTATTATTAAAATTCTGATATAATATAAAAACACGAATTCCCCAAAACCCTTATAAAAAAAATCACATATTTTTAATACCAACCAAAAACACGCAATAAAACCCGAACTTCTTTCACGATATGCGCAATCGCTTAACCCTTTTAGTGTCGTAGATAATACTTCAGTGTCATAAACGTTTCGGATCGCATACTTCTGCCGAGAACTTAAATTTGACATTTCTGATATGTAGCTCGAATAAACTTATGACATGTACACACTAGTGCAGTGTACCCTCGGTAATTTAGGGACGCGTGGTTTGAATTTTAATGTCCGCTCGAGTAGAATGACGTTAACTTTATTGTCAGTCGGTCGATTTGCATTTTTTTAACTAGCACTTGATCAATAGATAGTTTATGAAGGTTGATAATATTTTTCTCGGAATTGCGACCTCTGAAATCTAATGCGGAGCTCAATGAACCGAAAACACATTATATTTAAGATTAATGTGAATCTTAATAGAATCATCCAACGCATTCATCTTAATAAGAATTATCGGAAATAACGAGCATGCCAATCTTAATTGTCTTCTAAATCATTATATTATGTATAGTTTCTTTTCACATAATTTAATTTGTACTTCTAATTGTCAATAAAAACTATTGAAAACATTTTCTATATTAATATTATATAGAATATTTTTTTGATATGTTACATGATAATTTTTTTTTAATAAAAAAACGATTCATTAGGAATATTAAATCAATTTATAATAAAATTTCAATAGCTCACCTCTCTTATCTGTCCCATGGTGTAAAAAACAAACCCCCTACGTTTGCTCCTATAATGCAAAGTCAATCCTTGCCTCGACTCGTTCTCACATATGAAACTAGGAGCCCTCATCTTCGGATAAGAAAACTTCAAATACTCATGCAGATTATCCAGACCATTCAAAAAATCCCTCATGTGTCTTCCCAGCACCGACAACACCTTGTCATACCCATATTGGCTGACGAATCTGACGAAATAAACTCCCATCTGGTCCATGAATTCCCTTTCGCTGACACCCAGTACCTGGAAATTTCGTATAATTGAATTAGATTAGTTCTAGGACACGTGAGTGAGCTTTGTATACAGGCACGTGTGCTTTATATACACATGTGATGTTTGCCCTTCTAATGCCACAACGCGGGATCCGGGTCTAGAAAACCGCTCTTGAATTATTCCCCATGATTGGATAGTGATATTGTGAAATAGATTGATCTACAACTATTTCGTTATTATATAAAGTTTGAGGTGTTATTGGATTATTGTTCTGATAGAAGAATATCTGATACTTTGATTCATGTTTTTGACGATCAAATAAAATTAAATGAAGTGTACGATTTTGATATTTGAAAATATATGTTTTAAAGATATTTTATGACTTTGGTTTTGTATCAAATGTTTTATTATCTTAATTGCTATAAAACAAAAAGTATATATTCCTCGTGTTATTGATAAAACAATCAATTGTGTGCGTATTAAATAGAATTGATGATCTTTTTATAGCCGAGAGACAATGTAGTTTTTATTCATCATCAATAATAAAATATTGAAAAGAAAATGTGCACTAGTGAAATAATAAGGATTCTTATTGCTCTTAATCGGTCGTAATTGTATCGAAATTTGTTGTTCTATTGAAGTTAATTCTATTAACAAGACAACACAAATAATCCGTAATAAAAATATTTGATAATTACAATTTTTTATTGTAAAATTTTTGTTAAAAAAATTTAACTCACACATTTTAACATTTTTCTTCGTAAATATTTTTATTTGATAAACTTTAGCATATATGGTTTAAATTTAATTAACCCATAAACTATTCCGTTTATGTTCCCACGTTTATTTTCCACTCCAGTTATAAGTGAATACAAATTTCTGACGAAAACAAACACTTCAAAATTTCCACTGAAAATCACAATACTCTCTCTAGTTCAAAGCATAAATAGAGATTTTCATATAATTCTCAATCAGAGATTAATTTTATCCTCAGAAACATAAAAGATCCGCTATTCATATTATTCGAAACATTTGAAAATATAAAATTTTTGAAATTTCCACACTGAAAGTTTACATTTGAGACGAATTCGACGTTATGATAAATTGAACATTTATCGAAGCATATTACATCGAACGGAATGGAAATAGAACACATCACTACGTAAAATGAAATTTTATTCAAAACTTAACATCTCCATTGAACATTATGGATCCGGAGAGTAAAATAACTCATGTATGGGAAGTTTTCATTTCATTTTTTTCATATATCCATACGAATCATATTATTTATGAAGCCCATAAAACTAAATCCGTTTATAAAAAATGCGCAACATTATCTCAGACATTCCTCGGCCGTTTTTGATACAATTACGTCTCTTAAGCGCGTGGCTTACGGCAGCACTTTCCCTCGGAAATTCCAAAATTTAAACATCCCCATTCCATCAATTTATAAAATTCATACCTGCTGGGCCTTCCTGGCGAGCCTGGGTACCAAATTTTCCGGAAAAACCTGATGTACGGAGAACGAGGGCTGATCCACGCCGGCTTGCCTCCTGATGTCCTCCCATCTGTCTTCGCCGTACACTTGGCGGATGTATTCGGCCATATTCTCCAGGATTAGTCCGTACATTTTGAAGCCTGGAACAACGATGTAAATTCAAATTATATCGCCGAAATGTTCATCGAAAAATTTCATTAAATTCCCCAGGATTTGTCTTGGAAATATGTTCGAGCGTTGTGCGCGAGTGTTGTTTTGGAATGAATAGAATTTTAATTTTTGAGTTATTTAATGTATTTTGGCATATATTTTTTTAAATATTTTTTCAATTTAATTTAAAGTATAATATTTATAAGCTAAATTTCAGAAAATGGGACATTTAAAATTAATGAGAATGATAGCTTTCGATACTGAAAAAACATATGAAAATGGAAAAATCCTTTTTCAATAACTCTTAAAAATAAATCATTTATTAAGTAATTCTCTTTAATATTAATTTTTACTTTATTTTATATATCAAATGCTATTTAAAACCTTTTCGATTGTCTCATATAAAATACGATTTCAGAATTTCAATTCATAGAATATATTTTTAATATTACTTCTCAATCCATTAGTTCAACTACTCAAAATGCACTCAATGTTTTAAAAATTGATTTCCAATTTTATATTCTTAATCAACATTTGAATCACGTACAAAACTCCAAACACAAATACGATCGGTTCTAATATTTCATCTATACTATAATCGAACTGAAACTGCATTCTGTGTTGCAGAATGCGAATTTTACCGCAAGCAAAACCAATGACCTAAATGTGTGGGAAATCGTACTTCTTCGACTACATGAAAAAATCCATATCCGACTTCCCATTTTAACTGTTCAGCTGAAAACGTATCCGATTCTGCGTTTGCGTCATTGAATTACGTGCGAAATATACGTAAAGGCATAAATAAACTTCAACATAATTAAAGGGTCTTAAATTTTCTTGACGAGGAAATTCTTTCGTATTTTTTCTCGGCTGTGCTCTAGATATTTGAGAATTTTCATGTTATTAATTAGTATTATGTAATGAAAAGATCGTGTCTTAACATATATTATATTATGTATTCCTAAAAATTGGGATTATGTATCAATTTTTATTGAAAAACTTAATCTATCTATCTATCTATCTATCTATACTATTATAAGTATGAAAGTTTGTCTGTCTGAATCCATTTCGAAAAAAATTATTTTGTGACTTAATACAAATTTTACCTAGGGCTCCAAAAATCCCATACTTTACCAGACATGGTAAAAAATATTCCTACAGCGACAGACGACATTCTTAACTCTCGAAAATGGCGATTAAAGAAGAAAAATAACTCGAAAATTCCCTAATTTCCATATTTGAATTTGTATGGACGGCCATTTTTCGTGGTCATGCATTTGTTTGAAGCGCTTCTTTGTATTTAAAAATTCATTAATTAATTAAGTTCTATGAGGAAAAAATGTTTCAATCTGCCAAAACGCTATCTACTATTGACGTATCAATAAGTCCTACATTCGATCGCGCAAATATAATATAAACGATATGGCGGTGTTGAGCGAAATACGTATCTATTGGCTATATTCCTACAGTCCTGCATTCCATACAATAAAAATATTACGATACGATTAATAAAAAGGGTGCGGTACTCAATTTTTTAATGATTTTTTTTATTTCTATATTTAAGGGTGCGGTTCTGAAACTTTTTAATAAAGTTTTAATTATTTTTTTTTTATTTCTATATTTTCGCAATACCTAGTCTAATATCGATTTCTTTTTTCTTTTTATCGATTGCTTTCGTTTCAATAAATGATAATAAAATAATAAATGTTTTCAAAATACGTTTTTTTCGATAAATCATTTTTTTTTAATTTTAAATAGATATTTATTTCTACAACTGAATATAACTGGATTTGGGTGTGTAGCCAGGGGCAGGGAAGGGTAGGCCCGAAGGGCCCACAACGCGCGAAGCCCGCAGGGCGAGCCGTGTCCTAGCGTTAAGGACTGGCGAAGCCAGTCCGCATACGCTAGTATTATATAAGAATAAAGCTTCTTATGATAAATACAAAAAATATTCATGTCAACATTTTTTAACTAAATATAATTATTTAATATATAAAATTATATCATAGTTTACAATCACGTATTTTTTTTTCAATACCATCATACGAAATTAAATTTCATTCAATTCAAAAGCGATCATTCATCAACACGCGCCATGCGTATCAAATACAATACGAAATCAAAATCATATACGCCAAAAAATATATATCCGAACATTCCTTTCCCAAATAAATAAAACAAAAACCTTTCAACGTTCGTTTCATTGTTTGATGTTTTATTTTTGTTTTCCAGCTTCCGAAAAGCCAGTTTTACAACGCGAGGGCAAAAACTCGGACCGCGATCGATAGTTTGACAACCCCACAGTCTTTTTTTCCTGACACGTGAAAAACGGCCGTCGAAAAATGTGGGAAAAATCCCAGAAAATGCACGGAAATCCCAGAACGAGAAAAGTGTCAAAATTACGACGGCGAAACAAAATAATAAACGCGGAGTGTTAACGCATTTGGGTTGCGGCGACACTTCGCCATTTCCCACCGGCACTCAAAGGGTTGAAATTCGGTGATATTTTCGCGGATGAGGGTATTGTTATGGTAATATTTGCAGATAAAATTTCGGAACATGGCTATGTTTTGAATGGCGAGATATCCGGGTGGTGAGCAAACATCGATTGTGCTTAGCATACTCCACTTGGCCGGCTTTGTTCGGTATTGAAAATTAATAAATGTTTATTTATCGTGATTGTAATATACGCATGTGTATATTTTTTGAGAATTTCGGGTGTTTTGTTATGGGGCTTGATGAACTTTCGTTGTAGAATCGCGAAAGGGTGAAAGTCTGTATTTACTTACGTAAGTCGATAAACTCGCTAATAAAAGGTCGTATTGTTAGTTCAATATGAACTTTTATTGGTTTTGTTTTATGTTAAAACCAATCGGTGGACTTTTATTAAAATTTTTTTATAGTTTAATATCTGAAATGTTAAATACATTTACATTAGAATATTGTAATTTTCATTTGATTTTATATTTTACTTGAATATATTATAACACAATTGAAGAATGATTTTGAATTGATATCAACCATACATATTGTTTGTATAAATGAATTGACATCAAATTGAAATATTATGCTAAATTTTCGAAACCACAATCAATTACAATGCCATTATTAATGCACACAATTCAAATTTAATTACAAAACGTATTTGAAAATGACACTCGAACGCATCTGTGAGCATTAAGCAAACTGTACCATTTTCCATATATAATATAATTTACATAAATTGACATCTGAAAGCGTAATTTCTCAAATGTCTACCTTCGTACAAATTCTACAGATTTCACAGAAGCACCTGAATGTCAATCTCTATAAAACAAAGACTCCAAAAGCATTATTCACCCGTGAGAAATGTGCGTGTAATTTACACCGAACCAAAATACTAAAGGCGAATATACGACTACGAATTTCGACTTAGAGTTAGGAAGGAAGTTTTTAAAAGTTATTGCAGCAGATTCAGTTTATTTATCGCCCAAGTTGGTTAGTAAGTAACCTTTGGATGTCAGTCGTCCTTTGTACTGAATTTTGTAATGTAATATAAGGGTATTTGTGAATATGAGAGTTGTCGGATGAGAAAGACCGTGGAATAGAACTTTCATATAGTATGCGGTGACCTCAATAAAGATTTAACCTTTGAATGCGCTTTCAAGAAAGTCGAATGTTCCAATTGAATTTTATATATAAAATGTTATATGTGATCATCATTTCCATACATAAAATCGTTTCCACGATGCATAAACTTTACGATCAAATTCAATTATATGTTTTTAAAACGGTAACCCTTTCCTTCAAACCACAGAATATAGTTTATCTACTTATGTACGTAACTATTAACTCTAGATAACTTTACTCGACAACTTCGATACACATATTGCTTAAGCCTTCAAATATTAACGGCAGTATTCCTAATTCATTCAAATATATGCAAACCAAATAGATTTCGATACATTTCAAACAATTGTGTTAAAACATGATGTGTAAGCTGAATCAACTATCAAATTATAACAAATTATGTTATATACATACATTATAAAAAATATCAAAATATACCGCAAATCCTTTTTTCTTTAGAGTTTTTCACGAATAATGAATAACACATCAGTACATGAACTGCAACAGCACATCGATTGTTTCTCAATGAAAAAATTACTTTACATAATAATGTGTTTGTAGCAATCAAATTTACATAAATCAATTTCACCATTACGCCAGTTAACGATGCGATACGACAAAGAAAATCGATTTTTTGAAATTTCAATTAAAATCTATTGTTTTTCAATATCATGAACGTCATTAAACCGATTTATTAAAGATTATGTACTTGTTTATGATTTATGTATTTATAGTCAATTTGATTAACGTTGAAAAGATATAAATAAACTGTTTTGTGTTTCAAAATCATACTTTTCACTGGTTTCTCCAAGACTTTCGCGTTTTTAGAGTATGTTAATCTCATTTTTTATGTAGAAATAGGTTCTGTATTCAATGTATTATATTACCCATATCTAATGTCTTAATTGCTTCGAAAATACGAAATATAGAATCAAATCATTATACAACCTCCAAAAGAAAAATTGAAATCACTAATTCATTGTCGAATCAAACCATTTCGATACATTCATAATTCAACTAGAATCTCATAGAAAGTTCGAACCATTTCACATCGACATAATAAAAAGCAAAGATAAATATGAAAAGTGAAAATAAATGTTCTGTAATACAATATTACATGAAAAGGCTCACAAGAAAATGGACGAACAACAAACTTGAGCGGCTATCAGGTACACGTGCCACCATTCCAAAACGACTGCCCAATTACCATCTCACCTTCTTGTTCGTTGACCCTTTAATAGAAGAACTTTCTTGGCGAAGGAACTTGCGAAATTAACAAGGCAAAGGGCGTGCTTATATTCTACTTTCGAAAGACAACGCGCCAAATAGCTGTTTATTAGATTAAATTCATATCTGAAACGCTCTTACGTTGGAATGTTGAAATGAAAATCAGCTTTTGATCTTGAAATTATATAAAGTATTATATATAATATTAAATTTATATTGTGCTAATAGTTTTGGTTTGGCAATGGAATTTTTCGTCTCGAATTTTTTTCGCTGGTTAAATTTTGTTATGAAAGGGAAATCAATGAAATTTTATAAAAAAAAGTTCATGTTTTCATTTTAATTAAACGTAAGCATAATATAATTTTCAAAGTCCTTATTTGCGCAAAGTAAATAACAATTGTTTTGATCTTTTGTAAAATTTAATGAACCCTTAAAATGTTTATTTATATTTGTCATTTCAAAGAAACAATTAATTATTCACAAACGTGCAATTTTCTGTTTGTAAGTTAAATTTTAATCATTTATCAAAAATAAATTATTCAAAATCACAATCTGCAATAGCAATGAATAAGCTCAAATTAAACTATTAATTTAATGATTTCCAAAATTAACAATTTGAAGATTTACGCAAGATTTACGCAAAGATTTCATTAAAAAAAAAATGCTGAAATTTTCCATTATTTTTTTAACATAATAAAATAAATTAAGCGTGTCGGATTCTACCTAATCCTCAAGCGTAATATTTTAATGTTAGCAAAGGACCAATCATTACAAAAATACATTAAAATATAGTATACAAACATAATTGATAAATACCCAGAAACGCACCACTCAAACTCTCTCATTATAACTCAATAACGATCTCGATTGAATTTCACTCAAACCAACTCAAACGAAACTGAATTCAGTCGATGCGATGGGTCAAGAAAAAAATATTCATACCTTCGATATTTAAGACTAGAATTAAATATTCAGCGGTGTGTCGTTTGAACCATTGAAGCATACTTTGCTTTTCAAGACGCCGCTTTTCATACGAAATTGTGACAAATAGGCGTCCCTTTGAGCTCGAAGCTCACGCTTAATTTCAACCAGCGATTTTCAACGTTCATTCACATGAAAGGTATTCAAATTTATTATAATATGCATGTTTTGAATCGGTAATTTACCTGTATCAAATGTTGAAATGAGAATTGTTCGTTTTTTATCAATGTTGTATTTAGTTAGGTGGAGGTTATGCTCGCTTATCATGAAAGTTCTATACACCTTTATATTGTTTGAAAAATTTGTAATTATGTAATATAATATTTTAAGTAAGTATGTGAACTAATTATACATTTTCATTTTTTATGAACTAAATATATTATAAATATGATTATCCAAATGAATAAATAAAATAATAAAAAGGTTGAAATAGAAGAAAATTACTGAATATTCATCAAAAATATTCATATTATGAAAACACATGCATTAATTAAATGGTATTTCCGCAGAATAATCCTTATTTCTGTGTTCATGATTAACTTTTGGTATACTGTTACCTGTATTCTAATTTTGTTAAGGTTCCTCAATTTTGTGGTTTTTCACAGAATCCGTATACGTCATACACACACTTATTTAAATTAAACAATGCCCAAGGCCTTGTTATATTTTCTTTTATAATTATCATTATTTTGCGGAAACTTTTCCTGTATAATTTTATAATATTCGGATGTTGATTTTCTACGAAATTTTCCGAAACAAATCAACGTTAACATTAACGCTTTATCGCACCGATAATAAATTGCCGGAGGAAATTTTCCGAAAGTGATGACGCTAATGATGATTAGGACAGTTACTCAATATTTAAAAAAGGTTAATTTATACTTTGATTTTATCGAAATGTGTCGCTGACCTTCAATATTATATTACATTTCGTTTTTTTTCTGAGCAATAACATGCTAGAAACAACACGAAATAAAATACTTTCGTCATAAACACTCGAAAAAAAATTTTTCAGGTTTCTTTCAATTAAATTTTTTTTCGGTTTAATTAACATTTTTCATGATAACATCATAATAGTGTCTGGAAATGTTAATTGTGAATTTTTATTATGAAAACGAATCCGAAAAGTTCTAATTGCCTTTTTTTCCGGGCGTGTAAACGACATTGACTCGTTGACCGAATCGTGATCGGAAAATGCGTATAGAATTTTCAGAACTGCGTGAAAAACACCTCAACTTTTCTTGGATTTTCGGTGAAAGTTTTAATTAAATCCTAAGCCGCAGAGAGAGCCTTGCAGACACATGTGCCTTCGCTAATTAAATCAATTTCACTCGCTTCATTACTTCAGAATCGATTAATACGACGTTGAACAAATTGATAAGAGAAGCGTCGTTGGCGCGCATAAGCCTTAGAAGTTAGCAACCCTTTTCTATAAAAATCGATATTCATCAATGTTTATACACAAATATGCTATTTTATAAATAAATCATATTCATTATATGCACCATATACAAAATTCGTCTGCAAAATGAACGATTTTCTATGAAAAAAATTATGTATTATCAAAATAATATTTCTAGAAATATTACTATAACATTTTTTTCTTTGATTTTTCTAAAAAAATATGTACGATAATCGTAGTAGATAATAATTTGGGCCATGTGTTTACTGGTTTGTTTTGAAAGGATCGCTCTTGAAGCTGAAAACAATTTTCCTTAGACCAATATCAAAAGTTTTGTTTATTAAAAATATTTTAATGAAAATCTATCTTGTTGGATATTTATAGATGATATTAAAAGGTTTAATTTTCATCTCGTGCCAACAATTTTCAGACTGTTAGTTGAATAAGCGTCGTTTAATGTAAGGGATGAATGCATACGAATGGATCTCAACATATCATAAAATAGATATCATATTCGGAACATAAAATGGCAGTGTTTGTTACATACTCGTATTACTGAAATTCTTTTTGAATAAATATGAATACTTTCATATATAATTGAATTTCTCAAGTCACCCGTTTTTGCCCAATATGGTAATATAAATTTTTGATATCGTTGAAAGTTCAAGCATTATTATATTATAATAAGTTAAATTTAAAACTAATACCTTTCCCTGCCAATTTATTTTGGGTCAATTAACCAATTAATTAACTGATCAAGCTAAGTGTTTCTTAAAATTAATTAATTAACATTTAAAATTGGAGTATCAAATTTATTTAAATATTATATAATTATTGTATATCAAATTACATCAATTTAAATAATTTAAAAACCTCAAAAAATATACTTTTCAAACATCGCACATTAATCAAACGAATTTCAAAATAATTTATGAAATTTTTACACGCGCGTTCCTTCATTACACATTCATCCACAGCCGTAATACAGATATTAAACAAAATCTCATTAAAATTTATCACCGAAACGTTCTCGATGCGAAACGCGATCGCTAAAAACTTCTAACACGAATAAATTTCATTTTAACTTACTTTTTAAAGTGCGGTGAAAGTGAAAGCCAACAACCACTGGACCCAACTTTAAATGGGTAGACCACCTTGCAATATTAAACCGCACTTCCACCATTTTTCGTGCTCATAATCGCGTACGAGCTCAAATTGCGAATTAGCGAAAATTCTAGGCGAGCTATCTCGCTATATGCTATCTGAGTGCGAAATTGTATAATGTATATATGTATGTTCCTTTAGTCCCTTTTTTATATTTGGGATGAAAAAAGGAGGCGCGTCTTTGTTTATTGCGCATTTTTCGTCGGCGATCTTGTTTCACGGAATTAAGGATTTTGAGAAACTTGTTCGTTCAAAATGCGGAAATTTATTGCTTTTTACTTTTAATGAAGGTTGAGTTGATTTTGTGATTGTATTGAAATTTTATATTGTTATAAAACATCAACTTTATAAAGAACATTATTTCTTTATTCATGCAGGTAGATATTTATTTAATAAAAAAAACCTGTGTTAACATTAACCTTGTTAAATAACTAATCTGGTTTTTCTTTCATTCCGTATATATTGCCTCTCAAAATGCTTGTGCTTTCTATTCGGGAAGCTATTTATCTTGTACACGTTCTCTGTACATGATGGATTGCTGAAAAAAGCTATGGAATGCAGTCGAATATAGATTTTACATGGAAAAACTCTGAGCTTTTCCGACGCGTATGAGAATCGTAAAACAATATATTGCGCATTTTTCGTATCGTTATATTTTAAGGAATATAGCCTACACGTTTCGGGCAAACAAGAAGGATATTTGTAAACAATATTTCTATGCTCAAATTTGGCGTAGAAACAAATGGTACAAATTCGTATATTCCCGATGTCAGACTTTTATTTATATTCGTCCTTCGGTATAATGAGAAAAAACTTCACTTCTTTATCGAGAACTACGTGGGAAAAAAGCACCCGAATTTTCCCCAAGAGTAGGATTTACTGCGTAACATATATTTCAATCGAACTCCTCAATTACTCTAATGATGCCGATGTATATATATTTATCGACTGCGAAACATATCATTTCTAAATATAAAATATCTGGGAACCAAATGAATCATTCCGGACAATTTCCTCCCTTGTGTGTAGTAGTCAATTCAAAGGTTTTCAAAATAAACTTGAGATAGAAACGATCACTATTCGCGGAAAATTATAAAGTTTTCAAATTCAGCATACATACTCAGAAATATCTTCAGAAGTCGAAATGAAATTTTGTCTTTTGCCTTTACTTATATGTATGTAACAAACTTTTGCGCGATCAAATATTCGAGATGAATTTGACTTTTATCTCAAATTCGTTGAAGTAATCTTCCGAAATGAATTTTGATTATATCTAGATCAATGAATGATAATTACCTTTCTGTTTCTGGATATATTATTTTAATTAAATTCTTTATTTAGAATCCACATCTTATACAATATATACAATATTCATTTTAGGACAAAGCATTTCGAAAACCATCGGAATTTTGAACCTTTTTCCTCATCGTATATACTCACTACGCGCTGATAAGAGAAAGGTTGGGATTCAACTATTTAGGAGCAGAATACTGAAACCAACCTTTATCAAACGATTCTAGGTCAATCGCACACAATTACTCCCATTTATTAACCAACCCAAATTTCGCTTAACTTCAGCGATTAATAAGAACTAATACGTTCAATAACATACTCTAGTTCCATCACTTTTATTATCCATTATGTTTTATTATTTTGTATTATGTTCCATCATAATTATCAACACTTGAATACATCGATTAAAGCTAAATGACACGTGATAAGATCAATTAATAAATCTGCCATTCATCATTTAACTAAAGAGATTTTCTATATTTAAATTTTTAATAACATTCCAATGATTATTGAAATTAAGTATGATCAATTTTTAGATTCAATTGTGTAAAAAAGTTTTAATTTTTAATTTTTTGTTGATTAATTTCTTCATATTGAAAACTGGGAAAATTTCATGTAAAGTAATGGCATGTTAAAGCACTCCCAAAAACCCAAAGCGCGAATATTTAATAACGATAAACTCCGTCGCATACGAACGCGATATCTTCAAAGATTTAAGCTCAACAAACAAAATTACATATTCATGACGTAAACGAATATTCAAAGCGGGTTGTGTGCATCATTATTATATTATGGAGGACCGAACGGCGAGCGGGAAATAATGCGCGAAATTTGTCGCGATCGCCCACCAAGACGAAGAAACTTTCCGAGCTTATAAAGCAGCCTTAATCTTGCTCGAATGATCGTTACGAAAGCGTTAATGTTAATAAATAGTTGCCTTTATGCGTCATTAAGTAATGAGAATTTAGCCGGGAACGACCCAGTTTTAACGAGCCATCCAATATCGCGTTGGGCTGCTACACCTTAATAAACGCATATGGTTTGTATTATATAGTGTGGAATCATCGATGGTATTGAACCTCGATTTGTCTGTGGTGTTTGAGATGTTAAGTCGAGGATTGGTTTGTGAAAGACGGTTTCGAAAGTATTTCGCGTTGGGTTGAATTATTCGTTGGATGTCGAATTAATTTTGCATATTGAGTTCGGAGTCTGTCTGGGTGCAATGGACTGTTTGGATGGAGGTGTAATAATTGAGAAAAGTGGTTGAGTAAGTTGTAATTTTTGCTGGGGAGTAAGTGTTAAAATATTGCGCTTGGGTAATTTAATTATTTTATGCGAGGTAGGAGATGTAAAAAAGGATGTAGGTATAATATAATTGCATAAGACTGGCTGTTTCTTTCTACTAAAACAATTTTTTTTACACTATAAAATTGGTTTTCCTTCGATTTAATATTAAGTCATTCACAAGAGCATTTCAAGAAATTTTAATTAAATCTTTTCAATTTTTCAATGAAAATTTTTGAAAAGAAAATTTTTTAAGTGAATTTCTTTTATTCGATTTTTGTATTCAACAATCAAAGCAATGACTTATTATATATTAATTCTATTTTATCGAACATAAAATATACATAATACTTATTTCAAAAAGATCAAAGTCATATGTATCAAAAAGGACACTCATACAAAAGGTGAATAATACAGTGATGATAATTTAATATTGTAGAAACGAACTGAATAACCTTTTGACAATGGAATGAAAACAGAATAAATAGATTACAGATAAAAAACCTTTTTACATTCAGACTCATATTCTTCTGAATACGTTAACTTCAACGTCACAGACAATTACTTACGAACAAACTTATACCAGTTACAAATAAAAATATGCAAAAAATCGACAACGCAGCGCGAAAACAAACAGAAAAAAAAATACATTTGACTGAAAATACCTAAGAATAATAGAAAAAGGCATCCGCAATAAAATGTATTCACTGATTTGTTCGGGCATTAAGGTTCGCGCGCATTTTTCATTTCATTGCTAACCTCCTGTCTGCGACACTCTCTTAAAAGACGTCACGAAAAAGAACGAAAAACGAAGGGAAAAACCAAATTCGAGTCGGAAAAAATTTAATAGAAAAACTTTGCAGAGACTCGACAGAATGCGAACTCTCTCGAATTGAACGCATAACCCTTATCTTCTATGCAAATTTCCATGTAATAATACAAGAAGTTTAGTAAATGGTTCACCGTTGTCCGGCTAGGAAAAGCGTTCAGTTTGTTTGATGGATTTGCGGCTAATTGTTCGAAAGTGGGCTCTCTCTCTCTCTTTTTGTTCTAAATGAGTTTTTGCTGGTCTAGTTAGGGAAAATTTGTCTGAAGGTTTGAGCATTGAGGATTGATTGTTGAAAATGGTAGTTTTTTTGAACGAAGTTCGAAAATTTTAAATTTTTCATATGAAAGGTTTTAGTTAAAAACATCATTTTTGTATTGCATAAAATTATTATAAAATATTTTTCATGTTCTGTGATTTTCAGAAAGTTCTGTATTCGAGAATATAGTTCCCAGACGACATCAGAGTAAAATGTAACATCCCTTTTACGTAAAACAAAAAAAACTCTTTCATAATATTATAAATTCAGATGAAATTCAATATTTCATTTTTTTTTCTATTTATGAAAATATCATCACAAATAATTTAAATACTTATGATGAATATAAGATTGATACAAAAAATTACATAATTTAATATTCTGGATAATTTTGAATCACAAACCCATAATAAATCAGCGAAACAATACAACAAAAGCACAAAGCGTCTTTTGAAAAGAAACAACTGCGCATTTAATACATGTAATACAAATAATAGATCCCTTCCAGGAACGTCTCAAAATTAATTCGGATCCCGACGTTCGATCGCACTTTCAGCAAATTGTTCAGCGTCCGACCGACTTCTTGTTCGCATAATTAAATTTAATGGCTTACCGAGATTTAGCACCAAGGCCCGAGACATGTAAATGTATGCCATCGACTCTCTTTGTCTTTATATTCGGGGAAATTAACCGCTAACGCACCCAATCGTCGTGGAAATTGCATTTTTCCATGTAGGAGTTTTTCGTGTACTTTTTCCGGAGATGAGTTATGCTGGTTTATGGTGCAGATGGCGACTAATGGTCGTTTTTTTGTCGTTTGTAATGTTGATTTTTTATGGGGGAATTTTCATTTTCAAAATATGTTTTTGTCTGAAATATATGGCACCTAAAAAATGGGGTTAAATATCGCATTATTAAAAAATATGAAACTTCTGGAAAGTTGTTAATTATTTTGAATTTTAAAAAGTGATATTTGATACAAGAGATTTTGTTACAGGTGTTTTATATAATGCGTATTTTTATTGTGCTATTAAAAGTAGTAAAAAATAAAAACGTTTCCTTAGACTTAAAGCATCATTTTATGATAGCCGTAAGTCACAAAAGTCATTCGAATAAATATTATATTTCCTTTTTATCATCTAGGGTATATTAAACTACAATAAAATAGTAAATAATATATAATAATTGAATTCGAATAACTTGGAATAAAATGATTGGAACGAATACTAAGAGTAGGTTATGCTCATATTTATTTATATAAATATCAAACTAGTTGGGCCTTGTTAACATGATATTTTCTATAAAATTTCCAGCATATTCATTACTAAACACTAAATTTTGATTTAGTCATAATATTATTTGGAATCTTTATTTATCCAAATATTATTTTGTATTTCAATTACCGTCCCCAGATTCGACTTATCTAACTAGCGTTTTAAATTCGTCCTCGGTAGTTCATCTTCACTTCATAATTCAATCTTATTATAGAATCACGTTTAAGTTTGTAAAACTAGTTTACAAAGTCAATGTACACACAAAGCTTTCATTGCTCGTACGAAACATAAAAGCTCCAAATGTGAGAAAATCGTTGAGAGTCGTTCGCGTTTATAGTTCATAAAATCGTACAAACTATACGTATTATTTCCTATGTATAACGTTGTACGTAATATTTTAGTATTTATTATGAATATTACGATACACTATTAAATTAATTCATCTATCCAGAGATTAGTATTTAATTTTCGTTATGCGTAACGCGAAAATATCAATTTAGCTCTTGTACCGAATTTCCTCGTAAAATTGTTTGATTTTATAATTCGAAAGCATGCGTATGCATAAAATTACAATATATTAATATTTTCATTTCATTCGGCCAAATAACATGTTTGGTTTTCATTTGATATGTACGTTACAAACAAAAATCAATAAGTGAAATTCTCTTTGAGCGTTCGTTACATTTTTCTAAGGCAAAAGTACTTTCCATGATAATTTATGTATTTTTTTTCCATGATCATTTTAATATATTTTCGCAACACAGGCAAAACTATTGACTTTCAAGGATACATAATAAAATTATCGCGAAAGACGAAGCCTAATAAAAAAAGATTCCTATACATAGGAAATGGGGTTACAATAAAACAAAAACGTCATAAAGTTTACGGCTTCGATTCGGTTTCCTTCGTGTTCAGATTTTCGCTTTTATATATAAATTTATCTTGTTTCAAAGCAAGGTTCGGCTGAAATACGCTTTCAAAAGACTACAGGTGGTTTTGAAGATAAATTACAATAGCATACATATAGATATATTTCCAAAAACTTATTTAATAATCCAATTTCCCAACGTAAATTTCTCCCAAAGTTTGATAATCATAAATACTTATTTTTATCTTATCGCAAGTTTCAATATTTCTTATCGTATTTTCCGTTCAAAGGGCAATATTCTACGAAAAATAAAACATGCATATCCGATGTACCCATCGATATTTTTCAATGAGACGAGTATAAAACGCAAACGTCGCCGAAGATAGTCTTTCGTCGCTGTAGAAAAATGGACGCGCTTTTCCGCTGGGAAAATTCGAATTTTCCACCGCTGGAAAAATACGCGGACCGCAAACGGATTGTTGCATTTTATTAAAAATAACACGATCTCGGGGCGGTGTGTGTGTATGTATCGAAGATATTGCGTTTAAGAGTTTGCTCATGTCGTGGTTTAACGTGCGACGAAAAATTGAAAATCGCCGGAAAATTTTGTCAGGGGGGAATTTTTGCTTGTAAACTTGATAAAGATGGGAATTTTTTTGGCTGGTGGTCGATTTCGCGTCGAATTTGAATTTGAATAGGAATTCGCATAGCGGTTTTTTGAAATAATGTAAAAGTGAAGGTGAAATTAATGGTATCGCCTTCTAAATAGTATACATAAAATCTTTTTATTAAATTTTCTATTTAGAGAAATAATATAGTGTGATGAAAACTTTTATGAAACACTTTTTCCATCGTAAAATGATACGCGGTAACTCGTCTCGCCTGAAATGTATATCACCCACAATTGTAATTTTAAAACATACATCAAAGTTTCAAATATTTAAATTTCAGAAACGAAAGATCGTTCTATAATATATTACAAATATTCTTTCCATTCGAAAACTTCACCGCATCCAAATTGGAACATTATCAAATCACACATACCAATCAAACTTTCGACACATTCAAATCGACCCATCACAAAATCCATTAAAACAACACGAAAACCTTTCACATATTCAAACAGGCCTCAATCCAAAAAACAATCAACTAACATTAACAAACCTCGAACACAAACATTCCTCACCAATAGCAATATATCTCGCAACATTTCATACCGTCCAATATGTCCAATTTACATCCAACACCACTTTGTTACAACAACCTTCTGAAGGTGAAGTGCATCAGCTGCACCCGTGATCGATGCAACGCGTTTTCCGAGGGCTTTTGTTGATTACATCAATTGCATTAGCCTGGAAAATTGGCCTGGTTCATTTGCGGGAATTGAGTTTTCCTTTCGTGGATTGGCGGTGGAAATGTGGGCGGTGGGTGGGGAAGGATATGAAGATTTGTCGAGTGCGCTGTGTAAGATTTGTTGCAGCAAATGTCTGGTGTTTTGTTTGATGTGAGATGTATTCTTTTCGATTGTAATTTTGTTCTGTATTTTTAGACTGTTGTAAAAGTTTATTCAGTATTTTCTGGTATTGATAAGAAGTTTTATTTTATTTTATAATCTACAAATATTTTCTTATGAATTTTTTATTAAAAATCTTATTTTCATATTCAATACTCACTTAAAAGTCTTGTAAGTAATAAACAAAGCTTAAAGCGATACTTTATAAAATAATAATTTAATTATATTTCTATTTTTATATTGATAAATAGAATCAATTTCGATATGAATGACACTATCATTATTTTTATTTCGTTAGTTAACATTTTTCAATAAATTAATATTATTTTTCTCGGCTTAATAATAATTTTTAAGATAATTAAAATAACAGTCATAATTAAATTTTATGTAGTTCGAAACTGTGCGTCATTTTTAACATTTTCCATTTTCACTTGCCAATATGATAGTTATAAAAAGACTATTATCTTAAAAAGTAAAATTCCTTCAAAATATACGATTATTATCAATAATAAAAGTGTCAAAGTTCATCTAATAGGTTTTTCAGATAAAATCTACATGTCGAAGCTTTTAAAACTATAATTAGATAACCAGATACAAAATTGAATTTTAAAATATCTTATCTTTCAACTCATTTTATTATCTATTTTAATATTTATGCATGAAAAATGAGTGAGAATCGAATGCAAGCGAAACGAGATATCGATTTATGTTCAATTCAAATCGAGTTTCTACACCACGAACGAAGAACTCGGATCGTTTACACTTCGAACTCGATCGTTTCCTTTCGTATTATATTTGCGTACAAATTTGATGTGTATGCGAAAAAAGCTTAATCGTACCCTCCTAAACGATGACTTTCAAATTGGATTTCGATTACGACGAAGTGGACAAATTGAATTCCGAATAATCTTTCCATATCCTTGGAGCGAAATCGGATAAACACTGCTAGATGGTCAATCTCTACGAAGTGGAAGCTTTCATTTATATATGAAATGGAACGTTCCTTTTTCATAAGAAAAACAATAACATTAAGCGACCGAAATATAAGAATAGATATTTTTTATTTGTTTAAGAATGTGCGCTTATATTTTCGATTACTTACACTTCATATTTTGATGAGTGATTAATCTCGTATTTCTTCAACAAAATCTAATTTGAATACTGAATAGAATAAATCCGCTGTTTATAAAAATAACAATCGGTTCAAAACACGCAAATCGCTAAAGTATTTCTCATCGAGAATTTCATACAATCTAAATTTATAAATTTTCTCAAGAAACTTCAGATAATATAATATAACGTTTTCAAAGACCTATACATATTATTATTTATGTTTGTCGAGTCGCCTTTGTTGTGGTTGCCGCACTCTTAGAAAAAGTGGTGCTCGAACATATATTGTCTGAGCTTATTCTAGAATCCCATAAACATAATGATAAAATTAGATGATTTTCCAGCGTGAAAAGCAACATACGAAAAAGATGAAAATATGATGCGAAACGCGCGCACGTACCTACCACGAATTATCTTTAATTTGAGGTCAAGGACTGGGAAATCGTTTTACTGGGAAATCGGGTAAGCCGAATTTCATTATGTAAACCAAATTATGTTATGTTTGTAAAAATTTTTATATGAAAAATTCTTCACACGTCACATTTTATTTGTTTCAAAATTTTGTATGTCATTTTGCATATGAATTCGATGAATTTTTGTGCAATTTAATATAAAATGTTCGCTTCGTGTGTTCGTTTGAATGTTCGACGTGAAGAATTCAATTTTATCGATCTTGGAATTTGGTAATTGAAATATTTTTGGTGCTATATTTTCAGGTACTATTTTAATTCAATTGAATTTGAAACTTTGTTTTCCAAACTTAAATATTTCGCGTTTCAATATGTTGGATTATTAATCACTTTTAGGTGTAAGTGAAATTTCGCCGAGAAAGTTATTTGTTTATGCTTTTAATAAAATTGGCCATCTTAATTATACGGATTGGCGACATTCGCGTTAGTCATATAGTGATTTAAACATTTTATATATAATAGCACAAAAGCACTTAATATATAAAAAACAATAAGTACCATTTTTAAGAAGACATTAAATAGTTTCACTACCCTAAAGTTTTAGAAATTGCGTCTCCCATGTTCGTCCACTTTTACTATGCAAGCACATTTAACTTTTCCTATAACACAAACGCATTTCTGTCCCTAAAACTTACGAAGAGCAATGCAATTTCTGATAAATATAAATCACGATTGTATGAAGACACGACTTCATTAAAAATGAATTAGAAATAAATTTGCAATGAAGTTGAATTGAGGGCCGAATCTCACTGCAGCATTTTCAAACTTCTGAGGTGAAGTTTCCCCGTCGACAGGCGAAAAACTAAAACGAAAACTTTACTAGATCCTCAAGGTGAGTTCGTTAATTAACTTTTATACATCTCATAGTACGTCGAACTCTTTTGATTGTCGAATAAATCATTTCGGGTTCGACGTTTGATTCAAAGACATTCTTCGACCTTTATATTATAGGAGAAACAATAGAGCAAAAAGCATAAACAAGAAGCTAATCTTTTCGTGATGGTATCAAAAGGCCAAACCATGTTTTTTTCATTTTATTCCGTGTTTGCGCTGAATATGAGCCTTAAGATATTTTATTTCCTTATTAAATTTATCTTATTTGGCAATAGAAACGATTTCCTCACATTTATTGGTTTACAGTGAATTCAGATTATCTCTAGTGTTTATATTTTACAGTAAAATTGTAATTCGTGTTTCATTCATATATAATCTTGCGAATTCTGTAGTTTAGCGTTTTCAAAGTTTTCCGCTATTAAAATTTCAGAGAGAAATTTTCACTAAGTTTCCAAAAACCAATCAACCTCAAAGCGCAGAACGATTTAATACGCACGCCCTGTTAAAATCATATTCGAGATCCATTATAGATATTGCTCTAACATTTATTAATAAATTTATAATAAAACCTAGAAATAACCATTGCGATGCCATCTCAAACTTTTTCCAATTAACAAATCGACAGGTCCTCTTCGATGTAATTTTCGCAACATTTCAAACCATATAAAATTGATGGAATTTCTAAAGTGTCAATCTTACTTAAAATTCCACAATCTTTACCATATTTTTGTGTTCCGAAGACTTCTGACCTTCTTAGTGGTCTTGGTTCCGTTTACTGCAATAAAGCTTAGGGTTAGGGATTTTGTGGAGATTGAGACTCCGAATTCGGCTGACTTTTAAACCACTTGACCTACACAAGAAGTGGTTATTTTCTTAGGATTTGTGAAGACTCCAATAGAACAGTTTCGCTTCAACAGATGACCGAAGCTATGTGTAGCGAAACTTCGTATAGAAACGATTGAGTTTTCAGAAAAATGTACCCTCTTCCAAATGGAGGATGGTTTGAAAATTAAATTCAAACGTTCGAATTTTATTTTAAGAAATAAAATTTTATCTCCTATGTAAATTGAATCGAAATGGAATATCGATCGTTTTCAATAGAAATATGTTTTTATATCATATATGCTATGAAAATATTGAATATTGACTAATTCTAAAATTTTTGCCTCCATGTTATGAATATTACATTTCAATTTTAATATACTCGATAATTATATAAAATTCTATGTATATATTTTAGAAACTCGACCGAATCGAGCTAAAAAGTCACCTTTTACAGCATTTTACCTGAAAAATGTTTAAAAATTGTTTCGGTCGCAAATTGTGAAATAAAAAATAATTAATGAGGTCCCCAGAGCGGGTACCGAATTAGGACTCTACCTGGGATAATTGACCGTAAGGCACTCCTCGGGCATGACGTTTTCACGTAAATCTTTATTTTAGAACTCACCGAATTACGGCTCCCCGAATACCACTTCGTCCTATAAATATGTACCATAACCGTCAAAAAGGAGCGAAATTTTAATCGAGATTCCTCCGAGTTTAATTTAGTTGGAAAATGCCTCTCGATGGGAATGGTGTATTGTTCTTTTTTTCGGGGTTGAAAGCGATCGGTTTCATGAAAAATGCATATCGCTTAAATTCGCGAAAGCACATGCTGATCACGTACTTTTCACAGACTGAAAAAAAAATGGGTGGGAAGTGGGTGAAAAATTGGTGAATCCTTCCGAATGTAGATGTCCTTAGAGGATTTGCTTTTGTATCTTAATCACGTAGTGAATCCGGAATAACAAAGTGTACTGTTAATTTTATCAATGTGTGATTTTTATAAGTGAAATAAATTTTATATATAATAAAAATCCGAGTTTTTTTTGAAAATCGTATAACACAACAGAAAGGATTCACCACTATTGCATAATATGAAAATGTATTAAATTTTTCTTTGGTTTTTTTTTTTAATCTTTCCATTTATTTTAAACGGAAAAATTTGTCGAGAAGAACAACACCCGCTTATTTTTTTCATTCAGTTTATATCGAAAATACTTTTTGAATTTAAATTTTAAATAAGCACCAAAAGGCTTTTTCGTTTGGTTAGCCTTACGAGTATTTTTATCCTGGGTAAATTTTTGTATTTTCGACCAAAAGAAAATAGTCAATTATCTGAGCTTTCGAGAGATTCATTATCTAAATG
This sequence comes from Hydropsyche tenuis, assembly GCA_009617725.1. Classification (NCBI taxonomy): domain Eukaryota; kingdom Metazoa; phylum Arthropoda; class Insecta; order Trichoptera; family Hydropsychidae; genus Hydropsyche; species Hydropsyche tenuis. The sequence continues at coordinate 974,458 of VTON01000056.1, read as the reverse complement.
GAAATGTTATTTTTTCGCCCATAAATTAATTTCACTTTGTAAAGGGTTGTTTAACAGAGAATCAACCGCGAGATAATTTCGTATACACGATTACTTTTACAATTTCCATCATCGCTAATTAAACATCAACAAACGATTCGATAACAAATTCAGACTAATTTGAATACACGTACAACAAAAAAATAATCGCACAACGCAAAATCAGGCTTTTCTTGTGGAAAAACATCTAATTAAATTTTCGCACAGGTTCGATAGCAATCGGGCCGCTCCCACGCAAAATCGTATACTCATTTCGCGGAAAGCGAAAGCGTTCCAATCAGATTTGAAGGATATTTTTCTCAACTGAAAAGGCCACTCGAGATTCGAGCCGATATGTAACATTATAACGAAAATATTTCCCGGAAGCTTTTCGTGCTGAAAAACAGCCAGCAAGTCACATCAAGGCCGAGCTTTCATGCGTTTTCGCCCATTTTGTTTTGCCGCGTTGTTTTATCTCATCACGTCAATATATACACAATAATAATATATCTGATACGAGTGTCTTGAATACGTCTCGTTTGAAGGCGTAAACAAAACCTGTTGAATTTTCGCATTCGCAAGAAAACCTCGCAAAAAATAACAATATAGAACAAAGCGATATAAAGTTACGTCGAACAAATACTGATTTATATAATGCGATATTTTTTCCACGGCGAAAACCTTTGCAAATTCCGATTTGATCGCAAAAGTTAGATTGAATAATTAAAGGCGGCACAATTTGGCGACAGCATCGAATTAATAATGGGGCTACGCATTTCGCGCAGTTTTGAACCGTTTGAATACTTCTTTATATTTTATAAGCCGACGTGCGAGGCTTCCTTTCGATCTACCTCCTTTGAGACTTGTTCGGCATAAAATGTCGTTTATCTCGTGAAAGACAATAAAGATGAGATCAGAGAAATCCTGGGTTCTTCGGAAGGGAGACGTCTCTTCAGAGGTTTCTTGGCGATTGATAGGAAACGGCGATAATAACAAGCTCGTTTCTATGTAATACGTCAATGTGGCTTTGAGATTTTTATGCTCGATCGAGCAGAGGAAATCATAAAAAAAATCTATTGAAGAAAATGTCGTATTGGGTATGTGTAGCTTAATGATTTTTCGATAAAAATAATTATAATGAAATGGTAGCTGAATTTTCGCGGAAGGTCACCATATTAACAAAACTATAATCTAATGGAGGATATTGAGATGTGCGAATAAATTTCGAATTCAATTTCCGATTTAACTCTAAATGTATAAATTGTTCAAAGCGATGGCGAAGAACGTCAATTATACAAAAATCGAGTTTATAAATGATAACTTTTCTAGCTAAATTAATTTGAACATAAATTGCGCGCTTTCATCAATTTTCAATTTATTTCAATTAAATTTATTTGGAAACTCTTCCTGCAATTAAAATTAAATATATCAAATTATTTATATTGTATTTATAATATTTCAACCTTTTTAAAGCTTTTATAAAAATAGCTACCCTCATTTTTAATGAATTTTCCAAGCTTCCACAACGCACAAGATAAGGCTTTTCATTATTTTATCTTCTGCTGATAAATTTTTATATAAAAGCGCTGACAAAGTACAAACCAGAGTTTTATAAAATAAACAAAACGTATCGAAATAAAAAAATCAAGGTTGCATCCGGACAAAATTCCTCTTTTTAAATAAAACAAAAAGATTCAAAATTCCTCAACACATCGAAGTAACAACGAAAATCGGATTTCTTCCCGTACTCACATTTGAATATATATTGCCCTTAACTCTTTACCTATTCCGAAGCTTTTCGTTTATTTGAGCGATTTTTACAGTATGGCTTCTCTTTTGAGAAAATGTCCTATGCGATACATCAAGTATAACATATCTGTTTTTTATTTTAATTAAAATACGACGTGGTACGACTCGGACGGTGGAAAATAATGCGCCCGAATGTAAAAGTCGCCATAACGAGAGGCTTTAAGGACGAGAAAAATGGACCTCGAAAAGGAGGGACGTGCAACTCAGTCGTGGGAAAATCTTGATGATTAATGCGTCCCTGGTGAAAATTTATGGGAAAACGGAGGTTGTGAAGGACACACAATGGCCACAATGGAGTCTATCATTTTAATGGGTATAAACAACTCGATGCATTCTCTTCAGATTAAATCGTAAATAATTGAATATTTCTTTTGAGGGATCGAATATTACAATCTATTCAACATGAATACACAACTGATGTACGAGTATTACAATTATAAGTTTGAATTGAATCCACATGACATCAAACACATAATACATCTCAACGCATTAATTTAGACAGTGACAAAGATTCGATATGCGATAACTCTGATGACTGAAACTTGAACCAAGTCCGGGAAATAGAATACTATTATGACGGCACACAGATAATAACTTTGCATATCCGACAATGTCATCCTTCTGCAAGTTCCGATTCGATAATAACAATCGATGAAAATTCGCTAAATTAGAAACTCTACTATAATATTGTATGTGTTCAGCTTCCGGCCAATATTGCAAAATGTTCCATCGGGTCAATGTTAGGTCCCGACCCGTTTTGCGAACTTTCGCAATAATTCCACTCCGATAACATCTGGCCCATTGTTCGCTATTAACGCCAAATATGGTAGAAAAAATAAATATTTTCACTTCGGAAACTTTTTTTTATATAGCGTAATAGAATCTGGTGTATTTTTTGATATTTGTTTTGTCGTATGCCTGCTTTTTATATACGTGGATGAATAAACGTCAAAGGAGACGTTTTTTCGACTGAAAGTGAATCTGCGAAAACACTTCGCAGATTTTCGCGACCTTTCCGCTCAAAATGAAATAAATCCGTCGTGGAAAATGGAAGGGAAAAACGATAAAATATAAAAAGGTCTAAAAAGTTTGCTAGCTTTTAAAGGTACATTTGCTAACTTGTAGCGACAGATATCACTAATGCAATGAATATCGAGTTAATCGTTGAACTGAAATATTGATGATGATTTTTTTTCCGTTTCATCAAATTTGATTGATTCGATATTAATACAAAAAATTCAATTTATCTGCTAATAAAAAATCAATTTTTCTTAAAGGCTATTTGTAAAAATGCGTAAAACAAATTTTGCTTTAGAGAGAAAAACGAAAGAAAAATAATATTTTCGATATAAAACAAATTTATTTTCATATGAAAAATTCATGTCTAATTATAAAAAAATAATTGATTGTTAAATTCCTTCTGAGAACAATCGGGGCAAGTGCGCCACACGAACACTCTACTAAATATAAACCTAGAAGACTATGGGTGTCGGATACACTTTTAAAAAAATTCTAGTTAGAATTTAATAAGGTGGATTTTTAGACAGTCTGCATTCGCAAGATAAGGGAAAATTCGACTGTTTTGTCATATCGGATCATTTCAAGACGTCGCAAGTCGACCTTTCCCAAATATTGCCAAGTTACACGCTCTCCTTTAATTAACAAGGCTTCGTGTCGGGAATATTAATTTTGGACAAATTTACACGCACTCATCGAAAATTCAAATTTATACAATGTGGTTTCGACAATCGATCATTTTCTGATAGATACAATACAAAGCATTGTTTTTTTAAAGCTTAAAATAATTAAAATTTATTTATTTTTCGTACTATGACATGACTTATAATTTTCATTGGTTTAAAGAATTTAATTTAATTTATAAGTAAGAAAAATGCAATTTTCCCATTAGTTTTAAAAACGTATCGATCATATTAAATAGTAAAAAATACTAATTTATTTGAAAAAATCTATGGATTCTTAAAATACGTAAAGAATATATAGTAAAAGCTCAATTTTTTTTTCATATTGCAAATATAATACATATGCTATATATAATATTATCGTATCTTTTTTATTTAAAACATAGTGAAACGATACTTTTATACATTATTTTAACATATAGAACGATGAATGTATCCTTTGAACATTTTCGACGTTTCATTCGCGCATAATGTATCGACCATGTCGAAAAATGACACCGTTTTTTGATTTAACGACGTCGTACATCATCCAGGTTCTGGAAAATGTATGGCGACCCGTTTTTATTTTTCCTTTTAAGATTACTTAAAATTTTTTGAAAAATCGCTAAATACTCGGACAACGTTGAATTGAAATTCAATTTACGGCTTCCGCTCGGAAAAATTCGCTTTGAAAAGCCGTCGTATCTGGGATTTGACGTAGAGCGAGCTTTACTCGAAAAACCATTTTCTTTTCCGTTAAAATATGAACGAGGCACGTTTTAGCAATCCATTTAATATTTATGGGGGTGTTTAAATAAATGTTTCCACGTTTGAGACTAATTTTTTCACAGGAATCTTTGAAAAAATGTTAAATGTTTTCAATTCTAGTTAGGTTTATAAAAGAATGGAAAACTTTTTTAATTTTGCTCGTTTAATTAATCAAAAGTATATGAGAAATACGTTTTCTAATGAATAAAATAATTGTTTCTCTGAAAAATTGGAAAATATTTTTTCATGAATGGTTCAAATTATCCCACTTATTACAATATCACTAAAATTAAATCGACGGTTTAAATTATATAAAAATAGAAATTAATGTTTTTAATGTGTACGCAAATTTTTATGAATAATCATAATTCAAAAAATAAATTGTATAGATTTCAAAAATTTCCATCAACAAACAACAAAAAGCAAAACCAATAGTTCTCCCGCGAAATCGAACATTTTCAAATACGATCCGACTTACTTCTATTTGATTAAACGCTGAGCTTCCTTAAACATAAAATTACACCCAACGAAAGCACAAACGGAACCAACTCAGTACCGAATCGGAGCATTTAGTCAAACAGAAATTTACCCGAGAATCCTCTCGTAAGCGGAAGAGCCTCCCGCAAAAGCGCGCACTCGTCGACGAAACGACTTAATTGAATCACTCACCCGACTGATTTATATATCTACAAGCAGAAGAATATCCGAAAATCGAACGATTCGCGGCCTCTGAAAGCAGCCGAAGAGCCTTCTTGTTCAGACCCCGCCGCCGCAACGATTGATCGAATTATACTCCGGACGTATGAATTAGTAGGGAAAAATGTATTATTCACGTAAACAAAGACACCCCGTGAGCTCGGCAAACGTTTCGGGGCTTAATTGAAAGAAAAATTTCCTCTTGAGCGAGTTTTAATTAAGAAATTGTACTACTGATACGTTTTCGGGGAGGACGCGTCGCGTGACAGGTCAAAAAGAAAAGTCGACTCGTATTTGTGTTATGACGAATATTTTTTTCTTGAGGTTTCGTGTGTTGAATGTGAAAAACGTGTACGTCTGCACGTGCGCCGCAATGTGTTGTTGAAATTACATTCTTCTGTTGTATATTGTTTCGAAGCGGTTTAATTAAGTGCACAAGTATCGCCGTGTATGAGATGGGTACATTAAAGTTGCTCGCGCTTAGCTTTTTAGCACAGTTTTGCAGTTTTGAAAATCCGATATTTCGATTTGATTCAATATTTCAAACTTTTCTTATTGTCGCCTTCATAACACATTTCCTTATATAAAGCATATTACGAAACCTTTTTGATATCATAGGAATTTCGAATATTTTTCTTGCATGTTTCGTCACTTACAGGTAAGGTGATTCATGAGAAATTGAACACTAAAACGATGTCGAGTGAAGTCATATATACAAATTTTCAACATGCCACAATAAATTGACTATTGAAAATTATCATTTTTTCGATGTATAATACTATAAGTACATATTCCCTTTTTTTGATTAAAATAAAGCATCCTTATTGACTCTAGATGTCCTCTTTATTTTATTTAAATACAATTTGAAAATATGACTTTAGTTTACTAATTTGTTAAGAAACCAAACATTTTTTCAAAACATAGATAGTTCTGAAAATATATTTAAATAAGACTAATTCTGAACATTTATAATTTATTATATTGTAAAGTGTCCTGATTTCAATAAAAAATATCATACTATCCACCATTTTAATTGGAATTAATCAATTTGTATTCCTTTTATACATTTTAATTCGATACCCTTAATAATATATCTATCTAAAATTCAAAACTATCGAAATAAAAAAACACACATATATTTATTTCAATCTGTTATGGTTCATTGAATGATTTTTTAAATTATATTTATAACTGCAGTGTAGACGTATCTTAATGAAAACGACACGAATATAACTGTCTGGCCTACTCCATACAGGGACAGTTTAATTACGGAAACAGACTATTCAACTTCGCATACGTAATTCGTTACGTGTATATTAATACAATATTATTACAATATTCCGATCTAATTTGATGGTGATGCGTTTTAAAATTGATCACGTACGTTGATTCATGTCGTTGGCAGTAGAATTTGTTTTGCGTGTCGGTTCTATGAAACGTTCGTGTTAACTTAACTCGAATTCGCTATGTAAATTTAATATTTCGCGTAATGAAATTGTTATTCGATGGACGTACACGATGAATTATGGCCGTTTAGAATTGGACGTTTTCAATTTGATAAGTGTGTTTTTTTTCGATCGTGTACGCATACTTGATTAGGTTTTGGTGAATAATTATTCCGTTTTTTTTATTTGATAATTATGTATATTTTTTTAGCACGTTCAGTATATTTTAATATTTACGTCAACATGTAAATTGTATAAGTCGGACCCTTTTTTTTCTTTTTGGTGAAATATTTCGCATAATTTTTATGATAAACATGCGCGACATTTTTCTGAAACTTCTGACAAATTCCCTATCACATATCCCGAAAAAAAATCATAGGAATTTCCCGCATTTTGTCCACACACTTTTCCCAAACATTTTTGTTTTTCGAGCAAACATTTTAATTTTCAAAATTCACGTCTAAAAATCGAGAACAAAAACCTCGCACACAATTAACCCATTTTCCACAAAAGTCCTCGCACTCGAACAACACCGGCCAGCATCATTAGGGACAATAAAATTCAAACAACCCACCGATGACCGAAGAAGAAGCCCCGCACGGAAATAAAGAAGCCATTGTTTCCCATCATCAATTATTGGGCATGCGATGGAACGATCATCGCGCACAAAATCCATTATTTCGTGCACGAAATATCGCCACTTTACGAATTCCCTGTTTCTAAACGTGACACTTTCTCCTGTGTAGTCGCACTAGGGAAAATACAGTCTCGTTTTCTTCGGTGTGGTGAAGATGGCGGTTTTTTTTATTATTTTTCTTTTGCACGTTTTACTTTCATGTTTGGCATGGGATGAAAAACGTTGTGTGCCGGGCGAGTTCACCCCTCGGGCGCTTTTGCTCTATTGTACGTGTGCATCGTTGCATACTGGGTATGTGTACTTTATTGCTTTTTTATATTGTATGTGTATGGTAAATTATTAAATTTTATTCGTATTTTAGTATATGATGTTTTATTGAAAAAATATCGGATTTTTCGATGCGAAAGAGATTTTTTTTTCAATGTACATATGTTCGAAGGATAAAAAAAATATGATAGATTTTCTTTATTTAATCTTCTAGTACTCGTCTTTGAAACAAAAAAAACTATTCTTAAATATTGTTGAAAATAACTTTTTAGAAATTTGAATAAATTTATCTAAAACTTTTTAAAAGAAGAGAAAAAATATTTTCATATAATACTTTTATAACATCATTTTGAAATAACTTTGAATAATAATAAACTTCAAAAAAAATAAATTAAATCTCTATCTATTTAAAAATAACATAGAACTAGTAAAAATAATGTAAATAATCACTTTTTCAAGCTTTTTATATACGTATTAGGGTGTCAGATTTACCGAAAATTTCATTTACAAGTATCCAGTAAAAAATTCTGTTTACTAGTTTTACCAATAATTACCGGAATTTTGAAAAAAAGCTGAAAAAAATCGAAAAAAATAACGAGAAGCCGAAAAACTAAAAATACTTTCCCAAAAAAAAACACTTTTCCAAAAATTTAGAAAAACATTTGCTAAAAAAATGTTAAAACTTCAAAAATATTCGAAACACAAAACAAAAAACGTTTTTATTTACCGGTAAATGTTAAATACAGTAGTTAAATGTTAAAAATTTACCGGTAAATTACCGCACTCTTTATAAATCATTTACCGGTAAACCGGTAAAGACATCCCTGGTACGTATTTTCACTAATGCTATCAAAAATTTCAACCCAAGAGAGTCATTTGTGAGTTAATTATTACGAAAACTCTAAATTAAAACATTTTTGCAAGTTTCGGCATAAAGATGCAAAATTGAAATTTAAAATTAAGTATTAATCTTAAATTTAGTATGAAAACCTCGATTTTTTTGCAGAAATTTTGAAAAAATTCGAAGAAGAATGAAAAGATATAAACATCGAATCCAAAAGTAAATTGACCGAAAATTGAAAAAATCTTTTCCATTACAACTCCTACACAAATATTATATAAACAAATTTATACTCATTTCCATACAAATACAAACAAATTTCTAAATAAACTATATGAAAACATGATGCTGAATTATATTCGGTACATTTCAGCCGTATCAAATGAAAAATGAGAAAAAAATCACGATATCGGATTTTCCGATAGCGAAAATAAAAAACGTGCACCGGAAACCATTCTACTTCTTTTTCATTCCCTTATTTTAAGGGTTTCGAAAGTGAGCAGTGGAAATTTCGAGTGGAGAAAACGACACGCGCCCCATGGGCATTTCGCTTTTCCAACGTCGTGAAAAGCTCCACGGGCGGAAAAACTCTCGGAAAAACGACTGGGAAAATTTTGGAGGTCAGCAGTGCTCCTGTGTCCCAAATCAATTTTCAAACGGTGATAAATGATCTCCGGCGATGGAATGCGAGTGTATGTTGTGCTGAGTTAATGAGAAAATTCGTATATAAACAAGTATAATAAATTATTTTGCAAAAATATGCTTTTAAAATTTATTTTTTGTACATTTTCATTGTTGAAATTAAATTAAATTAAAAAAAATTGTGATTAACAATTCAAAATTATTTATAAGTGCTACTAATGCATAATTTGATTACTCATATGCAATCTGAGCGTATAATTTTGTTACTCGTATGCATGGCGTACAACTAATTAAATGAAATACATGAATATATTTTGTATTGATCCATAATTATATTAAGCAGTCATGAAATAGTAACGTGTAAAAAGTTTTATTCAATATTTATTTAATGGATTTTTTAAATTATTTAGTTACGATTGATTACGAATATAAAATTATTTTGATATCGATAATTTGAACATGTTTAATACTACATTTGTTAGTTGCGTAAAATATGTTTAATACCAATTCATTGAAACTTCAAATAATTTAAACATAATTTCATTTCTAAACAATGAAAACAAAAGATCAAATATGCTATCTCTTATTTGCAAACTCATTGTTTATTCTATAACGAATGCTAATTAAAACTTAAATGGGAACGCAAACTTTCTCACTTATCTACAAGATTTTGAACAAAATCAGTCAACTAAACGCAACCAATCCATGAAAATTCACATAATATTTCAAATTTTTATAACTATAATCATTTTCTTATAATTTCGTATAAGCATTTTTCAATATAAGTGGAAAATAATGTTATTTTTCTTATACAGATAACCAATGACCTTTCGAATATCACTCAAACACAGTAACCTTAATATCACGGTTTGACTTACACGAATCCATACTTTCCACAAAAAAACTTATACGGAACAAAACGTATAAAGCGAAAAGCACCCAGAGACACGTTTCGCCCAAAAAAAATATATACAAGAAAATCTGCGAGATTAGCGCGAAATTTTCCCACCTCGTCTTCCCCGCTTTTCCTTCTCGCTTTCCCATAACATTTTTTTGCGTTAGGCCAGTACTACACACACACGAACCGGCGCTCATTTCCGGACGGGAGCAAATGGCGAAAGGAAAGTTGACTTTTATGACGGCAACTTATCTCCGCGTTTCAGCAACAGATGCCACGAACAATCGATACCGCAAAATCCTTTGTGGGAGCAGTCCTGAAAGCGAATCCTGAAACACGTGCGTGTGTGTTGGTTCATCTGTTCGCTTATTTCCCGCCGCTTGAGGTTCTGTCAATAAGAAAGTGGAGGAATTTGTTATGTTTTTTTTTTCGGTGCTCAATTGGTTCGGGTTTGATTTATGTTCGGCCAGGCTAAAGCTGTTGAGTGATTTATAGTTAAAATATTGTGTTGTTTATGAAAGGTTTTTTTATGAATTTTTTCACAGGTATTTTGATATAATATTAGAATAATCTAAATTAATTAATTTAATGTGAAATGGAGAAAAAAATCAAATGCTTTGAATTTGATTATTGAATGCAAAAAAAATAAGCCTATTTATATAGGTTGTGCACAGGTGTTTAATGCAACAGGCGCTTTTTTGTGTCTAACTTTTTGAGTTTAATATTGTTCGAAATGTTTAGGAAAAAACCACTTACATTAACATGAAATCTTATACACGAGCAAAGTTAAACCATGAAATTAAGAATATTTCTGTGAGAAAATTCTCAAACTTATATAGAAAACTTACTAACTTTTCTAACCAAAAACTTCATCTCAAATTAAACAAGTGATAAATTTCTCATAACATTCAGCAAACCATCAAACAAAATTTTTATAAATTTACAAATAATATTTTCTTTCAAAATATCAAATTTATATTACAGCAAAAAAATTTTAACAAAACCCAAACACCATTCCCGATAATCCAGATCCGAATCGTCATAAACTTTATATGACAATCGAAGGTTTTATTGCGATTTTCGGTACACAAACACACAACATGACGTCTCGAGGTCGACGTGTGACAATAATGAAAACGAATATCGCATTAGTTTGAGGTTAATTGACACGCTATTTTTATATCGATTTATATTTTTCAATTTACATCATTACGATAGTAATTTACGCAGTGTGCGACCAGCGATTAAATTCGCACATTGGGTGGTCCGAAAATAACAAGATAATTTTAAAAATTCTTTGATCTGGCGAATTAGTGGGACGAAATTGAATCGAAAATTATTCTCGGATTATGAAATTTTACGCAAAAATTTTGTTTATCATAAATCAAAATTTATATCGGTTATTAAATTATATTTGATTGAATTTTTTTTTTAAATGTGATAATATTCTTTAACGGCGTAAACGAAAACGATTCATTTCGTTTCATATGACGATTTTCCTCAAAAAAGAAATTTGGGAAAACGTTCCATCCGTAATTATGGGATTAGTATAATCATCTGAATCCATAAAGGACACAACATAAGGACCTTAACGATCGGAACATATTGTGAAAAGACAAGCCGAAAGTTACACTCGTTTCGTTACACGACTTCGTTTCCGGAAAAACCCATTCAAACGAAAGGACTTTTCGTTTTTCTTACATTTTTCCGTAACAATGGAGCTTCCTTAATGCGGCTTATTTCTGAGAAAAAGTACCGGTCGACTGACACGTTTCGATTCTTGCAGAAGATGTTTTATTATCTTTTTTTTTAAATGTGATTTTTTTTGTGTATTTTCACAATGCACGTATTCGAATTTTCGTAATTGAATTTTTCGGATGGTGATTTAATTTTGGGTTGAAAACGTGTTTTTTTTTTTCAGCCATTTCGGAATGATTGAAATTTTCTTTGTATTTTACGTTGAGTATTCTATTGAATACGTTTCTGAATAGTTGAGCATAATAGAGACCCTTTTCAAAATGTTATTTATTCGCTTGAATGCATTGTTTTCATTACAATTGACAAAAATATTTCCATTATATAAACTACACTTTAATCGTCCGCTAAACAATTTGCACTAACGTTATGTTTTCATTATTATGATAATGGCTTAAGTAACCTTTTAGGGTAACAAGAAAATTGAACTTTTGTCCATAATAGAGATTCATTTGAATGAATTTTCATTATTTTTCTCTTTAACAAAATTCTTTTAATTCTATCCTAACATAAAATTCGTTGCATATAAATACTTTTGCTTGATTATATGAATATCGTTGGAATAAAAAGGACAAGTGGATATTAACTATGTCATAAAACAAGAATAAACCCTACATATGTTTTCTGTAACAAATTATATCTTCATGCGCAAACATTTAACCACAATTTGAACTTGCTTGATTTGCGGTCTTATACAATACACTATTTAGAATAGGGACTGTTATTTCATTTATTATATGTAGATTAGTTAGGTATATATCATAGAATCCCAGCACGAATTTGCACAAAATGAGATAAGATTTAATATCCAAAATAAACATTATCAAGACAAACTAATTACAAGAATATTTTCAACATTGACTTTCATCAATAATAAACTTTTCATATCAAAATACATATTTTTTTATTAAAATCCGTTCTATAAATACCACTCTTGAAAAAAATACTCTAAACAGCCAAAAGGAAACGCGTAATATATATAGCACATAATAGACTTGTTGTCTCATAATAATTGTGCAATAAATGGTGCCCATGTTAAAACGTGTCTCGCGTTAGCAAGACTGCAGCCGAATTATAGCCCATTGTCTTCTGGATGTCTGGCCGACAAAAGCATTCGACAATGGCGTCTGAAAGATACAAGGAGTTGTGGCGTCATCAGGAAAGATCCTTGTCCGGGCTTATGGGGAGAGAGATTAATGGCTTCATTATTGTGTCTAATCCAGTGCATCCCTGACACGACTATGTGCGAAAATCTCGCGTGTCATGTGTGATTTTGGATGTATATAATCGATTTTTGATTCGGATATATTTGCCACTTTCAGTATATATAAAATTATTTGTTATAGAATGATTGAAAGGTTCGATCTCAGACAATACGGAGATGATCCGACCTTCTCGTCTGAGTATTCATCCATTTAGTCCATGAAAACGGAGTGTATGAAAAAAATGTATTTCTCAATAGCAAAAAAAACATCATATGTTCCGTTCGTATCTTTTTCCGTTTCGTAATCCCATCACTCCCTCTGGAAAAGGCGATGTAACCGTTTCAGTGAAAAAATGTCTTAGGCAGTTATTCTAAACAATAGATTCGAAGTACCCTTTTCTGTAATAGACAAAGAGTTAATAAAATAGAATTCGTATAGTACAGAATTGTGTAGTACTATATTCAGAATATTGGTTAGTTGTGTAAAGGTATCCAATTGAATACGGAAAATAAATACTCTTTGATTATTCGAAGCGTTGATTTATTATTGTCATCTGTCATTATTAAATGTGATTGGCAGTCGAACGCAATGTATGACATTTTGAAACATATCAAATAACGAAAAATGCAGGTTTGTACGATTCATCTTTCATGTTTATAAAGGTAAATTTGATCGATGAAGTCATATATCATCATATGCCTAAAAATTAATTTTGATACATTTCACAAAAATTTTACAGATAAATGTTGATATAAATGTTATTTAACTTTCGTTATAAAACACATTGCGAGCAATAAATTAAAAGTCAGTTGAATTTTTCAGAAGTTTTGCAAAAAAAACGCCAGACGGAAAAGTAACAAAAAAATCATTATATAAATTGCAGAAAAATCTGAAATACGTCTTTCCAGTTTATAAATTAAAAAAAAATGTATTCTGTCAAAGAAACTTTTGAGAAATCTCAAAGTTATAAAAGTTCAACGATTTCCTTACATTTATTTAATTTGTACAAAGCACAACTGTATTATTATACGAATATGATTCAATAATCCGAACTCAAAAAGCATTCACGAATCCAATACAAATCATAATTGATTCACAAAATACTACTAATCTGATACGCGAGGTCTTAACGCATTATTTCAGCTTGACCTACTTCGATAATTCCAAAAGCAGAAAATCCGCAATTTGAATAATTTCATATAACACAACAGCGGCAAAAAGGTATCAATTTAATATCGGATCCTTGAATCCAATCAAATCCCATTTCACATAATACGATAAAAAGGAATCGGAGAAATGTCGTTATAATCAAGTTCGATGCCAGCCGTTTTCATACGCGTTATCATAATATTAAAAGAACGTATCGCAACGCGAAAAGATAAGGACACAATTCCGCAACGAAACATAAAAGACTTTTTTTTCTCTGTATCGGAAAAACCATTTTTCTCTCGTCATGTCACTTTCATTCCTACATAATATCGATTTCTTATCTCTTAATATCCCGAAAACCGTTTCGGGAAGTCTAAACTGCGGGAACAACACATTCCGACATATAAACGTCCAAAAGAAAACTCCAGGACGTGGAAAATTAATTTTCTTTTCCTAGACCATAAAAAGCTTGACGAATGGGTCCCGGGGCAATTTAACACATCGTCATCAAACGGTTATTAATTCGGGCTGTTTTATCGCTTTTTGCTCGGCGAAATTGCCCCAGGTGAGAAAAGGGGGTAGTTTTTGCGTCGCGGGGTGTGTAGTTGGAAAATGTTCACATAGTTTCTTGTTAGGGGCGTATTTGTCCAATATCAAGGGTCGTCCAATGGACGGGTGGGTCTTGAGAAATGTCCGTCGACAACTGGTGCTAAAACCATATATTTCAGTCTGCTGAACGCCTCTGGTATGCTCGCGCTGTTGTTTTATTTTTTTCTGTAATTTTATTTTATTTGGTTTATTGCGTTTCTGTCCCTTCCATGTTGCGGATGATGGCGGCGATATTTTAAAAGTTGTGAAAATGTGTTGTAGTATATAAAAATATATGCAGCGTTGGAAGTTAATATGAAGTTTTAAATATTTGGCTCATTCCTGTTTTTACATCTATCTTAAAATTACTTACAGAAAAAATACTTTCAATTTCCTTTTCATATTAATTTTTCATGAAAATTCCTCTATATTATTTTTAACGCTTCCTTTTGAATATTAGAAAAGCAATTTTTCAGTATGGAATTACAATATGACAACATAATGGTTAGTTATTATGTTGTTACTTTAATTAAGCCGGAGTATTTTATATTCATTCAAATTTATCTGAGTATTATAACACATTTTCCGATACGTTAAAATCTTAGAATACCGCACAAAATTCCAACATGGAAACAATCGAAACACAATACCGTAGAAAAATATCCAATTTCCCAAAAACAATCGAAACAATCAAACGAACCTTTCGAAAACAAAAAGCGACTTAAAATTTAAAAATTTACCCACTCTGAAAGATAAGATCCAGATCATTGAAAAGTTTCTATTTTTTCTTAAGGGCAGTTCGTTGTCGCGGTTAAGTGAAACCGTGTTTTGTATGCGACTCTCGCAGGATTAGGGACAAAAGTGGGACTCTTCTTCCTTCATTACGTTCCGGGCCATCGAAAGTGTATACAGGATGATAGCGAAATAACTGACAATAAGATTGTGAACAATGGAGGAAATTCGCAGTGGAAAATCGAAGCAGATTTTGTGAATTTGTACCGTGAAATTCGGATCCTCTATTTTATACGGATTCGTAAACTTGAAACGATTGTTTGAGTTTTTAATGCTTTTTTCTCGTATATTTTTACATTGTATATAATACAATATACTTTTTTGATTAAAATTACTTTATTTTTGTAATAAATTTTTTTTATTCGATTCCGATTCATATAAATTTAATAAAATGGGTTATAAACTTTATTATATTTCTACCGTTAGCATAAAGTGATTTTATAACATGTTTCATATAAATTTTTATTCGCAAAATATACTGATACTTTTGTTGAAAACTTAATGAGAAATCGCTGCTGAATATGCTGAAAAAATATTTATGAATATAGCAAAAAATATTTTTGAAGATTCTCGTTCATTTAAAATTTTCAGCAAATTTCACTAGTAATGGTACCAAGCTTTGAGAACATAATCTGAACATTTCATAAAATATACTTGAGTGAAAACACGCATCTGCTCGTATTTCAAAGCACGTATTTTATATTATGGAATTTTTTCGATCATTTTCTTCAGAAAGTAAAAACACATGCGATCACTTTTTACAAAACTACAAATAATAAATCTGTTGTTCGACAGATTTTGTTTTTTCGGAAATATTTGTATTTTTTTTTATATAATAATTTTGTTTACTGTAAGATTCATACTCAATCCTTCACTGTCAAAAGTTATGTTCACAAACTCAAATAGATCGAACGAATAAAAACAACAACCCTTCCTTAGAAAAAGGCTTTTCTCACGAATTTTCCCTCCCCAGCTGTTAGGTATCAGCACGAAGCAATTTTCTCTTTGTTGTTTGCGGTCAAATTTCGATTCTTCGCAAACAAAACGTGTCATTGTCTCAATCCATATTTGTTTTTATTTATTGTAGACTATTTTTATATATAAAACGAAAATGACTATTTTAAAACTTCTTCTAAAATATTTTTATTTACGAATAGTGAAAATATTAAAAACATCGCGTTTGAAAAAGAATTTTTTTTACGAGCTTTCTACTTAGGTATATAAATGGCGATGTCGTGTCGGTTGAAAGTTCTTTTCATTACTTTTAATGTTCGAACTCAACAAGTTGAAAAACAATATTCATATCTCTTATATAATATAACGGAAGCGAAGTTTTTGACGAGCGAACGTTCCAAAATTTAATATTACATAAACGCGTTACATTAAATCCCGTTACATATAAATTTCGAAAAATCTATAATCATAAAACGTTTATATTGATTAAAAAAATAAATATATATAAGTATAACTCACCTTTTGAATTGGACTATAGCAGATTTCAAATTCACGATCTTCAAATTGCACTATTCATTTACACGATGTTTGATCATGATAAATTTACAATAGTTGATTGCCGAAAATTCAATTTCGCACATCGTAAAATTTTCCCGGTATCTCGTTACTAATGAACGGGTATAAATTAACCCTTTAAAGGTCGAGCCGCGCAAAATAAATAAGTCTAGAATTTACACGTCGATTACGCACGCCTCGATAATTCCGCCCTCATAGAACAATGATATAATATATATTGAAATTCGTATTTTGTATTAAAATATATAATACGCGGTCAGCAGATGGTTATATTGATATTCGAACACTCCTCGCGTTAATTTGTCATTGAAAACAATGAAGACGGACAACAATCAATCTAATGACTTCCTTACAAGCCTTTGACCTCCTGCTGCTTCGGTGCGTCTCTCCAATTATGCTTTACTCCAATTATTTATTAAAAAAAACAACTCGTTATGTACGTTCAAGTGTTATATTAAAAATAATTTTTGAGTTGGTTCCGGTTTGTTGTATTAAAAATATATTTTTTTAATAATTTAGCGGATTATGTTTATCGGGCACATTATTTTATAAGCGAATTAAATTTTCTATAGACGTTGCCTATTGATAACTTTTGATTAGTTTTGAAAATCTTTGATCGAAATGTGTCGACGGTTAACTCTACGAAAGCTTGAAAACAACTGACGAATTTTCCTCGTAGTCTCGCCGGGCATTTTCATTTTCCAAAGTCGAGCGTGCACGTTCGATATTTTCAGCACGAATAATCGTTTACTTTCGATTTATTCACAAAATTTGTACAATTATTCAATTATGTCTATGTTAAATACAATATTAAATAAATATTTGTCATATTAAATCCAGATTTTTATATTTTTTGATATATTTTCTACAAAAATATATGAAATGGATTTTAAGTTTTTGAATCATAACATAAATGACTATTGATATGTAATATATGTTTTAAATTATTATGAATAAATTTTAAACAAAATTTTCATTCAAAATATCGAAAGTGTATATTAACTTTTGTATCCCCCTACTCATGCCACTGAAACGTTCGATGTAATTCAACTATGTAGTTCCATGTTGTGTCCTTAAAGTAACTAAAATCTTAACTCAAAATTGTTTCTTCATATTTTTGATTTTAAAACAGCTCAAATAAATAAATTAAATGAGTTTACCTCAAATAAATAAAACATTAAAAAAAATTATATTTAACCACACTGCGTACAAAAAAACAATTTAAATCCAATAACAATAAAATTATAACCACAAGAATTCGAATTTGTTTGATTCAACTTTGGATATCGTTTATTTTTAAACGAGAAATAACAAAAAACCCTAGTTTCGCTTAATTTCAGAATTTTTTTTATAACTAGTCATATATTTTAAATAGTTTTGTTTTGATATAGAAGTTTTTATTTATATTTATAGATTAAATATACTTTAAAAAAACAAAAAAAATAAAATTTGTCTACCATATTACCTTTCATTTGGGTATTATTATGGCGCAAGTGCGAAATTTTGTTTTTTTTTCTTAAAAATCGAAATAATAATAATAAATCGAAAACTATAACACCTTAGACTAAGGTATATTAGATTTAAAATGCTCCAAATAACATAACTTATTACCTTTTTAAGACTTTAAGGCGACCATATAATTCTGTATATACCAGTATATTACATATATGTATGACCATTTAAAGATTCATTATTAAAATTTTATGATTTACATATCTTTTTCTTATAATATTAATCAAAAATTGTGATTATATTGAAATCATTATTTTACACAAAAATTCAAGCTGAAATAAATATTTTTTCAACATCGTCCATCCCTCAAACGAATTTACTATAAAAAAAGATCCTCAACTGAACCAATTACGCACAATAACAATTTAATTATAATCTCATTAAAAGCGGATTCTTCCACCGGTTCAATCTCAGCCACAAACAAATCGCATCGTCTTTTTAATGAAAGAAAATTAAATTTATACGAAAAGCCAGCGCAGTTTATTGCCGGCAATAAACGGCAGCGTTTTTACAGCGAACTCGTTCGCACGAAAAAAAATAATATATAACGCCATATTAGGGAACCCATCAAAATTCTTTTATGAAACATCGCCGGGGATTTCGTTTCGGATTCAATTCTGCAAAATGATGTTTCGTGGAGATGTGTTATCTTCCGCGAGGCGCTTTTCTGAAAGTATAAGCTTACTAATCTGAAAGGTCGCAGGCTTTAAATAATGAATTGTATAAAGTGTGTGATATGTGAAAATAAATGTCGGTTATTATCGAAAGTGTTCTTTTTTAATTAGACACGTATTAAATGGTGTTTCAAAATGTTTTTATCGCGCGTCGAATTTGCACAAATTTGAATACGAAGTTGGTGAAAAGACCGAATGTTTTGCATTCTAATTTGAATTTTCATAACTCTCGCGCTTTTGAAAGCACTTTTAATACGTTTCCTCGAGTAATGTTTATAACAAATTATAAATTTGAATAAATGAATAGAAAAATATATATATTTAAATTGCTTTTGTAATTCGAAGAAAACACGAAAACAATCAAAGTTATGCGATGAAAATATCTGAATGTATAGTCATCGGATTTTTATCTGATTCCAATAAATATTTTCAAAGTATAGTCGAGTCTCAATTTATATGGTAATAAATTTATTCGATATTATCAATTGTATTTTGTATGTAAAATTTTATTTTATTTTATTTTGATATGAAATGCAATATTTTCAATTAATTATAATTTTTTCTACCAAGATATTTTTTATAATTTCGTATAATATCGTCGATTCACTACACAAATAAAAAAATAACCCAAGTTCAATCACAAAAAAAGTTGTTTTCAAACATTCCAGTAAAAACTTAATAAATTACCCATAAGGTGACTAGTTCGCAAATATTTTCCCTTTTACTTTTCCAATAGGCTTTTCTCCTCAGAGCGAAAACACACTCAACCACCCCTTCAAAAAAAACATCATAAATCCCGTTAATTTCAGCAAAACGACACATTTCACACACCCAGAAAAAAAACCTTTTTCACTTATATTTTCACCGTTTTATATCCTCCTTTCAGGACCTTTCTTCATATAAATTGTTGAGAACGTAAAAGGCTACGACCCACTTCGCCCACGTTTTCCGCACAGACATCGTACGAAACAATCAAGTCTTACACTTTTATTCAATTTCGTTACACCGCGATGCACATTTCGCCTTTTTTCCCGCCCCGACGTTTTCCTGTTGGGGAAAAGCGGTGGAAATTCCGGGAAAATTTCGCACGTTCGCGATGCATTCTCGACGCCATTGCGCTTTTGTATGTAAATGGAAAAATGGGGTCGTGCTTTATGCGAGACGGTTACGATTTAGGTTTATTAAGTAGTTTTTAAAATGTTCTTTAATTTCGAGCACGTCCCGGCGACAAGGAAAGTATCTTAGTGAGTGTTTGTGACACTTTTTATCAATTTGGTTTGATACCATTCTTTTAAATTGTATTTTTATATATTTATGGTGTATATGATTTTTTTTTAATGTTTGAAAAAATTAGATTCAAAATAATTGTTTTTTTTTTATTGACGATTTTTTAATATGCCAGTGATTAATTGATTATAATGTTTTTTTTTTGTCATTGCTTTGTTGTAATTTTATATTACTATCTGTTGAATTTTTGCTTGTAGTGAAATGTAATAAATTAAACCTATTTCTTGAAATAATTCAACGGGTGACCGACCGACATTTCCTCAAATCACACTGGTGCACACGACTTAGCGACAATTTTCAAAATAGTATAACTATTGTAATTTGATGAAATCATTTCCGTAAACACCTAAGTCTCTTTTTTTATAACTCAGATCAGCGGTGGTGAACCTTTTCTTGAACGAAACGAACCGTTTTTAGAACGACAAAAGGTTTGCCACCACTGATTTAAAAAAGAGAATTTAATGTATACGTAAACGATTTCATCAAAATTATAATAGTTATACAATTTAGAAATTTTACTGGAATTGTGTGCTAACGTCGGTGTGTGCAAGCATCTTGTGCGCTAGCGTCGTGTGCGTCAGTGTGATTTGAGCAAACGTATGGAAACCATTTAATCGTGATTTTATTTAAATAAATAAAAATAATATGCAAAAAAGCTCTGCAGATAATTCATAAAATATGTTAAAATACTAGACATGTTCAGAAATTAAGAATACTAAATTTTTATATTTTTTTTTAGAAAAAGTGTATTTGAAAAAAAATTTCAGGATATTTTTGATAAACTTGTTAACTATTTTTCCACATAATCACAATGTTCATACAACACATTCAGCAATCGTATGACACTTTATTGACTATATATCGCAATGCTGCACAATATTTTTTTGCAAAAGAGCCATCTTAAACTTCTCTGTTTTGCTTAATTTTTGTTTTGTTTAATTCTTGTTATGCTTAAAAATGCAGGGGCGGCAAATTTAGAGTTCGTACAGGATGGCAGAAATCCACGCTACGCCACTGGTCTAACGTGAGATTCTTTTGACACAAAAACGCATTTTGGTGCTTTCAGTTTAGTGTTAAACGTTTTTCGTTATAATTTAAAAATTTCGAAAACATGGGCGCTTCAGTCGCGAGAGCTTGCGTCGTGTGTGCTTGCGTCATTTGAGCTTGCATCGTGTGCGCTTGCATCGTGTGAGCTTGAGTCGTGTACGCTTGCATCGTTATGCGCTTGCGTCGTGTATTGGATAATTTGATTTGCGCTTATTGTTAGATCTGGGAATCGAAGCCCTGATAGCAAACGTCTGCAAACCAATGCTGGTACGACTGTGTCAAAACATGGATTGGTATTTCCGTCTATCAATTCTAACGTCTGTCATTCGCTCCAATCAAAAAAGTTTATAGTAAATAAACCAATATTTACCACCCGATCCTCTTTTTACACGGGGGATACGTTCCAGAGACTACCGTGTAAATAAAAAACCGTGTAAAAAATATATGGTGAACAAACAAAAATTGTAGATAGGTTCCATCACTATATTTGGATAGAACTTCCATTCAAATGTACTGTATGAAAAATGTGTAATGTGAAAAATCATCGTAAAATATCGAATTTTTTATTTAAAAGTATAATTACGTACATATAATTATATCAGTATAATGGCCTGCATCGAATCTTACCATTGTGGCATAATAATACATATTTTTATTGTTTTTATACCGTGTTAAAGGGAAAAATCCATGTAAAAAAAGTAATCGGTTCATCTTCCTTGAACCGTGTAAAAAGAGAACATATTTCAACCGATTTTCGCATCAACATTTTGATTTAAAAATTCTTAATTCTATTTTTTTTAATATTATTTCTGGTTTCTGTCAATAATTTTAATGATTATACCTGTTATTATTTCAAATTGTTGACTTTCTATTGATTTTAATTCTGACATTGTTTTCCTTTTACAGTTAGCAACGAAAATTAAGTTCCTTAGATGGAAATAAAAAGTGAAAAGTCAGAATGTTTCTCTTTTACCAACTGTACATTTTGCTTCGGAAAAAGAAACTTAAAATTCATATTCGAAAAAAATAAAAGCTCCTCAAAATATTCTACTATGATAGTTAAATTCTTCAATATACAAGTAACAAAGAATTACATTTACAGTTAACGTACAGTTAATTTGTTTGTAGCATCAGCAACGTAATATAATAACTATATTTTTTTTCTAGATAAAAAGAGTTAGTGAAGACTTAAAAATATGTGAAATATGTATTGAAAAATTGATCGAGGCGCTCGAGTTTAAGCACAATTTGGACTGTTTTATCATTTCGAAACAATCAAGTAAGCATTATCATTTGATACATTTGTGTTTTCCAAACACATTAATTTAATACTATTAAGATTATAAAGCGTGATAAGTATTGAACCAGATTGTCTTTAATTTTTTATAAAGCCATTAAAGAAAGTTTTTCCTTTGTTGTTTTGGCCAAAAAATGATGTGGGGAAACCTATTATGCCATGGTGGTATACTCGTACATATACATTTTTTTGGGCCACTCTGTATTTATATTTTCATTTAATTTATGAAATTTTCTATTATAAAAAGGTGCAATAAAATATAAAATATTACTTACCTGAATGCTATTTTATTTAAATGGAATTGTGACAAAATATTTGAAAATTATTATGTCGGTTACGACTGTTGCGAACCACTGGTTCGCAACGAGTGTGGTCCCGGCGCGGGAAGCGTCCCCTCGCGGAATAACGTGAAAATGCACGAAAATTTTGTGATCTTCTTGCCTAATTTTACATATTTTTCAAGCTTTTTTAAAAGCAGTTTGGATAAACACTTTGTAATGCATACAGGTAAATCAAATTTACTTTAAATTATTTTATTGGTATTTCGAAAGTTGTATGTTTTCGTAATTCTTTTGGGATTAGGTGAGAAAAATTTCGAATGTACTGTATGCAATAAAAAGTTTTCATCGAAGGGAAATTTGATTGATCACTTTGTAGTGCATACAGGTAAATCAAATGTCTTTTGTATTACTTTATTGGTATTTTGAAGGTTTTATGTTTTTGTAAATCTTTTGTGTTTTAGGTGGAAAAAATTTCGAATGTACTGTGTGCAACAAAAAGTTTTTCTCAAAGAGCAATTTGAATTCTCATTTTGTAACGCATACAGGTAAATCAAATTTACTTTATATTATTTTATTGATATTTCGAAGATTGTATGTTTTTGAAAAACTTTTTGTTTTTAGGTGAGAAAAATTTCGAATGTGATGTTTGCGGTAAATCGTTTGCAAGAAAAGTTACACTGACAAGGCACGTGAAAATCCACACCACTACCCAACTGCACAAATGTGAATATTGCGAAAAGACTTTTATTCAAATTTGCAATTTAAAGCGACATCACAAAACGCATACATAATCGAATAATTACTTTTAAATGTTAATATAATTGAATATTAAATTTTATTCTAATCCTAATACAATTTTTTTAAAGTGATTGCCTTTACATCTTTTATATTTATTTTTTCTTTAAATATTTGTTACAGGTCAATACCACAATAGTTCTCGGAAATTACTTATATAAATTTATATTATTATACATATATTATCACAAATATATGTATATTACTTATATTAGTTCCACTTTTTTTTTGTTTGTGGTCAAGTAATTTGTATACAAACATTTTTTTACATAAAAATAAATGTAATATTTTTTGAAAAAGACTAATCATTTTAATATCAAATACTTCCGAAATTTTATTAATTAATTCTTTTAAATAAGTGCGTTTAGCTTTCCCTGACTGAGAAATGCGGCGTTAGGCCCAACCCCCCACGTTCAGCTTTTCTATAAGGAAAGTGGAAGGGAAACACGTTTCGATACGCTATATTGACATGGTGCAGAATGATAGCGTAGTTTATCCCAAACTGACGTTACAAACGTCAGAATGGTTAATTTTACGAGTAAAAATCTATGAATTAAGCAGTTTTCGAACTGGGAAAATTTTCGGTGTGAAAATTCTGGGTGTGAACTTTCGTGGGGGTGGAAATTCGCGGTATGGAAATTCTCGGTGTGAACTTTCGCGGGGGTGAAAATTCTCGGGTTGAACTTTCGGGGGTGAACTTACTGGTAGTGAACTTCCGTGACACCGTCTTGCAGTGGACCATAGTTTCCCAAACTTATTTTCCCCATGGATCACTGAGTGAGTGGACACACAACTGGTCGACAATGATGATGATGATTTTTTAAATATGGCAACACGTTCATCTGTCAAATAGCGAGCGGTGACATAACCTAAACGGCACCAAAATGCCGTTCATGCGTGGACCCGGTCCTGTAAGGAGAACGATAGACTACTTAAAATCCGGCACATTGCAATTGCACAAGCAAGTTCGCATTTTCACAATCAACTATAACACTTTTGGCAAACACCACGAGGGAGCCAAACAATTTGTATTTTGGGAACTGCCCAAACTCCAATACGCAAACCCCACTGTACAGATAGCCACGTTCCGGAACATAACACCTTTGCCCTTCATCAAATGCTACATGGAGAACGGCCGCGAGATGCTCATCGATTTGGACAACAGGTCTCAGGAAGATATACTCCAACATTTAATCACTGTTGTCGGGAGGTCGGAGTCTGTCGTTGATGAGAGTGTTCTGTTCCAGCAAAGAAGAGATAACCCTGCTAACTTCGGTGTGGGGTGTAAGAGGCCTTGTATTTGTGAAGTGCGCGGACAAGTTCCGTGTCCCGGTGTAGTTATGCTTCCTAAACATATGAGAGGTAAATACAAATACTATCTCAAGGATGAGTTGAATAAGTAGTGATGGCTTGTGTCATAATTGAAATCGTGTTCGGACTATGATTAATACAATTGCATTTACTTAATCGAAGAAATTGCATTGTAAATATGTTGTAAACATTGTAATTGTTTATTTCAAAGTGTACAGTATGAAGACAATGAAAATAACTCGAATAATAATATAGATAAGATTAATTCAATTTTATAGTAACTTATCCCATCCCATGATTTATAAAATATGATTTTCAATGTTTTCATTTTAGTACTCTGAATTTTTAATATACATAATATTAGTATTAGTTTAAAAATATATCTTGAAAGTTATTTATGACTTTTATTTTACAAATATTGTGTAAATATAAAAAAAGGATATTAAAATGTCTATAAATCACACAAAAGTATTTATATTCCTAACGTTCTGCATAAAGCGTAATATTTCTTAGCCATCCGAGGATTTTCCAAACATCCATATAAATCATTTATTTTAAGACAATCTGTCTTACTGAGACTTTGTCTTTGCCCAATTTTGGCTCCTTTAATCTTCGTAGATATAGTCGGTTTCCCTCTTACCTTTGCAAAATAATCTTCTCCATAATGCATTATTGAATCAAAATCATATTCGAAGGCATAACTTGTATTTTTCAAACTTTGCTTTTCAAAGTTTGATTTGTATGCTAAAAAAATTTTTAACATATTAAATTTTACTTAAATTCATATTGATTGCATAATACGCAAATATACCTGGAGAAATGTTATCAAAATGTATTTTCACAAAACGATCCCTATCGTCTCTTGATTGTTCATGAAATATTCCTAAAGCATGCATAATTTCATGAATCGCCCTTCCTTCATTACCTAAACAATTAGGACCTCTTCCATCGGGTGGTTGCAACGACAACAATTGTGCTCCGCCCAATTTTCCCACAAATGACCAACACCCCTTTAATTTTAATTTAATAACCATTTAAAATTAATCACAACCACATAAATTTTAATTTTTAATCGTTACCTTCGGATATTTTACGGGCCATATCAGCAGGTAATCTTTCGACTTTCCATTCCACGGAACGAATTTAACACACGTCATGAATCCCAGTATTCTTATAGCTTGGTAAATTGTTACATAATCTGATGGTTCATATAGTGGACTTATTTGATATGGAACGGTAGCATTTTTCCATAACTTTTCAGGGAATACGTCCCAACGAATACCTACTCTCCAAAGATTGTATAACTGAAAGTTACAAATAGCATGAATTTAATATAAACCACTCTAGAAAATGCATAATATTGCTTTAAGGCATAAGATTTTAATTTGAAATATGTCATGAAAGTAAGTTAATTTATTACCTCATCATTCATTGCCATGTCGCCTTGAAACAGACCTGGCTTTACTTCTGGATCGTGTTCTGATTCCTGTAATTCTTGAACAGTTTCACTATCTAATTTAGCTAAAAAGTATAAAACAATCAATTGGAAATTCCTAATATTATTATATTCAGATTGATCTTACAATTTGTAGGAACAGGAAGGTATACGATATTCGGAACCTTTGGCAGCATTACTCTAGCTTCTTTGCCAACTATGAGCATTGTTATGATTACTAATTTTATCTGTAACTAAAATTATGATTCCTGCTTATCTGGAAACTATTTTGTAAGATCGCCTGTACTATTTTAAAAGTATACCATTTTGGATCCTGATGTAAACACGAAAAATTTTTTTGGAGAAAATCCAGAGATGTTTCAATCTCGAAGTACAGATCAGGACTAAAACATTCAAGTTTGAACGATCGCGCCATAACTGTACTCAAACCGTTAAACTAGTTTGCTTCTCCACACATATAATTCAATAGGAATACTAATTGGTTGTGAACACATGTTGTGAATACTTTATATCAGCGATTCTCAATAACCCTTAAGTCAATTATAAACTTCGAAATTTCCTTATGTTGGTTAATTTTTATAAATGTCGAATCAAATTACAAGTCAAATGAATAAATTTATGACTCCTTTAATTATCAAATAATGAAAAAAACATCTTTATTAAAGTTCATTTAAACACTTTCTACGAATCGGTCATTCGGGGAATTCAGTTGCCAATTGAAACAGCACACATTTTAAAGTGCAAAATTGAAAGTATTGTAGAATAAACATTTCTTAAAATTTTTTTATTTATTTTGACTAACATTGATTCATGGAAATTATATACGCTATAAAATTATTCATGAATAGGATATTCAACTTGTGAAAAGTACCATTATAATTGAGCATTAAATAAAACCAGTTTCGTTTCCATCATCGGCTATAAGATGAAAATGTCGTTACTGAAACTATAAATAACGAAATACAAAACACAATTTTTTTCGTAAATACGTATACTCAAAATTTGAAGCAAACGAATGAGTAAAAAGAAACATTTACAGTTCAAAAAAGAAACCTGGAAGAGAATGTTAAACATTTTCATTTGACACGCCCAGAATATTTAACCAATTCCATTGTCCGAAAAAGAGTGTCAACGACACACTCAAAACAGTAAACAGGCAACGAGTTACATCTGACAAAAATGAGATTTCAAGTGCAATCGTAGAAAACGAAAATCAAGGTAGTAACAAACCATTAATAAAAGAATAATTCGTTTATTAAAAAATTCCTGTTATATTTATAAATGTTTTCATTTAGATACACACAGTATGTCATAATAATATTATTCAAATTGACAATAAATTTAATGAAATATGATGAGAATGGTAAATATATAATGAATGCAATGTGTTATTTATAAATAACATAATGGTAAAACAACACAGCACCCTAGCCTTTGATTTATTTATTAAATAAAAATCACATTTTTATTTACACTACATTGCTTTTTTTTGAGTGTGTTAAAGATTAAACAATAAGTGCATTTATCGATTTTTTTCTCAGGTTGAAAAAAATCAAATATTAATTATAATCCCGATGATATACAAAGCCCAATCGAGTGATCCATAAACTATATTATCATATAAATCAATGTCGATATTTGAAATTACACAGTTTCTAACAACAAAATAAGAAAAACTGGATGTAAAAATACTATTGTTAAAAAATAAGCAAGCGAAAACATAAGGAAAATAGGAAACTATTAACGATATTCTAAGTGACCAGAAAATTCAATGGCGTTGAGTAGTTTAGGATTTTCCACAATAATACAAATATCAAAATAAAAAAAACACTGATCCAAAATTTCTTATATAAATAAGTCTTGCAATTTTTCTATAATAATTATGAATTACTCAAAAAGTCTCACAATATACCCAACTTCATGTTCATGTGCAATTCCACAATAAAAAAAAATAAAACACTTGAGACGTTAATAAAATCTTTTTCTGGTCTTTTCTTGATGCTTCTGGTAGAACATGATTCCCATGACGACGCAGGCGATAAGTGCAATTGCACCGACCATCAAAAGCAAGAATATTTTGATTCCAGACAAAGACGATGGTTTCGGATCTTCAACATGATCTCGAGGAGGTTCAAACAATGCAGCCGATGGAATTAAATTTGAACGATCTTGTTGATTATTTGGCTGAAATCATAACGAACGTTATCATGGAAAAAATAGATAATATACAAAAAAATTATCTAACAATACATACATCATCGGATGATTCCAATTCGTACATTTTAACTGAAAGTAAGTCATGGTTGTCACTCAAATCACCAGTGGTGGCAGATATGCCAAAATAATATTCAGTTGGCAATATTATGCCTTGGACTGAAAAACATTCTTTCCAAGAATTTTTGCCTTCGAAATCTGTCGAAACTGTAAAAGAGTAATGATTTAATCAAAAAACTGTAATATAAAACATTGATAAATAACAAATCTGATAAAAATTACTAGTAAGGATATCATTTTCATATCGAATAGCTATATGAGTGTCTTTTTCTGAATTGCGGAAATTGGCTTCGCAACCTGCAATTTGAGTATGGGTGCCATCTCTATCATGATCATAATGCAACGTTCCATTGTTGATCATAGCAGAAATGTAGGGATGTTTGTGCTAAAAAATACATTTTTCAATAAAAAATTATAGAACTATACATTTAAAATTAATTTATACTTACATTATGTACTCCATTATGATTACTATATGTATCTAATATCACAGCGAGACCTGTAAAAAAGTCTAAGTTGCCGAAAACCGGCCCAGTTTTCATCCTATCCTTAGTATACCAAATGGCCATGCCATCACCAAATAAGTCGTTAGCTTTTCCGTGAACTTTAAACTGTAATTGAACTTCCCAATTCCTTGACCTGCACGGCTAAAAAATAAAAAATACTTAAATGAACGTACGATTCGTTTCAATATTTTAGTTTAATGTTTATCAATAGTATTTACCACAGAGTTCCATATAGCTCCACTCCTCGATTGCTCGTCTGGAGTGATTCGAACTTGTTTCGGAGTCACTATTGTGTGACCTACAAGATCCCAATTTGGAATAGTCGTTCCAGTGCCTAAAATAAAATTTTAAGTCATTAATTTTCAAACAGGAACAGAATATTTGGTCAGTATTTGAATATTTTTCAAGTCAGTATTATTTTATTAGGTGGTCAGTATAAGTAATAGTAATGTAAGTTAAATTAAGTAGGAATTAGTATTGTGAGCGTTGATTAAAAATTGAAGCGCGTGAATATATATGAAATATTAATTACTGAACTTGTGCATTTGCAAAATTGAACGCTTTGCCCGTAACATATTTAGCAAAGTACTTATAAAGTGATCTTTGTCAAAATATTATGAAAAAAAGTTGTCGATGAATAACGACTGCTTAGTATAAGAACCGTTCAATATAAATGGTCAGTATTAATATATAAATACTGATCACGAATGAATTCAAATACGGATAAAAAAAATTAGAGCCAAACAAAACATCGATCATATGAAACGATACTTTTCAATAAATTTTTTTAAATATGCAACATAAAAATATCAAAAAGTAATCGAAAACATTAAATCAATACAAGTATTAAAAACGAAAATAAACCAATCACTGGAAGCGAGCCAAAACGTATATTATAAAAAATATTTGTACCCAACAAACAACTCGAACACAAAGCACGATTACACAACAATACAGAACAAAACCTCCACGTCAAACAATAAAAAAATCAATCAACAAAACACAACACACCGATTGCACAAGAACGACATTGAAAACAGCAAAAACCAAACATCATTCCTCGACCACAAAACACCACACCGATAACATCAAACCATCAAACTCCAACAAACAACACCAAAAGACCACGACATAACTGCCCGACTGAACCAAAGCATAAAGGGCACATAGCTGGACGGCACAAAAAGCGAGTACCCT
This sequence comes from Hydropsyche tenuis, assembly GCA_009617725.1. Classification (NCBI taxonomy): domain Eukaryota; kingdom Metazoa; phylum Arthropoda; class Insecta; order Trichoptera; family Hydropsychidae; genus Hydropsyche; species Hydropsyche tenuis. Next base: position 944,102 of record VTON01000056.1, on the reverse strand, counting down.
GATAAGGCCTGGTGAGGGAGTGCTCCCTCTTCATGTAGTCATGGGTGTTCCAGTCAGCGAGGGCGCAGCCCCACGCCGCCGAGAGCAGCACCACGAGCGTGTACGACTTCATTTCGAAATCGGTTTTTGGACAGGTCCAACCTCACCGGCGCCGGCGCCACAGATAACTGTCAAAAAACGTCACCCTTGTTGTCAGTGTTGCCATGCGTTTGGTGTGTTTTGTGTTTTTGGTTTTTGGTTTTTTTGGGTTGATTTTGATTTTGTGGGGTTGATTTTGGTGTGTTTTTATTTAGGTGTGCTTAAATCAGGTCACCGTTTTAATTTGAATATTTTCAAGGATTTAAGAGCATAATTTGCATGTTGGTAAAATAGAAATCTTCTTGTGTACTTAATAAAATTTTTTATTAATTTTCGATAGGTGTCATTAAAAAACTCACCCTTAAATTGACAATTTAAAATAATTATTATTTTAAAATAATTATTATATCATGTAATAATTTATTTGTAAATTTTTAAATATTAAAAAATATATATATAATTTTTCGAACATTTAAAATAAAATTTTATAAATAAAATTATGTCGAAAATTTCCCTCGATTTTCTTTTCGGTAATACAAAAAATCTGTATACAAAGATTCAATGTGAATCATGACACAAATTATTGGATGATTGTAATCGAATTCTGCACGGATGTAATGTAAGAAAATCGAAAGATATGAATATTTTCTATAATACAAAGAATAGACAACTGAAGAATAATGGCACTGGAAAAACGTGAACTTCAACCTCGCCATTTCCGAGGGATTTGAACCTGATGTGAGACCTTTCAGATCTTTTAATACAATACTACATCGATGTGTAACATAATTTGGTTTCAGAATTTTTAAATATAAATCAACCCTTTTCAGAAAGTATATACAAAATTTAAAACTACGTTGAACTTTCGTAAAAAATTAACATTAATTTTCGATATTGATCTGTTAACTTAAAATACCTATTTCAATCCATTTTTAATACATCTTTTAACTAAATTGATATATTGTATAATATAAATACCTGAAAAATCCTTTTAATATCGCTTTGTATCATAGTCGAGCGATGATACCATCCAAATATCGCGAATTCAAATTTGCCTCCATAAAAGATCGATGACCGGTCATGTTAAATCGTTCACACCCACAAAACACGACTTTGACGACTCTCGGGGAAGGTTCGGACTACACGACTTCCCAACGAACAATCCAACAACTTCCCAGACTCATAAAACATCAAGCCCCCGATCTGTACAACTCAGATCTTTCTCCCAATCACACCCAACTTCTTTCAGAAGCGAAGAACTTACCACCTTTTATTAATTGAATGATTATCCATAAAAATCATATTGAATGTAATGGGAAAATTTCTCGCATATCACACTTCAATTAGCGCCATCTATGTTTTTATCCGAAGTATTATAATGTTAATTGAAAAAATTCTCGAGTTTACTATACAAGTTTACTCACAATAAGATACTTTGGACATATTTTTTTATATTTTCACAAACGACAAGAATTCTATATGTATTAGAAATCCAGATGGAAATCATTCTCGTATTTCTTGATATCGAACCGGCAAGCCGACCATGAATCAAGCACTAGGCAAGCTAGTTCAAAGATTCGCAGATTGCACCAAAGAACATCGGCTTCCTCTTCCTGGAACAAAACCTTCTTTGAACTCCGACCCCCCAAGGTTCAGATGGGATCCCAAGATTGACAAATCGAGGCAATTTGGTAAATCGATCGGTGATCGCCGAGGTGCCGGCACATAATTCATCTACTATATAAGAGCATACAGGAATATCTCCTTACGTGAGACGAAACTGCTCTGAAGATGGAAAAGGTGGTGAGGTGGGGAGGCGGGTGAGCCAACAACCTGCTCGTCTCTTCCTGTATTGGACGAATGCTGGTCTCGACCAGAATAGCTCTCTGAGCAAGCAAAGCGTCTTATTTGTACGTGAGCCGACACACGGACGATTCGAGAATGCGACCGAGTGATGGCTGAATCTGAAAGGTGGGCCCTTTCAGTCGGATGCTGTCAAATTTGGACGTGTATGATCCAAGGATTTTCAGATAATTTAAAAAAAAATTAAAGTATTTATACTAACAGATCAATATTTAATATTTTTTTATTCGATATCTATGAAAGAGATCAATAAGTCGTTGAAAAAAGGTAGGCAAGCATGCGTGAAGAAACCGATTTATCAACAATATACAAGGCGGTCGTTAAATATAAATATTGAACGCTTAAACATTACATTCGGACAGTTGAATCGAATTAGCACTTTGCGAACTTCCAGTGCATAAATTCCTGCAAATTATAAGGATATATTAAAACCGCGAGGCAATAAAATTGATGTTAACGTAAACGCGGTAATGACGTTTGCTATGGTAGAAAATATATCGTTCTGTAATTGAAAAAGTTAACCGATGCTCGTTACGTTCTTATTGACGCACTTTTGCTTTGATACGAAAACAAGATTTAATTTTTATATGGAAATATACAATATTTTTACGGTAATTCATTATTTAGTTGGAAATTTCAATTATAAATTATCTGTAACTGTTTATAAAAATGAATGGTCATTAAAAATATAAACAAATTGTCAATAAAAGAAAATATTAAAAATTTTGTAGAACATTTCAGTATTGATTTCAACGTAATCTATAGCAATCACAAATTGCCATTTTTTTGCAAATCACTAACCATTTAATTTAAACCTTTTTATTTAACATACTACTTAATCATTCAATTTAGTAACTGACCACATACCAATATCTATTGACGATATAATACTAACTCACCATTTTTATACATCACAAACATTAAATTTAATACGCTCACCAAATAAATACAAACCTCAAATAATTTCCATTGTTACATACATGTAAAATATGTCGCCCCCAGGCTCGGTCCATCTCGCCTAGAGCCTTCTATGTGTCCGAGTCATTGCACCGTTCGGTCATACGTATTATATGTTTATATTTTATAATATACATGTGAACGTTCCGGTCACGATTGATATTACACATCTATATAATACCACAAAACGATCTTCGTTTACCCGGACGGATGGACGACAAACGGACATATGTATACTACAGCCTTAACAGTCCAGATCGTCAATGGTGGTTGTTGGAAATATGCATGGAAACTGAATATGGACCGTTCGAAATAATGTTGGTTATATAAGAACACGATAAGGAGTCGTGTGGTTTTTATTGCTGTATCGAATATTGTTCCACTTCAGTTCGAATGGAATTTTATTTTATAAATTCCCGATACAAAGTTAAAATAAAATTGGATAAAGAATCGCTTAAAATAATATTGAACGTATAAAATATTTTGGTAAAGGTGACAATTAGCTTAAGACAATATTTAAGTGGGTGCATCTGAGGGTCACTATGCTATCACCCTGCACCGTGTCAATATAGTGATATCTATAAAATATTCTCGATCCGAATACCTGATTGTATAAGATACGTTCAGCTTAACCCATCAATGCGTTCAGTAATAAATACTTCGGACTTTTGACTGAATGAGTTTTTCAGCATTAAAAAAATGTGTTTAGTTTTACTAACTGAGAAATGCGGCTTCGCCCAACCAACCCCCACGTTCAGTTTTTCTATAATAAAAGGAAAATGGAAGTAAACACGTCTAGATGTCACTAATATAATTTGGTGCGGGGTGACGCTATAGATTACCCGATTTGTATGTATGTGTTTCAGGTGCGCCCACTTAAATAATATCTTACATAAACTATCACCTTTACCAACATTTTAATAATTAATTTTATAAATGATACATAGATGGCGCAAATAATAATGTGATAATGCGATAAATGTTTCCCTTTTGATTATAAAATGTTTGAATCTAATGCAGCAAGGACACGCATAAACAGAAGGGGTTCATACAGTGCTGCACCCAAAATAAGTGCATTTTATTTTCGTTCGTCTCGTCGTACAAATAAATAACCGAATGCGGAGACGACAACGACCTCTTCGAGAGCACTCGTCGTCGACAACGACGGCGATGAGTTAACTCATTACCGGCTCGTAATTGTGGTGACTTAAAAAATTCGCTCCTCCGAGTCGGTTTCACAGTTTTTTCAGGTCCTCCGAGGCTTTCGGGTCCCGCTTTTTTAGCGTGGGCCCGGTTGATGATGGTATTTTATACGCGTTTCAAAAAAGTTTTGCATATCGTTTTATAAGCGTTTTCAGTACCAGATGTGGGCAATAAGTTTCGTTCGTAATTACCTCGAAAGAAAAATCATACAGCCAAACTTGACTTGACTTAACTTGACTTTCTCACAAAAATATTTTCAAATTTTATTTTCGGATCGACAATAACCGAATCCGCGAAAGACGTTCCGATCCATCGATCGTCGTCAATCACTTGTCCATCACCGTACAACAAAGGCGGATAGAAAAGCGGCGTTTACGTCCCGCGGATCTTTTGTCGTTAATTGCCCCCTTTCGTTGGACATTATACTTAATTATCGCGTTTAAATTCACGTAAAATTCACAATGCGTAATATATATAATGTGTCCGTCGACGGAACTGGTTTGCCGGCAGCGAGGCGGTTAACTCGTACCGGAGATAGGCAAATTAACATCTCTAAATCAAAACGTTTCTTCTAACTGGTTCACGGTGACATTCGTGAGGTTGGGGAGTGTGATTCAGAAGGGAAAACTGGTCGGCTACGGGTTGCTAAATTGAATGGTGTTATTTGATGGGAGTCGATGTTGGTTTCGTCACGATTTTCCGCTGGTTGAACTGGTGGAAATTATTTTATATTTATCTATTATATTAATGTAGACGTCGTTTTATGATTTTAAATTTTGAGATTCTATATTTAAATCTTGAAAAATACAAAGAACCGAAATAATATATGATTTAATATGTGTTTTATTCAAATATTTTCAACTTTTTATTAAGAAATATTTTAAATCTCACATTTTTAAATAACATATTTTATTGATGTTAAAATGAATAATCGTATGCATCGAAGAAACTCGAATACAACCAGAACTCTTTTCCATTATTTCTTTTACACGGTTCAAGAAAAATAATCGATTATTTTTTTATACACTGTTCTTTTTTTTCATTTTAACGCGGTTTTAAAATCTAAAAAAAAATTTCTATTATTATGCCACTATGGTAAAATCCAGAACAAATCAGTATCTGATTGAAATTATTAAATGAAAATTGTCGATATTTTTTGATGATTTCATATGGAGAAATTTTGCCATATGTTCCATTCAAATATATTTTTATGGAACCTATCTTCAATTTTTATGGGAGGTAATTAATTGCACTTTAGTTTTGATCATATTCACTTTGATAAAAATAATTTGCACCCATAAAAATTATGCACTTTAGTTTTAATAGTTTGCATTTTGAAATTCAATAGTTCGCACTTAAAAATTTAATACTTTGCATTTTAAAATGTAATATTTTGTAATATAAAATGGTCTAATGAATCTAACTAATCCGAATTTTAAACCTTTTTTAATTTAAAATCTCAAAACTCAACACAAATATGGATCAAATATGGAGCAATGAGCCAAGTCAAAATTAAACATTTTTGAAGAAAAAAAAGAAAATCTCTCTATTTTTATATACCATCGTCACAGGCAAAACAAAATATAAATGCAGAAATGGTCCATACATTTGAAAACTTGGAGAGGGAAGGGGGACGTAAAGTGTAAAATATATTAAATTTTATAGTGAAAAGTACTAAATTTTAAAGTGCAAAGTATTAAATTTTAAAGTTCAAAATATTAAAACCAAGTTCATTTATATAGCCACCATACATTTTTTTTACACGGTAATCTCCAGAACGGATCCTCCATATAAAAAAAGAATTAGGTATACATACGTTGAAATTCCCATTTACACCACAATAAGAAAACAGGACACCCGCATATAACCAATCATCAGCGCCATCTACCGCCCGCTAAAACCACTCAATTAACCAAATACGACCGATCTTCAAATAAAAATCGACAAAAAGAATCCCCCATTAAGCACGACACGACACCGCACCGGCCGCCATGCAATTCATCATCGGCCGAGCTGCAACGTTGTTTATGTGTGTCAACACCGTCAAACTTTTTTGCCTTTCAAGGCTCTCCGGAGTCGCGGAAACGTGTCTGGCCGGGTGGACGAGGTCGTCGCACCCGTGGGATCCTCTCAGGCTGTATGACAAGACGAGGAAGATCAACTTTGGAGGTGCAGCAGCAGCAATGCACCGAGATGCATCGCGAGGTGCGTTCTTGGCGCAGGAACGTCGTCCGTGGGTTTTGAGGTGGTGTATGTTAGATTTGGTGATCGGTATGTGCTTAAGGATTTTTATCGATTTTAAATCTAGGAGGGATGATGTTTATATGGGTATTGTTAGTAAGTGATTGTTTCAAGGTCGTAAAATTCGCTTTGGTTTTTCGAAATGATTATGAATGTTTTGTAAAGATATAAAATATAAATATATTGAATTCAAAAGGTGGTAGAGCAAGAATAAAAAAATGAGAATCTCCGCATTTGCTGTTATGAGTATTGTTTGATTTAACAATGGAAAAATTATTTAAACTGTCATAAGTATTTTCATAAGACATTCACGCAGATTTCTCTCGAGAGCTTATTCATTTTTTCAAAGCATTTTAAAACCAAAAAAAAATAACACAAACCACCCGACAAATACATTCGCAAATTCACATTACCTCATTCCTCCATCATTGTTCTACCCAACCCGAAACTCACCACATCACCACACTCGTCACTCCAACATAACCTCGAACCCAACCCACACCCCTAACCTCAAATCTAACCTCACTCATCAAAAACCCATACAGAAACTACCCACTCCCGTCCCTCCGACATAACCTCAAACCCCCCACACCCCTAACCTCAACCACCTAACCTCACCCACCAAAAACCCACGCCACCACCACCTAAGAGGCATCTCGTAATCGCATTATAGAGTCGATGTCTGGGCCGGTGCACGCGGATGGGTACGGCTACGTATCTGGTCGTTCTGCCGGTTATGTTATGTGGTGGTGTTGTGTATAGTGTACAGTGTATAGTGTACACGGCATCTGTAGGTTCTGCGTTCACACAATACAGTAGGTGAACGCCCCCAAGTGAGTTTACTGGGCTAAAAGGTGAACGCACGCGCGCGCGCCGGTAACAACACACAACGCTCGCATATACATGTGACCGTTGCAGCGGTACGAAACTGGTGGGTTTTTCGTTTATCGGTTTTTTGTTTTGGATGTTTTTCAATGTATTATATAGGTATTTTTCGATACATTTTTATTAACCTAACCTAAACTTATTGTTTTTTTAGGCGGAAATTTAAAATTATTACATAATCTATAAGTAAAATTCGAATCGTACCTAAAAAAATTAAGATAAATTTTCATTGCTTTAGAAAAAAGGAAATCTTGTCACTAAATCTTTCGATTTCAATTTAAATTTTGGTTTTTTAGCACAAATGTAAATCCATTGCATAACCTACAAAATGATTTATCCAAAATCAAACTTTTAAGATTACTTTTACATATTATTGACATTTTTCTTTATTTTCAATTTAAACTAACCTCACTAGTCAGAGGCGTAACTAGAGTAATGTGCGTCCGGAGAAAAATTATATAATAGACCCTCTCCCTCTCCCTCTTCATTTTCAATTATAAAAAAAAGAAAACTTATCTTTAAAATAAATATATATTCCAAACTTTGTTTTTTCGCCCTTTTCAATTTGGCACTCGAGGGTCTCAATGCCCCTCTTAACCACATTGTGACACTGGTCTCACCAATGCTACTCTTTCTCGATGTTCTGTATGAGATTGGCAGCAATCATTTTGACATGTGACAGATGTCACTACGACATCGATAATGAGATAATACTTGTTGCTAATTTCGCGTCCTGGATCATTTCGATGACATTGCGTAACATACAGATTTTAAATAATCTAATTAAAATACATTATAAGTATTATATTTTCTGAAAAATATTACTATTATTCGTTGCAAAAAAAAAAAGCGTCCCTAAATATTTTTTCAAATTATTAAAAAAATAATAAATTAAATTAAATCAAATTTATAAAAATAAAAATTAGCCTCAAACTGAACATAGTCTATCGATTACAACCTCCATAAATTTTATAAAACCATAGATTCTCAACCGCTGCCTCATCGTACTAGAGGTTGTTCCCCACTCGCGGCGGTATGCCCGGCAGGTTTGTGACGAACATCGAACCTCACTATTTTATTCATATGCAACTTTGTGCACACCATCGACGGATGGTGCTTCGGATCGTTCAAGGCCTCCCACGTGCTTCGACGACAACCACGACCACCATACGTTTACCATCGCACGCACGGGCCAAATCGGCAATGCTAATTCGTATGCTCGATTATGTAATATCGCTTTGTCGTTTATTTTTAGTTATTTTTTTTTATCGCCAAGGTTTTCAACTGTATATATTGGAAAATTGAGGAAATTCATCGGATTTTCCAAGGAGTTATTTTTTTTTTCGAAGAGAAGCCCATCATTCCTCCTGTTACATGCACCCCACTCTATGGCAGCTTCCTGAGCCAGCTTATTTGGTACCAGCAACACTAGGCGAAACTACGAGCGCCACATTTACATTTATTGGGAAATCTACATTTAATTTTAACCATGCAATCGCGAAGGCCCTGCTTTCCGGGAGGCATACGAAATGCCAGGCAAGAAAAAATTAACGAAATATGTCTTTCCGCGAACTGACCCTCTTAGCGAAGGTACAGAATGCACGAAAGGAAATTTCGAGGAAACGAGGTCTATATTGGAAGTTGGAAAATGGTCAAGAAACCCGGAAAACAAGTCCTTTCTCTCATTTTCTGCCAGAGAACAAGACCACAAGATATGATCCGGGCCCTGAATCTCAAGGAATGATATTATTAAAAATTTATTTGAAATGGTTTTTTTTTTTTTGAAGGGAAGCCCATCAGCCCGCCTATTACATGCATTACACCCCACTATATGTAAATGTATACGTTTTTAAATGATGAAAATTATATAATATAATCAAATAATTGAATCGCATAATCCGAATGATCAAATTTTCGAAACAGACACGTATACGGAACATGCGAAAGGCGGAACGCGTTTTTCCACACAACCGGAAATTCAAGTCACACGTTTTTCGTACGATCCACATTCCATCAGCGGAAAAGCTACGGAAAACTCGCCCGAAGAATGCGTTTTCCGTTTTTTTCTTTATAAACTCCTAGCTATGATACGCGATATGAAATAGTGCCGTAATAAATGTCGAATCACGACGTCGTAATTGTGAGATAATTACTATTTTTATGAGTCAGCCGCGGGCCGGATGAATGCAATCGAGTCGGCAATTTGGAACTGACCCACCAATACGGTCATTGACTTCGAGGTTACGCGGGTAAGCCCGTTCGAAGCCTACTATCTCGGTCCGAGATGGCCGTCCCTCTGGTGGCCATTGTGCTTGATGATGATGGTCTATCGGGGTTTGTGCTACGTGAGAAGTGTCACGTATGTCGGGCGAGATTCGCGTGTTGGGTTGGTGGGTGAAGTTTATGCGATGTTACATAGTCGATGAAGAAGAAAATTTTTGTATATTCGATGAAATTTTTGCGATTTTGAAATGAATACGGAAATTAAAAAGGATTTAAATGTCAATTTTAAGATACAGTAGAACCTCAAATTTCCGGACTAAACGGGATTTGAAATGGTCTGGATAGTGAAAAATTTGGATGATCAAGTTAAGAAAAAAAATTATGAATTAATCAAAAATAAAGTGAAATTATTTAAAGAAATTTTTGATGTGCATAATTATGCACATCAAAAACATATTTACAGTCATGTACAACGGTTTTTGTCAAGAAATTTCTATAATGGCACATATAGGGATTTTCATTTCTCGAGAAATGAGAATTCTCGATTTCGGCATTTTTCTCGAGAAATTTTCGAGAAGAAACACTAAACACACATACAAACAATACAATTTTACTGTTGATATAAACTATTATAAAAAAAAACGATTTTGGGGACTTCAACCATATTTAAAACATTGCCGTTGGTATATAAACGTATTTTTAGCATGAAATTGATTTTGGATTTTTCGACAAATCCTTTTTTATTTCTGATATTAAAACATGGATTCTGGTTTACTACGTTAGAATAGTCACGTTGAATTCTTCATCAGTCAAGTTAAAAAAAATTAAATAAACTTTACACAAACTCGATTATGAGATGTAATCTCTCTTTCGTTACGTGAAAATAGTCACGTAATTAAATTATTTTTAATAAAATAATATGCAAAATGTAACATTTACAATTCAATCGAAATTTATATAAACATTACTAGATGATGACCCTTATTTAGAGGTTTCTCAGATTGCTTGCAAATATATGAGTATCCGCATTACTTTTCGTGAAGTTTTCTCATTACGTTAGCGTCTCGTTTGATGTTTCGAAACGTTTTCCCGACCACTGAGGAGGAAGTGCAATCATCGTATCGAGGAAGCGCATCAACACCGTACACCTCATCTTCGTATTTCAAATTATTACAAATTACGTTCGGCGGTTGTATAATTTGACGAAAATGTCGTATTACACCGCAAAAACGATCGAAGTTTGAGAAATTTTGCAATCCGAGCTTTGATGCAACCATCGTTGACGAAAGAATCATCGATGATTTTCCAAATTGAATTCTCGACTAAACCATTTCGAATTTGCATACAAATCACATTCACGTTTATTATTAAAACCAATCGTTAACTCAGTGAAGTTTTAGTACAAAAAAGTGACTTTATACAAAAGATAATTTCAGCATCCATTTCCTTGAGAGTTTTCCATCGCATACAATAATTTTATTAGACAATAAACATATCGTAAACGTGCAAAATATCAACATCTGCGCCATCAAAAATACAATTATCCGACACGTCCTACCGGGCACATTCCTGACACGTCTATTTGCACAAAACAACATCGTATAATATGTTCTAGCTCGGCACACGCGTACAAGTCGTTCTATTCGATTTTTCTTTCTCGTTTAGGAAGTAAGTTGGCGCGTTTCTGCATCGAATCGATTTGTCGTGGCTGAAAGAAGCCGTTCGTTCCTCGGGCTGACGGCGAATAATAAATTCGCAGAAGTGCAAATCGACAATGCGCCACTGCGGCACAACAAATCGACGTAGCCTCTCGAAAATTTGTGGAAAATCGTTTGTTTTCGGAAGGTTCGTTTGGAAATTTTATCACGTGTAAAAGTGTTTTGAAATGGTGATTGATTATATATTTTATGCTCCAAATACAATCTTTTATAAATCGAATTCAATCTTTCAAACTTCAAATTCAACCGTGAGAAGTTTATCAAATTTCATTGAAAAAAATAAAAAGTTCGTTTGTTGTAATTAATGAAATTTAAAAGTCTGTTCTTCGATTTGAATTTGATAATCTCATTTGGTATTTTTCGCAAATTTTTACACAAATAGTTCTCAACTTACGACGGAGATACGTTCCTGAACCTCGGTCGTAAGTCGAATCAGTACAAAAAAATCAATAAATTTTATTTTTACCAAAATTTTTATGTTTTAACCCGTATCCTGCCACGGTTTATAATAATAATGTAAAAAATATTTTACCAAATTTATTTTTCAGAAAGTAAGAACACATAACGTATAACCCAAAACGAAAAATTCTAAGATAATGGGTTAACCCATAATTCGAACGAGTCCATAATTTTTCCGAAATATTATATGTTGATTGTGACGACAGCTCATGATTTTAGTAAGTAATTTTTGAAAAATTATCAATCAAAAAAAATATACCTGCTTTAAGTCGATAAAAACCTGTATAATTCATTACATTTTTCAATAAACCTATCTAAAACTAGTCCCCAATGTTACAATTGACATGTACTTAACATTTTTTTATATTCTTCATGAAATCATAAAAAAAATGAAGAATGAACAAAATAAATTTGCGATAGTTGAAATTTTTTTGTAAAAAGTTTGAATGTTGACTTGAATTTTTTGAAAGATTTAAATTTGATTTATATAAAGTAGAATTTGTAATATAAAAGCTGTATTTGGTAAGTTAACTTTATATAATACTTAAAAAAACATATCTATACATTCCCATACATGAAACCATCCGCATTTTCAAATCCTCAAATTCACAAAGATCCCAACCGACACCCACACCGCCAAACAAACACAAAACTCGCATCCAAAAACCCACAAACAATTAGCATACATCGTAGATAGCGAGCATTACACAATGTACATACGACCGGCGCACGCATGATCGGATTCGACACGTGTCCATCGCGGCGACCATATAAAACTGTGCATAAAAAGGTCACTCAACTTGACAATCGGCTACGTGCGATTCATAGGTCTCGGCCGTTGCTTTTCGGCTGTGAGTAAGCTCATTGTTCGCTAAGAGCGATTTTTGGATGGATGGGAGCTTTCGGTGTGGTGGAAATTCGTGGGAGGGAGCTTTTATGGTTTTTTGAATGTTTGGTTGAAGTGATGGTGGGGATTTTGTTGTTTCTTTTTTTTTTATTGGGTGATGATGGAGGAATGTCTTCGATGTGTTGGTTGATGTTGTTTGTCGAAGTTAAGCGATTTGTGGATGGGTCAGGGGATGAATTTGAATGCGCACCAATCGTTTTAGTTAGAGCTGATTTAAGTCCAGCTTTTATACTTCAAATTGGACGTTTTAAACGACAAATTCAACATTTTACATTCCGAATTAGACGTTTTACACTTCAAATTCAACTATAGGAATGCATGATTGAACATAGTAATCAATTAAATTTATTATTGTTATTGTTGATTTATTGAATTTTGAATATAAAACGTTGAATTTAAATTGTAAAAACTGTATTAAATTTATGAAGAATTATTTTATTCTTATCGTCATTAATTACATGAAATTTAAAAAAATCCATGAAATCACTATAATTTCAGGAAATGTCTTTTCTTACTTGTTACGTTGATCAAATTTAAATTATTTTAAAAATTTATCATAGAATGGTTATGATAAAATATAATAATGTTAAATAGAATAAGAAAAGCGTTTTATCTTTAGAAAATGTTAAATACCCTGTCGCGTTTACAAACATTCCAAATTTTTAACTATCAAACCAAAACGAAACGTATTTATTACAAAGAAAAACGATCCACATTAATTACACATAAACATCGTGAATTTTAATAAAAAAAATTGACTGCAATTATAAATGCAAGAGAACCTCGGATTCGCGTGTTTATTAATTTCGAAAATCGCCAACAGCGAACGATCCCCGAATATGGCAGCGCGATCAACAATAACAATTAAAATAATTAAGAGCGGAATTTAACGACCTCCTCTATTGTTTCGTAGCGTTTATTTTTTCAACATAAAAATTTACAGCGTCCGTAAAGCGAAAATTATCATTAAAATATTCTAACGCATCTATCATCGCGCAAGAATTAACTCCTTCTCACGCTGATCGTGATTGTTAAAAACGCGCGCGTTTCGAATTTCGGACATCCACGTACTAGATTTGTTTAATTTTACAAGCGTTACTATGTACGCGTGTAATAAACGAGTTATTATTGAAGAAATTCTGTTGGTAAAAAAAAAGTCGAGGCGTGTTTAAAAATAACATTTTTTCCCTTCTCATTATCGCGAAAAGCTATCTCGGAAATGCGGTTCAGTATGAACGTTTTACAATTTAACGAACACCGGCTATGCAGCGACGCATAATTTTTAAAATTTATAATGATAATTGGGGAGACTTGGCTGATTCCTTAACACAAATAATATATTTGAATGCATTCACTTTAATATTTTCACCTATGTGTTTTCTGCACGACATGACTTTTACGATACGATCGAAATTTCGCGAAAAAGTGACTATATAAGAAACCGCATGCTAAAATCAGTTGATAAATTATCGTACTCACAATTTCAATTTCAATGGTCATAATTTAATCTTTATATAAATTATATATGTTAATATTTAAAGCATGTTCATTGAATTTTACGTGACTCCCACGTATTGCAAAACCCACCGAGCTACCCTCCAAATATAAAAAATACATTTTCAGAGCATCCACAGGACATTTATTTTCTGCGATTTTCATTCATGACGTTTCGGATAGTATTGCTCTGTCTGAATAATTCAGCACTTGTGTGTGGATATGTAATTTGGTGGCTTCTCGCCGAGATCAACGAACTCGATCAACTTCATCTCACACGAAGCAAAAAATGAATCAACTCTCTTTGTGTTAAACGTATGTATATGAGGTACTTGACTTCAGCCGATTTTTTTTTCAAATCTCGTTTCAGCTGCAGACCAGCCGTCGGAGAAATTAGAAATTCAACGCACGGACAATTCGCTAAAATTCGCGCGATATTGGCGATTGTTAAAACAATTGCTCGACATGCAAATTGATCGGATATGAATAAATTTATATTTCAATTCTAGTAATACTGTAGTTTTTTCTAAGAAAAAATGATTTGATGCATTATTGAATATTGATCGGATACGATCGGCTATTTTTTTGTATCGAAAGCACGGGTTAAAAACACCATTATAATCGTAACAATATAATTTAATAGTACACGTTCTATTAACGATGAAACGTTACTTACTTGCACGTAATCTTAACACGATCTGCAAACGATGTTATCTGAATGCGGCCGTGCCCTGTTCATCTTATTCAAATTTTAACCTGTCAATGACCAAATATATTTTAGTATTGAAACTTTTTTTTTCGATTGAATATCTTAAATATTATTATATGTATCTCTTTTTATGATTATTAACTATCACCTATTATATCATTTGATCAAAATTGATCCAATGAATCTCATAGGATTTAACCGTTCCTTCAAATGTGAGCTTTCTTGGACACCAGATTAACGGTCTTCGAGCTTTCTTCGGCCATTTGAACGACAGCTTCGAATACATAAGTTTGGTAACTTATTATCGCCGTCATCTCACCCCAAAAATGATGCGGTTAATCAGGAAGGCAACAGGTTCCAAAAGTCGGGTCATCGAACCCGACAACGGACAGCTACGGCAACCTCCTCAACCATTGCCCGTTCTTCTCGCTTTTATTTGCTGAACATTTTTTTTTATTTTCCATCGATGATTATGAATGATTAAGAATTCGTATCCGTCATCCGGTTGGGGGTGGAAATCCTTGTCGTCTGAACATTTTATGGTGTCATTTGTTGTGGATAAGTGAAAAATTTTCATGAGTTTTCCGAATAGTATTGTTTTATTATAGGAAAAATTCAAAAAAAATCATGACTAAAAAAATTTTACAAGTTTTTGAGTTCATTAAATTTTTCCGAAACTATTTAAACAATTTTTTTAATAGGTTTATTAAATATATTATAACATATTATTCAACCTCAAATTAATTTTAAAATTAAAATTTTATGAAAAAAACCTTCCAAGAACTTATTTGCATATCTAACGTATAAAATGATTTAATCTACAACTTTGATATATCACTTTTGAATCAAAACAATATTTTTATACCTAAAAAATCCTGACATGTTACATAAAAATAACAAAACATCCAAAATTTTATGCATAAAATCATTCAACAATCCAACACCCTTCAACCCTTAAATCCCACCACCAGAGGCGCAGCTAGGGGTTGGCAAGGGGGTATAGAGACCCCTGGGCGCAAAATTGAGATGAGCAAAAAAACGAGATTTGAAACATATACTAAAAAAATATGTATATACTTATACGAAAAAAATTTCGCCTGTGGCGCCAATTTTTTCAATTACTTACGTTATTAGTACGTTAATACAAATAGTACGTTATTAATACTTTATTTCAGACCAACACTTTTTTCATTCAAAAATTTTCAAACTTTTTTGATTTTGTTATATTTTAAAATTAAGGGGGGGCGTCAATTTTTTTATTTGTCCCCGGGCGCACAATACCCTAGCTACGCCACTGCCCACCACCCAAACCCCCAAACCCCCCAAGTCCACAATCCCTCAACCCTTTCCACACACCGACTCTCTTCATCCTCAGGCGCGAAGGCGAGAAAGTGGCAGCCAGGAAACGTCGTCGGAGGCCCTTCATATAAGGGCATGACGTTTACACGAAGGCCATATAAGCGAGGCCGGCATCCTAATCGCGCGCGATGCGAAACGATCGGTGCCTTGTACAACGTCGATCGCGATCTGAAAAAATACGTATAAAATAAAATGAAGGAAAATAAATAAACTGTTGGTCGTCATCGTGCGTGCTTTCGTGCGAGCTGTGGTTTATGATTGCGGGGTTAATGTACTGTTAGTGCGTGAAAATCCGCGGAAAAGCGGCGGCCGCTTGAGGGTTATGTTGATAAAGGTTTAGTGGGTTATTTTCAGATTTAATCATTCAGATAAGCTTTATCTATTATCAAAATTTATTTTAAAATTATATTAATATTTTGTAAGAATTAATTGATTCAATTTATCTGAATTAAAATTTTTTTTTTAACAAATTCCTTATTCATAAATTTCATGAAGATGTACATACATCATAATAAATAACAAATTGTACTTAAAATTTATGTACATAAAATCTGTTTCGATTTGGTAACTTTGTTCTAAATTTTATAATTTATAAGATTTGTTTTGAATCGTTTAAAGATTATAGGGAAATTATTCTCGATGAATATAGCAGTTTTCACTTTTTTTTAATCAGACTTGATGTTCAAGGGTCACAAAAAAATACATCTCAATTCATTATCATTCAAATTTAATGGCATTTTCTAGTCTAATAATATGATGAAATGCAAGTTCTGTGAACTTGTAGATGTTTTGTGATTAAAATAGAATGATTGAAGCGTGAAAGTGAATATTTTTCAATACTTCATCGTTGTTAATGTTTATATTGTAAAACTAGGTTTCGTTGAATAATAATATAGCATTAAATTGACACAAATAAATATATATGTGAAATACTTGAACACGTTTTTTAAGAATTTAAAAAAAATCATCGTTAAATAATTGGAAAAACAATAAAAAATCGGAAAATCTACATATCTAATTATCAAAATAATTATTTCTTTTTTTTTAAATACATTTCCTCCTACTACAGACAATCTTCTCAAAAATTATATCAATAAATTTTCAGTTATAAATAAATAAAAAATTAACACAATATGAAAAATTTAAATACTAGGCATACATTCAAAAACCAACACCACTCTCCTCACACGCAACTCAATTTACATATTACAAGCTAATCAAAAAATATAAAACTTCAAAAAAGGACCACAGTTACAAAACCAATATAAAACTATCCTATAGGCATCCGAGCGAAGCAGGAAGGGTTGTCCCCAGTACCAAAGTCCGTTGCCCTTTTAGCCCAGTAAACTCGGTCGCCCGAGGCACAGCTCCAGCGAGCCTCTCCATTCAGGTTTGAGCCGGTCGTTGTCGACAATCACCAAACGGGCAACAGCTAGTTGGTAAAGCCTCTCCTGGTTGATGATGGAGACGGTGATGGTGTTCGGTGAAGAGAATATCGGATAATTCACATGGTTTCGGGTTGAGTTTTGTATGAGTTGGATTGTGAAATGCCTTCTATAAATCAGTTTGTTCTTGTTATAAAAAGAATAGTAGAGAGTGTGTATTATAATAATATAAAATTGGGTTTTTATATATAATACTTTCGTAATATAATAATATTAGTGATTTTTCATGATGATAAATTACTTAATGATAATAAAACTTTCTCCATGCATTACTTGGTGTATTATTAAATCAGTATCCATCAACTATAAGTATAAAATGAAAAGTTAACAACATATTATTTCGCCAATTTCAAGTTTCCAGAAAATTGAGCAAAATTGATAAATTTTACAGTAAATATAATGTTTAGTGCTGACTTTTAAAAAAATCAATTTTTTCATAATTATTTCAACTGTTTTTACTGTACAACCCTAAAACCTTAACCAATTAACAGTACATAAGAACCGATCAATACAACGGATTCTGAAACTGTATCGAAGGTCAAAGAAAATCGATATAATTTGCGACAAATAACGTACAACGCCATTAACGATCTTCAAAGCGATTTAATTTTAACGATTCACAAATCGCTTTTTGCACTTAAAGATCATGACCCCGCAAAGGTACATAACACATAAAATATGAATTTAATTTCAAAAAGTCTTTTTTTTTTGGAAGCATTTCTATACGGAAAATTCATTATTTTCTTATAAGAAAAAATATTTAATCTGATTGGAAAATTTTCCGATTTTTTTTTTTTTTTATAAAATATTGATCATATTTTCTAAACATACATATAAATAAAAAGCTTGAAAAACAGCTTGGTTAAAACTAATTCTTCTACTATTGCTAATTTCTGCCATCCTCGCCCCACAAAAGCTCCCATTCGCAGCATCGCACGTCACCACGCACTCAACAAAACCAACAACACCATCACTTATCGCACCCATAACAACAACAAAACCCCCATAAACACGTCAGGGCCTCTCAAGCGGCCAGCATCGAAACCCGAGCGGCGATCGAGTGAAAGTGGCCGAGACGGTGAAAATGGACAATGAGGCGTTGCCGTCGTCGACGACACTGACCAAGTGAACTTGCCGTGTCGGTGTTGCCGACCTTAGAGGCGAAAGTGAAAAGAGACGTCGCATTTATCCGAACTGACCTCGCCGGAAAGGGTCTTGACCTTCCTGAGAGCCGTTCTGTGCCGAAGGACGTGGGTCCGCTCGAGGAAAACGGTTCTTCCTCTTGTTAACGTTGCGAATGCAGAATTGTGTGTGAGGTGTTTCGCAATTGTGACATAATCTTATGTCAATGTATTATGACATGTTTTTATTTAATAATTAATATGCTAAAATAATTTAATTACGATGCACAGTTATTCATCCAAAACTAAAAGCTTAGTTGAAAGCTTAAGCTTAGGGAAAAGACTAGTTAGGATTTTTTATTAGTGATCCAATTTTTACCATTTTTTTGGGTTATTTATATTTTTACTGAGCATTTCAAAAGTTTCTATTTTTCTGTGTCACCCTATATGTCAAATTATTTCAAAAATATCACCCTATGTCAACCTACATGAACAATTTTTCAAGAAAGTGTTATAAAAATAAAAGAATTTGTGAAATAATTTCAAATGGCTATTGACTTTCTACATCGACAATTTTCAGCAGTTTCGAAATCTAATTCAACTTTGTTGTAAAAATAAGATTTGTTTTAAAATTGTTGGGAAAGCTATTTTATCGTGTTACAAGGTTCAATAATTTCAATGTTAATCAAAGGTGGTTGAACTTCTTATTTTATTGTAAATTGATCACTTTATTGTAAGATAATAGTAGTGCAGTAGGATAGATTATGCGGTTGACTTAACTTACAGTATGAAGATTAATTGTCTTACAGCAGAAACTATTTCCAGCAATAGTATTCAAAATTTTCAAATATATTTTGATTGAAAAATTTTCCTGATAAATATTTCACAAATGTTTTTTAATTCTTCTGCATTTAAATTACTATACGATTTGGTTTTAAAATTTAACAATCTGCATACCAATTGTCATCAACATAAATTTGAATGAATGTTTTTTTTTTAACACTTTTGCAATTACTATCACAATTCTAAATTCTAAAATATGGAAACCAAAATTGCATTCTATGATAATGGAATATTTATATCTATTTTCAGATTCAAAGCTTATGCATGAATTTGATGACATGAAAAATGTTTCAGAAATATTTTAACAACTGTTATGTTATAACGGAAAATTCCGAAAATTTGAAATTTCAAATGGACACAATCAATAAAATGCAATGGACCAAATACGAATATATTTGAATCGCGAATTGTATCAAGTAAGATATTTACAATATTTCAATAACCCGTTGAACTATCAGCTTCATAATAAACTAGTCAATTACTTTTATTCAATTAACTGTTACTTAATACAATTTTTTTTTAATTAATATATCATTATCTATTCTTTTTAATGAAAATTTGATTATAGCAGAATTTGGATCACAACTTTTTTTTCATTAATAAACAGCGAGCACATAACGCTTAATTTCAAGATGTAATTTAATTCTGTGTTTCTTTAATGAAATATTTATAACAGAAAAGTAAGTACATGGCCAAATGACTTTCAGTTTCAATTCATGAATACTTTTATGACAATGACGCAGTTAATCCCTTTTACATATTATTCAACAGCCTTCAAACAATATTTCTTTAAAATTCGGTCATTTTAAGAATATATAATTTGGCTTACGTGAGAAATGAAGGGTTCAATCGACCCTGTACGTCACCATTCTATATACAAAGTGAATCGACACATTCGCAAATTAAGCATACGACATGTGCCCGTAATGCGTCTTAACGTGTAATTCACATGAAAAGCAACGTGTTTTCAGCATAATCCATAAATTACACGAACACAATATAATCGGACAGCGATTAATTCTGAAATGGTGCAGCGTTTGAACCCGTATCATCGAGATCGTTGATCTTAATCCATTATATTTCACTGCTTGCAAACAAACAACACATTCTCGAATAACAAAGACCGTTTCCATTATTTTGAAATCTGGAACTGTTAAACTACTTACGAAGCATTCGCGCACCAACGTGATTTTAAATTTTATCACGTTTGACGCCATCTCTTGGTCAAATTAAATTATTTTTTGGTTCCTATTAAAATTGATGCACGTGAAAGGATTCTTCTTACATAAATCAATTATTAATAAAGCATTAAAAACAGAGTTTTACAACTTTGAAATCAACCCTTGAAATTTATAATATTTCTTTTGTGAAAAAAGTATTGTTAAAAAAATGATATAACTTTAAATTTGCAGTTATTCTTCAAAACAATTTAGAGAAAATATGTAAAATAGTTCAATGTATAATAATTAATACATTTTTGTTGGTAACTCTTAGTGGTTCTCAAAATTTTATAATTTTTAACATACAACGATGAAAAATAATGATTATTTATTTATTAAAAATTTATATTGTATAATGTCACAATTTTTTTCAATCGAGTTATTTTTTTACTATTCCTAGTTTTGAAAAAAATTTCAATCTTTTTGAATATTTTTTCAATTTATAATTTGTATTTAAATAAATAAAATAGGAATTGTCACTGAAATTCATCTCCAAAAATTTTCAGCCATGAAATTTTTACAGAAAATTTAAACGTCTACTTATAATATTTAATTATGAAAGTAATGGGATACCGAGTGATAAAAACTATGAATTATTGATCTACTGGGTGAATCTGCCTATTTTTGAGTATATATAATACACATTATATACTCTAAAATATTTCAAAAAAACGATGAAATAAAACAAATATCAATACCGCCATAATTTATTAAAATATTTAATGTTCCTCTGCTAAACTCTGTGTGTGATAATGAATAATTTAAATATTATAGAATAATTTGATAATATAATCGATACTGTAAAATTTTCGTTCTTTAATGTTAGCATGCATTTTCAAGGCCAGTCCATAAAAAATTAAAGCGATATTAGTATAAATTTATTCAAGATTAGATTATTTTTTTTGCATTTTCATCAAAAGATACGGACGAACGGGGAAGCGCGAAACTCCGAATCGAAGAAACTCATTTATTTCTTAAGCGATGCTCTAAAATCACCATTTAACATTTCACGTGATGCTTGTCCATATCTTGGGTCGTTTTACGATCGAAGATCATCGAATTTTTGAACTGATTTCCATAGGGATCCCCGTTGAACAGTCGCTGAAAACGTTTCCGTTCCCCGTTCAATAAAACATATGATAAGCAATTCAAAGCGTCTTTCAAATCTGCTTCGATCTCAAATCTGAAACTGAAATTTTCACACGTCGGAATATATAATGAGGACTGGAGGTTCAAGGTTCGTTGTCGACTGTACCGAATGATATTTTTTTCTTTGTTGAAATCGAGAATTTTATTTTGACTTCAGTTATCATCAAATCAAACATTCGTGTTCATTTTTTGGGTCAAATTATCAATGAATCATAAGTGAATAATTCAAAAATCTTATGAAATGATTACGAATAGAAAGTAGCCCTTGTTATGTGGTCGCTCTAGTGACGAAACTTTATTCAGTTTGATCTGCTTAAAATTCGTTTACTTACAATTTTTCAATTGGCACACAATTTAAATAGACGTTACTTAAAGTTTACAAAGTTCGTTCCTACTATTTATATAAGACTTTTGATACATTATTCAACCATGATTGAATCATAAGGCTTATAATGCATATTTAGACATCTTCCTATAATTGATTATTCATTGCTACTAAATGTTTACGTAATTTGCCCTACAATTAGATCATTGATACATCCTGCGGAAAATTCTTACGAAACGCTTGTTTAGTATTTTACAATTGTAATTGTATGAATTTTACTACCTAACCATTATATTATATAAGCAATAATTGCATAATAAAAAGTCTGATTTGAGAAATAAACAAATGCATGCACCCATAATCATTCTAATTTCTGATAGATCAATGAAATGCTTTTGACAATTAATTCAATGAAAATTAACCACGTGATGATTAATTCCATTGATTAATTTGTTCAGACGAATTTATTCAAAAAGTCTTCGATAGATTATATATTTACAAGTTTTCAGCAAAGAATAATTTTAAGTAAGTATGCACATTTTTTTCTATACGTACAATGTGGTGATTTTGGCTAAGGAAACATATGGCGGGAAGGATTTGTCAGGACACGCTCGCACAAAAATTAGCCGGCCATCGGTCAAATTTAATCTGCAACCCTTTGTTGGTATTTGGTTCGTCGACTGTACCATCCATTGTGCGATTTGTGACAAGTTTTTATTTTTCGGCATTTTTACAACACCAAACAGCTAGGATATGTGCGATTTTTTTCGCCTAGATCGGTACGCAGGTGAAGCTCGTCTTGTCGCACATCCGCACTTCAAAAATAATCCTTTCAATTTCGGGCACTAAATTTACTAGTTTCACAATTGAAGTGAGTACATAAATTTTTCATTTTTCATGTCTATTTATTTTTCGATTAATTTTATTTAACTTTTCCGTGATATTGTACTTATACGTTAGAGTAAAATATAATTATACTTTCTTGAATCAATAACGATTTATCTATTCTTTTTTTATATTAAAAAAAATCAGAATTTTAGTCCATAAAAAAATATACCCAATAAGACCATATGGAAATTTTATATTTTATAATTTCACTTTGAATTTAACTTACAAAACATAAAAGTTTAAAAAAGGTGTTAATTTTTTCAACAGAATACCACGCACAATCCTAAACGAAATGTGGCAAATACATATTTAATGAAGTGTTATGGAATAATTCGTCCATTTTTCCCTTGAAGTGTTCTCTATTTTTTTCTTACGAGTTAAACGCATTCGAACGCAACAATGGGACTCGATTGTGACCGACAACATCATAACTTCTGTATAAACTCCTAACAGATTTGATTAAATAATTATAATGATCGCGTGAAAAATTAACTCGAACTGTTCCGAGATGCACAAGTGATGTAACAAAGAACGATCGTTCGCGGTAATAAAAAAGTTAACTTTAAGAGGAGGTCATTAAAAGGGGTCGTAAACTTTTCGACTCCACCGGTTATCTTGTAGGTACTTTTGACTTGCTCGCGGCAATCGTTCAGACTTCGATATCTCATATGAACAAAACTATTTTTTTCTAATTTAACTAAAATTTTCAGTTATGAGTACTTATTTTTTCTTCTCAGAATCACAGATTGCATAAAAAAATATATCCAACCTTACAATTAGATGGCATTTCGACTGGGAAATATTTTACAGATGTGAGTATGTACTCTTATATATCAAAAATTAATGTTCTTTATAAAAGATACTTAAAATGTAAGTATGTATTGATATTTTAAATATATAAAATGTTAAATGTCCCGAGCAAATGTTACAATAAACGAGCCCGAATCAATCACAGTGGCCGTGCGAATTCTTTGGGCGCGACCCCTAAAGAGAAATCATCAATGAATAAATTATAATGTCATAAAAAATTTTGCGGACCATATTTCATCCACTTCGCGATCGTTATTCTGAAAAATGTGCATAATTTATAAAGCAAAGCGCTTTTGATGCAATTCGCCGGTGCACTTTCGGCAACCAGCTCATTTCGCGATGTTAATTTTCCTCCGGCGACCTTTTTACGAGGCGACTGGTTTTTTCGACTCCGGAAAAGATCTTACTTTAAATTCTTACGACCTCGAAAGCTTATCATTTTAAATTGGTCGTACCTTTTTCAACATTTTTTCGGATATCAATATGATACAGATTATAATTTTTTCATTAAGTTGATCATTTTATTATCTTTCTCAAAGAGTGTAATGAAATATGCATAAATAAATTCAAAAAAATATTTAAAAATCTTAATTAATGGCGCTGTTATACACACAAAAAGAATACCGTAAAATAATACGAAATTTTATATTCGTGTATGATATCAAATAGCAATATTATCGATACAGAATTTTATTTTTAAGTTATGATGATTTTACTCAAAGTTCCACATCTCAGGGGGCGCGTGCTACATACGATCCTCCTTTTATCTCCGACTCGTATGTGTTATTTGATTTTTTTCAGAGTTTGACCAACCAAGAAAAGGTGTTTCCACAACAATTGACCGACTCGGGTCCTTTACAAGGTGCTGGACACAACAAGGTGGGCGCAACACTACGATGACCGCTCAATTGTAGTAATATGCTTTTGTTAAAAAAAAAATGCATTCAAATCGTTTCTACGTACACGTTATTCGCGGGCTATTTGGCAGCCAATTGTCGGAAATTAATGTTATTTTAAATATGATGATAGATTTTGAACTTGCTTTACGATATTGATCTGTTGCTTTACGATATTGATAATAATTGATATAAGTGATCACATAATTTACATTTATATATTATTTTGAACGCTTTAAGTTATTTTAATTCTATTATATAAATTTTGTGGTAAATAAACAAAATTCATTTAAAAAAAATCATCTCCTTATAATACTACAAAACTTCATTCATAACTAATAACCAACCCCACATAATCACACAATAAATCATCACTTCAACCAAAATCCAGTAGCCAAACGAATTAACACTATCTACAAATCTTCACCGACAAAAGACTATCCCTAACCATCATCATCGGCGCCAACGACACCAAAAGCCTTCGATAATACCCACCAAGAAGTGACAAAAGCTCGCACAATGCACATTCGAATTTTTCGCCATTTCATCGAACCGTGCAATAAATCGTCGATAAATCGCCGCAAATCCGCCGCACAAAGCGAAAAGGATTCCCGGAAAGAGCCGCAGGACATTGGTAGTCGATGAAGACATCAAAGTACCGGGAACGGTTCAGGTAAAGCGTTCTTTTCGGTTATCTCACGTTGGTGGACCGCCGTCGAAGATGTCGCCGATTTTCATAATGCGCCACCGAATGCATAAATCTTGGTCGCTTTACGACTTTCGAGAATCAATTTGCAAGACCCACCAGGGCGAATTCGTCGGACAATTATATTTATATGAGTGTGTTTCGGTTCATTGTGTCTGTCGTCTGATTCGATTGTTTGAAGTTTTTGAATAAAATATATTAAAATGCCTTTACGTGCGTTGTAGGAATGATAACGCGAGTTAAATTTAACTATATTTAAATTCATTTATATTAAAGTTTAGAAACAATACTTCTAAACCACCGATGAAAATTTAAAAAAAAATTAATGATACATTACAACTTGCTTACCCATATAGGTATATTGTCAATGTCAATGTCAATGGTAAGTCTTCGTAATTTCATCAAAGTGGTTCAGTTTTAAATTTTATGCAGATCATTAATCTGAGACTATTTTAGTACTGGTTCTTATTTTTATAATGGTAATTCTTTAAGAGTTACCTGCTCCTTATCACTAGACATCTTTCTGATATTATCAGATAGATCTATTGCTGCAGTGAACATACAGACATACAGGCTACATACGATGATGATATATTAGTACACTATTTCCTAAAACAACCTTTATCTATCATACTTTAGAATAAAATAACATTATAAATTTATCATAATTAATTTGCAATTGGTAAAATAGCAAATATGTTTTAAATACATCTACGAAACTTTCACAAAAAATATAACTAACATCCGACACACACAAACATGTGATGTTAATATTATACATGAGTGCACATCTTTTTTATGAACGACCAAACGGTGATGTTCAAGCATAAGTCCTGTCATAAGCGACAATCGACAACAGATTTGCTGACCACACGTATGTGCTATAATAGATCCATCAGTTTACCTAACAAAACTAACATTTTTTCATCCCTTTTCGAATAATGCGCTTGCGCCTTCCTAGCTCTTGAATGAATCCATTCATAATGTTCAATCTATTGTTGATCGTTCGTATTTCGGCAAAAATCCCTCGGGATCTTCTAAGTCCACTACAGCGGACTATTAAAGAATCTCTTTGTACTTAATTCCTGAAAATTTTCGACAATCGTTGAAATTTTTACGCAAATTGAAGTCAGACTAATGTTGTCTATATTATAACTGAGAAAATGTAATTAAATGTGAGTTTCACAGAAAAAAAATGTTAAAAATTACTATAATCGCTCTCTTATAATTAGAAGTCTTTATCGAGTACTACACCAGTACATAAAAAATATTCAAGTCTTCTATTTTTTTTCAATAGGTTTCAAAAAACTTTTTTGCACTTCAATTTTTTCGTGATTTACAACTACTTCTTCTTCACTAGTCCACTTGGAAGTCTAGTCCTCTGCATTTTGGCGACTTGAAGTCCTCTTTATCGTGTCACCGTAGAATTTGCAGCGATTGTCGAACGTGGTTGCGCAAATGGTGGTCGCAGGCAATCGGGCCTGTATTGAGTCGGGCTTACGAAGCTAATGGCCTTTGTTACCGAAGATGGTCACCGACCTCTCCTCCGGCCACGGTTAGTGTAGGTCAGCTCTCGGCTGCCGTTGCTGCGGCTGTTACCGATGACGATGATGGCGATTATTTATTGGATATAAAATTTAATCAAACAAAATTATTCAATGATGTAACCCAGGAGGTGTAAGCCTTTTCTTGATACAAATTACCTTCAAGAGAATAGATTTTTGTAATACAATTCATTATAAAAATCATTAGATTTTTCTTATAAAACAGATAAATTGAATAGTTTTGCAAATGTCACATTTAATTATTAAAATTTATTTGTTTTAAGATCGTAGTCCAAAAGTTAAGAATGCCTGATGTAATATAAAGCTATCGTGCAATCACTGAAATTATTTTCCGAAAAAATTCTATGACAACCATTCCGGTATAAAGAAGAAAATTTAATGCTAATGTAGCGGCCGCAGTTTCCGCTGGCCAACCAGTTGGGTCTTGTGATTTTGCTATTGAACAGGGTTCATATGATAGGCGGATGATGGATTACTTCTTTGTGATGAACTTAATCTGAGATTAACATGATTTTGCTATGACGTAATTGAATTATTTTTTTGTGTTTAAGATTGAGGTTGCAGATTATGAATGTTTTCGTATTGTTTCAGCGATAAATCGTTTGCAAAATTATTTTCCGGATTAAAATGACTAGATGTTACACAAAAAATAATTAATAATGTTTGCAATATCCTCCATATAATAATAGCGCTATTTTACCTGTCTGTCTGTCTGTCTGTCTGTGTATAGTGTCACGCTAGAAATTACTATTCGAAATTAGATCCTTTGCCAATGTGCATTAAGGACTAAAATAGTGTTTTTACCGCGAATTGATTTGGCTCCTAGCGACACATTAACTCCCGTTTGTTTTAAAAAGACGGCAAATTCTGGTTATCCCAGCGTTCGCGATGACAATTAATAAATCACAGGGACACAGTTTCGATCACGTCGGGTTATACTTACAATTAGAGAATTCTGTTTTTGGACACGGACAATTATATGTCGCACTATCGAAAAGCAAACATCGCGATCAAATAAAAGTTAGTATAAATAAAATAAAAATTATTATTAAATTCAATTATTCAATTCAATTAAATTCATATCTCTGAAAACATCAACGAATTGCGAAAGAAGAACTGGCGATGAGAGTTATTTTGGCACCAAAAAATAAACAAGTATTAGACAAAAATCTCGATATCATAGAAAAATTATCGAGTAATTCTAAAATTTATCATATTGTTAGTGCCGACTCCATCGTTTCAGATGACGCTCGGGATCAAAATCCGCTAATTTACCCTCCGGAATTTTTAAACGCTCAAACGCCATCGGGAATGCCACCTCATAAGTTAGTATTAAAAGTACATTAAAAAAAAATGTAAAGCATCTTGCATAGTACCTCCTGGGTGATGTGAAAATCTATGCTTTATTAGATAAATTAATATTAAATTGAAATAAATATTGTAATATCTACAAAATATTCTATAATAATTTATATAATAAATTAAATAAACATTTCATATTTTCAACTATATTCAACGGGTCAATATACTGTCATAAGTATATTGTATTTTCAAAATTTTTCCTCAAATCACACGTGCGATGTTATTAACATCGGGCCTACCGCTAGTATTTAATAAACGTAAAATTGGGAAAAAAATTCACTTGTTTCTAGTATCGATGACTATTTTTATTTTTAATATTATATTATTATATCATATGTATTTAAAAAACTGCAAAATAAAAATTAATGAATTTTAATATGCGTATTCAAGTTTTAATGTATTTTTTAATTGTTAAAATAAAATTTTATGATAAAAACTATTGAATCTCGAAATTTTCCGATAAAATTTTGCTTATATAATATCCTTACAGATCAATGATGAAGAAAATTTGAAAATACTATTTATATATGTATATTCTAATTGAACTTTCAAAAAAACTTCGGCGAACATAATTTATTATAATATTCCAAATAAGACAGATCAGTTTCATATAAAGAACAAAGAAATCTCAAAATTCTCAAGCTTACATCTTATACTATTGCATTATTTCTGGGCCTACATTAAACATTCACCAAATTATAATAATAATATACCAAATCAATGAATATTAAGATATTGTAATATATTTTTAAGAAAAACTCCATTCTCAATCATCTGAACACTAAACCCAAACCACCCATCACCAATCAAAGACCATTTTCCAGCACCGCACTCCAAGAAACCCACTCGCGCGACTAGCAACAAAGAAAAGCTCGCGCGGGAGCCATCCGTGGACAATGGGCCATCTTCCACCAAGAGAGCAGAAGAAAAGAATCGGAAAAAGAGCGAGCCAAAAAAGCGAGCTGAAAGATGAGATGTGGCGGAAGACGATATAGGCGGACACCGGCTGGGTCAACGCTCCCGCGCTCTCGGCTCTCTCAGCTGGGAACAGATCCATCCGATCTAGTCCGGGTCATATGTTCGCCGCTACAAAGTGGCCGTGGCCAGCGATTCTCAAATGTTATGATGGAAACAATTGGCTTTCGCGTGGTGGAAATCTGCGATTTCGATCGGCGCGCGTGTCGCTCTGCGCGCGAACGTATTGGGACTTGGTGTACTGCTGAAGGTCTAGGCACGTGATAGGTTCTTTTATTTAGATTATTTTCTAGTATATTGTAGGAGAATGTTATTTATTTATTATTACCGTAAACATATACATATATTATAATTTAAAAAAAAAATGGAAAATATACATACATACATATGTATGCATAATATAATTTTACCACCGGGGCATAACAGGGTACCCCAAAATACCGCGGTGGCCAGTATGTATTTTTTTTTATTATATAAACATATAAAAATATGTTATTGTTTAGATTATTATTAAAATTATAATCAATAATACTTAATACTTACTTATTACCAGTATCATTTACTTGTATGATAGTCAGATAATTTCATTGTACAGTGAAACCTCGATTTTACGTTTTTCAAGGGACCGTAAAAAAAAAACGATACATGCGGGAAACGATGAATGCGGGAAAGCTTCAAATACGTAATAACAGAAAAAAGTAAAATTTTGAAAAAACATTTATTAAAAAAAAAAAATTTGTATATTTATTAAAAATTATTTAAAAAAAAATCCTTAATACTAACAATAAGTTGCTTCTTTGTAGTTTGGGACTTTAATTTAAACAAAGACGCCTCAACTCGCATACTTTTTTAATAACAAATTCATCTATTTCTTTCGAATAAAAAAATGATTTGACTTTTTCGAAGGCCAATTACGCTTCAGTAAACGTAAATAAAAAGGTTGCAAGTGCCAAACTTGCTCGCCGTTTTTATACGAATTCGGAGAAATATGCAACAAAAACGGTCAATCGGGATAATATTTGTGACGGGACCATAATATTTAGACGATAAATCGAGGAAATCGATAAATCGGGGAACGGTTAATGCGGGATTGTCTAACATTGATTCTTATGGATGTTTGCCGGGACTATAAAAAATAAACGATCCATGCGGGAAAGCGTATTATGCGAGTACGGTCAATCGGGGTTCCACTGTACTATCATAGGAAAAAATACTAAGAACCAACATTCAAGTTTATTTTAAATAAATATATTTCTAACTTTTTTGATTAAAATCTTTTGATTATTCATTAAAAAAATGTATTCAATTCAAAATATACTTAATAAAAATCATTGAAATTTTATAAAAAAAAAAAGAAAATTTAGCTAATTTTTCATCTATGTTTTATTTCCATACTTTTAAAACTATTTCTTTGTACAATATAATACAAAATTCGAATTCATCAAAACGCACTATTGATTCGAGTATTATATAATTTAAAATAAAATAAGAACAGTGTTAAAAACAAATTTATTCGATCAAGAATTGAAATATACAACCCATCAAAATTGTAAAAATAAAGACTGTCTCGGAAACGGATACATAATGCATCATATAATATCAGCATAATAGAGTCTGCTCGAATTTTTTTTTAAATCAATATAATCGCCAAAGTCTGAAAAGCAGTTTCAGGAAGCCGATAACGAAAAGTTGCACGCGAAAAAGCCGTGAAAAAATGTATCGTTTCCGCGTTTCACGAAAATCGAACGTCTCGCGCGGGTCATTAACCGTCTTTGGACGAGTTTGCGGGGGTCTTTCTTTGCCTTTCCGCGTGCCGTGCTGATCGTTTGCATCTTTTTTCCGATTCGAAAATATCGTAAAAATTTCATAATCCATAAAATTCGACGAGAGAAATGCGCGCCGATGGACCGAGGAATTTGACGGTTTGAACGTTGGCCTCTTCGATAAAAGTTTATACAATTACGTCGCATTTTTCACGAATCTTCATAAAGGCGCTGTATAATATTTTATTTTAGTTGCATGAGATTTGCATCGATTGATGCGATTTTGAAGTCGCGACGAATTGAAATTTCCAAAATCGACGCCGCATAAAATTCCAGCTGAATGGATTTATTAAATATTTATGAATTTTCTCACGTACGAAATCGATGTTGGTCTTTCAATTTGGCTTTTTTTTCCAGCACGTGCAAGGTCTATCGGAAGAGGTAACGGCTCTTACTGAGAAATAAAAACAAAAGTCACAGAATAACTGTTCGGCGAAATTAGATACACAAGATTGTTGGCCGAAAGAAATTCCGGTCAGAACTTTCACCATTTTTGCTTTAGAAATTGAACTTTTTTTCGTATATCGCCTCAAGACGAATTTCTTTGGCTGCTTCGTAGTATACGCTTCCGTTATTCGCAAAACAGCAACTTTTGAACTGTACAACCGCAACTATGGTCGTTAAATCGCGAAAAAAAAGCACATGTGAAAGAAGAAATATCTACAGACAATCATTATATGTGGGAATTAAAAGCGTTGACTTTTTGGGTCAACGATCGTCGTTCTAGATTTTTGCAAACGCTCAGTGCTAAAAATTCTCAGTTTAACAGTGGGCGACAGCCTCAATTTCTTTTCTTTCGAAAAAGAAAAAGCTTCCGATTCAAACTCAAATGACTCATTTACGCAGAACACACGAGAATGAAAATGTGTGCCAGCATCAAAAGTGAATGCCCCATGAGTCGTAGAAATATCTCGAATCCCTTCGTCAACAGCCTACTTTGAATCATTGATTAAATGACTATTCATTTTCAAACATTTCCCATCCAGTCGAATTCTTAGAAATTGGCAAAAATGAAACTCGAACGTTGACTTTTCCTTTCCGGATAAAAAGTGTTATATGGAAGCGCATACTCAACATCCAACCACCTGTCCGATTGCGAAACTGTTAAATTGCTCACAAATTACGCATTCCAAGCGATTCCATGAAACGTATACGGGTTAGATTCGTGGAAGATCGTTATAGAAAAAATTGTGTATATTACATACCTAGTAACGGATGCGCTACGATTCGCCTACTTTCTTGACCTTCTTGCACGCATTTCGGTTGTGCACCATCTACGTCATCAGTATGAGGAAAAAGCGTCGGAAAGATATCGAAAGTCATCGTCCTTAACGGGAACTTGAATTAGGACAGTAAGACAGATGCGTACTTCTACTTTTTATGCATAGTAATATTAATTCAAATCTGTCAAACGGTTGAATAAGATTTTTTTCATTCTTACGCAATCTATAAAAATTAGATCAAACAGTGAAAAATAAGCACTCAAGCTAAAAAAAACAATCCTGATCGAGTTCATAGTACATAGTACAAAAGTACTTAATACTGTACTTTCACAAGATAACTGCGCAATATTAAGTACACAAACATTCAAATTGATAGATAGCCTTAATCTTTATAGTAGATGGCGTCAATAACTGTACAGTTAGAGAGCGAATCACCCTTACAGCAACACAGTTAAATTAATATACACTTGAATCGTTATTATAACTTCGATTGGAGAACGTCGGGTTTTCCTAGCGGACCGTAAGTATAATACAATTACGATCACCCGATACCGCGTGATTCATAATGACGTGCGCACAATTTCACCGTGTGCGAAAATTGCTGACCCCGCTGCAAAACACATCATATTTCATAGTGTAAACTAGATGCGATATTTGCAAGCTAGGTTCGGATGTCTCGTGGTTTTCGGGATGACCTAACAGAGGTTAGCAACTCTTTTTCAACAAAATTCATAAAAAAATTAAGCGAACTATAAGTAATGAAGAAATTTTCGACGTTGTTCATGTATTTTGTGATCGTTTTCATTATCTGTAAACAGTTAAATATTTTCCAAAATATCAGTATTGATCGATTATTGAATTTAATTTATATGCAATATTAAGTGATACGTATTTATCAAAAAGTGTTTTCCATATTCATATTCTTAAGATTCAATAATATCAAAATTACTTTAGAAAAACTGGATGAAAATCAACATCGCCTCACTTGGAATCGAATCAATCGAACGTTCTAATCTAAATATTGATGAAAATTCAAATTAGTCTCACTTTCAAACAACAGGGTTACCATCCAGGCTCTTATGGCACCCGCATCGCGGATCCGGCAATGGCGCGCAGTTAATTGCACTTAGAAAGGCAACGCTGACCAATGCGGAAATGAAAGCAAACTTCCCACACGCGTACACACATTAGAACCGCATACATTATATATTATCATATTCGTGTATGCAACATGCATGTGTTTCATAGATCCAGGCTGACTTTCTCAAAAAGAACGACCGCTGCATTTAGTCGTATGCACAATTGTACGTTGACCCAACAATTTTTACGATCGACAATCATATAAAAAAAAAACATCACTTTCGACTTCATCGCATCATGATTAGGTTTTGTTTTTTTGAAAGTCGCAACTTTCGATTCGTTAATTGATTGAATGCATTTTTTACGACGAAAAAATGTTGATGTTTGAATACGAGAGTGTTAAAAATTTGATTTCGAAAATATTTTTTTATTAACAACATCAACGCACAGTTAAGCGTGAAACCCATTTAACAAAACTTGTTTATTTATTAATAACAAATCGATCTATGACCTTTAACGATCTTCTAACTCAAATTCCTATCTTTTTATACGGTCACATTTCGCAAAACGTAAATCCAAATCAGATCAAACCGCTAGATACGAGACTCAACCATAATAAAACAAACCGATCGATCTTATGCGAATCACGCCGCGTGACCGTCGTACGATCTAAGCTTCCTAGAAAGGCCAATTTCTCCGCAACCCGTTTTGCGTCTGTTTAGTTTTCCAGTTTTCTCGTCCGACCCATCGAGCCGGAATAGAGTATACTTACACTTCTAGCTTCCATTATGTTATGCTTTTATTCATTACAGGCGACGTTTGCTGCGCAGTTTGCATTCGAAAGTTCCAGACGCTCGCCTCGGGGTCGACTCTCTCCGGCGAATGTTGGCTGATGTCAATGGCTTAGGTCAAATTCGTAATTCTGCTGACAAAACTGATCGGAAATTGTACCGGTTTGTATGAGGCGAGATTGTGTTTTGAATGGTGAATGTTGCGCTTCGGACGATATCTGTTTATAGCCGACTGAAAGTGCATGAAAGGTGTTTGGAATGCGAGTTGACGTTGATGGTTCGGGTCAAATTTCTAAATGGACAAAACACACTGGCGATTGTACCGGTTTTTATGAGAGATTATTATATTTTCAATAACAATAACAATATGTGTATATATTTATATAGAACTGAAAGTAGATGAAAGGCGTACGAAATTGAGTGAATTGATATTAATGACTTCGGCCACATTTCTAATGCAACTAAATAGATCGGAAATTGTACCGGTTTAAGTCGGAAAAGGGAAATTTGATTTGGAATAGCAAATCTTGCTGCTTGGGCGATCTCTATTTATAGATTTTAGAAGGAATAATAAATTAAATGATGTTGAATTGTGTATTATTGCTAATTAGTGAATATTGGTGATTACTTATATGCTCTTATCAATACGAATATTTTAATTATTATATTGATGATTGTCATCAAACTTATCTTTACTAATGATCCATTATTATATTTTTCCCAAATAAATATGTGTCACTAAGAAAAGAAAATAATCATGATATTATAGAACAACTAATCGAATTTCAATGTACATTTCTACTTAAAAATTTATAAGAAATACCTATTAATAGTTCAATTAAATAGATGAAACTTTTAAAACAATGCTTACTATGCGAGTATTAAACCAAATATTTCGATATGTTTATATTATAATTCATCGCTTATTAACTCAGAATAAAAACTGTAAATATTTCTTGAATGATTGTAAATTAAAAAACTGATTTATCGCAATATTGTTTCACGCGTATTTGAACTTTTAGTTTGTATCTAATTATACGGTATATTATCAAACACATCGTGAAATTTTCTCCAAATTAATTGTGCATTGTTAATTACGATTTTATTGCGGAAAAACGGGAAATTTCCGCGTATGCGTGCTCAAAGTTGCAATCATAAACACAGAAAATTTGTCTATAAACTTGCTTACATGTAAATGCATTCTAAACAAAACTATGTGGCGTACAACAAAACGACTGTCCGAGAACAAATGGTCATAAAAAAAATATTTAAAAAATCGTTAATGTATCATATATTATAAATTATTATAATGAAAAAATAAAAGTGTTAAGATATTAAATGAGACTTGAAAGCCATTAGTTTTTCGATAAAATTAAGTACAAAAAAAATTTTTGATTAAATATTTTTTGATCTACTCAAAATCGTTCAGATAGAAATTTTAATCAAAAAAAATAAAAAAATTCAAACTACATTCATGATTTTTATTTATCAACAATTACCAATCACAAAATTCATAACACTTTCATCAAACATCACCTCACGAACAAACAGCACAAACCTACAATTGTTTGCACATTTCAGTACCTACCTTTCGTTTTTCACCGTTACAGTTCATCATGTATTCGCGATGGGCATTCGTTAGTAGCCAAATGCTACTTTTATGATTCCCTTGAAAAATAACACACGTCTGGTCATTCTTTCGCTATATTATAAAAACGACCTAATTAATAATACTCACACACAAGCTTTTATATAATTTCTACGCCATCGTCAATCAGTGGAACATTAGATAAAAATAATTTAATTATCAAAGCATTTTCCTAGTATTTTTATTTTTTATTAGTAAATGAATATCATTTTATGATTGCTCATTCTTTTATTATATTTAAAATATTATACTATGAAAGTTTATCATCAAAAATTCTCCAATCTTACAAGGAAAACTTTCAGATGAACCTCACTACGGACACATAATGCTCGCGCATTTCCCTACCCACCTCTCGCTCCACACCGCTAAAGGCCATCATGTATTCACAGTGGGTGTTTGTTAGAAGCCGAGTGCCACTTTTATGGTTCCCTTGAACTAGGAACGCACGTTGGGTCATTCGTTCACTAGACTGTTGTCGGTGCACACAATAAAACCCGGCAACCTCACCAGGACATTCTGCACTGTGTGCAATACGATGTGCGCATTGTGCGCTCCTTTCCATTTCCACGTTTCGATTTCGAAGGAATGCATTCGGTAAAGTGTGCAGTATGTGAAAAGAATTTTTTTTTATTAATATAAAAAAATATTTGATTCAAATATATAAATTTTAGGTGAGGTTGACGAAATTTTAGATGATGGATGTGTTCTTAGAAGAAAATTATATAATTTTTGTATAGGATTCAAATATGACTCGATTCGTGATCCTAGTGGCCTATTTAATGGGTCTATCTATGTATATTTGTAATTTTTATGAGTATGTTCGCAGAATTCTATTAATATTCAGAATAAATAGCACGTTTATAAATAAATAAATTTTTCTTTAGAAACGATGAATATTGTGATTTCAAAAAAGTTGCAATTGCTTTATGGTGCCAATGAATATTAAACAAAACATTTTTACAGCACAGCAGGATGTTGTTTACGTAAAATTACAATATTATGAAAATCGAGATACATTTTACATCTGTAAGTATTTGAAATTAAAATTTCCAAAATACCGAATGCAAAACCAATTGTAAAACAAATAAAACCTATCAACCCATATACGAAAAAGTAAAGAAACAATATTTGAAGAGAAGAAAAACGTGCGAGCAAGAACACATTAGCATGCGAATCGGCATTGTTAATTGTCGCGATTCGTCTCGACGACCACTCGGAAGTCGATGACGATCGGACCCGCTAATGTCTTATTCAAATAAGTGTCAACTTTTGACCTAAATAAAGGACAAATACGTGATTCGAATGCCGAACGAGCTGGCGACTTCACTGCCAAGGCGTTGGCGACTCGTTTTGCCACTACGTATGCAAAAATCATCGACAATGTGTGTATGTGAGCGGGAAATTCTCGTATAGTGCGGTATGATTTCTAATTTGAGGAATTGATATTCATTGTATGGAATTGTATTATGTGGTAGTCGTTTTATTGTGCTTATTATGGGGTCTTTAATTGGTGGTGATCCTATCAATAAGTACGTACTTTTATGAATGTATTGTTTTAAGTTTTTATTTTATTTTTGTCGAATATCCATCTTCCATGTATTCCATTAATAAGTATTAATACAAGGAAAATTGAGGGTAAAATATTTTATATAAATAAAGAAAATTTGAGGAGTGAATTAGGTGAGAGTTTCTCAAAACATACAAGAGTAGAAAAGGATTCGAGAGGTTTTCATATGGTAGTGGATGTTAAATAATTACACATGATAATAATTTTATTTTTCTATGCTGTTGATTTTTTACTTTTTATAAAAAAAATAATATCCATACATACAAATCGTTGATAAAAGATTGTACAAATATTTGATATAGTAAATCAATATGTTTCTATCAAAAAAAATGTATGTATGAAATTTCGTATTACGTAAAGATTGCATGCCATTGAATATACAAGCGCCACATCAATCACTATATCATTACCATAAAAAGAGCGCTAAAACCAAATCACCCAAATATACGACTCCCTGCCGAAACAATTTAGTAAAACGCTCAAATGAAATAGCATCGGTAAATTATCAAAAGCTAAGACATTTCCGTAATCGATAGAATTCTGTAACAGGTTTACTTTGCCGGATAGCGCTCAGAACCCGAAAACGACCAAAAAATACCAGTTTCCGCAACGAAAAACCAAAAAACTTCATTCTAACATATAGCATTACGCGTTCGAGTACCGTTCGTCGGTTAACAAAAACGAACCATTAAAAAGACGGTGCAAAAAGCGCGAAGCAACTGTGCCACAGGGTCAACAACACACCAAGACCAAGGCTCTAAGTAAAGGTCATCGATCACTTGAACTTGGTGTTCACCATGGCCGAAAATGAGACTGGTGTATTGTCTGAAGTTGCAGCTTAACGGTTCATCATCTGAAACGTTCAATGGGATGTAAAAATATAATATAATCAAGAGAAAATGGTACGAAATTAACAACGCAAATACGATTGACGAAAACAAAGTGCTTTCGAGAATAGCATTCGTTCCAAATAGTGATCGGTTTGTATGCTTTCGTATTGGAAAATGTTCTTTTTAAAAATATTTGGTTAAAAATGTGTGGAACTTTGTAAAAGTTAGAATTAGAACCAAAAGATGGTTAAAAAAATCAGTACTAAAAAATCCTGTAAAAATTTAGTAAAACTCATTTTAATTTGATCACTGAAGCTTTCTTCGAAATTTGATTCAATAATTTATAAAGTTACACTGCAATAAATATAATAAAAAATTAAATCATTTTTAAAATAATAGCAATATTTCTTTCAAATAAAAATTTAACGAAAGAATAATATTAATAAATTTAAAAAATTTGGTCATCCTTAAAAAACTGGTATTATATTATGCTTCATCACTATCAAACAAATTTTAATTAAAGAAAAACAGTACTTAGTGGAAATTATAAAAAAAAACGAGTAAACATCGAACACCAAATTAAGTAATAAGTAGACAAACAAGTAACATTTAAACAAATCATCCGATGACACACATCGCAATCACGCAAAAAAAATCCACCGAATTCGTCACCCAAATATCACACATTAAAGAAATTAAGCGGGTCGACGTCTGATTGAAACCTCCAACAAGAAAATGACCCCTTTCAGTCAATATTGACGGAAAAAAAATATCTATGTCATTTTTTCGGCCGTTCGCGAAAAGGTGACGCAATATCGGAGTATTTACGCGACCCCGATTCCTTTATACGTGTTTTTTTGACATTTTTTTCGTGTGTGTGCCGACGCCGAAGTTGGTTATTTAAATATAAATCTGTTTTTTTTTCGCGTCGAAATTGTGGAAAAACGAAAAAATCTAGTCGGACGAGAAAATAAACGCCGTTTTTGGGCCAAACGGTCAAAATGATTATGCTTGCGCTAAGGAGTGTTTATACGTTTGATTTGTTCGCGCATATTATTTGTATGGTGGCTTTTGTGTGTATGTGTTCGCATCAGATGAAGCTTTCGGTCAATTTTCTCAAAGTGTGGGGCATGTGTCCTTTTTATAATTAAATTGTAATCGATTATTTTTAATATGAATTTAAATAAAGTACTTTACTAAAGTTCATTCAGATAATAAATAGGTATTATTTTATTTTTTTCAATTTACATAGAAGTGTCTCATCATAAGGCAAAATATATCCAATACCATCAAAATATGTAAATTTTTTTTAAGTAAAAGTTGATTCCCATAAAACATTATTTCAAGAAAATCCATTGAAAAATAGTCGCGTAATCACTCATTAAGATATTAACTTCACTATACGTCACTTAAAACAATATTTTTTAGACAATCTTGAAGGATTCTAGATGTTTACAAAACTAAGCGACCTAATGAATTTATTAACTGACTAAACTGAATGATTTTTACATGCTAAGAAAAAAATATGGTAAATCGATTTTAACATGCGTCAGGAACTGCACATAAGAAAAATATTTATTTATATATTTAACTCCAATACGTATTATTTTTAACGACTAATCTTGAACCAATCCAAATCATTTTTACCGTATAATTTGAGCCCACACCTTCAACCAATCAATATGAAAAACTTATTCAAAAATAATCAACCAATGAAAATCTTAACAATTCCAATCATTATTATCAGACGAAACACCAAAACGACTCACCCCCACAAAAACTAAACGACCCACAACAATCTTCACATCCTTGAAAATTTTCAAACAGTTTGAGAAACGCTGGTGTTGCAGGATAATGTTGCAGGACGGCCGCTAATAAACTACTCGCCGGGCATATCGTGACCCACTTAGCTGGGCCTTCCGCATACCCGACAAGACACCAACGCAGGGGTGTACTTTTCATCTTGAGTGTATATAAAATTTTATCGCTAAATTATTCAAATCGGCATCTGCGCGAATATGGAATAGTCTATGTCGAGACAACCTGCTTAATCTGCGATGTTATAAATGTTTAACGTAAATTTTTTTGTTTCAATTGAAGTGTTGCTGAAATTTTTTTTATTATTTTTTGATCTTCATTCTTATGTTCAAATGTATTATTTTGATTAAAAATATTATATTATGTATAAAAAATTGCCATTTGAATTCATAATCAAACTTGAAACATATCCTTGAATTTTTGTATTAATAACCTTTTTATTTGAAATTTTTTATCGATAACACATAATAAAATTTCATTAACAACCACAATCCCCATTCATACAAATACAATACAAAACTATACATCTATAAAATACATAAAATTCATCCCTGCTATCGAGAAGTGCGTGTGCAGAATCACCAAAAAAAACTCGTATTTTCGCTCACAGGAGGTGGGAGGACGACTCGTCGGGCCGCCATATCATTATATAGCGTATCGTTTAAATTCAATATGCCGCCGGGACACACTACAAGGACTTATAATGATCCGATACCGAGAAAAGCCATCTTATTACATTAAAGTGCGACGAACTTTCGCGCCCGACCTATATACAACGAGCAGCCATTGTAATTCGCGGCGCGAAGGATACGCGAAAACCCATACGAAAAAAAAGCCTCAGAAATGGCGATCGGGTCTCACATAATGGTTATCAATCACGTTTTTTTTTTTTCAAGTGTTATTTGAGCGGTCGGACTGGTTGTTGACCGTTCAGGACTCGTTGTCTTTCAGGATGTGCGCGGCTAAAGTAACGGGCTGTCCTACTTCACGATCCTGCGGTCCAAAGGGAAAATCTCACAGAAAAAGTGTACTTGTTATGTTTCTGAGAAGCTTTAGTAACGATTTGCGTTTCGTAATTTATCAAAAAAGAATTTCCTTATTTGATTTATGAAACATTTATACAAATTTGTTTTTTTTGTTTTTTTTTTTAAATATGTTTTAGGATATAATGGCTTTGAATATGGTTAAAATATACGATTCCGTTATATTGAAATAAATACTTTTTGACCCACATACGTTTGTGCACGCGTAGGTGAGCAGAGTTCGCGTGTTATTGGCCGCACTAGTACAAAAACGTTTTCTTGTGCAAATTTGATATATTCATTTTATTTATCATCTGATTTAGGAGTCGTTGATGATTTAATAATTCGTCTGACCACCTTTGGCCGTCACGGTCAAGTTGACTGGAAAAGTCAACAACCCTATAACGGCCGAACAAAGGAAAATCATCATAGAGTCGCGTCAAATTGTCAAATATTTTTATCAAGAAACCAATTTTAGTCGCTCATCTTGACCTTATCATTGATCTTTGATTTTTCAAAATATTTTGATCTCTATCCGGTGATATAACGAGTCAAGCGCGGTTAATTTAGTCGATAACGGACTACGTGCATTTTACACAACAAAGGTCGATATACGTTTTATGCAATGTGTCCGCAATAACGTTTAATCTAAAATAGTCTTATATCATGAATTTTGTTTGAATTGTCAATTCCTTCACGTTATACAATACAAATTAAAACCGTTGACGTGCGCAAAGTTGGCATAATCAACGATGGAAACAAGATGAACCAAGTTTCTCTATCTACGTAAGACATATTTGTATCGATGTTTGCGCAACATACTCACCATAATAGTATGTTAATTCAATACAGATAAATTTAACTATTTTGTGAAACTAAATTGTATTAGAAAACATTTAAATTGGAAACGATACTGTTAACACTGGTACTATAGTACAAATGATTCAATTCGTGTAATCTCAAAAATTTTTATACGGACATGAATTTCAAATTCATCAATTTTCAAATCAAACAAATCAAGTCGATAGCGACATTGAATAAAAATAAACGTGAGATATTTGAATAATACCTAATCAAAATTTAATGGCAATGCAAAATGTTAAAACTATAATACAACGATACACGACAATTTCTTTAAAAATCAGATAAATTCGAAGCATTTTAAAATTCGATCGAAAAGTTAATGAATTCAAATCGACTTGCTGTCAATAAAAAGTTTATATTTCCAATATCCACTGAAATTAACATACACACATCTACCGGAAAACCAACCAACGAACCAATAAAACCATTGACCAAATACGTCCGATTTATAAATAATATCCGACCGTTCGCGATTAAAGCAATAAGAGGTAAAGTCATCAGGCACGTTATATAATTAAGAGTACCGGTTCTTGGCATTGAACCACCTCAGTTATTGTAATCTGGAGAGCCGGTATTTGCGGGTCGGCCCACAAATTGGGTCAACCGTTAGTTGGCGACGGGTCGAACCCTTTCAACCCACGCAGCCTTTCTGCGAACTGTTAAAATCTCGAAGGTACCTGAGAAAGGTGGTTTTTTTCTCGTTTATTTGCATGTATGTAAGATGCATGATGGTAAAAAAGGATTGGCCTGGGAAAATTTTCGAAAAATATTATATAATATTTATGATAACATTACTTAATATTTTTGTGAATATTTTTTGTTGATGATTTTATAAAAAAAAATGTTGATATCTAAATTAATAATGTAAAGTCATAAATAATTTTTAATAATTTATATCAACCGCAAATGGAGGCAATGTACTTATAGAATTTTTGTAATTTTTTAAAGTATTTTATTATTCGCAAAAAAAAACACTTTTAATTTATTAAATGATATAATTCAATTACTTACTTTTTTACTATTTACAATTTACAATCGACTATAAGATTAATAATAAACGAAAAACCTTTTCTATTCTGAAGCTTAAATAAATAAAACAAGAACAATAGTTTAACTGTTTATTTTTTAATAATAAAATATTATATTGTACAATATATAATATAATATTACATTAAAAACATGTATGATTTTTCACATCAATTATTGTACTGCTGGCTACAATAAATTTCTGAGCAGATAATCGTCATAGAGGGCAATTTTCCGACTGAACTTGTACGCAAAGTAAAAGAAAGAATCTACCAGTATTTCAATATTGATTTAAAGTAATCAATATGGTAACTATTGTAAGTACTATTAAGTACTTTTTTTATAAATAATTTTGTAAAGGTTTTATTACAAAAATAAATCTTTTGAGCTTTCAATTCGAATTTGTATACTTACGTAGAACGAAATAAAAATTTTCAATTGATTTTCTCAATACTTCTATTACATTTCTTTAATATTATATAAATTTATTTGTGCAATATGACTGGAATTTTAAGTAACATACCTTCTTATAATATAACATATTTAATATAAGAAAACTTATATAATTCTATACAACCGAGAATGAAATACATCATTATTATAACACTAATACTACATTTATATCATAATTTGTAAAACCTCATAGGATACGTAGACCATCAATTTCCAATCGCAATAAAATAATTCACTCCATTATACACATGCCATTTGATAGACTTCTATTTAAAATCGCTCTAGAACTACACCGAGCACTTAACTAGAACGGTATTAAATCGAACCACACTAAAATAATGCAAAACTATCGACACCGATCACGCTTACAAAATGCAAATCGAAACTGATTAAAATAATCTGTTTTCGTCTTTTTCGGTTCGAAAGAGATTTATGGAATCTTCGACCATCTCTAAACGAACGCATACATTAATTAGCGAATCAAAACAAACCAATCCGTGTATTTTCAAAATGGATTAAACACGTGCATCGCTAAATTTTTTCACAATTCGAAAAATTCACGTTTCCCAAATACTTATATAATATTATTTACTGTTGGAATCGAGGGGGTCATTGTCTTCGTGCAACAAAGTATGGTCAACATCCACGTTCCTTACCAATTATTCGATCGGAAAAGTCTGTGGGGTCGCGCGGGTCAATTCGGATTGCTTCGAATCAAGACAGCAATCTAGGAACGATATCTAGCATAGAAAGTTAGTTGGATTTTCTCGAAAAATGGCGAATCGATGGAAAATTCTATATATGAGAGTCGGTGAGGTTGCGTGGGCCGAATCCTGTTCCGGTGAGACGTCAAAAGCAATCAGCGTCAAACCGGAGGAAGTCGACGATTGGAATTATGCTGTGCATAAATTTCGAAAACAGTCTCGTAATTCAGCCAGAA
The DNA here is from genome assembly GCA_009617725.1 of Hydropsyche tenuis. Lineage (NCBI taxonomy): Eukaryota > Metazoa > Arthropoda > Insecta > Trichoptera > Hydropsychidae > Hydropsyche > Hydropsyche tenuis. The sequence goes on along the minus strand of VTON01000056.1, from coordinate 899,616 downwards.
CGGATTTATTGCTCGATATATTTATTATTATGATAATAATGAATGCGAGAATTGCATCATTGCACTCTGGATCGATGCAGATGTGGATGCTTTCTAGGCTTATAGTGGTCAAAGGAAATCCTTGGAATATGGATTGAAATATTATATATCGGGTTCATGAGATAAGATTTCTAATTTATTTGTATTTCGATGTAATATATTAAAAAATAAATAGCGAAAACTATTGTTCTTATTTAATTTATTTAAGTTTCAGAATGGAAAAGGTTTCTCTTTTATAATATTAACCTTATAGTCGATTGTAGTTAAAATAGCAAATAATCGAATTATAAGTACAAATGAATCAAAATCAAAACATGTTTATTGCCTATTATAATTTCATGACTTTTACAGATGATTCATCCCTCTTAAACATTTACCTTGAACTGAAACAATAGCAAACCATATACGCTAACAAAATCAGTGACAAACACTCTCAAGCTTAAAATGACATGACCCGATCATCTTTCATAACAGCATACTGTTTCCATACGACAAAATCACCTCTTGGGATCATGTATTGCAACCCAGAACCGTTTCAAACACGACCAGGTGCTCCTTGTAAGGAAACCTTAACCGTTGCACGTAGGAAACGATGTTAGAACTATCTACAGTTACCAGCGAATCGACAATCGTTTCGCAGTACACAACCACTTCCTCGTAGCCGAAATTCCTGAATATGCCGGCTTTTCGCGCGAATTTTCCAGCAAATCCGGATTCGGGCTACTCTTAGGGCTCTCAGGTATTCAAATTCGGTTCTGTCGTGAACATTTGTATACTGGACGTCAATTCTTGCGCGAATAACAGGACACATGCCGTTCGAACTGTGCGTGCGTCGGTTACGGTATTTTTTTTTCGACACATCGGTTACGTCGCGAAACACGTCAGGTGGACAACGGTCAACTTGACAACGGTCGGGTGGCCGACCGCAGCTCACCGACGGTCAGGCGGACACCGGTCAGGTGGACAACGGTCAACTTGACAACGGTCGGGTTGACAACGGTCAGGTCGACAACGATTTATTTAAAATAACGATATAAATAACGTCATAAATATATATTCAAACGACGAAATACAATTGCAAACGTATGTTTTTATTTGCAAGTTACGTGCATTCCAATGAGAATATTAACCGCGACGAAGAAATATCGATGTACGGATATAATGACCAACGAACGTTCTTTTGCGAACTTTTACACGTTAATTACTCTGTACCTAGTAGTATCTTCATTTATTTATGATTCCTTTGGACATACCCAAATTCCATATAGGAAAACTTTTCCTATATGGAATACTATACTTATATATTGTACAACAGAATCGTTTAATTAGATCGTTTTGAACCTCGAGCAATTTTCTATTAGAATCCATCGCCTTGCTATGAATACATTTTTTTCTTTAATTTTATTATAACGAAAGGGATGTTATACTCATCTCAAATTAACATGCTAGTCATCTAATTAGCGAACTAACTTGTATATCTGTCCATAATCATAGATAATTACTACATAATTTTAAAACACCTACATCATTTCAACTACCATACTTTATAAATGACATATAATAATTTAATAACGACGAACGTACGAACAAAGTAAAGTAGAATAAATAGAATTTGAAAAAAACTACTTTGTAAATCTGACTAAAATTAGAGAAAATAATTACCTTATAATTTTAAATCGACTTTTAACAACCAAAATACTCTGTATCTAGCATGCCGTGAATTGGGTGATGAGGAGTGTGTAGGTAAAGTATAATTATATCTTAAATCAATTCAATTAAAATTAATCACACGATGGTCTCTTATTGTACCTCTAATTTCGATCTATTCAAGTATCGTTTTAGCTAATAATTCCTGTTCTCGAAACAAACCGCCCGGCACATTTTTTTGCGGGTCACCTCTTATATTATCCTTAAATTAATAAAAAAAAAAAATTCGTGGCAGTAGCTTCTTCATTGTAGATTCGAGAATGAATTTAAACTAACATTTGGATCATTTGAACTATGAATCATGTCTTAACCGGGGATGATCTAAGTCTTTTCCTTATTGACTAACATCATATGGTATATTTTTTAAATATGTGGATGTATGGATATAATTAAATACACAATACTTCTTATAGTTATTTAAAATGTCGAATAATCATTTTTTTTCATAGCGATTTGCGTAAAAGTATTGTGAATAACAACGTTTATATTTTAAATTAATTAAAACCAAATGAAAATACTTAAACTCTATATTATAATATTGCATATTTAGTACTATTTAAATTGATTAACATAGTCGTATAAGTAAGTGGTCGTTCGATATAAATTAAACTCACTTTATAATGTGGACATAAGCATTTTTGCTATAAGCATATGAAAACTTTTATTTCATATTTATATATATTTATCTTGTTTTCTCTGATATGATTCAGAATCGTAGCAATAGCCAGTTACAGCACAATATTAAAAAAATGACAAAAGACATTAAGGAAATTTAAATAAAATGCTTAATTAATTAATTAATTAATTAACCCTTTGCGCTCGAGCGTTTTTGGCGATAGGTGGCGTCAGGAACTCGAGAGAAATTTGAGATTTTCATAAAAATGTCGATTTTTTTTCGTTCTTCTTTAGTTTCGCAAATCGCGATAGTTGATGTTACAACCGTTAAATTTTTAGAATTGATTAAAAAAATACACGGACATCAATTTCTATAACTTATTTTTTTTTTAAATTTTATCCAGTGGTTCTCAATATTTAAAATTTGCGAAAAAGTACTTTTTTCATGAATCTTTCTATAAATCGAAATTCAGTTACATGATAATTTAAACATACAGCAAGTTTATACTTCATAAAATTGTGGACCACATGAATTATATCTCAGATCTTTGACATCAAGAAAAAATAATAAAAAAATGATCACAAAATTGGGGAGATCTGAAATTTCGTTTAAAAAAAAAAATTATAAAAGTGTTATAACTTTATAACCGATTGTTATTTTTTTTAAGAAATTTGCAGGAAATATGTAAAATAGTTTATTGCTTAATAATTGTAAAACTTTTAATAAAATCTATAAGTGGTTCTTAAAATTTTTTTGCTCTTATACATAAAAAAAAAATTTTTTGAAAGTGGAAATAGATTGTTGTTGGCAGTAAATTAGTAAGATCATTTAAGGACAGGGATAAATTGGGGTATGGGAATAAATTTTAGAAGAGATATTGAGGTAGAGATGGATTTTGGAATAGTTTCAGGGTAATTTAAGAACGGGTATAGGAATGTATTAATTCAAAACCAAACAGGAGTTTTATCTCTAAACTAGTGAGTATTACAAATAATTTCTATCATCCCTTTGTACAGTAAACTTTCGTGACTTAGTTTGCAAAAAAATGTTTATGCAGGGTGCACGTGTGATAATTCTATAATTGAACGTGACAATGCGTATTTTCAATCTGTGCGATCGTGAAAACGAATGACGCTCGAACACCGAATTCCATTTGAAAATTTAAAAAAAAAGCAGAATTTTTTGGATTTTATAGTGCTTAAATTTCAAATTATATCCATCGTTTCATATTTATATGCATTTGGAATTTTTTTCGCAATAAAAATCGTGCATTTTTCAACGATCGGGAAACGAATTTGACTGCAACATGATGCATGCTCGGATCGTTGTTTTGAACTGAAAAAAAACTGCTTCAAATGATTTTCTAATCTTATTAAAATCTGTTACTATTAGAATAATGATTTAATAATGATTTAGAAATCATTTCAATAAATGCCAAGTTCCACAAATTGTGCCTTTGAGCTTTGTAGTGATTTGAAACATTCGAAACCAGAATTTCTTGCTTTTTTTTTTCGTTCTCAATTGAGATTGGACTATTTTTTTTTATCTCGAATATTATTTGAAACATTAGTTACGATTCATAATTTATAATCTGGCAATTTTTTTTTTCTGAAATTTCATGCCTTTTTTTTTTTTTTCAATTCGAAGAAAAAATAGGTGAATGCGTGCCGTTAGGTTAAAAATAAGCATTAACAAAATCATTTAACAGCAAACTGAAAACAAAAACCTGTAATATCTACTATACTAAAAATTAAACTCTTGTTCGGTATTAAATTGATGAAAGTGGTATTTCAGGAAAGGTTATGGGTAGTTTGAGGATGAACGTGATTTTTCAAATGTGAGAATTTATACTACATGTGTTTTATATTTAAAACTATTTTTTGTGTAAAATTGTTAGTATGTTATTGAAAACATCATCATTATAATATATAATGAAGAAGGTATATTATATTTTAACATAAAAAAAACTTATATCAACAACTAAAGTAATTAGTTAATTAATTTATTTGTTATTTTTATCAACATTTTACGATCGAACTCAATAAGTCATTCTGTTTACGAATAAAAAAAATCTGAAAATTTTTTGAGGTCTCACGTTAGGACTGCACAGTGCAAACTAACAACTATAAAAACCGAATTATCTTCAAAACGCTTACCCTTACAAATAAAATCTATTTTATTTTTTTTGTGGAAATTATTTTAAGCTACAAATTCAATAATAAACATTTTTTTTGTAAAAGTGAAAATTAACGAGATATTTACAATAAACCGTTTTCGATTACCTTTGAAACGACGTAAAATTTTATTTTGCACTCAAATCGATATGAACTTTTGATATTTTGTTAAGAACTACAATATCAAACTATATGCCAAAATTCAAGACTTCATCGACTTTCTGTGAAGCGCAATATTTTATTTCCGGGACTATGAAGTCATGGATGACAACGCCAAATTGTAATGTTTGCGCGAGTTTCAATAAAACCTTTGTAAATATTATAATTATCAAAATACTTTAAAAATTCATCGAGGAATATAATGAGAGGGATTTTCAGGTTATAAAGCGTAAAACAAAAAAAAACTCAATTCTTTAAACGGTTCTTGGAAATACATAAATAAGATAGAATTATCAACTTTTTTTGTTAAAATCCATGAAAAATGGATTCGTGTTTTATTCGTGTTTTTTAACTTCATAGCTGTATAAAAATTTCATTTTTATACAGCTATGAAGTTAAACAAGTAATATAAGTAATTATATTTATCTACCACTACCCCATGCGCTTCTAAATTTGGTTCGCAAATTGTGTCGAAAAATACGAAATCTAAATTGCGTGTTTTTGTGTCATAATATTCGTATATTATTGAAAATGTGGCATCAAATTGAAGAATATATATCCTATTTTATAATTCATTAACAATACAACGTTTACTTGATTTGTATAAAAATAATTTGATCAAAAACAAAAATATGAGCTTGGGCGCAGTACTGCGCCCGGCCGATCAAGCTGAGAGTTTTTTTTGGGCGCGTGTGATGCGCCCGTCGATGGGAAAGAGTTAATATACAGTCATTTATTTAATATGATAAAATATCAAATGAAACATGAAAATACTAAAACTCTGTATCACAATACACAACATGTATACACAATATTTATGGTTTACACGTTATTTATGGTTTAATTTTTATGGGTTCTGAGATAACGAATGATCGGAAATGAACAATAGAAAGAAGGGAAGAAAGGTCCAGTTACGATTTTTTTTGTAACAAGGAAATCTTCCTGGAATGCATGTACGAGTATATTTTTTGCTTCGAATTTCGTCAATATATTTACAGCGTACATATTTTTAGCTTTTATTTTTTTCAATGCCTTTTGAAACATTAAAAAGCGTTCACCAATTAAACCGTTCATTGCAAAATCGATTTACTCCATAAAACAAAAAGTTGAGAAATGCGATGAAACATACATGTTTTTTAATTTTCCCTTTATAATATAAATTTTAATTAATATTGTAGAATACATAAATACTGATGTAGTTCATTTGAGTTGCATTATTGCAACGATTTACGTTAGAGTATGGAATTAATCAAAATTGTCTCTGAAATAAATTATATATTATTCAACGGCGAAAAAAATGTTGTCGTTTAATGATGTTAATCTTTATTATTCAGGAAAGTAATTATAAAAAAAAATGACTATACCAAGTGCTTTGATACTTTAATTTAAGATTTTTCAAAAAGTGGAGTTAATCGACTTGAGCAGTGAACGGTTTAATTATCATCACAATAGCTGCTTCAATTCTTTGTAAGTAATCATTCTTATTATTCTATATTAATTTCGATAAATTACCTCCTTTTATAACATGTGAATCAAAATCATGTAGACGAAATTGAGTCTCAAGTTCTTTATAGATTCTGTTGTACAATATATAAGTATAGTATTCCATATAGGAAAAGTTTTCCTATATGGAATTTGGGTATGTCCAAAGGAATCATAAATAAATGAAGATACTACTAGGTACAGAGTAATTAACGTGTAAAAGTTCGCAAAAGAACGTTCGTTGGTCATTATATCCGTACATCGATATTTCTTCGTCGCGGTTAATATTCTCATTGGAATGCACGTAACTTGCAAATAAAAACATACGTTTGCAATTGTATTTCGTCGTTTGAATATATATTTATGACGTTATTTATATCGTTATTTTAAATAAATCGTTGTCGACCTGACCGTTGTCAACCCGACCGTTGTCAAGTTGACCGTTGTCCACCTGACCGTTGTCCGCCTGACCGTCGGTGAGCTGCGGTCGGCCACCCGACCGTTGTCAAGTTGACCGTTGTCCACCTGAACTGTACCGGTTACGTCGTTCTTGCTCGAAGCACCTTTGACGGATCGATCATATGGGAGGGCCGTTATTGCCATGTCGCGATTTTCCGGTTCTCGAATCGTGTTCGTAATTTCAAGCCCTTCCTTGAACCGGCCTTTGCCGCTCGAAGATCGTCGAATCGAATTTTCGAATTTTAAATATTGCCCAAATCTTTGAGCATCTTTAAAATAAACGTAAACGTACTAAGAAAGGATATTTATAAAAAAAAAATTATTTATTATGATGGCCGGTTTTATAATGAAATGACGTTTTCGATTCGCATAATGGTAGTTAGAGGACATTGGCATATATTTCTAAGGGTGATCGGATCGTTGCACCCCAATCAGAATTGCACGCAGCATCCAACTGGATTCCAACAACTTTGTCCACTACAGGATCGCTACAAAAGTTTGAAGGAAAATTATAGATGTCATTATATTAAAATGTATATTTATTATTACACCTATCTATTCAAAAAAATATAGATATTCCTTCAGCACAAAATGCTTAAAAAAAAAAAAAAAAAAAATGCTTCGAATTCAATTGCAGGTCCATGAATTAATTTTCTCATCAAAAAAATTAACCACAATTTTGAAAATGAAAGAAATTTTGAAAATATTAGAGTATTTAAGAACAAATCAGATAACCTATTTCTAATTTTTATGAAAAAAACGAAATCAAAACACTAACTGATATTTTCAACAAATTTTCTCGGAATTCTCTTTTGTTTAGTAAGTGATATTTTACAGATAACGATGAAAGTTGTTGTTGCAAAGATCAAATAATCCCTCGTTGCAGCAGATTACTGTTAATTTCTGTCATATTTTTTTTTGTTAATCGGTAAATGTAAAGATTTTTTTCTAAACACAAACCGATACCTTCAACAAAAAAAAAAATCGATTTTTTTTTTGCAGTAGATTTCTTTTGAATTATTTTAGATGTCACACCTTCTGCATATAATATTTTATAAATTACATGCCGAAAATTATCACGAAGTAAATAAATCAAAATATTTTTTTTTCGTTTAATAAAGGGAAGACATGACTTGATAATTTCAGATTTCAATGAAATTGATATTGGTAATAGAGATTACTTTCATTTTTTTATATGGGAAGATTTTAAAATCTAATTTATGTTATGTTATGTTATGTATTAATTATTTGAAATTATTTATGTTATGTTAATTATTCGAAAAAAAGAGATGAATATATAAAAATTATGGTTTTTTTTTTTTGGACGATTACATTCAAGGTTTAATGAATTTCGGGAAACCGGTATATAATTTCTAACATGCTAATGATACCTGAAACATATCAATGTACTTTTTGAACACATAATTATAGTGAGTATGTAATTTTCGTTATTAATTTGATAAGCAGTTTACAAAACTTTGGCGATTGTGGTTAATTCTTTGATAAATTTTGTTCATTCAAAACCCACAACCAAACCCGAAGCACTTGTGTTTTTTTTTTTTTTTTTAAAGAATTAAGAACTACTCTGGAAAGACATCCATACTTCCCCAAATAAATAGGTGTTATTTGTATATATTTTTTTTCAATGTGGTGACATCTATATTTTTTTTTTGACAAAGTGATATTCTTGGCATGCATTTTTTTCTGGTGGCGTGCAAGAGTCATGTAACCATTTCTAAGGTTACATGACTCTTGCACCCCAACCAACTAGAATTTTACGCCAATTAGAATTGCATGCCAGTTAGAATATCACTTTGTCAAAAGAAAATAATATAGATGTCACCACATTGAGAAAAATATATACAAATAACACCTATTTATTTGGGGAAGTATGGATGTCTTTCCAGAGTAGTTCTTAATTCTTTAAAAAAAAAAAAAAACAAGTGCTTCGGGTTTGGTTGTGGGTTTGTGAATGAACAAAATTTATCAAAGAATTAACCACAATCGCCAAGAGTTTTGTAAACTGCTTATCAAATTAATAGCGAAAATTACATACTCACTATAATTATGTGTTCAAAAGTACATTGATATGTTTCAGGTATCATTAGCATGTTAGAAATTATATACCGGTTTCCCGAAATTCATTAAACCTTTGAATGTAATCGTCCAAATAAAAAAAAAACCATAATTTTTATATATTCATCTCTTTTTTCGAATAATTAACATAACATAAATAATTTCAAATAATTAATACATAACATAACATAACATAAATTAGATTTTAAAATCTTCCCATATAAAAAAATGAAAGTAATCTATTACCAATATCAATTTCATTGAAATCTGAAATTATCAAGTCATGTCTTCCCTTTATTAAACGAAAAAAAAATATTTTGATTTATTTACTTCGTGATAATTTTCGGCATGTAATTTATAAAATATTATATGCAGAAGGTGTGACATCTAAAATAATTCAAAAAAAGAAATCTACTGCAAAAGAATCGATTTTTTTTTGTTGAAGGTATCAGTTTGTGTTTAGAAAAAATCTTTTACATTTACCGATTAACGAAAAATATGACAGAAATTAACAGTAATCTGTTGCAACGAGGGATTATTTGATCTTTGCAACAACATCTTTCATCGTTATCTGTAAAATATCACTTACTAAACAAAAGAGAATTCCGAGAAAATTTGTTGAAAATATCAGTTAGTGTTTTGATTTCGTTTTTTTCATAAAAATTAGAAATAGGTTATCTGATTTGTTCTTAAATACTCTAATATTTTCAAAATTTCTTTCATTTTCAAAATTGTGGTTAAGTTTTTGATGAGAAAATTAATTCATGGACCTGCAATTGAATTCGAAGCATTTTTCTTTTTTTTTTAAGCATTTTGTGCTGAAGGAATATCTATATTTTTTTGAATAGATAGGTGTAATAATAAATATACATTTTAATATAATGACATCTATAATTTTCCTTCAAACTTTTGTAGCGATCCTGTAGTGGACAAAGTTGTTGGAATCCAGTTGGATGCTGCGTGCAATTCTGATTGGGGTGCAACGATCCGATCACCAATTTGTCTATCACCATCAATATCCGATACGAAATCACGCGATTCTAGTTAGAAACCAATATAGACTTTTCTTATCTGAATTTCAATTTTCAACGACAACCGAACCTATTATAAAAATATCATTACGCAATCATCTAACTGTGAAATACATCACGGAGCCGCAATCGAAATTCAACAACTAACCCGCTTCTGTTTAACATGAATATATTATTGACATACAAACGGCGAATTCTAAAATTCGCTCGTTATCCAGCAATCGTCCGATTACTATTCAATTCATTATTCGATGAAAAAATTGCGGGCCAAAAGGTATTCACCTCTGAGAGCAGAATGTAGGTTGAGGAGTCATCGCACTTGAGCATGGCTCTAAGTCGACTCCGTGACTCATGTCCAGCACATGTACGACTAGCACTTACTCCGGATTCGAATCAAATAAAACGAAAAAAAATGAGAGAAAAAAGACATATAAACGACCGACGATACCGCAACTTTTGACGTAGAGTCCATGCGCTCTTTATAGTCTTTATTTGAAAAAAAATGGGCGCTTAGTAACACATCATTTGTGCAACCTAACAATTTGCCGCCATTTCTGTTGAGCGGTACTGAAATTGAGCTTTCAAAAGCTCGTTGGGAATTCCGATGTTATGATATAAAATAAAATTATTTTTTTTAAATCTGCTAAGGATAGATTCGAGCCTCGTATAACACGGTTTTTTATAACACGATTTTGATTTTACGCGGTTAATTAATTGTGACCTATAGTACAACACGTTTTTAGAGAAAAAAAACAAATAAAAATGAATTAATGCTTTACTTAAGTACATAAAATATATATTGATAAATTTGTATTTTAATATGAATAAAAATGCATTATAAGTGCTTAAATTGAGATTATTAATGAATTTCATGCGTAATTCATGCATTATGAATGCGTAAATCACATTTTTTTTTTCAAACAAATTTCGCGTGTAGTTTGGAAGTTATATTTATAAATTTTTAACTATATTTTAACGAGTTTCGGGTTTACATGTTGTCCAGTATCATTTTTGCCACCCGAACTGTTAGTACTTATGTGCAAAATTAGACAATTAAAGGAAAATTATTTATTAAAACTATCAAACATGACCTCCCCACAAAACACACAAACACACGTAAAAACTTCACGTGAAATTCTTTAAGAAACCTAATTTTCGGACTTTTAATGCATAAATTACGCGTGAAACACATTAATTAATTTAATTTATGCGCCTATAGTGCATTTTATCTAAATACGTAAATACTTAAGTATATATTTTCAGTATTGTTTATTGAAAAAAGGTATATAATATTTAATATTTAATTTCAATATTTTTTGGAACAAAAACTTAAATTTTGTATGAACTTCAAGCCTCGTATAACACATTATATGACACGACATTTTTGTGGAACTATACGACCGTGTTATAGTGTATTTGGTAAATTTCAGTAATTCCTTACGATTGAATATCATATTGAACAACCAATTTAAATATTCCAATCATTCAAAATTTCTAAAAATTCATCTCCCTTTAACTCCCCTAAACAAATTGATCAGATAACCACATCATCCGACATAAAAAATCGTCATCAACCTTGAAAAATCTTCACAAGTTCACCGCAAAAAGCTCGATCGACACCTTTCGCGAACTCATAAACACCGCTACACCTCCGAGGGTTAAGGTCGTCCCTTTGTCGTAACGTTGCACGGTCGTTACGAATCGTTACCGTTATTTACAACGTAACGAGTAACGTACGTGCAACGAGTGCGTCAAAGTGGAGCGATCGATTTATTGGCCGGCCAGGCGAATCGCACGGACGGGTCAACGGTTGTAACACTTAACGGGCCGTTGCGTCATCGTTAAGGACGCCCAAGGTGGGCAGGGGTGGCCAACGGGATGGGTCTTTGGGTTTTTTGATTGGGATTTGGGTGTGAATGGTTTTTTTTTAATGGGAATCGTGTGATTGTTTGTTGTGTTGAAGGATGTTGGTGGTAAGTGAGGACGTCGATGAGGTTGGTCTTTGAAATTTTTGATTAGTTTGAAGGATGTTTACAATTTCGGTTATAGAATGTGATTATATTTTGATTTTTATTGAATGAAACTCTGTTTTTATACTTTTGAAAGGACCAACAAAAAAAAACTTTATTATAGGGAGTACATAGATTGGGTTTGACAAAATTAAGTTTAAACTACAAAAATTACACGTAATTAATGGGAAAACGTGAATTCCGGACACCCAAAATCGTTATTTCGCTGTATACTTATTAAAAAATCAGTTAGTCTGTTTTTTTATGAATTAAGTATTGTTTCTGTTTTATACTTAAATATTAATTTTTTTTTTTAAACTTCATTTGAAACTGTCCCATTTTTTTTCATTTGAAAATTGAATTTTGATTAATTGTAATATTGATAGATTTATCGTAAGGTTATAGAAACATGTTTTTGTGACAACCCTGTATTATCTAATAGAAGTTTCCAGATTCGATTGTGAGTCATAATTGATGACAGATTCAAAAGTGATCGTAACGTTTGATTTCAAACTATTGAGGTTACCATTAAAATTTTCTAAAAATTTCATCATTAATAAAGAGTAATAATTCGAGAAATCGATTATAAATAATTTTATTGATGTCGTTACCATATTTAGTAGAATTCCAAATGACAACATTGATTTTTCCGACGTGACCACAATAAGCGTAATAAATTTTTATCATATCAATCTGAAATTAATGACAAGTCAATGAAACTATTTTAATACCGTACATTACCATTATAATGGTATGTATATTATTATAAAATACCACGCAATCTTTCATCAGAAAAAAACACATTCAAACTATCATTATAAACATAGAAGATCAACGGAAAATTCATACATTCAAAAATATGCAACTCCAATACGAAGATCATATTATTAAAGAACAGCAAATCTACCGAAAAATATTAATTGCACAGAAAACTAAACTTTCTCGTCTCCCAGACACAAAACGGACATATTTAGCAACTGTAACGAATTGTCCGTAATTTTTTCCAACATCATACGATAAGTTCCTGTTACATTCATATATAATGGTGGAGCTTTCGATTCAGCATCGGCGTCTATGAAAGGACCCATCTCGACTACCGGACCATAAATAACGGTATTACCCGTGTCCAGGTAAATAAACAATAAACGGTATCCTTCACTTGTCGGGACTGTTATTTTTTTCGTCACTTCTTGGGTGATGATTTAACGGTCCTGCGGGGTAAACAAAAAATACAGTTATCAATATGGACAGGTAAGTGCAAGACTTCGGTGTCCATTAGTTTTATTTTCTATGATTTTTTTTAGTATTGTCGTTTAAGTACTCGATATTTTATCGTTTGGCGGGAAGATTATCATAAATAGGCAATTAAAAATAATCCCCAAAAAAATTAAATTGTATTTTTCAATAAAAATATGCCTGATATAAAATTTATGTGGTCGGTCGACATTTTGTTAACCGATAAAAAATCCATTGACGTAATTTCAAAATATATTCAGATTCGGTAATAGTTCAACATGATAAGCAAATTTCGGCAAAATTATGCACATACATATCTATTTGGTCCGCGAACGATATCCTTGCAAATTCGAATTGATTATCGATAATTCATACGAACGGTAGTCAAATTCTGTTTACTGATTTGAACACTCTAATCTACCTAATTTTACTATGAGAACATTATCATTTTATTATATAAGAATAGAGATTGATCCGACAAAATTAAAAGCCTCAATAAAACAATATTTCGGTCGCACGCTAAAATTCACAGAAGCACTCCATAAATTCTCTTCAAAAAAAAAAGGAAAAGTACTGTCTGCGATTCCTTTCATCGGACCACAATTAGATAAATTATAATCCTTTAAATATGGTCTCACTATCGTCTTTCGCTGGATAACAGTAATAAAATTTATGACTCTTTTCGGATCTCCGGGGAGAGTCTGGTGAGTCTTTTCTTCCCATTGCTACCGTCCTGTGGGAAAGTAAAAGAAGGCAATCATCGTTTTGAAAGGGTTGAAAAACTTTTGGTTTTTGTACTCATTTAACAACACTTTCCTCTGTTCGCTTCACTCCCGAGAATGGGATGATTTACACAATCGACATTCTTCGAAGATTTCTCTTTTATTTGGAAAAGTTTTGTTGTAAAGGGTTTATAAATTGACACTTCAAATATTTTGCGAATTTTGAAGAAATGAGCCATATAACTTTATAATAGTGCATGTGTTAGTTTTTGACATTGACATTGCTATTTTTTTCATTTGACTTTGTTGTTGAATGAATCTTTTTATCGTTAAGAAAATATGAGTAAACAGTTGCAATACAATGTTGCAATGACTTTCACCTAATAGATCAATTATCTAGTTGAAATTTGGAAAATAGTTATAAATAATTAACTATTTTAAAAACTGTCTGCGTCGTAGTTGATTATTTTAATATTATATAGGAAAGTCTAATGTGGAAAAGCAATTAAAAATAGCTAATTTCTAAATGATTTCAAAACACAAAACTAATTTAAATTACATTATAAAACGTCAATTCACTACACATTTAAATAATTTATTTCCTTTTAATAATAAAAAAAACAAGGATTATGTCAAAAATATTAAGTAATTTCCACTCATCGCTTAATAAGTACCTATACTTACTTATAAACAAAATTTTACACATTCAGCAAAAAATAACAGGCAGCCTGATGATTTTTCAATGGACTAAAATCATTTCATAAAAGTTTTTTTCAAAATGACGATATACTTAAATTTCATTCGATTTAGCTTCATTAAAAATACTCATAAAATTTAATAAAAATCAATAAAAATACCTAAATATCTACATGAAATATGAAATTTAACCCTTTCAACGCAGATGACCGCTATAACAGTCATAGCCGATAAACGGAAAACCGGCATTCGAACAAAAACTATAAAGAATATTATTTATTCGTATATCATTTTTTTTAAATTCCATTTTTCCGTCGAAGATAAAGGTAATATTTCATCAGGCTACTTTGATACTATAAAAATTTCATGAAATTTACCTAATAATTAAAAATTAAACCATTTTTTTAGCACTACCACATCTAATGACCATCCCAATCATTGCTCAACACAAAAAATATTACGATGTATATTTATAATTGAAAACTTGATTAAATACGAACACGGACTTGTATGGCGATTTTTTCGTCGCGGATAAAGGGTTTATAATATTATTATATATATTATATTATATATTATATATTCCATCAAACCACTTCGATACTATAAAAAGTTCATGAAATTTACCTAATAATACAAAAGTGAAGTTAATAAAAAGCTTGAAAAATTAAACGCTTTCTTCAACAAGATCTAAATACGAATATGGACTTGTATAGCCGTTTCCCCTATAAAAGCTTAATGTAATATTGCGAGTACTTATATCAGACCATTTATTATAAAAAATTCACAAAATTTACTTAATATTAAAAAAAATTAACACATTTTTCAATCACATTTACAAACCTCGATAAATTTACCTAATAATCAAAAAATAAACGCTTTTTTCAACAAGATCTAAATACGAATATGGACTTGTATAGCCGTTTTCCTATAAATGGTTAATATAATATTATATCAAACCGTTTATTATTAAAAAATCACGAAATTTACTTAATATTAAAAAAATTAACACATTTACAAACCTCAAGAAATTTACCTAATAAAAAAAAATAAACGCTTTTTTCAACAAGATCTAAATACGAATATGAACTTCTATAGCCGTTTTTCTTATAAAGGGTTAATGTAATATTATATCAAACATTCATAAAAAATTCACGAAAACTTAAAAAAATACAACACATTTTTCAATCACATCTACAAACGCACCAAAACACACCTCAACCCAACCAAAAAAACACACCCCTCAACCACAAGGGTAGCAAATTTTCCTCCCCCACCACAATTTTCCGAACTTCAGCTGCACCCAACCTGCGCATGCGCACCCCCCCCCCCTCCATCCTCTCCACTCGTGCGCATTTAAGCCGCGCACTGCGGCCTGCGCGGCATAGCCGGTCAGCCCGCGCGCGCGTCAACACGTACCACTCCTCGCGCCCACGCTCACGATGAACCCGGAAACACTAGACCCCACCGGTCTTTACTGATCGTCCCGTTCGCCAACTGTCCCCAATTTCGCAGTTATGGACGGCCTAGACCCCACCGGGCTGTACGCCGCCGAAGACGATACCAAATCGCTCGACCCCACCGGCTTGTATTGATCGGCCGAGATGTGGCGTCCCTATTACAACAACAACAACAGGTTCAAGTGCTTGGCGATGCGAGGCAGCAGCGAGACCTCGTCGTGCAGGAAGAGGAGAGCTGGATCAGCTGTTGGGCCGATCAGCTGACCGGTTCGACGATCCGCAGCAGCCTGCGAGCTGCAAGATCGCAGCCGCCTGCTATTTGTGACCTCACGAGGTGAGTACACTCGGATTTGAAAGATGTTTTAGGCTTAGGGGTTCTTAGGAGTTTTTAGAGTCTATGGTTGGGTTTGGTGGTTTGTTGAGCTTTTTTGTTTGGGTCGTTTGGCGGTGGATCTTGTTTCATTCGTATGGTGAAATGGAGGATTCGCGTTTTGACGAATTGTTAAATTCTTATTTAGATCGGTTAGAATTCAAATGATTTAAACTTATGTTTCAGTCAAGATTCTAATGATTAACTATCTTATATAAATTTACCTTATATTTCTATCAATGAAATCGCGTTTCATTACTTGGTTAAACTCTTATTATGGGAATTATTACTTTATTTTTTTTTAAATATTGATAAATCTAATAGGAATTTTTGCAAGTTTACTTTCTATATATATAGTAGAACTTTGATTTCTATTATTCTTATGAAAGTGCTGATGAAATTCTAATAATCTTTTGCAACTTCGATTTGATTGGGTTTTGATGGTGAAATTTTCGTGAAAGTAAGGGAAATCCGCAAAATTTCGATTAATCTGTAATATTGTATCGTACATCGTAAAATATTTCGATTCGATCTATATAAATCATGCAAGTATTAATGAACTTCAACAAAATTGCTTAGATTCGGATCATACATATGTTTTCTATCGTTTTTCAGCCGGAATTACATGAATTAGATCTTAACGCATTGAAATTTTAGCCCATAAAATTTATCAATCTTTTTACGATTCCTTGACCTAGAGATTCCAATAAAAATCCGCTACATTAAAATCACGATTTTAAAAACGTCAAATAACTCGTTATAAAGCTCATATTATGTTTCAGCAAACAATTTTCAAATTAATCGCATTGAATTTGTGCCGTGTTTGATTTGCGTGTTTCACTAAAGTTTATTGAACTTGACGTTGTTGCGATAGTGTAATCTAAACTCGATTCGTACACGTTTCAGCGGTTGACTTTCAGCCGAGTTTGTTGAACTTTCTACATATTCAGCGATAGTTCGCCTGAAATACGTTTCATATTCAGTTTTGCACTTTTGACTCACATCATGCTAAACACATTCATTTTTCGAATTTCCATTTGCATTATGAAATCGAGCGAACATTGATCCGCATATTTTGTCACATTCAAACGATCACGCCAAATATTTTAAATTAGAATCTTATTGAAATATTATAAAAGGGATTTTCAAATCGAAAATATAAACGAATCGTGACAAATAACGATCCCGACATTCGAACAATCGAACCCGATGCATCCATTACGTTTCATCGATTGCATGCAACGATTAACATACCGGCACGCGACCGCCGAATAAAACACGACAACGACGAAAATAACGACCTTTCCGTATGCAAAGCCTGCCGATTTTCAGCGGATTGTCAAAATCTGTGACTAGGGACCGACTTTTCACTTACATACATATTCGAGCGTGATTTTTTCACTCTCGGTTTGGCCCGAGAGAAGAGTCGATCTGGCGCCTCGGGGATACCGCGGTCAACGGCCCTGTTGCTGTTGGCGTTGCCGTTGCTGTCGACGTTGTAGTTGCTGCTGTTGGTTGGTCGATCGTTGCTGTTGCATCGCCGAAGCGAGCTGGGCTCTTATCTCGCCGTTGCTTAGATAACGAGACAAATTAACGAAAGGGTTTGCCCTTTGGTTCGTCGGCTTCGTGTGTGTTTGCCATACGTAGATTTTATATTTTTTCTTATAATATGGTGAATCATTTTAGTATTAAATTCGTATCTGAAACAATTATAAATATTTGTAACTACACCTGAGTTTTTTTGAAAAGTAATTTATCGAAAATTAAATCAAAGAAATTTTCATAATAAAATTATAAATCGATTCGTTCAATATAAAAATAATTCAATTTAAATTGAATTATTATAAAAATAAAAAATATCAATATCATTAAATTAATCTATACATTTCATAAAATATAAATCAGAAATCATAAAATTTCAAATTCGCGTATTTAGAATCAATATCAACCTTGTATATAAATAGAAAAATCATAGAGAAAGCTCATAAGCATTGCAATAAATATATTCATTGATCGATCGATCTTTCGAAGATGTGGACCAATTAAAAAAAACTACACGTGCCGTTAGTAAATATATATATGTATAATCACATAGGCGGGGTATCCGAAACCTTGAATAGCTAATATTCAGTTCTAGGTCATAATCGGTGTTTCGATAGTGTTTTCCGCGTCGCCTTAATGTAGTATTCGGTACAAAAAACCGCGACCTTAGCTTTCCGTGTCTGAAAAAGATCACTTTTTCGATTCTAAATCATAAATCTTTGTATCGTATAAAATTTCTGAAAAAATCCGAGTGAATAATGCACGCGTGCTGGGTCGAACGATCTCTCATTTGCAAGACGTTTAGATTGCGATCTACCGCTTTTATTATCAGATCTCATTTTTTTCCGAGCCGCAATTAAAACAGAATAATGCTATTTGAATAGGTGTTAATGTTGCCGCGTTTTTTACAATGTGAATTTTCCATATTGAATATATAAAACGCTCGAATGCATAACTTGCATTTTATACGAATAACTCGTGTCGAAAATGATTTGATCGTGTACGTGCATTACGGTCCTTATTTGGTCACGTATACATATTAATAAATAAAACAAATAATAGAATTTGAATGTCAAAAGCTGCGTACAAATGCACTTATCGTCTTAACGACAATGCCATGAATATAAAGAGACTCATGGAAAAAATGGTTATTGCAAAACGACTGCATCTACTTCACGGTTAGCAACTTTTAATTGATGGTCGATTTTCGTGTACACGAAATGTCGATTGTTAATTAAACATCGCAACATGTAAAGTTGCATAGAAAATATTTACGATTTCGAAGTTCTTATATTGCACAAATTCTCAGATACATTCCGTTTATTATTTAAAATCATACCAATGCGGAAGCTCGAAAAATTACACACCATTTAAAATACGATTATCTCAATCTCAATCAATCATAAGAATGAAAGTGGTTGCATTTATTATTTCAACTATATTACATATCCAAACAATGTTCAATCTTTCAACGATCATAGACATCTCTAATCGATCAAAACGTCTAATCTCCGTCTTGGATCCGATCGATCCTCATCCTCGGATCCACCCAAATCATCCATAATCCCGACTGGCATCCAACACGTTCCGATTTGGCGAAAAATTCGTCGGAACAGTATTGAGCCGCGAGTCGAATAGCTCTCTCTGTTGCGCGCCACGGAGCGTTTTGGCCGCTTTTTATGGCGAACGACTTGGGTCAACGATCTCGGGGCCCGGCCACGACTCCGCCGCAATTGTTCGGTAATATAATAATATATTATGCGTATGATGTGTGTGTGTATGTACGTAATGTGCAATCGGGCATAATAGAGCCTGATGGGCGGTAGCCGGGGCGAGCCCTCCAGGGTCAGGGGTCACGGCCGGGGAACACCCCGAGGATCCCATCCGAAGACGATGTTGGTTTTAGTATAATTTTACATATGGTGGGTGGTTTTCTAATATGAAAATATTGATATTATTATAGTAATGATAGGTTTCAATTGAGATTCGATCAATAGATTGATCGATAATTCAATGTTTCAAAAAAAATTTGATTAACTGCATAATTTGGTAAATTTGCTCATAATGTCATATTTAAATGACTATTATCAATTATCGATAAACAAAAAGTTCAAATTTCATACAGTGAGTTTCGCGCTTGGCCACTCATCGATGTTTCTTAGAAATTATACGATTCATAAAAAAAATAAAATTGTTCGAATAGTTGATATGTTTTATGGACGACTTCTATTCTTAAATTGTTTAGAATCAATATCGCATTAAACGATTTGAGTTCCATCGATATATGGATGCATAAAACTTTCAGTCGCATTACGACTTCGTAAACGAACCATAAAATAAATTGATTATACATATATTAAATTATATTATTTGTTCTGTAGATAAATATCAGTTTATCTCTCAAATAAAAGATAAGATCGAGATTTATAGATGCGTTAGATATTTTAATAATGCGCAAAAAACAACCATAAAATATAAATATTCCTAAACATTGGACCAATCCTGTTTTCTTTTCCTCGCATACACAAAAGCACAGGCATGAAATGTGGGCATGTGTGTAAGTCGATAACCGAAGCTTAATCTTAAAATTCGATAAAGGTAAAAACTAGTTGTGTCATCCAACATAAACGGTGATATGTTTATATATGTAAATATTGTATCCATTACTCGTGAACAAAAAATAAAAACCTCAATAAACGCAACGCCGAATCGGGTTTTGGTCCTCGACGTGCTTTATAGAACATTAGCGCGTTTAAAGTCCATCATTAAACCACTATTAAACGACCTCCTCGTGACAAAAGGAATTCTTCTAAAACATTCGGTCGTATAAAATAAACATTGCCCTCCTATAACGAACAACAACGATTATGTCACGGGAATTTCCATCGTTTTCATTCTAATTTATTCAAAATGTGAAATAACTTCTTGCAACTTTCCTTTATTTAGAAAACAATGAGTCACAGTGGAAATTACCGATGTCCTAATTTTGCAAAAGGAAATAAAATCATTGCATAGTACGTATTTGCGTTTATTTTCTTTTTCGTCAGGCCGTAAGAACTGCCGCATGAATATTCAAACATATCGAACGTATTTATAGAAAATTCATGAATATTAATAGGAAGGAACGCGACGGACATCTCATTTGCCATTTTTTGTCTTCGTTTCCAGCATTTATTATATTATTCGCTCGTTTAACACGATCTCCGCATTTGTATCGCGAGAGGGAGGATTGAACGGATATTTCCGTTTCCGCGATCCGCGTATACGTGTCGAGAAACCCAACTAACGAGCTGAAATTTATTTCGCACTTATCGCATTTTTAGCAAAGGCGAGATCGTGCGAAAGATCCGACCTTGTGATATTGTTGCACATATGCGCTTCGCGTGCAACACATGCACTTTCGGAAACTCATGAGTTATTCATAATTCGGTATTGAGAAGCTCGTCAGTGTCACCGCTTTATATACACATTGCGAAACAATACGTAATGGCGTATGTGCATCGAAAAATATGTAGATTCGGGTAAAGAATTCCGCTCGGCTAGGAATCATAAATGTACATACATACATACGTAAAAGCCAGTGCTAGGTGCCATTGCTCTTGGGTGTGCTAATTTGCATTCAACTCGAGCCGATGTTTGGGCGAACGTATACTGACCCGATTTACGTACGCGGACGATGAATCCACTTTTGAAACAATCTGGAAGCGTCATTTGTTACGAAAAAAATCTACGAACCACGCGTCTTCGAAACGTTCAATTTTTTTCAATACCATGAAAAAAATGCGCAATTTACGCACGTGACGTAACACGCGGGCGTTGTTCGAGTCGGGTGCGTAACAATCGCGCGTAATTCGCATACGAGTCTTCTTCGTTGTGTAATAATACGAATGCGATTTTTTTTTCATATTCATTCGATTTTTTTCCACCGCTCCGTTTGCCGCCCATCGATTATCTTCGCGCGGGAGATTCCCATGTGAGCGTGCGGTTATTAAAATGAGGTACGTGTGCGAGACCACACTCGCAACACACGATCTATCGTTTATCCAGTGGTATTCGAAGAATGATTTGCTAATATTTGACCATTAAATCCTTCAACGCATATTTTTTATATACAGTTTACTTAATTTTAACTTTGTTTATTATAAACTGACACGATTAATGCATCGTTAACATTTATTATAAATGGTGAGATAACGTTTTCGTAGCCCTGATTTACAGCCCTTCGAATTAATTGTCCATCGGAATATTTCGAGTATCCTGCAAGTACCATATGATACGCCTTTTAATACCGCCGTCATGACTACTTACCCAAACATTGGCCGGGTCGACGAACCCGACGCATTGCCTTGCTCCTACGGCTCGGAAAGCGCTTCCCTCGTGGTGGATGGACGTATATTCTTCGTGTTTCGAAACAAACGTCGTACGATGATTCGTTTCGGTGTGTAAAATCGGCGAAAACGTCGAAAAAATTCGTGGAAATCGGTCGGTTTTGGCGCGCAGTGCGTTCACCTGCAAATCCGTGACCTTTTTCCGCGGTGGAAATTTCGTGAAATTGAATTTGTTCGCGGTTGTTTTTTCGAATGATTTATGTATTGAATCATTGATAATCGTTTGACAATTGATTTTCCGAGGTCGCTTTTCAGACCGATAAAAACCCTTCATGGAAATCGATCTACTTAACATGCTTTATCACAGCGAAATTTGAATCAACTTAAAATACTAAACGTCTTCACTGTAAAAGTGAATTTTGATTCATAATCACTTATACGATAAAGATCACATACACACACGCACAAATATAAACATAAACGCGTACACATAATATAAAAGAAGGCTGCGTTTTATGAATGAACCGCCAATGTCAAGGCGATTGTCGGCAACGGCGGTGACGCAACAGCAGCACGCACAAGAACCTGATTTACATATGGCGGACGCAGAACACCAATGCTAAAGGTGAAAAGTGAAAAGGTGAAAAGAAAATGCGATCGTATTTACACTGAAATGCATTTAAAAAATTTAATTAATTTTTTTAATAATATTCGAGCGAGTTCATTCAATCAAACTGCATCGATTCTTTTGTTATAAATGTTTCAACAGTATCTTGTTTCGAGTTAATTATATAATATTAAAATTATCCATTATATATTTACTTTTCAATAACTTTTCTTCACGAAAAATATTTACGCATTAAAATTGAATAAATTACACAAATTGAATATAAAATGCATCCGTCCGCGAAGGGGCATCGTTTCGAAAGCGAATCCCGCCCGTTTTGATATTCATCGTACGAATTTGAATTTTCCGCCTTCGAAATGTAAAAAGTGGGCATACCCCGGAATCGGTTGAGCATACCGAAGAGGCTCGCGCGCATAAATAAATCGAGTTGCATAATAGAAAATGCGTAACGCGCTTTTCGCGCCATAAAGCATCGGAGCGTCACGCTCGGTGCATTTATGCGGCGCGCGTCATAAAGTACGTACGGCACGCGCGAAATATGCACGACCTACACTCGTCGCGATTTTATCTCAAATTATTTTGTATACGTGAGATATTTTTAATTATATATTACACATTTTGTTATTATATAACTATAAATATTATGAGTTTTTGATAGTATAAAGATAAAATTTAATTTAATTTAGCTTCAGTGCATTCAGATACAATGTTTTTCAGTAACGACTTTGATTTTTTTAGTATTTCGAACAAAAAAAAATTCGTTTTATCAATATATATAATATATAATTATTATTGTAAAAAAGACCGGAAAAAGTTTCAGCAATATTTTTTATTACAAGATACAAGATGACAATCAAAACAGATTGATCACAAAACAACTTACCCATAATCGATCCGAATTCACTTCCGACACAATTTCAAGGCCTTGCCGACCTTCGCGAGTTAACCACCAGTGTAGGTCCGGCTTAACTTACACATTTACACGAGTTGCAGCCGAGCCCCCGCGGGTGCATTCCGCGGCCTTGCAACAGCAACTCTTGTGCAACATGCTTCAACACACATGCACACACGGGCCTGTCAGTGCCCTCGACACGTTTAAATTTTCGGCAACACGTTTCGACTCTCTTGTCGTCGATTCGAAAAAAATGTGTGTTCGTTTGGAATAAAATGAAGATGAAAAAAATGAACGAGTCTTGCTTGCATCTGTGCGCGTAATCGTCTATTTTTAGTCGCGGAGAGATGCAAGGATGGTCTGACCTCACCTGCAGAACCTTCTTAGATGGTCTGTCGTTTGGTTTGTTTGAATATGTTTTGATTCGGAGTGGGTGATGAAATTTTTTAAGTTCTAACAAAATTGAAGGATATTGTAATCGATAATATATTTGAAATCATACACTTTTTACTCGAAAGAATATTTTAAATTTTAACATCGCATCAAAATCAATGATATTTAATCATTGTCAGTTCGTTCATTCTCATTCATTCACATAAATCAAACATGATTTTCACCATGCGTATAAACATTATCATTATTGTCTCGTCAATTTATTAAACGTTTATTGTCAGACAGTACAAAGATAGGGACGACGAAGATTCCTTGACATTTGCGAGTGGTTGAACTTTCGCAAAAGCTCACCCGGACGCTCATATATCAGGATCGCTTTAACTAATTTCCGACCAATATATTATATCATATCATTATCAATATTTTATGTAATAATTACGGCTGATTTTTTATGCGTCGGATTTTTTAAAAATAGGCGTCGTCTGAATTCACGATACGCGACGCATACCTACCACTGGTTTTTATAATATCTGTCGCAGACCGAGTAACGATCGAAAAACAGGAAGCCCCGAAGGCTGTGGCCGTGGCCTATTTTTGCTAAAAAACTTTTCCGCAATTCCAAACAGGAAGTGTATTAGAGTGCTCGAGGAAAATTCCAGAGCGTTTCTGTTGCAATAAGTGTCCTGAGCGCGGAAAATCCTTTCGGTTTTTCCTATGCACTTATATAGGTCAAGTTCAAGTGTTATATAAAATGAGATCGGTTTTACCACTCGGTTGTAATCTGATGTGGAAAAATCGCTCGGAGCAATTCGAATAATGCCATTTTTCACGGCCGGATTGTGATGCCGTTTGCATGACAATCGTCATATTAAAATTATTTATTTTCGTTTCATTGAGGTGCGACAACGTGCGTTTTTGTCACCTCGATTGTTGTATAAACGTGTAAATTATACGAAATTAAATATGCAACGTTGAAACGCAACTTTTTTTCAGCTGCATGAAACGATTTACATAATCGCCTAATTAAAATAATACAATGTTCGACAGATATTTTTATGAGATAAGATAACGAAATGAGTTGGCAATATCGAAATTCTAATTACGCATAATAACAGCAATCTTAAATCAATATTTATCGCTAATTAATCGTTTAACATCCATTAACTCCGGTCCGAAATGATGCTCGCGATAACTCATTGATTAAAGTGCCCAGCCGTCATTAAAGTTAAAGTGTCATCAAATGACTATTACCGAGACGATCTTCGTTTTATTTGTTCCCATAAAAACATCGTTTTATATATCGTAAACGTGCAAAAGTATGAAAACCGCCCGCGGAATGCGGCTCGTAGGGCGTCCATAAATTATGCGTTATTTTATGCGAATACAATTTCTCGCCTATTCGTCTTTAGAGTGCTTTTTTCATTGAAAAAGCTTCGTTTATCGATTTATTGCAAAAGTGCAGTAAATCCCTCATTAAATGAAACTATTGTTACGTCTTAACAGGGTCAAAGAAGTGCAAAAGTTTTTCTTATTTTTTTGCATATTCAGGTATTTAAATTTTTTCTTTAACGAAACCGAAGATCGGCGACCACCCTAGATGTACATAAAAGCTTTTTTTTATTATTTGCATAATTTTAGCGAAGATCTGATTCGAATGTGCACCTTGAAAATAAACATTTATCGGGCAAAGTCATAATGCACTCGTTCAACTAGATTTTTTTACGGTCGTAAATCAAAGCGAAAGTAACGCAAACGAAACGCGCAAAAAAAATCGCAAGAGCTCTGCCATTAATTGCATAAAAAACATAATAAATAGATCATGATTTTCAGGTGTGTTTCTACATGAGACACATATAAGATACATATTAAAGCGCTATATAAATTAATTCATTCATGACCATTTTCATGGTGCAATAAACACTCGAGCTTTATTTATGTGCGCATAATGAGCAATTTTTTTATACCTAAACATCGATTCCGATCGATCGGTTGTGCAAGTTATAATCTCATCGTATTTTTATTATACAAACAACTAAATTATGTCACTTAAAAATGTTTCATTCAAAGGATAAAAAATTGCAATGAGAAGCGGGTCATGGCGGATCGGTTGAATAATTGCAATGCGACACGAAAAATTAGATTTTGAATCTGGCACGTTCGAAATACCAAAACGTTGTGTTACAAAATTGCTTTTGTGCAACGTTGTACATCGAATTTCAACAAAATTACGCTTCCATTATAGATTCGAGATAAAGTTTTCACGTAACACTCTAAAATGGAATGCGCTCTCAGGTATGAACTTTTTACGCTGTGAGTGCTAATTGATTGTTGTCTAATTTTTTAAAACAGGTAATTTTCGCTAGGAAAAAATTAGATCAGGTATACAGTCCGAGACGCAATGTCTCTCATTGTACCTTATTTTATGACACCTCCGTACTTTGTCGGTACTTTTTGCACAACGTTTTCTCCTTGGGCGTTTTTTTTTTCACGACGGCTTTACGACTCATTTCTTCAGCTCGGTGCAAATAACGATGAATATAAATGGGAAAAAATGTCGAAGGATCTAAACAAAAGGTTCAACAAACAAGGGTTTTATTTACAACGCGTCACTATTGAGTTTGCCGATGCTTTTGTTCCTATGTTGCGCGAATTGCGTCGCCAAAAAATGCGGTGTCCTTTTTCTCAGAACATTGCGAAATTTGGAAAGCTCCGATGGTTAGTAAAAAGCTCTGTCTTTTTATCTGGCTCCCTTACCTATTGTACAGATTGTTTCTAATCTGAAAATAGACATTTTTACGCTTTCGCAAAAATTCAATACAATGGGTTAATAAAAAAATAGGGATTTTACCGTTAGAATTGCATACCTAACGGTCGCATTTTTGCGATATTGTGTTGCAAGGTTTTAATGATTGTTTTCTTTTTTGTTGCAGATATATATCATGGATCATCCACACTCATCCTCATCCTGCATCTCTCACAATCACATGAAGAAAATTATATATGAAAATAATACTCAAAAGAAGACGGGAGCACAGTGTACATTCTCCATCCGCACTCAAATGTGTATTATTAATTTCATCACGTTCATATTTCTCTATCATCTATTGTAATTAGAAAGCTCGTCATAATACTTCGGTACTAGAACTGTTTTGTATATATGAATTGTGATATTTATAATTTGTACGGCGTTTGGCTTGTGTATATGCCACACATTTGTTATTAATTATTATGATTATATATGTGTACGAGGGCCATTTTTTTCATTATTGAATAATAATTAAATAATTTTATCGTCCGTCTCTTCACTAATCTTTTGAATGTACAGTGTTTCTGACGAATACACGTATAACAAAAAATTAAAAAACTATACGTCAAAATATTGATTATATATTCTAACTCATTTATTGATTATTTGTATTAGATGTTTAAGTATTTATTTTCTGCGCCGCTCTCCTCCCATTCAGCGGAAGAAACTTTTTCTCATATGTAAAAAATTGTCTTTAAAATGTACAAAATCACAATGTAATGATCGAATTGAATTGCCTTATTAGTTTTGTTGTAAAAATAGTTACCATTGAATTTTTCGCGAATTTAATTAAACAAAATTATTTATTTACATATCGAGTCAAAGTTCAACAACAGATAGTTTCGATATGTTTTATTGTATCTTAAAAAAATATTTATTTTTTCGCAACGTACTGCCAACATTTCCTTTTTTAGCGGTGTATTTAATAATTATTCTCTTTAGGTGCGTAAGTTTAGGGTCTTTTCATTATTATTAATAATCATTATTATTATATAATTATCATGTATTATGATTATGTACTATTATTGTATTGCAACAAGTGTGGTGAAAATCGTCGAGCAAACTGCGACGTAACTGCGTACAAAAATTAAGTGATTATGTTAAAGAATAAAATACTCGTTAACGAAAGCCGAAATTAATACATTAATTACAAGAACGCGTTATATATTTATTTATTTTTCGTGCTTAATGAATCGATATAATTATTAATTGTTGTTTTAACGAAATGGTGAAAATTGGTGTCATCGAGAGGACAATATGCGTCCTACATTCACAATGATAGTCGCAAGTTTGCTGATTTTAACAATCAAACTATTAATTACGGGTCCAAATTTTCAAATTTGTAATTTATCTCGAAAACGAAGAATGAGCACATGATCTTTCACCATGTTTGTTTTTTTTTAATTAATTAATTAATTGTATTGTTTGTTTCATTCTCAATTACTGCCATCTAAGACTGACTGACGAGGAGATGATGTATCTTTTGTTAAAGTTGTTTTTTTTTTTTGTAACTTTATAATAATAATAATGATATATGTATTTAGTCCGATATAACCATATTAATAATGGTTACGGTGTCATTCTTATATCGTCTTAGTGATAATTGCGTATATGGACTTTTTATACCTGTTATGTGTTTTTAATCGAAATCCCATCAAGCAATCGCACAACTGTCCATTTTTAACACTGCAACTTCGACTCTTTGACGAGCTGATGTTGACAGTTAGATTATTCCGACGATGATTACGATAATGACGATAATATATTGTTATTCTAATTGAAGGTATCATAGCAAGATTATTGTTGTTATATTCCCTTGATGTTATAAATTCATCGAATTGTTTTTTTTTTATATTTACATATGTGTAAATCTCCTCAAATAATTTTGTTGTAAGTTCATATACAAATATATACATATTTTTATTTAAAATAAAATTGTTGTTTCATTTTTTTATTAATATGATTGAGATGAAGTATAAGTTGAAGATGTTTGAATTCTCCATACATTTCAAGATCAAATAAATATTCATATGAATTTATCTTCAATGAATTCTTGTCATTCAAAACATACCTTACAATGGGTAATTATGAGATGTACATATAAAAAATATAATCTAATTAAGAAAACCAGTACTAATATAGAGAAAAATACGTCGTATTTTCATTTCCTCAGATATACAAGTATCAAAAGAATGGATGATTACTATCAAGGATCCTTAGAAACGATACGTAGTTTATCGATAGAAATGACGATTTATCAATCTAAAAAAACGCCTTATTTTAATATGGTGAAGATGGAATGGACCAGTTCAATTAACACTCAATAGATTCATTAGCATATCACCATACAAAATCCTCATTAATCACATTATGATACTAATAATTAAGGTCGCGCGGATCTGCCATATCCAAAACAAGCCGATTTTTTTTCTATACAAACATCTCAACAATATTATATTTATACGATATCATAATTGGGTCAAGTCTATACCATGTTACATTACTTATGACAAGTATACAATAACAATACATTTACGATCTATTTGTATGCAAATTCGATTTTATTTTCAATTGAATTTTTCCCATTTGAAAGGATCGATACTTTCAGTTAGTATATGATTAGATCTGCTCATTAGAACAAATATTCTAACTACGCAGACAGTATAATTGTTGACTTCCGTAAATTTGTATACATACTAATTACTGATATAGTATAAACATAACGGACCTTTTACTAAGAAATATAAATAAGGATATATATTTTTAGTACGTTTATGTTTTATGCATAAAAAAAACTTCCGATACCGAAAATAATTTTGAAACATTTTATATTATAATAACAGCAAAATTTGAATATTAAAATTAACAGATGGAATTTAATTACAAAATCGAATTCTGACCAAACTCTTTAACATGAAATTTCATCCATAATCTTAATAAAATCAAAAAAAATTTCCTCAACAAATCTATAATCGGACTGCAATAACATTGTATACGACAAAGGGTTAACACAATTCAACCCATCCGAGTTCGGAAGACAATTATCAACAAAATAACAAAACACCTCGACTTTATAGAAATGCGGAAGCCTAACGGACTGCACTTACGTCATTTTTATTAGACCAAAAAAAAAGACATGCCGAACAATACACACACAATATGGAGCGGACAAATGCGTGCGTTTTGTATGGAAGGATAACCAGTGTCGGCCTTCCTGTTTACCGAGATTCGAATATGTGTCGGCTGTATCACGAGAAGATATGCCCTTCTAATGGGGATCCATTAAACGAAAAGATGAACCGTTATTCCTTGTACAATAACCCTTCGTATAGGTATGTCTGGATGCGCGTCAAATAAAAACGGATTAAAAAATGTGTATGAGAATAACTGTGAGTCGATTATTGGGCTATTTTTTTCGAAGTAACTGTTTTTTCGGGCAGGATTCCTGCCGGCTATCTTAGCGGGTTTCGGGTAATCTGTGAACGTTAATAGGTTAACTTTAACTGTTATGTAAAGGTCGTTAAATTTCTTTGTTGTTGTATTGTAATCGGGAGATGGATATCGCTGATGAATGTGACAATTCGTGGCGTGAGTTTGTTTGAAATATTGAAGGTTGATTGTAGACAATATGAAAATAGTATATTAAGATTAACAGTTGGAAAATTTTCAGTTTGATTTTTTTTCGGAGTTGCACAAATTATTTATCGCAGTCGATTAATTATAATGACATGTTTGAATAATACTATTATGTGCGACAGTCGTGATAAATTTGACACACATTCTTTCAAATTAGTCAATCGAACATGGCAAAAACGAATAATGCAATAAATTTAGTATATTTCAACAAATAATTTCCGTATTTTAATTTAAAAAAAAACATACATCCAACTACAATAGAATCAAATTCATCACTATCTTCTGTTATAACTTCACATGAAATTCAACGAAAATTTTCAACGCCCACATTTTTTAGGATCATCCGAGCTGACCGAAAGCAACAGGTCATCATCAACTAACATCGCGTGTACAAACCCTTCGAGCACCACACATAACGGGGTGCCATCATCCACGAAAAAAAATGTACCGTTATTTTTCAAACACACACACTATACATGCACTTGCGATGCACCGTACGTAACATATCCGATACGAACAAAAAAAATAGTCCAAACCCGTTCTTCTTTGGTCATTCCGGTTCGTAAGGATTGTATGTAAAATAACTAATAATCACTTTGTATGGGCCAAGGAATGCGGAAGATACGACCCGGGCTTTATGTGTCGAAAGGCACCCAATGCAACCCGAGTTGCCTCCAATGGCTGTTGGATAATCGAACAATCATGTGGTCTATTGTATGAAAACCTGGATCGGCCCAAGGATTGGTCTGGAAGGATTTTGTATGGAAATTTTGTCGGCTTAATTCTGTTTCGTTGTTTATGTATTGATTTTTTTATATGTTACGTGACCCAATTTCAATGACAGTGACTCAGCGAAATGTCTGTTTGGAATTCGTTGTTGGCGGGTAAAAAATGAGTGCGATAAAAATTAAATATTCGAGGTATGAAAAAAGAAAATTGATGAAAGATTTGTACGAAAGGATTGTGAATGTGTCATACAAAAAGTTATAGCGATGCGTTGTCGAGATTTTTATTTGTGTTCGGACGAAAAATGGGTTATCGAAAAGCGGAAACGCTTACAAAACGAAATGTAGCATTTTCAGTCGTTTTTCTATTTATCTCAAACATTTTTCTTCAATTCACTCAAAATACACGATAAAAGTGACAGTTTTCTAATGAAAAAGTAAAAGTAACGCAACTAATTGGAACTGATAATTTCATCAAAACAAGCACAAACACCTCAACTAAAAATAGTTCATCGAATTTCCAACATCATACATATATCCCGACAATTGAATCAACAACGATTTTCCACTCGATATTTTTTCAATTTTTTTTTTTTTTTTTTTTTTTCAATTTTATCATAAACACCGAAACACTTGTTTCCATATTTTAATGCACAATATTAACGACCATCACCGGCAAATTACCCACGACTAAAACGACCCAAACGAGCTTACATTATTCATAACACATATTAGCGAGTAAACGCTCAACTCTTTTATTACAGGCCGCTTTTACGCACTCGTCGAGCAATCACTTATTCACCCGTTTATTTGTTCATTACACTTTTTCAGTACCTCGCATCACTCTCGTCTTCTAATTTGTACTTGTTTACATTGCCGAGAGAAAAACGGGTATATTTACGCGAGTGTTTATAAGACGGATAATCGTCGACGTTAATTGCAGGAAGGACTTTCTTAGATAAATCTGGTTGAGACTTCGGATCGGCTTCCTCGTTTCTGTACATTTTCAATCGACGCATTCGGATTTTTTAAAAGTGAAACCGATGTATAAAATCGATCGAAATGTGAGATGAAATCATAATATGATACAAGAACAGTCGATGAATATGATTTGTTTATGTCGTTTCTGAATCATGGTGTTTTAATTTTAAATTTTGTGGGTAGAAATTCAGATTTTTTGCAGTGTTTCAAGTGTTTGGTTTCATCTTTGGCGACAGATGTTCCTTTGGCCCATTTGTGCCCTACCATTTCCTGGATGATGATTAAGTTGAATTTTTTTCATGTGACACACCCGGAAGAAAAAGATTGGATAGTGTTGATGGTGTTTTGGTGATGATATTCGGTCTTCCGTGTTAAATTATACAAGTAAACCCATTAGTGATTCAGTAATTTATCGTACGTTATGGAAAATATTTCAAATAAAAATAATTAATAAAAAAAATTCTTCATCTAAATAAATATGTAAATATGAACCCATAAAAAAATTCCACTGGGATTCAAACTGGAACGAAACTTGATACGACCCAGAATATAGATTTTTCCGCCCATTTCGCACATTTCTATTCGAAATTCAAAAAAAATCTCATCTTCGTACAACACATGTTCGATTTCAAACTATTTCCATCGAATCGTGAGAAAATATGAAATTAATGCGACGCAACTCGTCAACCGGTATATAAAGATAGAAAACAAATGTACATATTGAGCAGAAATATGGTAATATTTCACCTTAACTGCGTTTCAAATGAATATGCATTATTATGCAATCGAAATGCATTCTTTTGAATATTGAAAAAGGACCGAAATGTCCCGTTATTCAGAGCAAAAAGTTGACAAACAAAGGACTTCGGAGTGCCTGTGCGGTTCGCGGGGGTGGTTTTATTGTGGTTAGATTTTTTTCCCGAGGACAACTTTACAAAAATATTTTTTGCATATTACCAGTCCGCTTCCGGGATCCAAAAAAACTTTTCAAACATAACGGTATGCATATTTATCCTGGGTCCCGATTTGTCGCTGTCAAAAACACGCAGCCATGTCGAATTCGAACTTGAAAAAAAATTTAAACAAAATCCTAAAATAAAATAAATATTTTATCTTCTCATTATATTCATTATTCGAAACTGCATTAAAATAGCGTGTGGAAGCGTCGCTGAAGTCAAATAGATCTCTTTTGTACCACATGAAAAGACCCTCGTCTATCTGTGCACCTTTTGCTGTTTTGGCACGGCAATAAATTATGGTTTAACTTCTTGTTGATCTTCGAAATTGACAAGACACGTTAATGGCTTTCTTTGCTTGTTTGTATATCGATGTCTGTTAACCGAGTGTGAAAATTTGCACCGAAACGACATAAGTTCATTCATCATACGTTCACTAATGCAGTATGAAATAAGATTATCTTTTTATATCTATAATAAATTAATTTCGTATCCGACCAATAAAAATTAACCGTTTTTTATTGTTGAAAAATGCATCTTCAAATGCACTTTTTCATCATCAATATTTATACAAAAATTCATATGTTATCTCGAATAATCCGTCGGAGCAAACGAGGCGCCATATGGATGTCCATTAATCATCACTCATGATTTATGGAATTAGAAAGATGTTGTTTTTAATGATGGCATCTGCTGAAAGCTCTCGTTATACGTAAAATTAAATTAACATCCCACCAAATGCAGGGGATTTCACGATTTTATTTCATATATCAGACTCCATTCTATTTTGAATCACTCGAAAAATTTATATTAGTAATAGCTTATTTCCGGATTGAAGTTTATAAGGAATTTCAATGCAACAATGATTTATAACTATTATTTCAATTTAATTACTGTTCCAAATATAACTTCCGGTAATATTTCAATAACTCAAAATATTATAATGATACATAAAAATAACATAAAACACACATGAAAAAACTCGCATAGATACTAACAAATTTTTCGTGCATTATTCATTGATTATAACCACTACACAAAAAACCCAACCTGAAAAAATAACATACATTAAAAACTGAAACGAGCCGATTTTTCAGCAGGCTGCAAAAGCCCATTCGAAAGGGCCGGGTCACAGCTGAGGTCAAAACCATCTTTCGCGCGCCATTGTTCCCTCGAGAGCGATCGCAACAGCGATAAACACGAGCATGAGTCGATGATTTTTCGACACAAAATCACTCGATTAAGTCTCAAGGTTCCAGTCCGTCTGGACGTCGGTGAATTTTCTAGGTCGCCGATCGATCTATCGATCCGATCGATTGATCTGAAAGCAACAATGCAACAACGAAGGGGCTAAAGGGACGCGCGATCAAGGCGACTTCATTGTGAGGAAACGCGTTCGAATCGTTGTTCGGATTGATTTTGTTGTTGTCGGTTGACGGTTTGCTTTGTGGTTGTGTGTGGTTGCGGCTGAAGGATTTTTTAAAGTGGTTTTTCAGATTTTGATTGATGGTTGATGTCGATTTCGAGGATTTTGGTATGGAGAGGTTTCAATAGAAAGTATGATATGTTGAAATTTTTTGACAGAAATCAGCATGAGTGATTCTTAATTGGAAATGTTTCATGAATTTTTATTGAAGAGGTAAATAATGGAATTATATAGGATTTGGTACAAAAAATTATAAATATATCTTCGTTTTATAACAGCACAAGGCCACAAAATTTTCAGAAAAGTTATACACTTGAGCCTCATATAATGCGGTTATATGGTTCCACAAAAACCTCGCGTAATACAAATTCGTGTTATATGAGATTTGAAGTTCATACAAAATTAAGGTTTTCGTTCCAAAATAAATCAAAGTTTAATATTAGTCCTTTTTTTAATAAATAATACATAAAATACATTTACATATTTAGATAAAATGCTTTATAGGTGCTTAAATTTAACTTCTTAACATGTTTCACGAGTAATTTATGCATTATAAGTTCGCAAATTAGTATGCATATTGTGGGGAGACTATGTTTGACAGTTTTTACAAATCATTTTCATTTTCCATCGCCTCAATTTTCTAACAGTCCGGATAACAAAAGGTATTGGACAATATGTAAACCTGAAACTCATAAAGATACGGTTAAAAATTGATAAATATAACTTCCAAACTACACGCGAAATTCATTTAAAAAAAAAATCATTTACGCACTTATAACGCATGAATTTCACTTGAAATTCATTGAGAATCACAATTTAAGCACTTATAATGCAAATTTATCAATAAATATTTTATGTAACTAACAAGTAAAACATTACCAAACTCATTTTTAATTGCTTTTTTTCTCAAACCGTATTATATAAAACGTGTTGTACAAAAATAAATCACAATTCATTAACCGTGTTACATCAAAATTGTATTATATAAAACCGTGTTGTACGAATTCCGAGTATACCAATACAGTTTACTTTGAATAAATAGTTCTCGAAAAACAACCATCATTACATTTTCAGCAACCTAATATAATATTCAAACTGTAAAACAAAATCGTAACATTTCCCAGCAAGCAAAAAATAAAACAAACCGTTGAAAATCAAACATCAATTCACATCAAATAAACATTAAACAATCTACCCACTTCGCGCCGAAAATAAATCGATTATTTCATCGCCGAACATCTTCAATCATCAAATCTCCATCAATCTCCAAACACACGACCGAAAATCCGCTTAACACATTTCCCCCTCAAAACACGCGATACTTTCGCGGATTTCGATCGTTCAAAACACAGAATTATGAATCACGGTCCATACCAACCGACTTTTATCAGGAAGCATTCGAATCGAGCCTGTCATAGCCGACGATCAGATAATTCTTCGGGATTTATATGCGTCGTTAACGGAGAAACGGCTGCAGCTGAAACGGCGATGGTGGTTCATTGATCTTCATGCGGGAAAAAGTTCAACATTCTCTCATCTTTCGCGGACGACGGCGTCGGTCGTTCTGAAAAGTTTCGGCAACTCTCGATGTTGTCATATGGTCGAATTTTTCGAAATTCGAAACGTCAATCGAGCGCAGACCTCGAAGAATCCGCACGGTCATTCAGATGCAATTCTCTTGTCGTTGCGCTCGCTGTTTTCTGTTGCGCTTTCAGTTTTGATTTGATGAAGTTAAATTAAATTATTGGTGAGGTATTTAATATGTGTCGTTTTATACTTATATGTTGGTTTAAAAGGCAATTAAATTATTTCTTTACATAATATTAGAAAAATTTTATGTATGAGATACAAACCATTGGATTATGGTAGAATTATATTTCCCAGGACTTAAAACGAAATGCAAAGCAGAAAATTGCACCTCCCTATATGAAAAATCGAGTTACATATCCAAAAATTTTACAATTTTTCCCTCATTGGACTATTTATAATACTCATATATCGCCAAAGAAATATTTTTTTAAGTACGTTTAATTTGACTCTGTTAAAATTTCAATATACGAATTATTTAGATTACGAGTATTGACTTTAAAATTTGCAATAAAATATATTATTGCTGCCATTCGTCGCACAAATGATACCTTCAAAAACTTCACAATTTTAAAATACAATATGAATATATTGAAAAATAATTCAAACGATTTCAAATATAATTTTTTTTAATTGTGTTTTTATAGTATATATTTTAATTGTATTTTATGCTTTGTCTTTTTAGACAAAGCATAAAAAATGTCGTTTTTTTCTGTTCATCAGAAGTTGGACCAAAATGGGCCAAATCAAACAATTTCATGAAAACGACGAAACGAACTCAAAACACTTACGAAAACGAAACGAAACGAAACTATCCCAGCCAAAACGAGACGTATGATCGCCTCAATTATGGATCGATAATATTATATAATGCCATTAAATAGTAGATTAAATCGATTTCTTTTTTTATATTTCCTACTATTTCGATTTAAAAATGACTCAATCATAAAAATATACCCTTCAAAAAATTCTTTATCAGGGTCAACAACAGATAATACAATCTATGATTCTATTCCCATTATTTTTGACCCAATATATCCCGATCGTTCGAGAAAAAACCGAAAAATAAGAAGAACAACTCAACAACAACCAGCAATACTTCCTATACGACCCGTATCGATTTATCAACGTTCCTTCGGCCGGCAACAACACAACGCTGCACATTCGTTGGCACTTTGATATTAATTTGTATGCTCGTATCACAAATACCAAGGCTACACTCGGATAAATCTATAAACGATCTCTATATATGTAGGCAGCGGCTGCTTATTATCACTATTATTATATCGCTTTATGCATTTTTAAAAGGTGCATGTTTGCGCGGCGACTGGGTCAAGTGCACGCGGAGGCTTTCGATGCGCCTACTTTGATTGATCGAATTGGCTAGTTTTTATTTTTTATTGATTCGACGAATCAAAGTTTATTATGTACATAGATGTATGTGAGAGATAAAAGTTGAAAGTTTGCTAGATCAAAAGTTTTATGAAACGTAATTAAATTGATAAAACGTTGTTGAATTCGTTGCAGTATTTTATAACTTTTTTCAATACGGAAATTTATACAATACCGGTTTCTAAATACTGGATTTTTATAAAAAATTGGAACTCTATGAAGGAATTAATTAACGGCGTCATATAATAAATTTATCTTATCGACGAAATATCGCGTAAATACGAATCCACACATCCACGTTATTTTATCCTCATCGAATAATAATCTCGGAGCCGGACACGCACATAGCACAATAGATCAAACGGCAATATCCTT
Organism: Hydropsyche tenuis; assembly: GCA_009617725.1. Classification (NCBI taxonomy): domain Eukaryota; kingdom Metazoa; phylum Arthropoda; class Insecta; order Trichoptera; family Hydropsychidae; genus Hydropsyche; species Hydropsyche tenuis. Next base: position 861,716 of record VTON01000056.1, on the reverse strand, counting down.
CACCATAATAAATCAATACTTTGAAAAAATTACAAATGCTAATTTCGTGGTCTATGTGTCATCAAATCCGGATCCACGTGTACACCGTTCTATATAAAACCACATCTAATACGATCTGGCTACGCGATAAATGGTAAATACGAACACGTTACACGACACAACCTTCGCAAACGTGAAATCTGATGGCCTGTCAATATTCTTGTCGTCGAGACAAGTACATATAGGCCAAGTCGTACCAAGGTGATACCACGCCCTGGTTCTAGGGCTATGTTCAAAAGTTCAATTCTGAAAGGATGTGTTGATTTTAAATTATCGATGTGTGGTCTGTGTGCATATTTTTTTACACGCAATAAAACTGCATCTCATAAATTCACGTAACCAATCATTACAGCACCATAACACAAGAACTGCATCTTCTATGTAACAGCAATGCGAAACCTTTCATTTTTACCAAACGAAGGCCGCAAGGAAAATCCCTTATTTCCGTCCGCATTCTTTTCTGTGTTTGATATTTTCGATAGAAATATAATTTTCATAAAATAAGAGTAACCTCACATGTTAATTCATTTCACTCATTCTGACCATGGACGTCGCGCTTAACATATTTAAATTCGTTCCTTTTTTTATGTCAACCAATGTCATAATTGCGGCACGTATTTGAATACGACCTCTCCGCTGACGGATCAGTATCGAAATTTAAATGAGACGAATTCTAAATGCGTTTTTCCTAATGAAAAAGGTTGACGACTCCTTGGTCGGGATGGAGAAGGACCCGATAGGTATTTCCGTTCGAAATGCAAAAGCATTTAGTTCGCATAATGAAATAAAACTATTTAGTCAATGTTGATTGCTAAACTAGTAGAAGCGGTTCGATATTCGTATAATATATATTGTTTATGTTTCCAACACATGAGAGGAAATGACGAAATGCACTCAGGATGGTCTCTGGAGACGTATACATCGATTTTGTATAATTTGAAATATTTGTTTGCTTATTGTGCATAATAAAAAATGAGATCGTACGTTAGATAGGATGCTTTGAAGTTTGAGAATCTCCTGGGTGCACTTTCGCTAAACGTCAAAGGACTCGTCTTTCCAAATTTGAAAATCCGAGAATGCGTATCATTAAATTGAATTTATTTTAATTTCGTTTGCCCAATTTCCATAGCATTTTATATACGATTAAATGGGTAAAAATTGTAAAATAATTCATAAATAAAACTCATACGTTTCCGAATACAGCTTCAACAAAATAAACCGAAAAAAACATAAAATCGTAAAAATTTTCTACAGTTCAAAATCCTAATATCACAAAAGACTTCACAACTTATAAGGACCGATGAACCATTTAGGACAAAAAGCACGTCGAAAAACTCGGACACGATAAATACGGCGAGATGAACTTCACCAGCGACGATAAATTGAGCCAAAAACCACCACTGCTAAGCGTGGAGCAAAAAGAGCTTTCCCCTGCAAAAAGCCTCCGCCGATGGAATTCGGCATCACCTTTTTAGGACTAGATGGCATTGTTCGGCTTTCCTGATCTGGATGAGGGATTCGAAAGCGAGGAAGCGCCAAAGGGATATGGCTTGGAGTCTCGTATTTGGTTCAGCCTGAAAATGCTAATGGTTTTTTATAATGGCCTCAATATCATATATGGATTAATAAAATGTGCTATCGGATCGACGTCAGTTCAAACATAAGTACCCTTATAAATAAAAGAGTTTGGAGGATATGTAGAGCTTTTGCGTATTTCTGGTGACTCATTGTCAGTATTTTTGTAATTGAATATAATTCGGGGGAAAATTTTTTAATAATAAAAAGTATATCAACGATGCAAATATCCTACTTAAATTATATTTTTTTTCGGTCTGCAACGTTCCGAAATAATAAAGACGGTAATTATGGTAAATATGATTATTTCGATGCACGTGTTCTTTCGGGAAATTATACTATATGTATCATATGTAAGATGTATCATCTTATATCATACTTTCCTGTAAATGCAGTGGCGGATTTACTTATAAGCAGTGGAAACGTTTGCCTCAGGGCCCCTAGAATTTTTGATAAATTATTATAGTTTTTCTATACCAATTCATTAGATATCATAAAAGTTGAATCACTTTCTAAAGAAAAAAATATCGATTTGCATAAAAGCAAATTTTATTTTCTAATATCGCCCGTTTATCTTTCATATTATGAAACCGACTTCATATGAAGTTCTATATCAATAATAAACAAAAAAAATATCGCCTGCTGTGCTTCTTTTTCAAGCTTTTTTCTAATTTATTTTGCATGTACATAATTAGGGGAATAAATTTGGAATTCGATCGTGTATCTCTAGAGGCCCCCCAAAAATGAATCTGCTACTGTATAAATAACAATTTAATTTAAAATTACAATTAAAAGACATCTAAACGAAAATACAAAAAAATGAACTTTTTTCCCAGGGCCAGTAATTTTTTTCTACGGCCCTGAATATATGTATATTGAATTGAGGATTGTATTAGAAAATCAAAACAAAAGCTTTCATTCCAAATGAAAAACTTTACAATATATTTCGAAGCAAAGCTTCAAAACCACTGATATAATATTATATTTAAAAAAATTGCCCCTCCCAAATAACATTTATGAAACCAATACACAATTGCAGTCCAGACAAGAAAGCCCAACGACAAAATCGCAACACCACACCACAACATTGTCAACTCCCGGCAACAATTCAAACCCTTCAAACCTTGACCACGAGACGGCTCAGTTACCACCCATCCAAAGACGGTCATCAGGTCCGAGCACGCGCCATGTCGTATGTAAAAAAGGCCAAAGTGTCCACCCTTGGCCAATTGTGTCCCTCCGGTTATACGTGACCGTCCCCGTCGGCGAATTGGTATGTCCAAGAATGCGGTTATGTCCAAACTCGGGTATCACTCCAGATTAGGTGTCCTATATCAGATCAGCTAAGTGTCCTTTTTTGCTTCGGCCGAGTTCGTTTCGGTTTTGTTTGTGTGTGTCGCACACATTTTTGATCGTAGTCGCTGATTTATCGATGGTTTTTCAATACTGTCTGGTTCGATGTTAAATGATTAGATTTTTCAATTGTATTCAATTAAATTTTATATACTGTTTATATTGCGTATACTTCGGGATATGCTCTTTTCAATGCCATCAAAAGTTTGGACATATTTATTTACGTGGTGATGAAAAACGGGTTCTCTTCATCAGTATATTTAATGTCCACTAAAAGTCGAGACTTTTCCGATGTCGTTGGAAAAAAGTCAGGTTAATAAAAGCTTGAAAAAGAAGGCAATTTTCAAGGAGTTGAATTATTGAGAAGGCCTCAAGTCAATATTACATGAACACATCCATCTATTATTCCCATCATATTTTGATTAACTTTAGTGTTTAGAAATTCAATAAAACTAAACCTTTAATACAAGTTTACTTAAAAAAATAAATTTTTGATCCATTTCTTAGTAAAAAATTACAAATTAAAAAAAAAGACGATCTTCCAATCCGATGATTTTATCAAATATACATATATAATATTATATAAACCAATATATCGAATTTAGCAAAACTATTGACCTTTCATAATATATCACATATATATGTAAATCAAATCGAAATACATTAGCATAAAAAATTAGGTTATAAATAATCGAATTCGATCTAAAAATATCCGCACATTCTGACCCGATTCACATAAGCATAACAGTGCAACGAACATTATTTATCATATATTACGAACCGCAACAAATAAACTCATACAAATCCGTCACTTACAACAACATAAATTCCAAACCACACCAATTCATAAAAATCACAATAAATCCACGGCTTATGATTCCGCATCACAACCACCCGCAAATAGAAACGGAAGAAACCTACAACCGGCACAACCGACTGCATTTTACACGAGATCCTGCACCCCAAGGTTACTATATGCAAACGAGCCCTAATAAATATTCTCGTTTGCCGGCCGACTGTTATATATATTATTTTTTTTGGTTGATTTGTGCTGCACGCGGACGTCATCGCGAAATGCACCCGAGTGGGCGAAACCAGAAGTGGTTTTTGTCAGATATGAAAAAATATATGTGCGACTTTTGCGTTTCGTTTTGGTTTGTTTTCGATGTTGGTTAGTTTCGTTTTTGTAGTGATAGTGTTGCGGATTTTGTGTTGGGTTAAGTTTGTGCAGTGTGTGCGGTGGTTTGATGTAATACAGGTAGTTCTCGATTTATGACGGTTCACACTTATGATCGAAAAAATATGTAACTTTTAATTATTTTTCAAAAAATTATTACTAAATTTCGGTTATTATTATCATCTACGGTTAATGCATTTCGGAAAAAATATGGACTCGTTCGAATCGTTGTATTAAATATGAAAATTTTGATATAAGTAAAATTGATTGATTTTTTTTGTATGAATTCGACTTACAACCGAGGTTCAGGAACATATTTCGTCGTAAGTCAAGAACAACCTGTATTGAGATACTTCAGTCTGCAAAACATTATGTGAAATAATGTGTAAAAGTTCATATGCTTCAGAAATATAACTTTTCATGTCTTATTTAAAATCCAAATTGTATTATATTTTACCCAATTATACTGGATCAAAATTATGATACAGATTGATTTATATTTTGAGTATTTAGTTCATCATCTAACCATTTAATCGTTCAATGAAGTTAAGTTACGTTGAATACAACCAATACTTGGATATATGACTCAACTGTTAATCTGGAACCATATCGTGATTATTTTTTTCAATATCCATCATTTTAAAATTATTTTTCCTTCATTCCATACAATAAGAATCAAAATTTAAATGAAATAAGAAAAGATCATTTGAACAGATTTGTTATTCATAATTATACCGAATCGTTACAATTATTTTCAATCAAATACTCTCACTTTCTCAGGTACATTTTTTATCGATCAAATTTTAATTTGCAAATGAGTCAATTAACAATTCAATCATTTTCTGATCAATGCACATACAAAGTGTATGCAAATCGCACGTAATTCGGAAGCAGACGGCTCCGGCGTTTGATTCAAATTCGACATTTACGCAATTGAAGGATACGTACGTGTGGACTTAAACAATTTTTTGTGGTTTTCCAGTTGAAAAAAATCAAAATTGAATGCATGTGTCAGACGCATAGATGCATCATCATGTCGTAATGACGTAATCGGAAATTCAGGCTCATATTCAAATCCGCTTTAAACGATATTTGTATAATTAATTTCAGTGTTTCTGCCGGTATATTATAATCGTACAATTCTCGATAATACTTTCGATTAATATTTCGATTATTCGCATCTATATATAAATTTTTGATTCATTTTTCCAGGAATGATCGCGATGATTGTGTAGAATTTTAAAATTCCCCGCCTCAACCGCAAGGACGAAATCAATATTTGCGGTGTAGATAGAATTCGCTTTTTGATTTTATTTATCACATTGTATATTCAATAAATGCATTTTTTTTTTCGTACAGGTACTAAATTGTTAATAATTCGAGTAATTTATATGCTTTCGAAAAAAATCAGCGTGCACATTATTGCAATTTTTTCCCGATACAGTTACATTCTGCACGTCAGTTTTAATGCACTATTTGTTCATAAAAAATGGCGCTTAAATTGTTGCATGCCGTAAAAAAAATAAGCAAACACGCCGAATAATAACTGGATAATCTTATCAGGGAATAAATCAAAAATAATAATTATAAACTGTAAACTAATTCAATATTTTTTTTGCTTTACTCTTGTTGCACGTATTGAATGCAAATTTTCCATAAAAAATGTCACGATTTTTTATCAATTCTAAATATATTGTTTACTGATCGTCTATCGTGAATTTGTGAAAAAAAATCAAAGCATATGGTACGGACAAAAAAGCGCAAACAACTGTCAAATAATGATTGTTTTTCATTTTAAGGGTATTAAAGGGTTAGCATTGTTTGCCAAAGGAAATTGCAACCCTTTACGATTTTTTTGAGCCCTTAACGGCAGATTGCTACCGAATTTTCCTTTTTTTCTCCCAACAAAATAAAATACACCCGCATTTCCGCAATACGATAAAAGGGTACATTGTTAAAAATCGATTCGTTATAAGTGCGGTTTTTTACCAACTTTTTTTATAATTGACGAATTTTTTTAAGGAAAATCACCATTATAATATACCAAATGTTCGATAGAATGTCATGATTTTTTATACGATATGATTAAGATTTTTTTCGAATATGTTTCAGCAAAATCCTTATTAAATGAAAAAATATGAATTTTTATATATAATATTATACAAACGATTTTTTTATTGATTTGGATAAAAAATAATGAATATATTATTTTTTTAATGAAACATGTCATGAAAAATTCGAGCAACAAATCGCATTTACAACACACATCAATCCCAATCAAAGCTCAATTTCAATACAAATTTTTATCAAATCCAATTACCAAACGACTCATCCAAAGAACCTCAATATTCTTCCATCCTCTCAACAAACCAAAGGGCCTCAAGACTTCCATCCTCAGCATTAACCAATTGGCGACCCCTGGAAGGGTTACGCGGTGATTCACCGCCATGTGGTCGTCTAGTCGCGTCGGCATTCCATCGTTTGGCACACGCCAAACAATACGACAAACCGGAACGGGTCGATTGATGTTTTGTTTGATCTTGTTTTGCACTCCTTACTTTGGCGGGAATATACGTATTGTGTGCACGTACGTGTGCGAAATACGCCCTCGCACTACGTCAGATGTGTCGAACGGATGTTTGGTTTTTGGGATTTGATTTTTATGGGAATTATCGGTTTTTTCGTTTTCGATTGTGAGATTTTTGTGTTTTCCTGGTTCCGTATTTGATCGATGTGAAAAGTTTGCTTTTTGAAAATGTCGCTGTTTGTTTATTGCGTTAGAACTTTGCTGTGTATTTTAATTTGTGTAAAGTGCAATGTGCTGGAATTTATCATGTAAAGTTCAATTTGAAAACGTGATTTTCTAAATTTCTATTTTAAACTTAATGCAATATAATGGTCGTATATGAGGTTAATCTTATGTTATGTTCAATTTTAATTTGAATTTTTAATCACATAAAAAGAACTATTGAAACACTTATGTCTTATTCTTATTCTACACAAAGCATTAAAATTTGCATAAGTTGAATAATAGCGATTTAAATTCAATTTTTCCACCCAAACTCAATCTCGAACTAAATTTAAATATCAATCGTATGAATTAGACTTTAACGCACTAGGCAAACAACCTAAAATCGAAAATTCAACATTTGCATGAAAACTCACTGAATTTCTCAAATTATAATATTATTTTTAATTTAATTTCAAATTAAAAATTTTACAAATTTTAATTTCGTAACCTAACTTTGATCGATTGCGTATTTAAATACCAATTAAATAAAAAACATCATTTTCTTTAAAATAAAAAAAACTTGAAAAAAAAAACGAAACCCAACATTTCGACTACAATTAGTGAATTTTTTCAAATGGATTTTCCCATTTTGATTTTGAAATATCAATCTTATATATGTAAATACCACAGAACAGAAGTGCAACGAACTTACAACAAACTCTCAAAGCACTTTTTTCTAGTCACCACTAAAATCTATAAAATAATACACACAACTGAATTCTCAATAGCGACTTTGCACAACGATAACTTCAATTCTTCCATCAAAACCCCATATATTATAAAAAATATGAATAATGAACATTCAATAAACTATCAAAGCATTTTTATTCCTAACATACAACCACTCCAATCAATATTTACTACCGAAAACGACAACACGACAAGCAATAAACTCTCAAAATCGATCCCGCAAACCGGCGACTCCAACACCCAAAAATACCACCCAAACTCCCACCGCCGCAGAAAAGAGGAGTAACGAACTTACAACCGACTCCCGTAGCACTTTTTTCCACTCCACAACGGCCACAATTTATTTTCCATCGCCGAAAAAGACACACGAGAAGAACAATAGAGCGAGCAGCCTTGATAGTGACGCGGTCGCATCTTCGGACGTTGAATGCCCTTGCATGCGGTCGCGCCAGACTTCGCTTTTCTTGCTTTCGATAAGCTAAATGCCAGGTTCTCAAACGTCGTGAGATCTTCGTATATTGTGTAATGTGTGTGTCTGTGTATGTACTCGTTGCTGCTGAAGATGGTGAAGGTCCTTCCGCGTGTTAAATATTGTGCGTTTTGGCGAGAGTGCAATGCGGTGATGCACTTTTTGTGTCGTGATGAATTTTTTTTTTTTTTTTGAATAATATATTATTTCGAAATAATTTGAAAAGTATTAAAGGTTTTGTGGGATTTTGACAAAATAATTAATTTCAAAAATGCACGATTTCCTTTGGATTTTCTATCAAGGTGAAAATTTTATGTGAAAAAAATTATTTTCAATGTCGAAATTATATAATTGATGTGTTCTTGAATGCACTTCATCATTAGGAAGATTTTTCATAATACTTGAACGTATACGGATATTGCAATTAAAAAATACCGAAATGAAAAATCTCTTCAGTGAGCATTTGCTACAAAATTTTCATTCAATTGCATTTTGGAATAACGAACAAAAACTGCAATAAACACGACCTCATATATCAGAGTCTATCTATTTGTAATATTCGTGTATTTGTTTATTATCAAATCTCGTATTTCCATAATTAACATATTGTTAAGCTTACATCATATTATTTATTACAATTCCTGATAGACTGAAAAAACTGAACTTTAGTAACAAATTATAAACAACTTTAAATTAAAAAAACTCAATGGTACTTCGCATAATCAAATTTCACAATCATAAACTAATTATACATTAAAATAGACGTTCACATTATAAAAATACACTGAAAACTCAAACGATTAAATATACAAAATTTTTGGGAATCTCACCCGTTGGCCATTTTCGAACATTACAGATTTGGTCCGTCGCATGGCCTTTATTTGGGAAACCCGTCTTTTTTGTGTGGGGCCGATTTGAAAATCTGTTCGCCAAAATTTCGCCAAAGACGAGCCCGCACATTAGGGTGACCAAAAATCACAATTTTCGCGACGCGATTTCTTCATCGGTGACCCGGAGAGAATTTTAAGCGGTTTTTTCAGAAGATTTTTACCTCTGTACGATTGTATGGGTTTTAAAATGGTGGTTGTGCCATATTTTCTTTGGCGGGTCGAAATTTCGATCGGTATCAGTGGAAATTCGAAATATTCCCATTCGGCAACTATTTAGCTTTATTTATCGCCGAAACGTGAAATTTTTTAGCTTGGGTCTCCCTTTTGGTTATTTCAATTTATTTTTATAAAATATTATTATACATAAAAGAAAGTGTTTGCTTTCAGTTTTTTATTCATCATAAACCCGTTGAAAATATGATAAATCGATCGGCACTTCAACGCACATGCCCCACAAGTCTATGTTTATAAATCAAACAAAAATCCCTTCGGATTGCGCAAAAAATGTTTTCTTAAAAGGGCCACATGCGAAATTCGATGATTCGCTTTTTTATCGGCATTATCGAAAATCGATAATGGTACAGAAGGGTTGAAAGGGATTTTTTTTCTGCACGACATGTGCCAATAAAAAACGAACGAGCACAAAAAGCGCAAGAGGACCGTTAAAATGTGCGAACAGATTCTGCCTATCGAAAATAGAAAAAAGCGAAATTTCACATTGAGATCCGTCAAAAAAACGAAAGGGTTCTATTTTGCAGAAATAAAACGCGCACAAGCTGTTCAAATCACAATAGAACCTTTTTCAAAACGTTTTGTTGATCATACAAATGGCACGAGCCGAAAACGCCATTGTGATCGAAGTCGATCCGATACAATAGTAATACTTTCGTTATCTGAAAATATCATAAAAATTATCACAATCAATATTAGAGCACTCATCGCTTGTCCTTTTCAAAACTTGTCGAGCAGATTCGCAAATGTGGCCGTTCAAAAATTTAAAATCGGTGAAAATTATGCGAGATTGTTGACCTGCGTATATGTGATTCTGCGGGTCAAGAGGCAATGGCCTCTCTTTATAGTACGAAAAAAAAAATAATTACGTTACGATCATGAACGCCGATGCAATCACTTTCGTGAGAAAATGGTGATGTTTGTGCATTTTTCGACAGTCAAAAAAATGGAAAAACATACTTTCTCCGCGGACGTATTAGAATGAAAAAAAAACGCGTTTCTAATGGCAAATAAATTAACACTGTTCGAAAAAAAATCTCTAATTCGACTAAAAAATTTTCCTTTCCGTTTAGGAAGCTCGATACGTGGTAAAAATTTGACTCGCATCGAATAGGAAAAAAATGCGCTTATGCACTTTCACTATCAACGTGAAAGTAATAATAGCCTCTGACGGTGAAGATCACGTTAGATGTTTTCAACGATTTTTTCCGGTCATTGAAATCGATAAAAAATCGTACTATAATTATATTTGACTTCTCTTCGCGAGTACATAATTTATGGAATCGGCTTATGCAATAATATTGTGTTGCGGTAATGAAATCGAGAAAATTTATTTTGACTCATATTTTACACGGTGACTTCTTCGCACATGTCCAGAGATTTCCAATGCGAAAAAATATGTTGTCACTCCAAACGATTACGATTAAAAATAAGAAACAATAACTTTAATTAATTGATTATATACTGCACTAATAATCTATGAAATTAGAATACGTAATGAACGGTTGTCATTTGACAAATTGCACTATTATTTTCTTGTATCGAATTAAACAATTAAACAGTCAATCAGTATTAAATTTGATACATGAAACAATTATATTCATATGTTAATTGATTCTTATAAACAATGATTTTTTTTATCAACCTGTATTCACTGTTATATCTATTAAAATTTCTTAATTTTATTATATTATTATACATCGATAAGTGTCATGATTTTTTCTAATTGTTTGGAAAAAATAAAGAAATGATTAGGTAATTTGTTTATTTATTTATTTTACAAAAATATATTTTTTTAATATTATACTCAATTAATACATATATAGATGACACTTATGATTTCCACAATATGCAAAAAAAATTCCCTCACTCTGGCCAAAATCTCAATCAATCAAACTAAGATTTGATTGATTGAGATTTTTTATTGTCCATTTGTTCTTATTAGATCTAATAAGAACAAATGGACAATAAAAAACACTCGTTCTAATCATCTTCTAGACACCGATCTTCCACAAAATTGAACACCCCTGCCCACGTTGGACAGGTGCAGTTTTTGTGTCGGCAGATCGCGTGCCTCTCGCGTTTCCCTTTCTGGATTTTATTTGTCAGCTCTGGGCCGACTTTCACCATCTTGACTCAGGTAAGTTATGGAATTAATGACGTCCACACTCACCATTATTTCGGCGTAACAGTCCCTCTTCCTCAGGCCTCTTTTTTCCGCGTGTGCCCTTCGATGGTCTTCTTTTCTTTCTTTTTCTTACTGTTACGATGCACCGGTTCAAGGCAAAGGGCAGCGCGCGGCCTAGTACTAAGGGACCGTTATGCGCGCGTGACACACATTTGCATCGTATCGTCCCTTTATGTATGTATTTTATTTATGTTTATGTACTGTTGTATTGACTACGTGTTGCTTTACATGTTGGTTTTTGTCGGGATGATTTTGTATGTACCGTTAGTTTGTTATTGACGTTTGAGTGATTATGTCGAGTGGGCGTCGGTGTTTTATTGGATAAAATCAGTAAATTGTATCTGATAGCCAAATATTATAAAAATAATGTATTTAGTCTTTATTGCTTTTATATAAAATTTTCAATTACGATAGACTATAATAATATCAAATGATGTGTTTATGAAAAAATTGTGACGGAATGGCTCGTGCCATAAGTTTGCCAATATGTTGCGTTTTATTATTTTTTTATAAAAATTTTGTTAATAATGTAAAAAAAGAATAATAAATGGTTCTTGATGTATTAGGTTGATAGAAACGCATTATGATGTGAATAGATCGTAAATTCAGCAGAAAAATCGTAGAAAAAACTCATGCAAACATTATCGTATGAGCTTAGTGCAACAACTTCACAACTTCAAAACGGAAAAAATATTAAAATAAGTTAATTTAAACTATGTAAGAGACTGTCATTACATGAACATTATTTCATGCTATTAAATAAATTGACAAGGAATGAATCCAAAAAGTTTTTTAGTTCAAATTTCCAATTTTATTTAAAGACCTTTTTACAATTTAATTGATGACTTCAATACATGATTTCACATCAATTGAACCTTGCGGAAAACGATAAATTTCAAAAATCAATTAATATCACTGACAAAAAATATCATCACGTACAATTTATTTTGAATCAATTTTACTATAGACAATCTCAACATTGAACTCATTGAGAATTTCCTCCCCTTTATCACATGACAATAAAAATAAAAAGCTTGAAAAAATACCCAAACTTTCAATAGAAAACACCTTGTCTAAAATAGAATACAACAATACAGATAAGACCTCATAATGAACGCAAGCGTAAGCGTAAACACACATTCACTTTCACCATAAACCAATTTTTAAACAAAACATTTTACTATTCAGTCTCAACATTGAACTCCTTTGAGAACTACCTCCCTTTTATTACACAACAATAAAAATACCCTTTTCAATAGAAAAAATAGACTACAACAATGCAGATAAGACTCTATAGTGAACGCAAACGCAAGCGTAAGCGTAAACACATTCACACTCATAAACCAACGACTGAACCAATTTTTAATCAAAACTACAATGCTTCTACCATAGATCGACAACAAAAAAAAGCGCCATAAGGTGAACCGGCCGCTCTCCGTTGCACCGAACGAACGACAAACAAAAAGATCGAAAGATCTATACTGAAGGCGGGAACAAAAAAACACATAGCCGGCTCGCGGAAATGAATCAATGATCTACGGTGCACAATTTCTTCCGGTGTTGTTTGATAATGCACTTTTTTTGCGGCCCGCTCCGTTTTTTCGCAGACGCAGATGGAATGAACTGGTGCCGGCCGAGCGGTTTACGCGCTCATTCTATTTTTTTTCCTTGGCATTATTTTAGTGTTGTGTTATAATATGAGCGTATGGTGTCGATGGTGGTTGTGTGGGGATTGTAAAAAAGTTCGGCTGCGGAAAAGTTGCATTTTGGTATTTGAAAAAATGTTTTTTCGATGGGTGTTGGCGTGTTGGGTGTTGGGTGTTGGCGATAAAAATGCATTCGGTTGTTCTACATGTGATTTTTTCTTGATGATAAAATATGTTTGTTTAGATTCGTTATGATGATAATTTATTTTTAGATTTTGTCGGAGTGAGTTTCGTATTGAACTTTAATTGCTAGTCGACAATTGTGTTAACCGATTGACTAATGCATTTCGATTGTAAATGTGATCAATATCGCAGTGTTTCTGATTGAATTTATTATGTATGTATCAAAAATATTGTATATTTATATTATTATTTTTTTCAAGATTCCAATATACATATGTATTTGAATATATATCGAGAATGTCAATGATTTTCAAAGATATTATCTATATAATAAAGCAATGAATCAAATCAGTTTACATTGAAAACAAAACTACCAATTATTTTACAAGGTTTGTAAAAAAAAATATGAATTTGACAATTTAAAATAATTATGTTCTGCATAGAATCAATGCTGCACTTGTTAGTCATTATAATCAGTTTCTTAGATATGAATCCATTTTTTATACAAATATAATTCGAAAATTATCGATTTTTTTCCACATATAATAGAAATTAGAAGTATTCTTCATATTTTTACAAAATAAAATGTTGCGTGCCGAAAATTAGTAAAAATCCACCGTCCAATTTGCGACCACCACCACGCCCATGCATTAATCAACTAGTAGTCTTCTAGGATAACTTTTTTATCCGATCGTTTTTTTCCAAGACGAAAATTACTCTCCGACATAATGATAAACCTGCAAAAAACAGCCACGGTAGCCCTTGCACTTTTTCATATCAAATTATATCACAAAGGCCCATAATGGCTTCGAATCCATCCGGATCGCGAAAACCTCAAACATCTGTCGTGATAAATGGATCGCGTCCATTCCTTCGCCTATTATAGGCAAAAATATTAAAAAATGCGACCGAACAGTTGTTCGGATTCCGCTAGGCGTGTGCTTCTATTTTTTCCAAGTACAAAAATAGCGGATAAAAAATAAACGGACCCGCAATATAATACTGGCTGTCACATTATGTGGATTTATTCAGATGGCGGGTCATAGTATGCGCCAGGACACGTTTCGTTCTCCCTCTTGATGATGTGCTATTTTAATTGCTTTTAATAAAGAATGGCCCCTGAAAAAAGGCATGATTTAGTATTCAGATGTTGCATCGTCAATATGCAAAGACAGATGCTGGCCTTCTTTTTTATTTCGGTAGTTATTTCGCTATGCAAATGTGCGTGCATAATTCGCGAAGTGTCGGATAGGTAGATTAATTTATTGCGTTGCAGCTTTCGGAATCATCGAAAAAATATCAATATTGTCAATACGAATGATTTTCAAATGATTATATGAAAAATATATCAGTTTCTATGAGAACTGAACAACTGAACAATGAAAAACTAGGCAATGGTTTATTTGAAAATTATAAATGTATAGATTTAATTTAATTTATTATTTTTATTACAAATTAAATTTATACTCATTGTGAATATATTAATGAAAATATTTTATATATTATATCTAATTGTATTATATGTATTTTTATTAAGACGTTGAAATAATGAAAAATTCTTTGAACAATCTTTCGTTAGTTTATCATAATAGTTTTGTGTTTCAGATAAAATCTTTAAAATTCTCATATTTTTGTTATACATAAATGAAAACATACATATTGCATATAAATTTATACATATAAACAATAATCATATAAAATGCATAAATGATGGATTTTAAATGAGTACCCAGTTGACCATTTTTCGTTCAAAAACGTATCTAGCATCGAAGTATTTTGCTACATTATCAAAAAAAGGAATATATTTCTTTTTACTTTCCATTTCAAATAATAATAAAAAAATACGATTATTGATCAATTCTTACACAAAAACGAAAACGAAATTCAACTCTCGTCATATAAATGGTCTCATTTTTGATTCGAGAATGCCGATTCTATGGAAGAAGCGTCAACAATGCGAACGCGTAGGAAATGCAAATGGTGCAATCTGCACGGCCGTTTTTTACACTCGCATTTTTTACGAATATCGAGTGCACTTTTTTGAGCGTGCGTTTTCGCGAAGCACGTGCAAATATTTGCAGTGCACGAACTCGGAAAAAAATCGCATGTAAATAAATGAATAAAGAACCACGTGCCAGGATGTTGCCCCCAGTGCCATCGTCCTCTCTTTACGAGTCGAATTTTTACTTTATTTCATTTATTTTTCAAATTTATTTTTATTTCGACTTCGGCTTCCCTCTTTACGGTCCGAGCCACGTAATAAATTTACGTTACCCAATACATAATTCCGACCTTTAAACTTGGACGCGATAGCCCAATAAAGACATTCAATTTTCGAGTACAGCAATCAAATGGTAATCTGGAATGCGACGGTAACAATTAAGGTGCCTTCTTTTATCTTCTGGGTGATAAATTGATTGATATAATTTGATTTATATTGGTTTAAATGGCATTCAATGCGCCGCTACTGCGAACAAATTAGTATCAAAGAATCCGAAAGTCCCCTCGAGGGACATTTTTTGAACGGAGAAAAAAGTGCATCCTGAAAGGTGCGGTTTTTTATTCATTTTGAAGATAATTGCATAGCTATTGATTCGCGATCGAAAAAAGTCATTGTTGTCTTTGATCCGATGCGGTTTTATAAGTCTATGGAACATCTGCATACGAATTTGTACGCAGCTGCTTTTTTTAATACAATCTGCATTAAATTTCAAACAAATATCAAAATTTTTTGACCAATAAAACTGTTTCCTCATATTCCCGTATCATCGTTTTTATAAAAAGGTTCTAAATTATATAAAAAGTGTTCGCAGATGAATCGCGTTTTTATGCCTTTGATGCGATCACAATCGCATATGAGATATATATTTTTATATAAAAAGATTGATGGGAATAATTTTTGAAACATTTATCATAAATAGCTTGACACTTATAAAGGCTCAAAAAAATGTAATCACTTTCAAATAAACACGGGAAATATTTATTTTATCGACGATTTAATTTATGGCTGATTTCGACTCGGATCATTATATGGAAGTAATTTTTGTATAGGACTCGAAATATTCGCAAAATTATGGTAATAAAGCGATAAATGATGCTACTGTAACGAATCTACCCGAAGGACGACATTTTTTTCTCTTGACAAATAACAAACCTGAATTAATCGAGCTCGATTTTATTGTTGAACGCACTGTGAAAATTTAATTATTCAAACATTACTAATATTAATTATAATTAAATTTTTATCGAAAATCAATAAAATCCCATGTAATATTACAAATTTTTCGTATAATACTTACAATACAAACACAATGTATGTATTTATAATGAAATATTCGATGTTTCATTTTTGATCGCACGTATAATATAAAACTTCGGTTCATCAAAACCGTCCAATCGATGAACTTTTATAGAAAAGGACACCATTTCGTGAAAAAATTCACATTATACACACACACAGTGTGAGTCCTGATCTTCTTTTATCCAAGTCGGGGTAAACAATGCGATCCTGATATCAAATTTATTCCATTGTAAGGCCGCAGTCCGATCCCTTTGTATAGAAATTTATACGTCCAAAGGACTTGACAATATATAGACATATAAAATAGTAAACATCTCCGCTTAAAAAGCGAAAAGGTTCCATCATCTTTGTGGAGAACCAGGTAGAAAAAAAATCGGCAAGATGCGTGTAAAAAATATTTTTATTATATTCAGGTAACCCCCCTGTTCGGAGTATGTACGTTTGATCATTTCATTTTCGAAAAAATACGAACTTACATGTATTTTGTTCAAATTTTCACCCCTTTTTCTGTGCCGATGAATTCCGAGAAACATATAAATAATATCTAAAACTTTTATTTTTTTACGATAATCCTTTCGTTTTCGAAAAGGGTGTAAAATAAAAGGTACCGTCTCGCACGTAGAAAAAAATCTGGAATTTTCTCATTTCCTCATTCGATAATTACTTTGTTCAATAAAAAAAATAATAAATTATATAATATTAAAAATTACAAGAAAAGGATGCTTATTCATTAAAAAAAGTGATACTTTTTCAAAATATTTTGAGGCGTTACCGCGAAATTGAATGATAATAAGAAGACATCTTTCTTGAGATTTAGTATGACACTTCAAATCCACTTATATGAAAAAAAAAACATTATTTTTCGAAGGGGTACCAAAGGGTTGAAATGCCAAAAGAAATACGAAAAGGCAGGTGGTTGGTTTGCTTGAGCAAAAAATTTCTTCCGCATTAAAAAATAAGGGTTTCTAGTAATTTATACCCCCGCGAAGCTGAGTTAACATAATAATAGCGCGTATAATATCAGAATCTTACACAAAAACTATAGTTTCAATTTTTTGTGAATCTTTTTTTCTATTCCCTTTGAAACTTCGTCCTAAGAATCCTTAATATCTAATACGTTTTTTTTTAATACACGAACACAGAAAAGTGCAACATCAGTCGAAAACCTGCACAGCTATAAAATAATAATAGAATTCGCCATTAAGATGATCTTTGTATTAAAAGATAACTAATGAGATTAATGCCAATACTGATGTCATTTCGAAACCAGTTTAACAAAACTCAAACTTTGCACAATATGACAATATTTTAATTAAACTTAACATAAACATCGCATACTACACAAACCATCCCTAATCAAAAAATTACATCACATCCATGTAATAATTGAACAATTTCATTTTTAACACAACCGAAAAAAAACTTTTAAACCACCAACCATCAAGTTTTCACCTAATCCTCTTTTTACACGGTTCCGAAATAACACGATTCAAGGAAGATGAACCGTTTATTTTTTTACACGGATTTTTCACTTTAACACGGTATAAAAATATGTTTTATTATGCCACAATAGTATGATTCGGTGCAGGCCAGTATACTGATATAATTATATGTATGTAATTATAGTAATTAAATAAAAATTTTCGATGTTTTTCGATGATTTTATACATGGTGAAAAATTTTCACATTACACATTTTTTTAAAGTACATTTAGATGGACATTCTATTTAAATATAGTGATGGAACATATCTCCAATTTTTATATGGTCACCATACATTTTTTTTACACGGTAGTCTCTGGAACGCATCCCCGTGTAAAAAGAGGATCGGATGTACATATATGAACACTTTGGCGACCCGTTCCAAATTTTCCAAAACCACCACAAATCCAAAGACTTCGCCGACAATTCATCAACCTCCCAAAACCACCCCAAGCCCAAAAAAGCTTCCTTCACCCACCGAACCACAATTGTCTCCACTCCAAAGCCACAAAAGCTACTTCTGCTCGTGTGGGCTCTGGCATCGAATGCCATTGTACCTCGTTCACAATTCGCGTCCCGACGGTAGTTTATGGTCTTCGATGGATTATAATGGCGAGGCCAAGGGCGTGGGCCATCCGAGCCTCGAGTGCCACGCCTCGGATTGTCTACTGTTAATTTAGCGTCTTAGAGATATGCGTTTCGAAAAGACACCCCCGCAAGAAGATAGGTAGGTCTTTGGATAGGACTGTGTGAGGTGGATTGTTAGGTTTTTAGGATTGAATTAAGAAGCCCTTTATAGATAATGAATCGATGAACTCGCGTATCTTCAAAGTAAATGTTTATTCATAGATAAAAACTGAATAAACTGACACAGATAAAGTTGAACGTGTTTTAAACAGATTAAAAACTCATTTTGAATATAAAATTTTATTGTGCGCTTTTGTACGTGTCGAATTCTTGCATTGGTGCGTCAGAAATTGCATTTTCGAAAAGTGTTTGAGAAACGAAGAGCCGGCATGAACCCGAGCGTATCGGTGATGCAGAGGTTAAGACTATTAATCCAACACTTATGACCACTTTGAACCACCTACCCGCCCATAGCATGAGCTTATATGGAAGGAACATTACGAGATAGTGTGACCATCCATTCTGGTCTCGTACGTGCGTTTTTTGTAACGATTTTAAATACAGAGAATGGATTACGTATGACAAGATGTTTTTGTAATATTCTTCAATATATTACATAATAATCGAATAAAGTAATACACCAGTGGTTGACGATGTACCAATAACTAACCATTTCTCAAAAAAACATAAAAATTAAGGTTTTTATAGACGATAATCTTTCGGAAAGGGTGCAATTATATTAGCTGTTCTATCTATCGCACCCTTTCCGAAAGATTTGGTCTTAAAAATCCCTGTCGTCTTTAAAAATCTTAATTTTTACGTTTTTCTGAGAAATGGTCAATTACTGGCACATTGTCAACACTGGTGTCGTTACATTAACCATCGAAATTAATCAAAAAAATATACAATCAATGCCATTTAACAAGGTATGGCCTTTAATATTCAAATTATTCTATAAACGTTTTATTTAATACGTAATGGAAGCGATGGTGATTTTAATACGAATCGATGTAGTTCCGAATGTATGGTCACCTCAATATAGACACATATGCATATTATTTCTGCGACAGTTAATCGCTAGACATTTATCATCTATGAATAGAATAAATTTCAGTATATTCCACGTATGCATGAATGCAAATGGCGCTGTGCATAAGTGCATTTTCATTTACACAATGCTCACAAACAATAATAAAATAAAACGCATCTCGATCATCTGACGAACGTTAATTGTTGACGCCGAAACATTATTAAAAAAAAACGTGTGTCGGCTCGAATTTTCCTCTCAACATTTAATGATGTAAGACACGGGTAAGAAGATAAAACTTCGGAAATTTATTTTATTGATTTCCTCCTTCTGTTTTATGGTTACGATGCCCAATGTGATACACATACTTCGTGAAGGTTGTGCACCCCAAATGCACACGTGCACCAATTAAAAAATTACGAATAATATCATAGACCATCGAAAAAATAGATCACACATCCAATCCACCAAACAAAAAAGACCGACACAACAGAAGCCAATACAATCCTCACCAGAGCGTGCGAATCGAGGATTCTTTTCGCCAAGATAGACACGAGAGCTGAAGAAGAAGCAGGAATCCCTCGGCGGTGAATGGTTCACTCTGCAGCCAAACCCGACATCATACAGGCTCCATCCGGAGGAAATTGTTGAGCAGATTCGACGGCGAAGAGTCGACGATCGAGTGGAGAGTCGGTTCTGTTCGCTTCGACTGTAATTATGACATTACCGAGAAAAAAGTTGTACCGAAGAGGTGAACGAACCGACGCGACGCACACACTCCGGTAATTGTTGTGGACGTAGCGAGGCGCGGTGGCATAGTGGTTGAAGATGGCCGCTTTTCAGTTGGCGGTGGATGGTGGGTTCGAGGTTTGGATGGGATTTTTAGGTGTAGGGATGTGAAAGAGGGTTTGGGTGGGTGTTAGATGATGATGGAATCGTTTAAGTGTCGTTTTATATATTAAACGATGGTTCTTAAATTTCGAAGAGAATCCATTGAATCGCTCGAAAACCAATGGTTAAAGTGATAGTTCTAATTGGGATTGTTTGATTTTTTTGTTTCAACTGAAAAAGTTCATGAAAAATTAAAAATATTTGAACATGATGAATAAAATAACTTACCTAATCTGTCGATTCAATGATTTTTTTTTAATTAGTCGTTCTGATATTTACGAGTTTGATTCGTAATGTGTTATCATATCTATAATAAATTAGGTTATTAGATTTTTATTTCGTCTGAAAAGGTTCATGAAAAATTAAGAAAATATGAACGTGATAAATGACGTAACGTAACGTTGAATACAAATGATTTAACTAATCTGTCGATTCAATTATTGAATTAAAATCATATAATACTATCAATATAATCAATATCGTTCTATAATATCATCTAAATCTAGTCTATAATAATCTAGAATATCATCTAGTTTAAAGATTTTACTTTTCCATAAAAAGAAAACTATTGAATCCAAAAAATTCGAGAGCAATTACTGATTTTTTTCATACCTGTTATATAACCCAATTATTATATAATCTTAAATTCAAAAAGGTATATATTCTGATATAACGCAATTATATTAGAAATTTATTGATAATATTCTTACATTATAATTAATTGATAAATGAATGATTCTATTTTCCATTTCAAACACATTTTGGATAGTCATAGTATATAATTATTTTTATTCGTATAATAGATTAGTTTCATATAATATCACTAAAAAATGTAAAATTTTAAATTTTCTATTAAAAAAAATATACTAGTGATATTCAAAATAAAATACATTTGAATATATCGACAACAATCAATCAAATTCACATGAACGAATAAAAAAATCGACATTATACAAAAACCATACAAATTAAATATAAAATCCGAAAGAAAAGAGTGATTAGACTTTTATTAGTTTTAAAAAATAGTGCTTCCACCTTTGAGCGGGATATCCTCAAGAATTCGAAACAAGACTACAAAGAACGTCTCGTGTGAAATTTGCGCACACAAGTTTCTCTCCCCGCTCACCGTCGGAATACTAAGAGAATCAACGTCGAAACTTGTATGCTGAAGTGTTGGTTAATAAAATGAACTCGTAAAAGTACTCCGGAGATGATATGGCGAGCTAGTTGCGGTCAATGTCGACGTATTATCGAATATTCATAATAAATCCAACGATCAGAGAAAGAATCGTCCGAAAAAATCGTACAAAAACGATCCATACCAATGAAAATCTATACATATTATCACAATTGTAATTCATTGTTGTTTATATAATAATTTGGTGCATTTCGGTTCGGATTCGGTCGATTGACGGCAACACTAGAGTGTGGGATCGCGGGTACGTTAACCCCACAAAATAAAACTCACAATGAATTTCTTCTGTAAATAAAAGTGTTTTACGCTTTTTTTCGGGTTGACTGCACTACGTGGACGTGTCCAGGTCGGAGACTATCCTGCTTGATGCGTCTGATGAAATCGGCTGGAGGTTCGCGAAATTAAGGCTGTTGCGCCGGAGGATTGCGAATTGGGTTAATCTCGGTCGTCGGTGATATAATCATTTGTGTTTGATTTTTTTCAGGATCGTTTATCGGCGTGAGGATAATCCGTAGTGTCAATATGTGAAAAATGTTCAAAATATGAAAATATTAGCACATGTCTGTTTAACGTGTAATGTTTGTTTTGTAGATTTTCAAGTTCGCTACTCTATTCGGACAAATGTATACAAAATGATACAAATAGAATTCGTCGAATATTTCAAAATGTTATTTGCTTTTCTATGACCTAAATGTGACAGGAAAATGATAATGTTTATTATGAAAATCGATTCGTATTTACGTTCGATAATTGAATATGAGTATTTTTACTAAGAATTTTCCGGATTTTCCTATTTAAAATATTAAAAGAACTGCGCAGTTAGTTCGATGCGATTTTCACTAGAGAAAATGGCAATCAATAGTAAAAAAAAGAGAAAGTGCGAGTAGCGAACGAGTGAAATTAGAAAGGCACAGTAGAAAGGGAATGCCTACGTCTATATTATTTATATTGTATATTATTTCACAAAATTTATAAATAAACCATCACTCATATACCAGATAACTTAAACGACTCAATTATTTTTATATAATAATAAAAATTAAGCCATTTTTCAGCATCAAATTCAAATTACATACAAAAAACATCGTCTCATATGATCATAGGACACGTCCGCTAATAAAAAAAACCCAATAGCGATGCAATTTTCTCCATCGATTCTAATTTTTTTCTCTCATCCAGCAGACGAAGATCGGACGTGCATCATCACGACGGAACCCGAAGTTTTCTGATCGTATTACGCGTCCATGTGTGTGTGTAAGGCTGTTTTTTTTCTCTCGTTACCGTCTCAAACATTTATAGGTTACGGGCGGTCAAGAACCCAGGACTAGTTACTTGTGAGATTATCGTGCTTACATTTACTTTTTTACAACATGTCGGACGGCGATTAAAACGAAATAAAAGGAATGGATAGATAGAAGACGACCAAATCAAATGGGAGATGCGCTGAGTGTCAGGATGTTCGGTGTGATTTGATTTTTGTGGGAGTTTCAGGTTTTGAGATGGTTCGAAGGCTTTTGGAATCCTTGGGATTCCATATTCCTCCTCCTCCAAGGATTCGAAGGTTTAGGCTTCGAATCCTTTGAGTTGAAGATGATTTTCATCTTATTTTTTGTTTCCACGTCACAATTTATTCGAAACAAAGTAAAAGCTATCAAAAATTATCATAAAAATATCATTCTATAAATGATTATCTAAAATTTTATGGGTCGAAAGCTTTTTTTATTAAAAAAATAATACATGCATATAAAATTTTTATTTTATAAAGGAATGGTTCAATAAATTAAAAGAATTTTAAACATATTACAATAATCTTTTATGTAAAATATATAGTACGACGCAAATGAAGAAGGCAAAAGCGAACACGATAACAATTTTGTCTGTGAATTCTCGGCGTCCGTATTTTTTCAATAGTTTGCCTGATTGTGTTATGGTTCCAGCTGTGCTTTCTAGTTCGTTTCTTGTATTCTGAAACAAAATAAAAATTAGTTTAATTCAAGTGAAATTTATACTAATGTTATGTTTTTTATACGTACATGTACGCTAGAACTAGAAATAACTAGGTTATCTAACGTCTCCGCACTTCGTTGAGTAGTTTCGGCAAGTTGTCGGCTAATAGATAAGAGTTGGTCGGTTACACCTGTTGAATAAAAATTTAAATGTTTCTGTATTATAAATTAAACTATAAAATGAATTAATTTTATATAATAATACCTGACGATAGTTTGAGTAAACTTGACTTGTCAGTTTTCTTTCTTTGACGCAGCTCTGGATCACTCGTACCGTCTCCGAGTAGTTCATCACTTTGAGCTTTTTGAATAGCAAATAAACTACTTATATTAGCATTTTTAAAAGCTTGCAGTGAGCTGAAATAAATTTCGATTCAGAAACATAAAAATAATCAGAACAAGAGATATATAATATAATAATAAATTACCTAGATAGCTGCAATCTATGAGATTCAACTTCGGCTATCAATTTTCCATCAGAATGATCTTTCGCAAATTGTTCTAATGTATCAATATCTTTTCTTAATTCCGCTAATTTTGTTCTTCCTAAATTATTTAGATGATTCAGATCATCCATCGAACGTTTACATGCCAAAATATCCTATCGTTTTTCAAATAATTTCAATAACATGAAACATTTTGTTGATATAAATAATATTGACAATACTTACATGAATGAGTGCTTTCATTTGAAGATCATTTTGAACCAAGTTTTGTTTTAGACGATCCGCAGATATTGCAGAAGGTTTTTCATTGATCTTTTTCATAACTGGATCGTTCTAGACACGTCAGATGTTTGACAGCTGTCACACTGATTTTTTTTAAACTTCAACATAACAATTCATATATTGAGCATATAAAATAGATTTTTTATTGAATACATGAACTTCGGTTTCCAGACGTTTGCCCAAACGACAATAATAATAATAATAATAATAATAACAAAATACAAGACTGGCACACACTGACAGTAGCACACATCGACAGTAACACACATGACACTACAACTCTACAAGAACACAATCCATTAAAACTTTTAAAATAGTATGTTTAATGTAAATGATAAAGCATTAATTGAATAATTTAACCATCACATAGTCTTTCAATTATTCATTTAAATAAAAAAAGATGGGTCTTGGATGTTATGCTATGTGTTAAGGCCAAAAAAGGGAAGCTTTCAGTTAACGAAGTTAGAAGTTCAACGTTCTCAGCTGTCAGCTGCCATTGTTTACATGTGGCTTAATTATTCCAATATAAACAATTTGTGACTTAAAATGTCTACAAATGACATTCAAACTTCTCCAACATGGAAAAAACCAGACGAAGTTATGCAACTTCTTAGATTAAAACAGAAAAAACGATCGCTTCAAAAATTACAGGTACTTTTTTCTTTTATATCAAGTTTTTATCGAATTGATTCACAATATTATTTTGAATCTTTAAAGGAACGTATGCGACAGCCTTCACAAAGTTGCCCAGATCTGTCTAACGTTTTCGGGAAAGCAGGCTCTCCAAATTTCAGTAGGATATTAGCAGGTGCTGAGAAGAGAAAAAATCCTTTTTTAAAGTAAGAAATTCTATTCAACTGTCCTTATTTTGTTATTTATATTATCATGATTTTTGTTTTTATTTTGCTACTAAGAAATCAAAGTGTTAAAGTATTTTGCAAAAATACAGAAGTCCAAGAAGAATCAACTGATAATACCCTCTACCGATTACTAGGACTTTCTGACAATGAAAAAAAGGACACTGAAAGTAATAAACAACAAGAAACAACATTGAATTCATTTACAAATATCTTGAATAATTTAGAAAATAAAAACACCGTCCAAGAAAATGTATGTATATTTTAAACTCGATCTTTTTACAATAATTGTGAATTTACTAACATTAATCATTCGTGTAGGGACACGAGATTGACGAAGGCAAAAAATATATCCCTGTAGATTGGACTTTAAAAACTAGAATGCGATTCATGTCTCCACAACAGTTCGCATGGAACCAAAATCTAAAAGCAAGCGAAGAAGCTTCCGGCATCACCGGGTCAGATAAAATATCATATTATACAAATTTTTATTGAATACCCGATTTAATCTAACCTTTGTAAATTTCCAGATTCGTAAGATGCTTAGATACATCAAATTCTAGCACATTAGATACATCGCACCATGCTCGATTTCATCAAAACTGTCTCTATTGGCAACATCCTAATCTCCCGTCGATGAATCTCTTTCCTAGAACCAACGGAAGAATATCCAACAGAAACTTCATATCGTCAAATGATGAAATTAAAAACGCTCTTCATAAAGAATGGACTGAAAGCTTCAGATCGTTATTTCAGGTAAAACGAAGAGTCCGTTCATATTTTGGTTTTCATAATATGCATTTGATAACCGTTTGTTGTTTATTTTAGTTACTTCGCGCTAGACAATGTCCATATTTTTACGTATGTGCTAATACGTTTACGTGTTTATTTCGTGCTGCTGGAGTCGGTGGAATTGTAGAAACGTGCGCATTTGTAGCACCTACGACTCGAGGCTTCAGACAAATGCTTCAACAAGAAGGTGTGTATTATATATTGGGTTTAATCGATAGTTTTCTTTATAATAACATATGTAAAATTTCAGAAATTGAATTCACTATGCCGATGAAACGGCAAGAGAAAAAGAAAAGTGACAAATCCAAATCGGATAGTAAAGATATAGAAGGAACTAAAAATTCTTCAACTGATAGTTGTTACGATACGGATAACACTAATTCTGTAGATGACAATTCTAAAATTAATACCGTTGATGAAAACGACGAAGAAAATGATGATGACGATGATATGGAATCTGACGAATGGTTGCAAAGTCTCGGTGTAACAGATGACATAATCAAAAATATTAACCACAATCAAGTAGGTTGAATCTGTATGATTTTTGTAAAAGTGGAATCTTGTTTATTTTGAGATTTTTTCGAATTTTATTAGATGAAAATAAATCAAGCTACAGAGTCACTGATCGACAGTAGTGCTGAATCGTTGGTGTGTGTCCGAGGAGTGGACGCGCAAGCGTTGTTTAATTTCTTGCTCAATTGTAAATCATCAATTCCACTCACTGGAACGTACGGTGGTATCCCACCTACATTGCTTTCACCCACAGCTTTTCAAGGAAGCACTCTTAAATGTTTGAAGGTTAGATCATTATTATTTTTTTTATCGTATGCGTTCAAGAATAAAATCTACATTTATATTATAATTTTTTTTCAGGTTCGACACAGTACCGTACATTCGGAACACGGAAAATACTTTTCTGTTGAATTACGCGGCCCTATTCTTCCCACTACTTTACATTCATTATGTTCTTTGATACAAAGTAATTCGAATCCTTTTAGCGGAACTTTTGCTAATCATCCACATACTACAATATTCTCTAAAGTCGCACGAGCTGTCACTGAAGGTATTTATTGATTCGATTTTGGAGTTTTATAAAAATTTGCTCTCTTATTAATATTTATTTATTTATTTATTTTAGATGAGAAAACTAAAGAACACTTTTTGGGAAAAACTCCAAGTGTGTTTGGACGAGAAAACTTATCAGACTGTGGATTGAATACTGGATTACTTCAACATTTTTGTTCTTCAGAACCTTCTATTGTAGAAACCATTGATGCTCTTAAATACTGCTCGGAAAAGGAGACTTATATGTGGTCTTGATATTTACTTAACTTTTTTTGTTTTGAATATATTTTTGATAATTTTTCACGCATGATTATATTATTTATAGAAAATGAATTAAAAGTCTTGAAAATTATACATCTTTATTTATTTAATTTCCAAAAATAATTGTTGATTATACTCAGAAAAGGGGAGGTGCAAAAATAAAAAAAAAAGCTGATGAATAAATTATTGTAAATGTATTTTCATGTCTATGTTTAACATGTTCCATTATACATAATTATCATCAAGTGTCGAAATTATACAATTTTCCATTAACACAATAAATTAACTTTATAAAATAGATGTAAAATGGAAAGAAGTATTCTTATAACCGAGAAATAGAGATACATCAAAATTCACACTAAGAATCACGGCTTAACACTATCACTGTTTAAAATTAAAATCCCTTCTCTTTTGGAAATAATCCGAGTTTTATTTTAACTAATCATATTAACATTATTTATTCTAAGTTTTAGCCAATGCTGCCAACTTCCATATCATGTTTACTGCAACAACAAATCAATAAATTAGTACAATTATATAAACAGTGTATTATTTACAAATACGACTATACTTACACTTTGACTGTTAGAAGAAGCTGGCTGTCCTGGCACCGAATACTGTGGTCTGAAATTTGTAAAAGTAGCAGCAGGCGCTGCGGCAGCTGAGAAGCCGGGTAATGCACCTCCTTGGAAACCACTAGGGAATTGGGACATTTGCTGAGCTGGAAATATTGTTTAAATTGAGACAAGAGTTAGATTACTTCAATTGCAATATTTAAAGAATGGTGCACACCAGCAGTTGCAGGATTACCAGCAGTCGCAGCCAGACGACTGAGAATGGAACGTTCTGACATTTGAAGGCGTTGAGCCACTGGGGGAATGCGTGCGAGCGTGGCTGGCAAACGTGACACGTCTGACTTCATGTCCGACAGCAACTCCTCCAACTGGTTTAACACCTGAAAAGATACATGTGATTTAATATAAAAATAAACAAATATTAAAAGAGATTTCGCATTTTTTACTGTACCTTGTGTAGTACTGCGTTCGCTGGTTTGTTACCAGCAAGAGATTCTTTGCTAAGATGTTGATGGGATTCCGCTAAGCATTCGACTTCGGCAAACCGAGCGTTTAGCGACATCGCCGGGTGATTGGGATCCTGCGTGAGATTCAAATATGCAGCACGTCTCAATTGCTCTTCAATAACTAATGCTTGTTCCAAAAGCTAAAAAGTAAACATAAATAATAGTACACACTAAACATCGTAAAAAAAAATATACAAAAATATTTAAATAAGCACCTTAAAACGCCTCGCTAAAAATTTGTTTTTAATTTCAAGGAAATTTCCTTTGCCCACATCCATCTTGAATGGTTCGTTGATTATAGCGAACCGAATATCATTCTGGATATCTTGCCAGCGACCGTAGCCATGTGTAACTATTCCAGCGAGTAGCCAATAATCATGACGACGATGCCAAATTTCATATTCGCGGCCAGGAGCAGCAGCTCTTTCTTCGTTCAACCACAAAGTATGAAGTTCGGTAAAACCACCGTCTGCAATATTGAACATAAACTTGCGTTTCTTAATTTCAAGTTTAAGTGCTTCTTCCTCTTCGGTTTTGGTATCTGCCTTTTTGACGTCTGTTTCGTCATCTTTTACAAGCACCACATCGTCGTCATCACTGGCCTCTTTCTTTTCTTCTTTAAGTTTATCAGACTTATCTTGAGCAACTTCAACTTCTTTTTCTTCGATTTTCTCAACAGGTTTGATATCTTCCTTCGAATCGGTTGCTTTTTCTTTATCATCTACTTTTTCACTAACCTTTTCTTCAGTTACAGCATCAGCTTCATTTTCTTCAGATTTTATTTTGATTGTAGAATCTTTATCGCTCGTCTCTTCATCTACAGATTCTTTGACAGTTTCGTCTTCACTTTTTACTTTAGTAGAATCTGCTGCCTGTTCTGTGGATGTTTCATCTGCGTTTTCTGTACTTTCTTTTTCATCCGACTCAGATTTTTCTTTGGCTTCTTGGGGTTCAGACTTTTCTTCCGCAATATCTTTAACGGTTGTATTATTTTCATCCGTGGCTTCCTTTTCTTTGTCTGATTTAGAATCCTCTTTTTCTGTAGGAACATTAGGAGTAGGTGGTTGACTTGAAGGAACCATTGTGGGAGCTGGAGTCGGCGTCGGCGCTGGACTTGGAGCAGCACTTGTCGTTGGAGTCGCAGAAGACGGTGCTGGGCTCGGAGCAGCACTTTCCCCACCACCAGATGCACCTCCAGTAGTAGAAGTAGCAGCACTACCCGCTGGTTTCACTGGTTCGCAGGGTTTACGAATTAATTCTGGCATACTATAATATCCGTTAATATGTTCAAATTCTTGAACTTTTTTCCTAATAAGTGACATAACACCAATTCGAGTCAATACATGCTGTCTGGAGAGTCCCTCGCGGGGCACGCCATCAGCAAAGGTTTCTGAATTGTCAGCACCCGGTTCACACAAATGCCTCATAAAGAGCGATACATAGGCTTTGAAATTACGTTCTGTTTTTCCTCTCAGATCACGAACTAACCACTGTGAATTGAAAGCATCTTGTGGTGGCATACCATATCGCATAATAGCATTGAGGAAAGATTTTCTCTGTCGGGCATTGAAACCCAATACTTCCATATTTCCACCGACTCTTGCGAGCAATGGAGGTAATGGACGATCTCTTTCTTCGCGTCTTTCTAATCTACGCTTGCTACGTCGACTCAAATCACCATTATCATTCTTCTCATCAAAGTCGTCATCCTCTTTATCATCATCGGAACCTTGAGAGAAATCTGAATTGTAATCTGATGCGTTTTCTTGCCATGTGGTATCTTCGCGAGATTCTGTTTGGACTACTCCTCCATCATTATAATTGACCTGTTTACGCACACGTTTACCTTTCCCTAATGTTCGGGATAAGTCTTCTTGTTGTTGTTCGTAATGATGACGTAGTAACTTAATCCAATATGCTGGATCAGTATTTTCAGCCTCTTGTTTGATAATTTCAGTATCGACTTCTTCTTCACCATCTCCTTCTTTGGTATTGTATGAAGCAACTTTGAATGAACTGAGATATTCATTAGCCCATGACTCTTTTTGCTCTATGCCCAAATTAGATCTGTCAAGAAGCTCACTCACAGCCTTGTCATCGTAGTGAATAGCTTCTTCTTCCTTTCCTTCGTCTTCTTTAAAAAGTTCCTCCGTACCGAACCTCAAAATATCGTCGAGCTCTTGCTTAGTGAAATTAGCTCCCTTTCCACCCATTCCAGGACGTACAACTAAATGAGTCAACATCATTTTTCTTTTAGCCACTTGCGTAACTCTCTCTTCGACACTGTTTCTAGTTACAAACCGATAAATCATCACTTTATTCGCCTGACCAATACGATGAGCACGTGAAAAGGCTTGGATGTCATTGTGAGGATTCCAATCAGAGTCGTAAATGATGACAGTGTCAGCGGTGGCCAAGTTAATACCTAGACCACCAGCTCTCGTAGAAAGCAAGAATACAAATTGTGGGGCCCCGGGAGCATTAAATCTGTCGATAGCTTCTTGACGAATAGTTCCAGTAATTCCACCATCAATGCGTTCATATTTATAACCTTCACCTTCCAAATAATCTTCGAGGATGTCCAACATTTTGGTCATTTGTGAAAAGATAAGTACTCTGTGACCTTGTTCTTTTAATAGTTTCAACATTCTGGAAAGTAAAACTAATTTACCAGAAGCCTTAATCAAGGCCTGGGTTTCGTAATTGCCGTGAATAGATAGAGGTGCTTCTTCTGCAGCTGCAGGGAATAAATATGGATGATTGCAACACTTTTTCAAATCCATCATAACGTTCAACAGTGAAACTTGTTGTCCACCGCTCTTAGGATTCAAGGCTTCGAAATTACGTGTGAGAATATATTTGTAGTATTTTTTCTGCATTGGGGACAATTCTACTCTAACAATGAATTCAGATTTAGATGGCATATTTTTCAATACATCGGCCTTCAACCGACGAAGCATGTGTGGCCCCAACATTTCGTGGAGACGTTTCACTTGTTCTTCTTTGGACACATCAGCAAACTCGTTTTGGAATGCTGATAAATCATTGAATTTGTCTTTGCTTAAGAAATTGAGCAAGTGGAACAATTCTTCCAAATTGTTTTGTAACGGTGTTCCAGTAAGTAATAATTTGTAATTAATGTTGTACCCGGCAAGTAAACGGAAGAATTTCGATTGATTACTCTTCAATCTGTGAGCTTCATCTACAACTAGCACAGCCCATTCAATAGATCCCAAACAAGCTGAATCAATCGAAATCAATTCATAAGACGTGAGCAAAACATTGAATTTTATTGAACTAGCTTTGATTTTCGATGGTCGACCACCTCGATTAGCACCTTCTTCGAAAGATAATTCGTTTTCTCTAATAACTGCTCGAGAATCCTTATCACCGACATAAGTTATACAGTAAAAATCGGGAGCCCAAAGCTCAAATTCTCTTTCCCAATTAATAATTGTCGATAAAGGTACAGAAACTAGAAAAGGTCCCTTACAATGACCTTCCTTGTATAGAGAATAAAGGAATGTTACTGTTTGAATTGTTTTTCCGAGACCCATCTCATCAGCCAAAATTGTATCTATTCCTTGACCCCAAGAATATCGAAGCCAGTTTATTCCTTCAAGCTGATAAGGATGCAACTGCATTCCAGTTTCATTAAGGAATGAAGGCTGTTGATCATATTTCTTTTTGAGATCAGTATTAGGTCTATCAGGAGGAGCTGTGTATCGTCGCGTGACCCTCTCTTCTTCATCTGCCTGATCTTTACCTCTTCCTTTGCGGCCAGGTTTACCTTTCTTTCCTTTTTTGTTGCCATCAGCACAGCAAGCACTTCGTAAGTCCTACAAAATGCATTTTTTCCATAAAATCACCATATCAATAAATAAAATAATAAAAAATATATATGCAATTACCATATAATATTCGATTGCAATTTTCAATCCGGGTATATCATCGGCTTCAGATTCCCAAGTAGCTTGATCGTATGGCAAATCCCGCCATTTGACCAAATATAAGATTGCACCATCGCGCGATGTTTTGTGGTTAATTACACGATGCACAATAAGCCACTCAGGTTTAACACCATACCTAAAATTAAATTTCATTGATTGATATAGAATATTATATTAAAGAATTTCATTTATGTGCATCAAAATATTTTTATTTGATAACTTACTTATAAAACTTATCTTCAAGAGCTTTTTCTTGTTTCTCTTGTTCTGCAGCTCTGTTGTTTTTGATTCTTTTGTATCTACTATCATGTTCGTCCAAAGGTTCTTCTAGTTTCGGAGGCTCTTCCATATCATATTTACGACTATATATACGGAACATCAAAGGATGAAATACATCCAACTGCAGCTCCGATATCCAATCACAATGCCAGTACGATTTATCCACCCATTTGACAAAGAATTCCCTTCTTCGTAGAGGTCCACCTTTTTTAGAACCATTTTGAGGTGGACATTCTGTCCATTTCCATGTCAATATTTTTGCAACTTTTCCATTAAGCGGAGGACACTGTAATAAATTTATTTATTAAATAATGTTGATATTGAAAAAAACATATGTAAAAATATTAATAGCTTACACCACAACGAGGACATTTCCAATCGCCATCTGGTATTTCATCAAGAGGTGGATTTAAGCAATGAGTATGATAAGCTGATGGACAAGAATCACAGCACAAAAGTTCACCGCCGTCTTTGCACACCCTATACAAATAAATTTAAATTTTCAGACATGTTTTGTGAATGTAAAGTGATCGCAAGATTTGAATAAATTTTACCTGCAAAATTCTTGATGTTCATCATCATCATCCTGATCATTATTTCCTTCAGCTTCACAGTGTGGGCATGACCATCGACCTTCTGGAGTATCTTCAAGTTCGGGTTCCAAGCACACCAAATGGTATGCTCGGGGGCAAGTATCACACAATATGATCTCGCCACCTTGTTGACATACCTGTTTTATTTTCAACCCCATTAGAAATTTTCATTATATTTATATATCGAATGTTCAATCATTACAACATACTTCACAATAGTCCTGGTGCTCCTGCTCCCCATCTGGACCTTCTGGAAATTTGCTAGTCGTTTTCAGCTTCTTCTTTTTCTTACTTTTGTTTCCAATTTTCGTTTTAGCTTTGCGCCTCGGTGCTGGTTCACCGTCTGGAGTTTCGACAGCAGCAGCAGCAGCAGCTGCTGCTGCTGCTGGAGCATCATCAGATCCTGCTTCGTTATTAGAACCTTTACTCGGCACAGGAGGAGCCTCTGGTTTAGAATCTTCAGCTTCAGCTAACATTTGTTCAAATTCGGCCTCAGAATCTGTGTTACCGCCACTGTTGTCTAAGTCTTCATCCTTTAAAAATAAATCTTAATTCGTAAATAATGAAAAATTAACACAGGTCGATTGAAATCTTTATATAACTCACACTACTGGCACGTTTTCTTTTTCCAAATCTAATTTTCAACGGTGGTACTTTTGGTTTTCGAGATGGTTTACGACCTCTAGTACTAGTAGTAGTAGTTGCTTTAGCACGTCTTCCACGACTTTTGATACTATCGCTGCCATCATCATCTTCCTCGTCTAATTCATCAAGATTGTCTTCATTCTGTAATTGTTTAATGTTAAATACAAGCAAACTATAAACAAAACATCTAATCTAATTTATCTAATTTAAAAATAAAAGTATATGTATATACCTTAGACTGGTTCGATTCTTTGTTTCGAGGCCTAGATGATTTAGGTGTGTATTCAGATAGGACGGAATTATTAGTGTTTTCTTCAGAACCACCACCTAAACCACCGCCTCCCATATGAGGGTTTGTTTCACTGAACAACCTCCACTTTGCCGCTACTAACATCATTAATTTGGACATCGGAACCTAAAAAATAATCATGATGATGTAATTTGTTTATATAGAATTTTAAACTAACTACAATTAAAAACAATTACTTTTGGATTTTCCTTGACAAGAAGTGGTCGAACATGCTGTTGAAATAATTTATATGTAGTCAGGTTTTCTAAGTCAGTGTCTGAATACTGAACGTCAACGTCTGTGAGGCCAAAAGTAGTGCAAACTTCTTCAATAGTCGGCATACCTAAAACCAAAATTTGACAATCACAACTATTAATCAAACAAAAAATACCATTTTACTGAAATCAATTAAAACAATAACTTTACCTGAACCAGGATCGGGGGGTGCAGGTGCTGGAGGAGGTGGCGCAGAGCGAGGAGTAGTTTTTGCTTTAGCATTTCTACCCCGTTTCCCACTCGAGACTGCACTCAGTGCATAATCACTATCACCACCTTCCACCCCTTCTTCACCGCCGAACTCACTTTCCTAAAAAACAAACAAAATAAATTTTATCAGTTGATGTAAACTTCCAACTAAACATTTCAAAATTAAAATGTTTCTAGATAACGTCATAATGTGAACACATTATTTGTCTAACCTCTTCGCTTTCATTCTTGCGCTTTTTCTTCTTTTTGCGACCTTTTTTATCATCGCTCCGAGCTCTCCTTTTCTTTCCTTTTTTCTTTTTACGAACATCCTCTGGGGAATAATCGTCGTCTTCCTGAAATTAAAAATTTTTCAATTAGACAATTTCAATTACAAAAACTAACAAAATTATGGAAAAACAATTACTTTTGGAGGCCCATCTTCGGAGTCACCAGAATTGTCTACGGGTCCATCATCTTCGACTTCTTCTTCGGCTGAAAAGAAGTAATGCATTTCAATTATTTCTTTAATTGAAGTGACTAAACAACTATGATAAGGAAAAATCTAGTTTTTCGATGATTCTTGTGAAATGTTTGTGTTGAAATTAATTGCATTGCTGTTTACACAAAAAATTTATTTATATTACTTTAACTCTGTTTATATTTTGATAATCGCAAAGTTAATCAAAATATCACATCAAGGTTAAGAGTCATCTATTTGATAATTTAGTCATATTAAATATTTAACCTGATATAATATGTAACATTTCACGTTGATTTGAAAACATTTATAAATCTAATTGAAATCTATAAATTAATTTGAACAATTATACTTGAACTGTCTAGGTATTAAGGTGACCATTTGTACTAGTTTTTACAGTCTCAGTTTTAGTTAATCGTGATGCGAAATCAGGACACTTTTTGCAGACAAAAAATTAAAAAATGATCAATTTGAAAGAAAATTATAATAATTTTCAACATTTTATTGTCGTTAATATTCCTGCATGAAGTCCTTTTTGTATAAGCTGTAAAATGGTGTAATATTTGTTATTCGCATTAACTGTTTACCTTATTGGGTATTATTTTACAAAGTATGCAGGGGTCACTTTTCTATCACCCCGCACCATGTCAATATAGACACCTATAAAATATTTCTGATCTGAATACTTGATCGATTAAGATAACTATTCAGCTTAACCCATCAGTGCATTCAGTAATAAATAAGTACAGACTTTTGACCGACTGAAACATGCGGCATTAAATAAATGAGGCCTTTGCCTAACCAACCCCCCATGTTCAGTTTTTTTAAAAGTGGAAAGGAAATATGCTAAAATAATTTGGTGCAGGGTGATGTAAAAGTACTACCCATAATTTTCAACATTTTAGTGTTCTTATTATTCCTGTATAAGTAGGGTTGCCAACAGGTTTCTTTTAAAGAGAACATGTTCTTTTTTTTAAAATAATTATTTTGTTTTCTCTTTT
This sequence comes from Hydropsyche tenuis, assembly GCA_009617725.1. Lineage (NCBI taxonomy): Eukaryota > Metazoa > Arthropoda > Insecta > Trichoptera > Hydropsychidae > Hydropsyche > Hydropsyche tenuis. The sequence goes on along the minus strand of VTON01000056.1, from coordinate 825,469 downwards.
TTGCAATATATCTAGAATGTTCTCTTTTTTCAATTCCAAGAATTTCCTCTTTTTCAAATCTAATTTTGACAATAATTTTATGCAGTTTGTACTTTCGGTGTTGAAACTAGAATAAATGATTATTACCCCTCCATGAATTTCCACACACATATATATTTTATATACACTAGGTTCTCTTTTTATGCGACTTTTTTTTATGCGAATTCAGAGTTATGCGGTTTTTTTTAAATACAATATTTTTTTTTATATTTTTTTTATGGACTATATGAACGTACAAATGTATGTAAAATGTAATAACTTAACTAAGAGTACATTATTAATAGAAATACATTTTTTTAATGCGATTTTAGGTATATTTTATATTGCAGTTTCACTTTTTCTATGTAAAAACATATCTTTTTTTATGCGATTTTTTTATGCGGAACGGAACGCATCTACCGCATAAAAAGAGAGCCCAGTGTAATGTGACTTTTGCGAAACTAGAATAAATGATTACTACTAAGAAAATTATTAAAAATAAACAATTTTTTTTAAATGTTCTCTTTTTTTGACCATAACAGTTGGCAACCCTGTGTCTAAGGTCCTTTTAGTATAAGCTGTAAAATGGTGTAATATTTGCTATTTGAATTAACTGTTTATCTTATCGGATATAATTTTACAAACTATACATTTATTCATAAAGTGTAATTGTAAGCAGTATTTCCAAAAACGACGCATACTAAAATTCTCTTTTTTTTCTAACAAAAAAAGCGTCCCGATTTCAAAAACGATAGTCACCTCACAACACACCCAAAATGGGCCAAACCAAAAATTCCAAAATATTCAAACTCCCCAAAAACAACCTCACATCCTAAAAACGAAAACCACCCCGAAATCATTCATTCATCCAAATTCAAAAACTCAAAAACGATTCGAAAAATCCAAAGTTGCGCGAAACGCGACGCGCCGGCGGCTAGTAAAAATGGCGTTAATTCGAAATGGCACAAAAAAGAAACAATGCGCGCGTCGGCAAAGCAGAGCGCTGCTCTAGCCACCCGCTCGCCCGAGGGGAGGGGGTGGGGGCGCTCCCGATCCGCGAAGGGCGGAGGCGCCGGACGCCCTGCGCCCCCATTTTCGACTACCCCAATCCCAAAACACACAATAAAAAACAAACCGGGAACATATTAAACCTGAAACAATCAAAAACGGGAATCGGACACATCGACATAGCGGTGTTTGGGCCGGCACGCCGCCGCCCGTCGCCCGCCACCCCCGCTAAGCGCGTGCGATTCCCGTTTTTTTTTTTTAATTAATTAATTATCCGATATGATATTTTGTATAAGATGCGTTCTTTCAACCTTTTTATTTTTATTATAGTAATAATGGAAGGTTTCGGTGTTTACCTGCTACGGACCCGTCTAGTTCGGCGTCGGACGCCATCGGTGCTCCGCCGCCGGGGGTGGACGGGGGCGCGGGGGGAGGCCTGGACGGGGGCCCCAGGCGTGAATGCAGCTGAATTGGTCGCGAATTGGTCGTGCGGCGGCCGACCGACCAGGACCGACGAGCGACCAGCGTGCACTCGCGACGGCGACGCCGACAGCGGACGCCGCGACTTTTTCGTTTTCGCCACGGGAGCGGGTTGTTTTGGTGGTTGTTTCGTATTCTGTTGAGGTTTTGGGGGGGTTTTGGGTTTGGGGAGGGGTGGTTCGTTATGGGTGTTGTGGTTTTTGTGAGTTGGATTGGTTTTCGGTTTTTGGTGGGGGAATATTTTGGGGTGAGTGGTTGGGGTTTTGATCGTGAAAATGGGTGTTTTGCTCAACGTCAACGGTGGATGACAGCTTGACAGCGGCGTTCGCGGTAACATTTGAGTGTTGTCTTTTAGGCTATGGATTTGATCGGTGTATAAAGCGTCGATGGCATTATCGTGATTTTTTCTGAAAATTTTTTTTGAAGTTCTAAAAAAGTTGTCAGCTGGATTAGGATATAGAAAAGATCAGGGCTTTGAACCGGAAATGAACCGTAACTAAAAACTGCTAAAAATTGAAATTTTTGCCAGAACGAAAAGCGGAAAAAATATCGGTTTATTTCGGTTCGGCAAAAAATATTCGAATATTCAAATATCCACAAATTCAAATATTTTTGAAAAGTGTTTTTTAGAAAATATTTTTCGGAATTTTCGAAAAAGTCGGTTTATTTTAAACTTGGAGCTGAACCAAAAACCGGAAAGAAAAATATTACGGTTCGATACCCTGGAAAATATATCTACAATTGAGTGTTACACGATTTATATTTCTAGAAATCGCTCTCGTATTTTCAAATGAAATTTTACTCGAATTTAAAAATCTGTAAAAGCTTCCAATCAGTTTTCTTCCAACTACCGTACCATTTAGCCATTTGATAATTTAAACTGTTGAATACTCTACCTTTTACTTACTTACTTTTAGAACTTATCCTCGATAATGACTTTTTCATTGATTTTGATAGAAATTTTCGAATATCGTATCAAATTTATATTTCAAGCATCGACAATATTTCTTGATATATTTTTTAAGCCAGCAAAATCGTACTAACCTAATTCACTATCATTTTTAAATTGTATTTTTTCTTCTAATTGTAAGAGCATGCCTTAATTTAAAATCCGCCGTCGATACTTATGAATGATTTATGAAAATCAAATATTTGAACGACGATTTATAATAATTAAAATAATGGATATTTAAACAATTCAGAATTGGGAAAATAATTCAATAATTTTTCAGCTTTTAATTTGACATAACCAATCACTTCCAATAAAACGTGTTTCATACATTCTAAAAGCACGTTTCACACTATGTACTCCCAAGCATATGAAACCTGCACTATTTCGGCTCATGTACTTCAGAGCTGCTCCTTAAATGTAAACTGTTTGACAGTTGTAAATAATGGCGTCCCTAGTGGCCGATTATAGTGGCGATTCAGAAGAATCCGATTCGGATTCGAATTCGAACGTATCCGATTCGCATTCACCATCGCCACTGCCTTCAAACGAAGAACCTCCGTCCGATACGTCAACCAAGTAATTTACCAATTACCAATTTACCGTTTTTGTCTCCCGGAGTACTTAATTTTCCCGTTTCGACAGACAAAACGTTGACAATGTCGTCAAATTACCGAAGCCGAACTTCGAGACTGCCACTTCGAAGAATTCTGTGTTCAAGAATCCCTTCGTCGAGGAAGAGAACGCCAAAAAAGCGATACTGGAGAAGCACGTGAAAATGGTACAAGTTTCAATTTATTAACGTCCGTTCTTAAATGTGTTTAATCGTAACGTGCGTTCGTTTAATCGTCGAAAACTTTTTCGAACAAAACTCGCATTAAAAAAGTACAAAGTGGTCTGAATGTGCAGGTACCGACCAAAGATAAAGCGCTGACGATCAACGGGAGAAAGATCTGCTGGAACTATAGAAAAGGACGGTGTCGATTCGGACACACATGCACTTTTGCTCATGACACTGATTTGCATAATGTTAACGATGTAAATTCAAAACAGGTATATTTTATTGCAACGTTGACGGTCTTTTATGAACAATGTATTTAAACTTTTGAAACATTTTAGAATCCAACGTCTCCGACGTCAGAAGAAAACTCGACTTCCAACGATACGTCCGCTTCTAATTCGAAAGATGCCACAAAACCTGAAGACAAAATGAAACGAAAGAGACCAGGTTTAGGCAACAATGTAACTCCTAGTAAGAAGGTATTAAAAATATACAAACGACAAAAAATGACCAAGTGATAATGCTCATTTGTTATATTGAAATCGTTGTTCACTATTATTAGGCTATTGAATATTACTTCTTGTTATATTAAGTTTCTCGCGTTCTATTTATCGTAATTAATATAAAGTATTATTGTTTGTGTTAATGTTTTATTAATATGTATGAAATAAAGAAGACTTTGCCCTTGCACAAAATCCACTAATAACTCGTTCAAATAAATAAAACACCAGTTTTCAAATAAAAGCATTGTTTTTTATTAGATGATCATTGACATAGAGATTATGCGATTGCGTCGGCAATCTGAATACTAAGTAGCACATGACTATCACAATTTTGCAAATCATGACGAAATCAGTTCATAAAACTAACAAAATATATTGTTAAAATTTTTCTAAACAGATTTTTGCTATAGCTATCTGAGTGAGTAAATTCATAAGTACACAATATAGAGAGGTTTTTTTCTAAGATATTGTTTTGCTATCTTTCTTTAACATCGAATGGAGTCTACAAATGCATCACCACATAAATAAAATAGAAATTTGAACTATTCACAGGAATCATATGATACGTTATTCAAATACATACATATAGTTTTATCAATTTTGCGTGGGCAAAATGTTTTTGATCGCACATATCTTTAAATTTTTAATATATATTTTATTCAAATACAAAATAATATTATTAAATATTTACATCAATATTTTTATAATCAATTCAGTTTTATCACAATCTCTATATTTTATTAATGTCATTAAGAAGGATTGAAGACGATCATATATTTTCATATATACACACAAAATCTGTGTTAAAATTTCTTTTCAAAGTTATCACATTCGAATGAAATAAATAATTTACAAGAGTGAAAAAATAAAACAAAAAGTTAAGGGAAATTATGCAAATATACATTTTAAAACGTATATCTTTTAACTAAAAATAAATTGATAACTTTTATACTCGTAAAATACAATATATTGTACTGGCTTTCCCGTTCTTGGTGTTTCATAAAAGATGGAAGTGTAAGTTCATACACACTATTTTTCTTTTCATATATAAAGTTAATTTATATATTTATAGTTATAGATATATATCATAGTGTCAAAAATGACACATTAATATATTATATTTAGATCATTAGGCAACTTTGTATAAAGCTTTCATTGAACAAGTAACACACTTTCAAGAATATATTTCAGAAAATAGCTGAATTTTTAAACACTTTAACAAGGACAACGAACCTCACACTAACAGGATTTCCTTTTCCTTTTTTTTTAGTGACATTCAAAAACGTTACGGAACGCTTTTCTAATCAAACAAATTCATATTTTTACTTGGCTTCAATACAAAGATCTTAGCTCATGTTATGTTATAAAAGCTCATTAATAAATATCCACATTCAATTTATAAATAGAGATCATAATAAAATAAAATGAACTGCTAACTTGAACAAAACTATTAAGGTAAAAATTTAAGTTTTAAATAATGCATGGTTAATTCATTTTAAAACAATTCACCTAAATGAATTAAAAGAAAATATTTATGCATAAATTTTGCTAAAACTATATTAAAAATAATTAGCTAAGTACTTCATTTCAATTTTAAAAATAGACATAAGTAGCATTTGACAAAAAAACTTCATTGAAAATATATCAACGTTAAAAATAAATATAATTCATCATATTATAAATTAAAATTTTGATATGTATGCGATCAAATTACAATATGAAATAAATTACACACATACAAATATAGAGATTGAACCCATTTAAGATTATAAAATTAAACATGACCATTGATTGTTCTCTTGGCACCATTAATGTGAATACCGTTTGGCTTTTGTTGTAAAGATGTTTCGTCACCGGAATCCTCATTGCAGACACCATTAGTCTTCACTGACGTGACATCACATTCGGACAAGCCGTTGACGAACGTCTTGGATATAGACAAATTCTTCATTTTATCTACATTGCCGTTGGTCATCGCTGGACTATTCACATCGCCGTTACGGAGTTGGACATCTTCTTTATCTGAAATAACCCAAATACGACGTTGAATATTTAAAAATATCACAAATTAAATTATATACAGACATAAAACTGACCAGCTGTAGAAAGATCTCTGCAAAACAATTTCGAGGTATTCCAATCTTCTTTTAAAGACAAATTAAACATTGAATAATCAGGATTTCCCGTAACTTCCTTTTCAATATTCAAGAACTGTGGTAAAAGCTCGAGTAGTTGTTGCTTTTCATGAGCGCTGTACGTCTCCAATAACATCAAACCGTGACATCTGAAAATCAAACGATAATTACAGTCCATTCTTTAACTAATTCAAATAAAAACATTTTACAAACATACCTAGGATGACCGGGTTCTTTATAAATATCTAACTGATAGTACTGATTATTAATAATGAAGCATCTTCTCTTTTTGTATATTGTGAAATGTGAATCGTCTATCTGCGACAGCATATTGATGTAATCTCTGTGTGTTAATTGTGTTTTCACCTCGACTGACTGCCCGTAAAATTGCGGTCTCCGTATTGTGTGGATATAAGACCAATGACCTTTTTGGCCTCTTTTCCTAAGCCGCGCTTGAGTTTTTCTATTGTTAGACTGAAGGTAATTATGAATAACGTCGAAGTCTTGGAACGGTGGAAACGCGTCCACTGGCGGCAATGGTCCCTTCACCAAGAACTTGAGTTTCTTCGAATTGCACAACAATCTATCGCCAGTGTCGATACCTATCTTTTGGCATACGCATGCGATCATGCGTTTTATTTTTGATTCGAAATCGGTGGTGTTATCGATGACGTCGAAGTACGGATGGCCGACCCAAGCCGCTGCTGCGTTGTAATCCAATTCTTTAGCGAGTTCGACGCCTTCTGAACGACACGCGTGATCTTCTGTTGAATAAAAGTGTTCAGCACCGTTCGCAGCAGACACCATATGAACTATGTGGTTGTATCTGTTGTCGCGCAGTTCGACGTTATTCCATTTGTTATTAGACATCAAATGTTCCCATTTTTCTTTAGATATAACTGAAATTTTAAATTTTAAAATTAGTTCGATCTTTAGTTTTTGAGAATTTAAGTGATTAATGATACCGACATGCGCTAGCATCCATGGTCCCTCTATCACAAATGATGAGACAGTCACGCTGACAAGTTTTTCCCAATTCGAAGTAAGTATTCTCAATCTGGATCATTGTTTTCAAAAGGTTTTCTTGGAATTTTAAAGCTGAAATGAAAAAAATCGTTTTAAAATATTAATTTATTGATTGTTATTGAATATCACAAAAATAATAACATCACATTTGAAGCCAATCAAACTATTCTAGATTAGAGTTTATCTGGATATTCTGAATGTTTCCTTTAATTATTGCTATGTGCAAAATGCATAAATTAAACATCAACAATGCATATCGCTAACAAAATATTTTGCAAGCAAAATAAATAAATAAAGCAAAGGAAGAATACCATATGTTAAATGTTTTAGTCGTATTAGAATCTTCGAATACCATCTATTGACATTGAAAGGGTTAAAGGAGCGGTAACCTTTCCGCATAAAGTAGAGGAGAAATAAGTCAATGGCCTTTTTTAAATTTGCAAAAATTCGAAAGGACCAATCCCAAAATTTTATACAATAAAATTATATTAAAGAAATAACTCATAGAAAATAAAACTGAGAAAGAACAAAGGACCAAAATCTTTACAAAATAACGATAAATCGTCTCGTTCCAACCCAATTACTCAAAAGTTTGGCAACGACACAACATCACATGATTTTTACAAATTTTTTTTTCGCTTCGAATGATTTATGAAACTCGCTTTCGAATCAGACGAAAAACACGGAAGCCCAGAAATCAGAAAATCAATAAGCAACGACGTCAAAACCACCGAACGAATACAATAAATCGCAAATCGAATACTGATATTGAATGAACGTCACATTTAGTGCTACATTGTCACGTGACAGCCGAATAGAGCCCTCCCATTGGTCGACGTGTGAAAATTTCCAAGATGGTGACATGCGAAAATTATATAAAAATAATTGAATCAATGTACACCCAATCCTCTTTTTACACGGTTCCGAAATGTCGATCCAAGGAAGAAGTGATTATTTTTTACACGGTTTTTTTTTTACTTTAACACGGTATAAAAATTGTATTATTATGTCATAATGATAAAATTCGGTGTAAACCAGTGTACTGTTATAATTACAATTATTAAATAGACATTCTCGATGTTTTTCTATGATTTTATATGTCAATTTTTTCCACATTACACTTTTTATAAAGTACATTTGGATGGAAGTTTTATGGCATAGAATCTATGCAAATATACTGATGGAATCTATCTCCAATTTTTATATGGTCCAATGGCGTAGCTAGAGTATTATAAAATATAAAAAAATCAAAAAAGTTTGAATGAAAAAAGTGTTGATTAAACAAAACATCGATAACGTATCATTGTAAGCAAATGAAAAAATTAGCGCCACAGGCGAAGTTTTTTTTCGTTTTTCATTAATATATTATGGATTTATCTAAATCAATGTTTCTTAACCATATTTAAAGAATCGCCCCCTTTACCACAGTAAAATTATCCAGCGTCCCCCCCCCTACAAAAAAAATTACTCTCTTTTCTATGTGTGTATTTTATGAAATGATTTTATGCAAAGAAAAACAGATAAAAAACATGATTATTTTTATAAACATTATGTATTAAAAATTTAAAAATGCCCCGCCAGACCAAAAAACGCCCACAAGGGGGCGGTGGCGCCCCGGTTAAGAACCACTGATCTAAATCAAAAATTATAACTATTTCTAACGGCATTTTTTCGTCTTTATCAATTTGGCGCCCAGGGGTATCTGTACCTTCTCCCCCCCCTAGCTACGCCTCTGATGGTCCCCATACTTTTTTCACACGGGAACGTATCTCCCATGTAAAAAAAAAAAAAAGAATCGACTGCATTTTTCATTAGTCAAATGTAATTTGAGAAACCCAAACCGTGACACGGTGTTGATTTTCAAAATAGCTTACAGAGTCAACGTATTTTCAGGTTCAAGCGTCACACCGAAAGCCACACCACGTGACGGCCAAACGGAGCGCTCCCATTGGTCGATCCCGACGCAGACGCCCGGAATGGCGCCCACGCATCGGAAAAACGCGCGAATCGCGAACCGAAGACGCGAGACGAGCCCGTTGGCATCATTCTGGCGGAAAAAAAAGAAAGAGAACACATCTGCGTCGATCTAAACATAGCCAAAACGCCAGACGCGTCGACGTTGTGGGCCCGCGGCGCGAAAAATAGGGCGGAATCAAGGTTGGCCGTTTCAGATTTGACTGAAAATCGTTCTGAAAGAAGATGGTGGTGATGATGATGATGATGATAGAAAGCACGTGCCGTTGACGATCGGCGTGTTTGTTTTGATTTTTCGTTGCACGTTGCATCGGATGGATATGCGTCAGCCGAATGACGTCAGGTCCGCGGAGTCAGATGATTTTAAGATCACGGTTCGGTAAATGTGCAAAAAAGTATGTAAATAAACATTTAGCGGATCGTAAATTGTTTTATGACTTGTTTTAAAGCGCTATTCTTTATTTCCAGATATGAAATATGTTGTTTAGATGCGCAATCTAAATCTATCGTTTGAGTGATTTGACACGATTCATAATATTATGGATCGATATCTATTAACAAGTGGATATTTATCAATGAACATGTCCGGTAATGATGTATTTCACGTGAGATATGTATTTTTCGCGAAAAGATTTTAAATCGAATAAATTTTCCGTTCGTAATGAAAAATGGTTAAATCGATCGAGTCTTTCGAAATTGCATATAACGTCATACAGTTCGCAAAAAATCTTCGATAATTGATTATTCACGTACAAAACCGTGAAAATCGTTCGCCTTGAAACAAATTTCAATATTTACAGCCAAACGAATTACCGAAAAAATGCATACATCTGAAAATTACCCGTGACCATACGAATTTCGCAAGCGCATGACGAATCGGCAAAAACGCGTCACTTTTCGCATTGTTTCGAGAAAATTACTTCATCGAATCGAAAACAGAAATTTTCTAAACGCGCAGTTATCAAAACTCGAGTATAGATGGATTCCTTTTATCTCGAATTTCATGAATGAACGTTTTTCCGGACAAACAAGGTCAAGTGTACTAAACTACGTAGAAACTTTGACATAAAACACAATCGCTATAATTCCGATCGATCGAGACGAAACGGCACGTAAGCAATCTCAACATAATGGAGTCGTACAAAAACAATTATTAAATAACCTCGAACTTGCCGTTTAAACGTTTACATTCATTACACAGTCGTTTAATTGTCTATATAGTGTACTTCCGAATGAATGATAGTCGATTATAATTAAATACGTGTGTTGAGTCTATTAATGATGAAATGCAATCGTTTATTTTCATGAGACACAAATGACGACTTTTCAGGAAAGCGAAATAATTCGTTGTTTTTCTGAAAATTTACGTAATATTTTTCGTTTTTGCAGTAGAACCTCGATTATCCGGGCTAAACGGGGATCATGGACATGATTTTTTATTCAATAAAAAATAAGAATTTATTAGAAATCAAATTAAATTATTTATAGAAATTTTTGATGTGCATAATTATGCACATAACCTTTAGGTATTTTTAAACGTATTTAGTCCGTTTATTTTTAATATTTTTGGATATTTGATACTCGCAAAATTTGTGAAGATAACATAAAATCGCCATGGTAGTGTATCCATCGGTTCCCAACATAATAATTAATGAAGTCATTATTTTTAACTCTATCTGTGATTTTTTTTTATTTTAAACTTTTTAAACAATATTTTTTTTACTTTGTACTAGCGCATTCGGCCTGGCTTCGTCAGCCCTCAGCGCTAACGTAAGTAGGCCCTTATTTCCAAAACAACTGATTTGAAAATAAATTATGTTACTATCACTTTATAAGATGTAAAGATTATTTTAAAAATAAAATTCCTTTCAAGTTTTATTTTGATCTATTTAATTTTTTTTTATCAATCCGGATTATAGAAGTTCTACTGTAAATATAATAAATTTCAAAATCAGTATTAAAAAAAGCATAAAATCTAAAAAAAAAAACGAATCCCGAATTGTTAATTTCGAAACAACAAACGCACAAAACTGACCACAACGACAAATAAACAAAAAAAATATATTATTCATATTATTAACACACTTGTCGCAGTAGCTGGGTCCTGTAAGCGCTATTTTGCGACCGCTGAAAGCCCCGCAAAAGGGGCACACGCGAACCCGACCCTGGACTTGGCCTCCATTTTCCGACTTCCGAACCCGACAAAACAACAACAAATAAACAAAAATAGCAACAAAAACAGCGTCGACCCCCGGTCAATTGTGCTTACGAGACGTCCGAATGAAAACGCGCGGTCAATATCAATTTGCGGTAATAGAGAAGGTTCAATTGAACGAGTCATTTCAATTTTTCCAATCGTCAAATTCATATTAATATTAAATGATTTGTACGTAATGGTGCGTTATTAAGGACGCTAGATGGTCGATTGGTGAAAGGGTGAACTAGCTTATTGGAGTGATGCGTGTTGTTATTATAATAAACTAATTGGAATTGAAATTTGTCGCTGGATATTAAAAGAAATCGATTGATTTGATTAATTGTGTGAGTGGCTTTTAGTTGTTTGAATTTGTTATTTCTATGGAAATCATGAATAATTTACAGAATGAAACGAGGAAAAATGTATTGAATATAAAATAAATCCATTGTTGATTTGAAAATCGTACGATGTTTGAATAGAAATTTATTTTTGAAAAAAAAAAATTATTCAAATTAAAATTTGACAAAATCAATATTACTCATGGCAGAAAAACCATTACAAAACCAAACTCAAATAAATTATGAATCAATCGATTCAAACGTACACGCATTAATTTGAAGTTGAACGACCCGAGACTTGAAAAACCTCGACAAATTTCAAAAAAAAATAAAAAAAACTCACATCAAATACCACAAATGGAAATCCTAAAAAATCGATATCACAATATTCAAATTCGCCCGCGCTACAGATACAAGCTCATCACCGATCGACCACCAAACGACAACCTTGCATCAAAACCTACCAATTCGCACGTACCCTCTACACCGGCGACTTGAGCGACAATAAAAGAACTTGATCAAGCTGATCTATCGTCAGTTTTGTCGCTCAGATCGCTGCTATTGAAGCGACTTGAGCGACAAATCAAATCAGCACAATAAAAAAGCTCGATCAATCACAAGCATACATCAAGCGATTGTATCGTCACTAATTAGTAGCTCAGACCACTCGATTCGCCGGTACCTAGACGACTTGAGCGACTAATCAAATCAGCGACTTGATCAATCTAGTTAAATCAAGCTGATGTAAGGTCACTGTTTTGTCACTCAAATCACCGGTATTTAGGCGATTGATTTGAGCAACAAATCAAATCAGCGACTTGATCGGTCAAGTTATATAATACATCAAGCTGTATCGTCAATGATTACTCGCTCAGATCACTCGAATCGCTCAAATCGCCGGTATCTAGGCGACATGAGCGACAAATCAAATCAGCGACTTGATCAATCAAATTACTGTATCGTCACTGATCTGTCGCTCAAATCACCGATATTTGGGCGATTTGAGCGACTTGATCAATCAGTTAATCAAGCGACTATATCGTCACTGATCTGTCGCTCAAATCACCGGTATTTAGGCGATTTGAGCGACTTGATCAAACAAGTTACATCAAGCCACTATCGTCACTGATCTGTCGCTCAAATCCCCAATATTTAGGCGATTTGAGCGACAAATCAGCGACTTGATCAATCAAGTTATATAAAGCGACTGTATCGTCACTGATCTGTCGCTCAAGCCGCCGGTATTTAGGCGATTTGAGCGACAAATCAGCGACTTGATCAATCAAGTTACATCAAGTGACTGTATCGTCACTGATCTGTCGCTCAAATCGCCGGTATCTAGACAACGCGAACAAACTAAAAACTAGCGAAAGCTAGGGGCTTCGGGGGGAGGTCAGGCGCTCATTTTCGAAGGATCTGATGAAAATCGACAGCAGGCGCGGGTTCGAACCCGCGCCCTTAAGGGTTGGCCAAATCCGGGTTTTTCTCACCAATCGCGGGGGCACTCACCCTCGGACAGCCCCGTACAGTAGGTGGCACACTTGGCGCACAGGTGGGGCTCCGCCGCGGCGCCTGCGCCCCCCACAGCCCCTGCAACACCCGCTACACCGACGTCCAGAAATGTTCAGACAGACACCTACATATCTGCTTTTCGGGTTTTCGCTTTGAATCGCGATCGCCGATCGAGAGGCTCCTTGTATGGTGCCGTTTAAGGGGGTGTGTGTGTGTGTGTATGTGCAGTTTCGCGTGGGAAATGTGTCTTCGAACTTTCGGTATTGTACGACTACGCTGTTGTGTTGTCGATTTTTGGTTGTGTTTGAATTCGCTTTTTTGATGTTGTAATGTTGGATTGTTTATGGTGTGGTGTGATTTTTTTTAATTTTTAAGGAGAAAGTCATTTAATTTATATGAAATCTACATAGCGTTTTATTGTGAAACAAAGTTTTTCCGATACTGTCAAATATAAATTATTCTTTCAATTAGATAAAAGAAGAGATTCTATTATATTCTTCGGATAGTCTCAGATAAAAATTGAGAGATTAATCTATCAATTAATCGCTTAATTTCATCGATCGATCCTTAACTATTGATAAAGAGAAAATATTTAAAAATTGCTTTAATCTATAAATATTTTTATTGGTTTCACCAAATTTAACGAATGAGTCAATATTGCATTGTCAAAAACACTTCTGACGTGAAATGAAAATAAAAATAACCGACGATAAGATAACAAAAATATTAATAACCGTCAAATATATCACATGGCAAATATTATTCGAGAAATATGACAAGTCACGTGGTCATATAAACTTCTCGAAATTGCAGAAAGCTTACGTTTTACGATACGATTATAAAACGTCGATCACGTGCGAGGAACGGTCAATGTCAACGTGGGCGTAAAATGAAAATCGATCAAATTCGAAACAAAAAAGTTGGAACGGAACCGAAATGCGTAAACAAAGCGGGGAAGCGTTCATTATTTTCAGCCATGAAAAAAAACTCGGAAAAATATTTACCGACGATGTCCATAATTATCAACCGAAAACTTTTTTGATTCACATTTGAATGTGATTCAAAAGTTTTTATAAACTATGTACTCGTATCGTATTTGAGTGAATTGTAATTCAATATTATGTTTTGACGTGAAGTATGATGAATGTATGTACATTAAAACCGGATTATATAACTGACAGGATGTATGTGTTATCATAACTTTTAATAACCGTAAAAATAAAAGCGATTCGATATAGATATTATAAAATGTACTCACTACTCATCATGAATTTATAATTTTGCATAATCAACCCAACAGTGAATTCATTCATTATTCAAATCCTTTAATCACCTCAGTCCTATCAAATACAAAAAACCAATACCACTGAAAAACCTCATCCTGAAACCGACATAATCACACTGCATACGATAGCAAAAATAATTGCAAATATCCAATGGATCAAACAAACATCCAACCACACAATCGAAGCGCGCTAATTGCTAGTTCTTCCCACATTTCCCATCCATTGCAAAATTTATTCGCATGCAAATAGATATTTATCGGATTCGGATCCGACGTGACAGAACGGAATTTCCCAGTCGGCAAATAAAAGCATCGAGAACGCTTTTTAGATACCTAACGTTTCCCTTAGAATTTTCCGACACAACGGGCGGTTGTCACGTAATGTTACTCGACAGTGTAATACTTTTAAGAATTTTATCGCGTTTCGTTTCGAGACAGCTGCAGAAACCCAACATTCCTCGACTTTGATAACCAATAAATATTATAGAGTTTCCTAGAATTGCGTATCAAGCAAATCTTCAATCAAATCATGATAAATTCAGATAGAAACTCTCCAATATACGGAAATCGTATAAGGTCTTTCAATAGGGACGTTCGATTTTAAAACGTACAATAAAATTTGTTGATTTGCACACGTTGTTCAACGCTATAAACTTCTACGGTGATTTTCCGTACACTACTAAACAATTGATAAAAAATTTGACAGATGTCAATAGAACAGTTAAATATCTAAACTCGAATTCTTGTGGATTAATTTGGACTCAAAGTAAGTGTTAATATTAACTTCAAATTTTTCAAAAAATAATACATATGTACTTCAAAGTGATATAGATAAATAAAGATATCGACTATCAAAAGCTTAAAAATATCTTCTAGAATCGATATGGCCCGTTATATAATATTGTATTATAATAATGGAAGAGTCCGCCATGAAAATTGAATAAAACTGGATTATTTTATGACAATGCATAAATTAACGACCATCACGATCGCAGTTTTAGAAACGAGAGGATTAAATGACGGTTTGCGTGATGCGAAACGATCGTCGGTACATATTTGAATAAACGTCTGAAAGAATGATGCACGACATCGCGAAACGAAGGGCACAAATGAAAAATTGTCGTGAAAAGAAAATCGTATTAAACGTAAGCTATCGTCGAATCCGATCGTGAAATTGAAAACGTCGACATAATGATCTTTGAATGTCACGAATTCAATTTTTAAAAAAAAGTTTTCTACACGATTTTATTATAGAAAGAAATATAACGCGTCTATGAATCGGTAGATTAACTAATTTTAACAGACGAAACCTCAATTTTCGCTTCGTTGACAATTTTCTACGCGATTCGAATTACAGAAAAAAACTTCGCATATAGCGTGTCATTGGCGCCGCCTATGAATCGGTAGATGAACTAATTTTAATAGGCGAAACCTCAATTTTCGCTCCGTGGACAATGTGAAAATTTAATTCATGACTTCATCCCGCAAATTAGACATCTCTGTATGACATGATGTTAAGAACGAACGCAACCAGGCGTGTGCGCCATAATGCCTCATTAGCGAAACTTGTCAGCGGACAATAGGGGTCGACAACACTAACGACCCACGAACAAAATCCGATAAATTATTCATACGAAGTCGTCCGACCAAATTTTGAACAAACAGAAAATACTAGGAAATGTGCATATGAACCGAAAATCCCAAAACTGCAACCGCTTCAAAAGAAATCATCAGAATTCTATCGATACACATAATGTCTTACATTACAAAATTACTTCACGATAACTCGACCGCAATTTCAACGAAAAAAAGATAATATACATTATAAATATATATCATTGCGGTTTAATGTGGGTTAATCGCGACTTATCTTATGCGATAACTATTACGTAAAATTATTGCGGAGCGTTGATCGGGACACGATTTTCAAATTGTGATGAATAAACCGCTGTTTAATCGAAGAGACGCGTTCGACGAGGTGAAAATAATCGAAAAGAACCTCGTGCGAATATTATTCCATGCGAAAACATCGATGTAAATTCGACGTCGTTAATCGTTAAGGCGTTGCAAGTGATGTGCGAAAACATGGCAAAAACAAACGGACCGAAGGCCGCAAAATATTTGCGAAAACCAAAATAGATACAACGTGATATTGTCCGCATAAACATTCAAAATGAACCTTTCAACTATTTTAATAGGGCGTCCATTTCCGCAATTTCGATTTGGAAACGTTTCAAAAATCGTCACGTTATTGCGATCAAGACACTTTTAATTTCCTCCATAGAACAATTGTAAATATGATGTTCAACTGCCAAAGACGATAAATTCACTGTCGCCATGAAAGTCAGAACAATTCGCGTACGTGACGCTCGACAGCGAGATTGCATATTATTTTTAAGACGGATCTGCGCTTCAGAATCTACAAATAGATACGAGAAGGCTTCTCGGGGGGTGGAAATGTAAACGTGTAAAAATAAGCAGACAACTTTGAAACTTGTCAGACTTCACGTCCCGGGAAATGAAGCCTTACGAGAAAAATACAAAGGTGATAGCGATGGGATTTTTAAGTATTTTTATACGTTGCTTTAATGAGACATGTCCAGAGAACGAAATCTTCTCAAACTTCGTAATGACTTTAAAAATTATTCCGATGATCTTTCGTCAGTTGGACGACCCATATATTTTTTAGATATGTGCCGAAAATAATTCGGGAAGTTAGTATTTTCGCGAAGAAAAATGTCCAACATTTGTCAAACGAGATTGATACAGCCAGTCTCTCGCCAAATTAGCGCGGAAATGTCGAAGAATCGTTAAAATTTAATTTCCCAATTCCAAGAATCGACTGGAAAATTGGTAAATTTTCGGCGAAGGCGAACCGCAAGTTCGAACGACTTTCCAAGTGGATCAATAAAAAATGTGCGATTGCGAAACTCGAATTTCGCGGAAAAGCTCAAAACAGTACATAACAGCACATTATACTATTTGGACAGTGCTCAATTCTCGTTCAGTTCTATTATTCCATTCTGGCAACTTGTTCCATGATGAAAGAGAAACACATTCAAGATCACCTTTCCAGGCGAACGAAGGTCGATCGATGTTCATGTATTTTCGTAATCAGCTCAAAATTCCCGAAGAGATTATTTTCGTTCTAAGCACGTGAACGTACCAGAAATGTTAATTTACACTCGCATTGACGCACGCATAATCCCCACTGTAGTTTACGTACGTCGATTATTTTCTAGTATTATCACTATTTACGTAATTCACGCAGGAAGCCATCCATTATGCAGAATACTGAATGAGCAACAGCTATCTGGCATCGGTTCAAAGCGTGAAATTTTTCAGCACTTGCGTGAAAAATTTCAGCCGGGCCGTTTACGGAACGAGGCGATCTCGGGACTTTTCCGACAGAAGGATCCAGCGATTGCGAAAATAATAGAAATTTTTTCAGATAAAAATAAACGGAAATCTACATTCGAGCGTATTTAACGTACTAGAACGGGCCGCGGGCCAACATTTTTTCAGTGGAACTTTGAACATTTGAACAACGGTCAATTATTTCGCGTGGAAATGTACAATTGCTCAACAATTGAATGCAAAACGGTCTCGTCTACGAATATGTTCGATTTTTATGATTTGAATCTTTATAATATACCAAAAATACACTGTTTTAAATTTGACGAAATACTCTTTGATAAGTGTAAGCAAATAAATAATTCGCATGACACTAACAAAATATAACGAAGCAATAAATTTATCAAACATGAAACTGTAAATGTACTATGATAACGAATTCAATGAATCATGACCATGAAATAATATGAATACCAGTTTTATGATCGTATCACCCCTATTTTTTACATTCCATTCAATTTCTTATACAAGAATCATACGATTATGCTCAACACGCAAATATTCTCCCCATAGAAACGAACATGAACGAAAACCGAACGATAAAACAAACCAATGAATCAGAAAACCATCGACAATTATGCATATGACAATTATCATAAAGTCAAATGTCATACAACATGCAAAATATGCCAATAATGACGCCGATGGCGTATTTCTTAAAAAAAATTATAATTAGAATCATATGAACCGAAACTATCTACGTGTTGAGTTGGAACACGATAATAATACCTTTAGTTAAATAAATAAATAAAAAACACATTACACAATAAGATATCGTTACGAGAGCGACGATTACGTCTAATGGTTCACGCAAGTCAATTAAATAAAAATTAGAGGAAAGAACACAATTTTCGACAAGAGAACGATTATAGAAGAACGTTCACGTAGATGTATTTTACGTGGTAGACCTTCGAGGGGGAGAAATGTCAATATTTAATCTACGAAACTCGAGCACGGAATTCACCTGAACAAAACGATATTGAACATGATCGGCGACGATAAATTCTGTCTCGTCGAAATTCGATCTAATAAAACATCCGAGTTACGAGAACACGGTTCAAAAAGCTGACGACAGGATGTTGTAATCAGTTCAAATACCGATAAACTAAATGGAATCGATCGATGTTTATCTGCTGGCGCCGAATTTCCGAGTTTTTAAATTTTGTTGTGTTGAAAGATTAGGAAAATTCGTAGAAAAATAACACACCCCAGGTGCACTTTCGAAATCGATAACTATCATAATACTTTTCGAAAGAGAACTAATCCAAAGAATGCATTAAAAAAAATGCAAAGCCATTTATCAAAGATAATTGCATTCGTGACAAATACTCAAGTGCATAGCAATGTTCTGATTTCACATTCAGCAATCGAACGATGAATCATCAAAAACTTTCAACGCGTCGACACAAAAACTAATTATTTCCCACACCAATTGAACATAACGACACTTTAACAACCGCCGGTTCGAAACACACCTTCCGCCCGACGTCCAACAGGTGGCACCCCAAAAGAACATCGACCAATTCCCAAACGAAAACCTGTCAACCGCAAAAAAATCAATAAGACCACGACCCCAACATGAAAACCCACCATCAAGAATTCGATACACCCTGAAGAAAGCCATTTCCAATGGGAAAAGCGGCCATCCGCCTAATGGACACTGCGACCCTGACACCGGCGTTTTTCACCTTCACCTTGGAGACACCAGCTCGACACACACACGAGGAATCCCCATAAGCCGTCTAGTGCGAACCGATCGATCGGTCGTAAGGTTCGAGTGAATATATACCAGGAATACTGGAAATAACCAGACCGTCTTCCAGAGATAAGTTCGCGACAGAGGGGCGATTTTGCTCGGTGGCCGAAATAGACCGAGCCCGGCAAACGTATAAATAAACAAAAACGTTTAAACAGAAGATATTAACGGTTCGGTTCGTAAACAATAGGTTGCGTAATTGTTGAAAGATTAAAAATCGGATATCTTATCGTTTAGGTATCGGATATCTTTTCATTAGCGGACAGGAGTGGTTCTAAGAAATTTTGGGCGATTTCGACGAAGTTTGTAATTGAAAAGTAATCTTTTTGCTATGAATCGAAAGGTGATTCGAAATCGATTATGAAACTTTTTCGTTTCAAAATATTATGAAATGTGCTTGTGAAGTGTTCAATATCGTTCACGTTTGTGTTTGATGTATCACCATTGTGGCAAAAACTAATAAAAATTTTCATAAATCAACAACATAATCGGTATTACAAAAATTCTGTCATTTTGAGAAACACGATAATAAAAAGGTTGAAAAAGGATCATGTTTTACTGCGCTTCTTGGAAATGTGCAGGTAGCTCAAGTCGATAGATTACTTCTACAGTATCAGGGCAATTAACTAGAAACATTTTATGTCCATCGAACAAAAACGATAAGTATCGATGCCACTTTTTGCATTAACCTTGTTTGAATTATCTTTCGAGACTGCAAAAAGTCAACCAAAACTAATCGTCGACAAAGTAAAATAGAACAGACAAAAATTCGATGAAAAACAACACATTTTTTTCCAACAAACGTACGTTTATTATAAAAATCGTCCATCATCGTCGGATACGTTTGTTAACGACTTTATTTACCAGTTTCGATGTACGCGACTTCGACACGTACTGAATTGGCGCTAATTACATTTCAAAATACACGGTATATAAATTTTAATGCAATCCGTCTTTTAACCTTATGCCAAAGTATCAACAGAGTTCAATACGATAACGCATGCATTTTGCTATACTTCACTAAAATTTATAATATGATTACTATATTAATACGATTTTATTCAAATAGGAAATAATATTCGATATTAGTGCCGTATAAATACTTACAAAACATAATCGTACGAAAAAATTTCGAAAAAAAAATAATATTATTGAAAAAAATCAATTTTTTTTTCAAAACAGTTTTTTATGAAATCCAATAGAATGGAGTAGTTTCGCAATTTTTGAATCGCAGAATAGATTCGTTCAGGAGTAAAGAGCGAATCTTGGCCGTCGTCTTGGTTTCGCATTTAAAATTGGCTTGCAAAAATAATTATATTATTCTGCGAGGGGTTGCTAACCTTTTCGGAACGCAACGACCTTATTACCGACCATTTTTTCAAACCACGCGCAAAGTTTCGAACAATTAAATATACAATCAACTCATACGAAAACCAATTAAAAGCAAAATTAATCATTACGAACTGAAATTGCACGCAAAAACCGCAACTTTTTCATGATGCAATCAAATCATAAATAAATATAATAATACATTGAAGTAAACTCACATTGAAAAAATCCAATTAAACGGATGCATAACTAAACGGCGCGTGACCGATTCAATTGCATATTAATTGAAAAATAATTAAATAAATACATATTATATTTACCGAAGCAAAGATCGATCTGTTTTCATTTATAATACCTAAAATGTATTAAAACCGGATTTAATCCGAGCCCCACGCTCTGTTGGGCAAAGGGGACGGTAAACAGACAAAGGGTGCTAAGGGTGGAAAATGGGCGGTTAGGGACAAAACGGGGCGCGACCTTGACCCGCCCTCGAAGCGGGAACGACCCTTTTTACGCGGGAAACGTCTCGATTTTTTGGCCGAAAACGATCGAAATTCGATTCTGATATATAAAAAAAATGATTATTAATGTTTATAAATATATGCGGAGACGTCTCTCGAGAACAAACAGAACGAAAAAGTCAAACGCATATAAAGAAAAAAAAATACAAGAGTGTTGGGCAAATACAGTTGGTCGTACGAATTTGTTTGCAGAGACACCCCGTTTATACGATTGTTATGGCCGCATCGGAAAAATAATAATAATAAAACACGCGAAACGTTTTCGAAATTGATACAAGTTTAATTTGAATTGTTCTCATAAAATCGATAATAACGAATGCATAAAATCGAGTTTATGAATATTGAAATCGGAAGAATTTTATCGATAACAATAAAAGTTCAAATGAAATCGCAAACACGTTAAAATAACACATAAAAATTTTCGAAATCGTACTTATACTACTTCGAAGAATAACAATATTTTTTTTAATATTTGACTTTGCAAATCATTAAGCTTATGCCGACTTTTCGTATTCGAAACCCGCGTTTTTTCCAAAAATTTCAATATCGAACCTCGAGAGGAGATTCGATAAAATAAATATGACGTCAATCGACGAATCCGGATTACTTTATTTTCATAACGTTTTAGAAGCGAATAGATAACGAGAGCCGAATAATAACATGGGGTAATTATACATTCCAATATAGACTGCAATCTTTCGATCGCAAATTGAAAGCTAAAGGGTAAAATTGGAACGGTGACATTGACATGCATCAATCTAGATGCAATCTGTTGCATCTGAGTGGTTAAAAGTAAAACCTTGAACCGAGAAGCCTTTCGTGTCTATTAGAAAAATAGAGTTCAAGATGTTTGTATATAAAGATCGAAGGTTTACTTATAAATAAAAAATGATAATTCAATTAATAAATAAGGGAAGCATTCACTTATGATATTTATGACTAATCTAATCATTTAACACATTCATACATATTCTAAAATAATTGAAATATTTATTTATTTATTTATATAAAAGTAATGAACCAATCATAAACTTATCAACATGCAGAACATTCCAAATTAAAATAATATAATATAATAAAATAAAATAAAACGCTAACGCTTACCTCTCTCTGCATTGAGGTCTGAAAATTTCACACCGCCACTGCAAATACAAAAATATTCTGAAAATCTACTCTCAGTACTAATGAAAATTTTTATACAATTTGTGAATTTATTCAGAATAGAAAATAGAAAATGTAAACTTAAACATAAAACATGTTTGTAAATTGAACAATATATATACATATATATATATATATATTTTAAAACTAATTGTAAACTGTGTAACAAGTTATTATATAGAAATGAGTATGCAAATTTGAATCGCTACTATTGATATAATATTTGTAAACAAAAATACAGTGACGTTAAGACAACTCAACAATGTATATGTGAAATAATTTTGCGAGTATATCTTTGTGTTTTACCAGGATTATTCTCTCAAGGATCATACCTGAGCAGTATGGTGGCTGTTTCTGGCACTCGGAATACCTGCAAATAAAGCTATGGTGGAGCCATATTCATCGCTGGGCCGACGACAAACGTCGGCCGAAAATAATTCACAGAAATCACAGTATGCCACGACTGTCTAATTATCGAACGTATGAAAAACGTTTAAACTTTACAAAGCTAATTCAACGACATTGAAAAATCTAATTGTATACAACATAAACGACAAGATTTTAAAATAATTAAATCTAAACGGACAGTTCAAACAAAATAATAACTATCAATTGGTGGCATACATTTAAAGTAATAGTATTTCTATTGTATTATTGTATGTTTTAAAAAAGTCATATTTACCTTCCATCCTAGATTTTCGAAAAAGGTCGATAGACGTGACTGACCCGTGGTTTTACCTCCGCATGGACCTGCAAAAGTGATAAGTCGATGTCGAAAGACATCACAATCGTTAATTGTCACTTTTATGTATTTTTTTTAATAAGGTAACAACAATAAGAGTTGACCGTGTACCTGTGGCTGATCACTTATCAGCAAAACGTAAAAATTAAGGTTTTTAAAGTCAATAATATAATAAGTGGTTTATTACTGGTACATGGTCTACCATTGGTGTATTATTTTATACAAATTTTTTATTTAATTTGAGATTTTTGAAAAAATCATAACATACCAGGAACGTAGCTAGGTTTTTTTATAGGAGGAGGAGGTCAAAACAAATTATTTCACATGTATGGGGTATAAATATGCCGTTCTTTTCATTTGAAATGTGAATTTGAAATGTTTTTTTCAATTAAGGTAATGCACCAGGGGTTGATCATGAATCTATAATTGACCATCTAACATAAAAACTTAAAAATTAAAGTTTCTAAAAATATTTTAAGGTTACTTAGGTTTTTCTTTCAGAAAGGGTGCGATTGATATAAATTGCAAACCACCGATCACACCATTAAGTCATTATTTTATGAAGTTTTTCTAATAAATGATCAATTATAGATTCATGGTCAACCATTGATGCACTACCTTATAATATCACAACATAAATCTTGTAATTCAG
This sequence comes from Hydropsyche tenuis, assembly GCA_009617725.1. Taxonomy (NCBI): domain Eukaryota; kingdom Metazoa; phylum Arthropoda; class Insecta; order Trichoptera; family Hydropsychidae; genus Hydropsyche; species Hydropsyche tenuis. Next base: position 801,688 of record VTON01000056.1, on the reverse strand, counting down.
TATGATTTTCGATTATTTTTAAAATTTAGAAAGAGGGACAGGACTGACGTGCCCCCTGGTTGTGGCCATGTATACAGGTTTTTCATTTCAAATTAAACCTTTGAAAAATTTGTGATTAGTTATGGAAAATGCAAGCATTCACTTTACTAAAAAAGTGAGTAAGTTTCAAGACTCAAATTCGTTTTGTGATTTGAAATGAAGGGTCAATTTAAAATTAAAAAAATCTTATTTGAAATGAAAAAAGTTTGATTTGATATGAAATAGAGTCAATTTGAAATGAAATGGGGCCAATTTGATATGAAAAAGAGTAAATTTGAAGTGAATAGGGGCCAATTTGAAATGAACAAAAAAGCAAGTTAATAAAAAGCTTGAAAGAGTCAATTTGAAATGAAATGGGGCCAATTTGATATGAAAAAGAGTCAATTTGAAATGAAATGGGGCCAATTCGATATGAAAAAGAGTAAATTTGAAATGAATAGGGGCCAATTTGAAATGAACGAAAAAGCAAGTTAATAAAAAGCTTGAAAGAGTCAATTTGAAATGAAATGGGGCCGATTTGATATGAAAAAGAGTCAATTTGAAATGAACAAAAAAACAAGTTAATAAAAAGCTTGAAAAAGGGTCAATTTGAAACGAAAAACCTGTACACGTTCGAAGTTTAAAAAAAAAATCGCACCGATGACAGTTCAAATACGACCGCGACCCGCCAACAGGGGGTTGACCCTTGCAAACCTTCAACCTTCAACCGACCAAAACAACCCACAAGAAAGCTTGAAAAACCCACACGAACGGACGCCAGCTCCAGACACGTGGTCTACGCGGAAACACGCGCCAACAGCCTGAAAACCGGCTGAAACGAACGCCGCTTCGCCCCCGAAAATCTCCCCGTCTCCATCCACCATACAATAAGAGTCCTCGCATCGTCCCATGAACACAACTCATACTGACCGCCCGTCAACACGATCCTGTGGACGCGGTACGTCTTCGGCTCCGACGGCTCCATGACAGGCGGGCGGGGGGGGCTCCGTGCGGGGCGCGCGGGGGGGGGGCTGGGGCTTCGCCGCGGCTCCGGACGGACTGGCGGGGCGAGGGGCAAGGGCTGCGGCCGCTAGACGGGCATGTCAGGGGAGGGCAGCCGACGGCCGGCACGACCGACGTGGATGCCGGTCGCCGCGCGAATGCACGTTGAGGTCTTTTCGGCGGGGACGAGGGGGGGTCGGAGGGAGGGGGGTGGTTTGGGATTGGTGCTTTTGTGTGGTCGTGTTTATGGGTGGTTTTGGTGTGGAGGGATGGGATTGGTTTTGGGTGGAGTGTTGCGGTTTTGGTGCTTAGGTTTGGGTGTTTTAAATGTTGTTGTGGTGTGATATAGGTTGTTTAATGTGGCTTTTGGATTTTGAGATTGATTGAGATGGCCGTAGTTCGTAGTGTTTTCGACCATTCTTGTTATTTGTAATTTTTGTGTTTATTAGGTTTTTGTTCGTTTTGAAAATTAGATAATTTTCGGAGGTATCATAAAATCATATTTTTTTCATTTATACACTATTCAGTTCCACGACAGACGAAAGCGCGACAGTTGAAGACACGACAGTTGGGCAAGTTAATAATTGAACACGAATATTTCGAAATACACTTTCGAAATAACTTAATATCAGACGTTTTGTGTTAAAACATAAAAATAACTATCATTATTATTTAATGAACAATTAATAAATTGTTTTGTTTGCTATTCTCGTATTAAAAAAAAATTACGAAACATCGACAAATATTCACTGATCTTTAATATTATTAGCAAGTACTTAAGTACTAATCGTTTTATTGTTAGATAAAAGTATAAATTACAGGTATCCCTCACTTAATGCAGTAGATAGGTTCCGCTAGTTGCCGTATGAAACAAGTCATTCAAATATATCTAACATAAGTACTTATGGTACTTGTATATTTTTTTATTAATAAAGAAATATTATGTCAGTTTTTGAGGAAATTGTTGAAATTGTATCAGACCTTTCATTATTACTTTTGGTCTCTCTTGAAACTAAAAATTAATTGAAAACAAAGGTATTCGCAAGGAAGACTTAAAAAATCGAATGTTTGCAAAATGTTTTTCTTCAGATATCTTTTTTTAATAGACAAAAAGGTCATAGACGCATTGTAAACATAATGTGCATCGCTCTACATAGTTTGGTAAAACAGAATTTCATCAAAAAAAACAATTTATTTCAACAATACAAATACCGTTCTTATCAAAATCAGATCGCTTGAATTTATTTTCCATTGGACTCATTTTTCTTTTACAAAACTGATCATATGCTTTTTTAAATAAAAATTCAAACAGCAGCAATAAAATGGTAGTAAAATGAACGACATCATAAATATAAAAAACAAATTGAGAAAATACGACCGTATGGATACATTTGGCCTTTCGTTTATAACTAATTTCAAATCCAAAGATTTCTTCCCGTTCACTTCACAAGAATATAATCCTTCGTCTTTTTTATTAACTTCGGCTAAATAGAGAATTCTCATCGCATCGAAATATATATGAACATCTTTTTGATTTGTGACATTGTTGGGATAAAGTATTACTTTATCGTTCTTATACCATGTTATATCTGAATAAACGTTAGAATGAGGGCAAGCAATCGTCAAACTCGAACCGACATCGAGTTCAATATTTCTGTATTCAACTTCAAAACCTCCGCTGTCTTCGAACGTAAACCAACTCATACAGTTTTCAATATATTCAAACAGCGGCACGGGGCCGATTATTTCTGTTATTTTCTTATCGATCAAACTCGAATAACAAGAGAAAGTTATATCCAAAATATTTTCTTCGATTTCTACAACATTTTTCGGCGGAAGTATCGATTTGATGCGACATCTGCCAACTTTTTTTCTAACTCTTTCGCCGATTAAATTGTTTGAACAACTGTTCCATTTTCCCCATTCTATAAACGTTGTGAAATTGTAATAATTTTCTTTCAATTTTTCGTTGGCTTTGTTAATGTACAAATTGTGGTAAGTCAACAATGTGGAAGAGTTGCCTTTAAATCGTTCCAACTGAGGGAATTGTACTATGTCGACAAAATAAATAAAACCATGTTTCACATTGTCGTCTTCTAAACGTTTACAATAGTAAAATCCTGAGTCTTCGTAATTAATATCTTGGATGATAAGTCGGTGGAAGGAATCCATATAAACGTTACCTTTAGTTATTTGTTCCGGTAACAATGTTTGAGAAAGTGTCAAATTTGGAAATAAAGATTTTTTATACCAATATTTCTTTTCTCTGTGTGGTTTTTGTTCACAGCTGCGACAAGCTAATATGAGAGTTTTGTTCGGAAGAGTGTCGACGTTTTTTTTTTTCGGATCTGGATCGTCGAAATTTTTGTGATGACATAACTTGATAATATTAGATTCAACCCAAAGTATGAGACAAAGTATTAAAAAAATTGAGATAGTTTTAATTCCCATATTTTTCTAACAATAAGACGTCCGTCGGTAAACAGAAAACTATTATAAAATAAAAGAATATGAATCAGTTTATACATTTTTTTTATAAATTTAAAATTCAACAATTACATTTTAACTAACACCACTTTCGTTAATTTCAAAACTTATTTTATCTCCGTATTTAGTATCGTTAGAATTTTTAATTGATATAAGAAGTTTATCACGTTGAACTGCATCATTTTCTAATTGAATATACGAATAAGGAATGATCTGCCAATACTTTCCGAGTGTAGGAATTTTCTTTTCAACCCAAATCATATTATCTAAAATTAATTTTATACAAATTAAATTTTGTATTATTGAAAAAATAATATATTATAATTTGAAACAAATACCATCTTCGTCTTCTCCGTTTTTATTAAATTCTTTCCAGCGAGTGATCAAGTTGATGACTATGATGGATATGGAATACTTGTCTCCAATAAATCGTGCAATATTGACAAAAATATTTAATAGTCCGATACCTTAAAAGATAAAAAATTATAGCAAATATGTTTGGAAATTTCGAAGATAAATAATAAAAAAAATGTATGATTACTTTCTTTAGATTTTTCACCGTGATGCTGCAGCATCAAGCTAGGAAGGGAATCGATAATAATTACAGATGTAGACTTTTGTAATTCTTCTTTACGTTGCAAATCATGAAAAAAATATATGAGCTCGTGCATATTCCAAATTCTAGTAACTTTAATTCGATTTAAACATAAAATCAGTTCCTGAAAGAGAAAATACAATAATAATAACTTTGAATTAAGCAAAAAATAACTTTATAACATTTCAATGCCATACATTTTCTTTGCATCCACTTTTCTTTAATATTTGAAACACTCTTGCTGCAGAAAAATCATTTTTTGAATCCACATATATGACATTTGATTTTAAAATACGAGAGATATTACACGAAATTGTCAATGCTAATTGAGTTTTTCCCGAATTAGGTAAGCCGCATACTTCAATTATTTTTCCACGGACGAGACCACCTCCTAAAGCATCGTCTAAACTAATTGAAAAAAAACTATATCAAATAAACACTCGTTTTCTAATTATGTTTTTCAAACATGTTTATAATTACCGTGATATTCCAGTAGTATAAGGAATAAAATTTTTAATTTTTTCATACAATTCAAAACCGGACACTGAAGTTATATCACTTATGTGAAAAATATGCTGACGGATCTCAGATATGTTTTCATATGTCAAATTTGTAATACCAACAAGTTTATCTTCATCTTTTTCTAAGAAGTCTATGGCATCATGAATATCATTTTCTTTGAGTATTTGAACAATATTTTCAGTTAGTAAAACATGACCAATGTTGGATATTTGGGACATGATTGTTTTGTATAAAATATTGAAAATATATTTTTCATAATGTTCTTTTAATTCGGAGATTAATTTTGATTGAGTGTTTGTTTGAAAAAAATAGATTTTTTATCATTATTATGATAAAAAATGATGAGGAAGAACAAGTACAGAACCGTAATGTCAAAAGTGTCAAAGAGCGCGGGAAACAGAACTGTCAAACTATATTTGAACCTAACACATTAATTTACGCACTGCTCGATAACAAAATATTTTATCAAAAAAAGGTTTTGATACATACTTATTTGTAATTTTTGTTAATTACAGTTATAAACAATCTTAAATAAATATTTCAAATTTCTTTTACAATTTAAAAAGAAAAAGATTTTAAAACGAGTCTAAAAATTCCGATGCAATCATTTCTATGTTTTATCTTGAAAAATAAATCACAAAATTCATAGTAAAATTCTTATCTCATAGTATTATAATTTTATTTACAATTAGTCATCTAAAGACAAAAAAAAATATGAATCTTTCCTCCTAGTCAAGGGTTGCCATACATACGTCACGGTACACCGGGACATATCTCGATTTTGAAATCCATGTCCCAGTAGACTGCCCTAGTAATTTGTCCCGGTCGATTTAAAATTACGCATATTAAAAAATTCTTCACATGCTTTATTTTCGATAAATGACTTCATATACATTACTTCTTCATAAATTGAATCCGTGAAAAAAATACCTCTTTCACTTAAATATGCAATAGTTTTGTCAACATGTTCTCATTCAGGTACTTCATGGAGAAGCATCAACAAAAAACATCAAATTTTTCCAGTCGTAATGTGCGTTGCAAAATGATCCATTGTTTTTTTTTGTCGTCAATTTTTTATATTTAAAATCAATGAATTGTGTTAAAAGATTGTCGATAAAAGTGGTTTTTGCCGGTGTTCCGACAATTATGGCAGCCCTAACCTAGGGAAAATAAGATAACGATCTTTTTAACAGCTTTAAAATAAGATAAATTATTAGAGGAGAGTTAAAATTACGAGTAATCGTAAATATTATATATGGACAGCACACTTTTGTGTTTATTTAATAAACACTTCTTTAGAATATGATGAATAATTTTTTTAATTGGGCAATCTTCAACTTCATTATTTTGGGAAAACAAAAATTTCCTTATTCAAACGTGCGATAACCAGTAACTCAAATGCTAATAGTTTTTTTGTATAAATACTGAAGCAGTCGGTTAAAAATTTAATTCGAATCTCACGAGGGTCCAATCGAATACAAAATGAAGTTCATTATCCTTCTGCTGAATATTTTGTATATATTAATTGTTTCCGCTCAGTATACAATACCTCGGAACCCACCTTCGAACATACTACATCCAAATATGTTTCCAATAATACCCCCACATAGACCGTTTAATGTGAGTAAATTAAAGTTTTATTTTTATTTTATTTTTAAATTTCATAACATCATGTTCATTATATTTCAGAGCCCTTCCCGTCCATATTTTACACCAATATTGCAACAGCTACCATCAGGATATCGGGTAATTAAAAATAACAAAGAAGCCACTTTTTTTCAATCTAGTTTTACTTAATTATCTTAATTTTAGGCCGGCGTCAATGTAGTGAAACCTGTTTATACGAGTCCATCAGGAAACAACAGATTTGATGCAATTGGAACCTTTAGACATGATTTTAATATGAATCATGGTAGATTTCAACCTACGAATCCTTATATGGGTTTAGGCTTTAGATGGCGTTTTTGAAAAATGTAAGCGAAATCAAATCATCCCAATGTAGTATAGAATAGAATTTTATGTTAGAATTTGATTTAATGATTTTATTATATTTGTTTTGAAATACATAATATAATACTTAATTTCAAATATTTTTTTATTTATGTACATATATTTTTCATTCATTGATTACCGTTGTTATTTAAAAATATAAACAATAATCTTACAATTTTTACAACTGTACAAATTTATACTAAGGTAATGTGTCAGTGGTTGACCATATACCAGTAATTGACCACTTCTCAGAAAAACGTATAAATTAAGGTTTTTAAAGACGATAATCTTTCAGAAAGGGTACAATAAATTAGCTGTTTATTACATTTTGTCTATCGCAGCCTTTCCGAAAGATTATCGTCTTTAAAAACCTTAATTTTTACGTTTTTCTGAAAAGTGGTCAACCACAGGTACATGGTCAAATATTGGTGTTGTTACTTTACTGTCAATGAAAAGTTTTTTCGAGTGAAACTAAAAATTCGAATAAAGTATTTTTTTATCACAAATGTATAATAATACATGAAAATCTGTGATATAATCATATTATATTTAACATTATAATCCAAATAACAAACCATAAAAACACTTATTCACAAGAAATTTTGGTCCTTTCAGTTTCACTTTAAATATTTTCCACTGATTTGAAAATTTTAAAAATTTCGAAAACATGTGCGCTTGCGTCGCGTGCGCTTATTACCAATAATTTATGTGTTTAATCTCAAAATAAATCATGAAATTCTCATCTTAAGGTATATAAATTTATTTAGTCATACGAAGGCAAAAAAAATTAAAATATCAATCTTTCCTCCTAGTGAAAGGAAGTCAGCGAACTTTTTGACTGCTTTAAAATAAGATAAATCATTCGAGGGGATTCCCTCGACAAAATTACAAGTAATCATACATATATGAATAGCACACTTGGATGTTTATTTAGTAAACACTTCTTTAGAATACGTTGAATATATTTTTATATTGTGCAATCTTCAACCTGATTATTTTTGGTAAACAAAAATCCCCTTATTCAAACTAGCAATAACCAGTAATTCAAATGTTAATAAATATTTTGTATAAATACTGCAAGCAGCCGGTTAAAAATTTAATTCGATTCTCACGAAGGTCCAATCCAATACAAAATGAAGCTCGTTATCCTACTGCTGAATATTTTGTATATATTAATTGTTTCCGCACAGTATACAATACCTCGAAACCCACCTCCAAACATACCTCAAAATATGTTTCCAATAATACCTCCAAATAGACCATTTACAATAAATGTGAGTAAATTAAAATATTATTTTTTTATTTCATTTTATACTTCATAACTCTATGTTAATTATATTTCAGGGAAATTCACCTTCAGGTCCATATTTTACACCAAAAATTCAACCACTACCACCATCAGGAATTCGGGTAATTAAAAATAACAAAGAAGCCCCTTTTTCTCAATCTAGTTTTGCTTAATTATCTTAATTTTAGGCTGGCGTCGAAGCAGTGAAACCACTTTATACAAGTCCATCGGGAAATAGTAGACTAGATGCATTTGGAACCTATAGACATGATTTTAATATTAATCATGGTAACCTTCAACCTTCGAATCCTTATGGCGGTGCAGGTTTAAGATTACATTTTTGAAAAACGTAAGCGAAACCGAATCATCTAAATATATATGTATAATATAGAATAGAATATTATGTAAGAATTTGATTTAATGGTTTTATTATATTTGTTTTGAAATACATAATATAATACTTAATTTCAAACAATTTTTTATTTACATATATTTTTCGTTCATTGATTTATTGTTATCATTAAAAATAATAAACAATAATCTTACATTTTTTATAACTGAACAAATTTTTATTACCGTCAATGAAAAGTTTTCACCAAATGAAGCAAAAAATTTGAATATTGGATTTTTTGTCACAAATCTAACACATGAAAATCTGTGATATAATCATATTACATTGAACAATATATTCCTAATAACAAACACTTATTTTTCGAACTAAACACGTCACATCATTCAACAGTTGATAAAACAAAATTGGCAATTACACGAAGGACGCACGACTACGTCATTCGTATCACTTTTCAGCCAGTCAGTATCAGCGTTCTGCCAAGATAAGACCAAATCGCGCAAAATCACCCTAGCGTTTAATTAAAATTTAAAAAAATGGCGTGAAGTTAAAAAAAAATCGCTGAAAAATGGACTTCGCGTTGGGCGGAGCGGCCGCCATGTGCGCCGGATTGTTCAGCAATCCTCTGGATGTTGTGAAGACGAGGATGCAGCTTCAGGGAGAACTTCAGGCCAGAGGACACTATGTTGTGCATTATAAAAATGTGCCTCATGCCATTTTTACTATTGCCAAAAACGATGGGTTGTTGGCGCTTCAGAAGGGGCTCGTTCCAGCTTTGGGGTTTCAGTTGTTTTGTAACAGTACTAGGTAGTGTTTGTTTTGAAAATTTGTTGATTTATCATAGTTGTTTATTATAATAATATGATTACAGATTGTGAGTTAGTTCTATGATATTTTCTGTATGCTTTTTTATATATTTATAATCTGAATGAATACTTAAAACTTACTTCAGATCGTTTGTTTTTTTTTATAGTGTTTTGGTTTCTGGTACAATTGATAAAACGCTCATAAAATATTATTTTATGAGCTTGATATATAATATTAGATTCGATTTTTTTTTATTGAAAAAGTGTCGGTTTTGTATACTTTTATAACCTTGATACAAACATGAAAATAATCAATACAGTCAGAGTTTGTGTTTGAATTGAAAAATATAAAAAATGCACAAAGTAAATGAAAAATGCAAGGAAATCGTTCTTTTCCGAATTGAAACAACGCAAACGTGCTCATTCAAAAATAACTGCTTTATATGATATTTGGATTTTGCACTTAAATTATTTTTAAAAAGCGGATGGAATCGCTGACCAAAGGTCGATACAATTTTTTAGGTCAACACGCGACTTTTATTATATTCAGTCATAAAATAAAAATAGTGTACAATTACGAAATTACATTTTTCCGGTTACGTACATCAATAATATTTTCCAGATTAGGATTATACCAAACGGCAGAATCCCATTCCCTCACGAAAAACAGACACGGACAAACAGACACTTTGAAAAGTTGTCTCTTCGGATCCTTGGCAGGAGCCGTTGGAGCATTCCTGGCCAGCCCTTTTTACCTGGTCAAGACCCATATGCAGTCCAGCTCTCATGCTGCAATCGCTGTCGGACACCAATATAATTATAATGGAATTGTAGATGCTTTCAGAGTCATTTATATGAAAGAAGGGGTGAAGGGTTTGTGGAGAGGAGTCGAAAGCGCCATACCGAGAGCTGGTGTTGGAAGTGCTGTGCAATTGACTACTTTTACTAGGTAATTTTGTTTAGAAAGATTGGAATTAGTGATGAGTTGATTATTTCGATGTTCTGCTGATAATGTGAAACGAAACTGTCTCCACGTTGAAAATATCTCTAAACGAAGAACAAACATTAGGATTGTATAATTCTTATAAATAACTGTTCTTTTTATAATGAGTGTTAATAAAGTGTGTCGTTTATATGATTTAGAAAATGATAGTCTTAGAAATATACCTTTTATTCAAGTTTATTTTATAAAAGTGATTGAGATATATTTTTGATTAATATTTGTTCAAACTAACTTTTCATTTTCCTATGAATAGATAACTTCTTATCACACTAATTTTACCTAAAGGCTTACGCAACTTACAAACAACATATGTAGATAAAAATTAATTTCGTAAAAAAAATTATAGAAACAAACATATTTTGACGGAAATCGCTCAAGTTTATGATTTTGGCTGTCCTTGTACTTTAAGAAAATCCATTAAATTTCAGATGCAAAGATATTTTAAGGAACAATGGCTTTTTGACAAATCATCCATTGACAATGGCTTTTGTTGCGAGCAATTTAAGTGGAATAGCAATGGCAGCATTTATGTGCCCTTTTGACGTAATATCAACGCGTCTTTACAATCAAGGTATTTATTATATAATATCTTCATCGTTTTAAAATATATACATTTATATAATATTCATTTTATAGGCACAGGCACGGCAGGAAAGGAAAGACTTTACAACGGAGTCATAGACTGTGGATTGAAAATCATACGATCTGAAGGAATACGAGGAGTTTACAAAGGAGTAGGACCTTTCTATTTAAGAGTTGCACCACACACTGTCCTTTGTTTGATTTTTTGGGACCATTTCAAGAATATTTTTCAGAATAAACATATAATTTGATAAATTGACCAAAAGATTTAACAAAATTTAATATACAAAAATAAAATCGCGAATCGTTGAATCGTTGAATTTTATTATTAAATTCAGAACAATCGGATCATCAAGTATTATATTATATTTCACCTACTTTTATATGAAATTGATGAAAAAATGTGAAAGTGATATTTTTTTAATTAGCTACTTGAAATGAAGACACATTTCGTTAGAACAATAAGAATGTTCACAAAAAATAAAAGTGTGCTCGAGTCTAAAGTACACGAGATACCGACACTTATTGCTTTGTTAGATTTTTCAGCACGAACCGGTAAACTGCCAAGAAGCTGAAATGGTTATTCATTTGACGTGGTAAATTTAGAAACGTAGTATCTGCCGACTCATAAATATTTTCCTCGGTGGAGTCAGAGATGTTCATCTTCCGCGTGAAAGTCGCCGAAATTTGTGTGTCGAATGGAAATTATGGAAATTTTGCACGTTTCCATGCACGATTGTTATCATATGATTACGTATTTGGATAATTGTGCGTAAAATATGTGCAAAATTGATGTCGGTTTTCTTAACGGTCACGTGTATTGGATTATATTTAGTTTTTATGATGCAGGGCTTTTGATAATTATTATGGTCTATAAGTATATGTTTTCGAATTCGGAAAATGAATTGTAATTATATCAATATTTAACTTTTTTTTTAAGAATTTCTTTAATTAAATGTTACTTTCTCGCTGAAAAGTCAATTGTCTCTATTATAATACTATAGGATGACAATTCCGTCATATTCGCATAATTGGTTGATTTGTCCTGTTCTGGCCCGTCCATTGATTAAAAAAAGAAAAACGTTATTTTATGTGATTAATTTTTTTGTAGAGTATCCCGTTTTGAGGCTTGGGAAATATGGTCACCATCAGTTATATCTATTTACCTTGTAAAAAAAAGACGAGTATGTAAATAAAAAATATTTTATCAGTTGTACGAATGTTTTACAATTAGTATAATATTTTCCTTTTCGATATTGTGTTGCGCAAAAAAATGAATCGTTATGCAAATTTATTTTTTTGTTTTGAGTAATTGCTCGGTATAGAACTTTTTTATAACACATATAATTTTGTTCACCATTTACCCTTTTAGTCGTTGTCTAATTGGCCATCGTCCATTTGACGAATACCCATAAAAGTTAAAGCACCAGTGGTTGACCATGAATCTAACATGTTATACTTGACCATCTGATAAACAAACGTAAAAATTAAGGTTTCTGAAAATGGTAATTTTTTAGAAAGGATGCGATTGATAGGATGTAAACTACAGTCATAGATCAACAATTTTAGATTCATGGTCAACCACTGCTGCATTACCTTAATTAAAATCATTTGTATTTTATGTGATATTGTGAAAATGTATCATCAGTGAAAATATATTATATACAAAGCAGGTCTTCGAACCAGAACTGCACCGTAAGCGAATACCTCTAAATACCGAAATTTTTGCCGGAACCAAAACCGGAACTGAACCGGAAAAAATATCGGTATATTTCGGTTTAGCAAAAAAATTCAACTATTCTTCAAATATCCGAATATTTTTGAAAAGTATTGTTTTTTTAGAAAATATTTTTCGCAATTTTTGAGAAAGTCAGTTTTCGTAAGTGTACGGTTTTTCTTGAAAACTCGGAGCTAAACCGAAAATTGAAAATCGGAACCGAACCTAAATATATGCTTATGTTCATAACCGAAAACCGGAACGAAAAAAATTACGATTCGTAGTGCTAAAAAAAGTGCAGGAACGTTCAATTTTTATACCTCCCCCCCCAACAAAAATTATTTTTAAGGTTTTTTTTAAATAGCTAATAATGATTTTTATTTTAGACATCGAACAAAATAAGGGTTTTTTTATAACATGTCATTTTTATAATATTTTCATATATGTATAATCCAACAACAAGAGGTTATAAAGAAACAAAATTATTATTAATATATACTTATCCGTAGATTTTATTTTTGAAAAACGTTCAAATTATTAGATTCAAAATTTTGTATTACGTAAAACAAGTTGCGAAAATTTTTTTCCAAATGCTTTGCTTAATCAAACTGTATCACCAAAAACTATCAATTAACTTATTTTCTAATATTTTCACAAAAAATTTTCTCATATTTAGAAAAAAGTACCGGAACGCGTTCCGGCTAAGAAATAAAGTGCCGGAACAACGTTCCGGGCCCACTACACCACTGTTCGGGTCCCCTTCTAAAAAAAATCCTGACTACGGCCGTACCTCACTAACGAATAACGACTCATCAGTAATGACACATTTCCATCACAAAACAAAACGAAAATCATCCCAATTGAAAACCCCTGACACCTTCGAACTTCGGAAAAACACCAACAGGCGGCACCACTTTCGCGGAAATTGAAAGGTGCTCGGCGGGAGGCTTGCGTCCACAATGTGCACAGACGTGTCCGAATCTCCGCCCGAATCGTAGCCCCGTGGTGGGCAGGGGGCCCCCCGGTCTACGAGGGCGTAGCCCCGCGCCCGGAGCCTCCGCAGCCGCCGAACACCGCCCCCCAGGTTAGAGGTTATGTGCATGTGTCAACTGTCAAAAACAGCTGATCGCGAGGTCGGCCTCGGCGCGAGTCGCTTCCTCGTGTCTCGATTGGTTCCAGTCGTTTTCAAGATGCATGTCGGTTTATTTTCGTATGCCGGTAGCGTTCGAGTCATGCGAGTCACGCGTGATCGAGACTCGATGTCGTCGAAGCTTCGGATATAAATAGAATTCGATTTTCATTGATGGAAGCTTTTCCGAAATTCGCAATATTTGATGATTTTGTGTAGCGGTTGATGCGTTACGAATGGAAAGTTTTGCGCGAAATCGATTTGAGTTTTTTACTTTCACGTGTGATCGAGATAATTATAAATCGTTCTATATCCATGTTTAATGTGTAACATTTCTATCAATTTATGAAAAATAATATTATTCTAATCGTTGACCGTACTGCATTATTTTCATCATAGTTGATTTTTTGAAATGTAAATACAAACAAATTTTTTGCTATTTCAGCATCTGAAATGGTTATTGAATATTACAATTTCTTTTATTGTCTTGATTTATTTAAATATAATACAATATTTAATAATTAGATTGAGATTAACATACTAAAATTTATATATGGTCACGTGTGTTTCAAATAATAGATTGTCTATTAGAAAATGTGTTATTATGTGTCTAAAAATTTTTTTTTATCTGAATGAAAAATGCTTTTAATGTCGTTATTGACTACTAATTTGTGACTTTGTTATGAGAATCTATATTATCAGTGAATCTGTGTTTTTTGTACATAAATAGAGATTCTCTTGAATACATTTTATATAACTTCTAACACTTCACCAAAAAAAAACCTTAATAACAAAGAGCAAAAATACAGATTCACTGATAATACACCTTCACTATAAAATTAACGCATTAACGATCGTGAAACAAATTAAAAATGCGTATTAAGCGCGAACGAAGAAGTGAATAAACACTAATTTTTTATCTGTTATGAAGTGATTGTACCAAGTGTTAAATATTGTGTAGTGTATTGTGCATATTGAATCTACTCCCATTGACAGCATGTGCAAAAGTCTTTTATATTATTTGACCATAATGATTAATACTTCAATATCAATATATTGATGATGTGTTCGACTATATTATACCATTTCTTCCATTGTCAGTGGGTGTGTGAAAGATGGATTATTGTATCGGAGGCCTCGCTGGAGTAGGCGCTGGCTTTTTTAGTAATCCGTTCGATGTAGTCAAAACTCGAATGCAACTCCAAGGAGAACTGAAAGCCCGAGGACAACATGCCATTCATTACAGAAACGTATTTCACGCCATGTATGCGATTGTTAAAGCTGACGGCCTCACCGCTTTGCAAAGCGGTCTCGTTCCTGCCTTATGGTTTCAGTTACTCGTTAATGGAACTAGGTACATATTCAAATAATTTTCAGAATACTAATCACTCTAGATGTATTAAAATTATACATGTACTTAGACTGGGAATTTACCAAACCGCCGATAATTATGGAATGATACGAAACGAGAGCGGAAACACCGATATTTCAAAGGGTTTGTTGATGGGGACTATCTCGGGAGCTGCAGGTGCAATAGTCGGTAGTCCATTTCTTCTAGTCAAAACGCAATTGATGTCTCATTCGCACGTCAGTATAGCAGTGGGATATCAACATGGCCATAATAGTACTTTTAAGGCTTTTAAAAAAATCTACGATAAATATGGTATAAAGGGATTGTGGAGAGGATCAGTTAGTGCAGTGATTAGAAATTCGATAGGATCACCGTCTCAAATAGTGACTTTCAGCAGGTAAATCTGTTGTGAAATTTGATTGAAAATAATAGAAATTAAATAATATGTTAACGTTGACAGATGCAAAGAAGTTTTAAAGGAAAAAGGATACTTTATCGATTCGCCTTATAGTGCCACATTTATTTCGAGTTTAGTTGCGGGTTATGCTAAAGCAGTTATAATGACGCCTATGGATGTGATAACAACAAGATTGTATAACCAAGGTCTTACTATTATTTGATTTTTTTTCATTATTATCTAGATTATTACTATAAGTGGAATGTGAATAGATTCCAATATGTATCTTTATATGAAAATCAATTTTTTATTCAAAATTATTATATTAGTAATGTCTTTCCACATATAGTAGAATTAATTTGTGACATTTTGTATTGCAAAAATGTGATATTTAATTTCTCGGTGTTTCATTTTATTTCAGGGCTCGATGCTCAAGGTAAAGGATTATACTATAATGGGTTGGTAGACTGTGCGTGGAAAATTACCAAATCTGAAGGTTTATTAGCATTTTATAAAGGATTTTCTCCGTCGTTTTTGAGACAAGCTCCACATTCTGTATTGTTGCTTGTATTTTGGGATGTACTTAAAGATCTTCAAGTATATTTGACAAATGAACGTAGCAAAAACTAATTCATTGATTGTTATATATACTTATATTTTTTTATATTGATATTAGTCAAAATAAATATTGCAAATTGAGTGCATTTCGTTTGATATAAAAAGTGCATTTATTAATAAACTCTTTTTAAAGAAATGTGTATAAATTATCAGTTGCATGGTAGAAAATATTTCAAACGTCATGTAAAAATGTTTCCAATACTTTATTTTACAACAAAAGCATAGGCTTAACTTTTATACTCTTTTTCATTGAAATTAATGAAAATTTATTTCAGATATAGATGTTTAACTTTACATTTTTACGAATTATGTAGATAATTTTGAAAATTTTTCTATATTCACCAAAGTTTTCATAGCACTACTTAAATTAGATTAGAATAATGTTATTTTTTTTTTTTTTTGTACAAAACTTATTTATATTATAATAATGTTATTTTCATGTTAAAAAATCTGTGTATCGAATACATTGTACTTTAATGTGTATTAGATATTGAAATGTTTGTGAATTGTCTAACTTTCCATATTATTTATTTGAATTTTCGTGTTTGTTTAGGCAATCATTGTATTTTTGATCATCAATAAATTATTATTTAAATCTTTATTTACTGTTGAATTTTTATCTGATTTTAAAAAATATTTTGTGTCTTTCAATAATATTCTGTTTATTAATAACAAACTTTTTGTCTGTAAACAATTTTAGTTCATAAAATATGGATTTTGCTATTGGCGGTGTCGCTGCCATGTGTGCATGTGTCTTCACAAATCCATTAGAAGTAGTTAAAACACGGATGCAACTTCAGGGTGAGCTCGAAGCTCGAGGAAAATATGCAATCCATTACCGAAACGTTCCACATGGACTTTGGGCAATTGCACGTTCTGATGGAATAGCGGCTCTCCAAAAAGGACTCGTACCTGCTCTTTGGTTTCAATTGTTTCTGAATGGTTTCCGGTACATATTATTTAATCACTTTATGTAAATTTTGTTCGATTAGTTTATTTGAATATGATTAATATTTCAAGATTGGGCACTTATCAAGTGGCTGATAATTTAGGACTTGTACGAAAACCTGATGGATCTACATCACTTGTGCCAAGCTTATTTTTCGGTGCGTTAGGTGGAACATTAGGTGCCGCTTCAGGAAGTCCTTTTTATTTAATCAAAACCCAATTACAAGCACAAGCTGCATCTGAAATAGCCGTTGGATATCAACACAAACATACTGGTATGAATGAAGCTTTAAGATCGATCTATAAAAGCGATGGAATCAAAGGTGAAATTTCCTTTTCAATTTTTCGAAACGTATGATTATTTTATTTTTCAATATCGAATCAATTTTACTACCAGGTCTTTATAGAGGAGTAATCGCATCGATTCCTAGAGGAGCCGTTGGTTCTGCTACACAAATAGCAACATTTTCTCGCTGTAAAGAATATATTCAAAACCGAGACATATTTCCAAATTCACCTTTGACAGTTTCGTTTATTGCTGCTAATATGGGAGGCATCGTAATGACTCTTTGTATGACACCTTTCGATGTTGTTGCCACTCGTCTTTATAATCAAGGTATTGATATTTTATTTGTTATTCAGAATTCAGAATACACGTAAATATTCAATAGAAATTTTGTTTATAGGTGTTGATTCTAAAGGACGTGGTCTGCTTTATAGCGGAGTGTTTGATTGTTTTTGTAAAATGGCTAAAACTGAAGGTTTCCTTGGATTTTACAAAGGACTCGGGCCTTCTTATTTGAGACTTGGTCCTCATACGGTACTTGTGTTGGTTTTTTGGGATCAATTAAAAGCTTTAAAAGACTACCTCATTTCCAATTAAATTGTGATTATTTTTTTTGTTTTAAAGTTCATATGAAATTGTCTATTTTGAAATAGAACAATTTAGTGACTTCCTCTAGAAAATTAATAGCTAAATAAATCATTTTATAAATTTTACATTTTACCATTACATATACATATACCATTTTACATCTCAACAAAAATTTAAAGAATAGTTATATATTTTTATTGTTATTAATTTTTTATGAATATTGCAATATTATTGTTAGTCTTTATGGTATTTTCAATTTCAATTCGAATATTTTGTCTACAAATAATTAATCTCAATTTTAATTTGCACAGTATTATTCTTATACAATTTTTATCTAATTTAAAAAACTTATTGAAAATATTAACTTAAATTATTACTTTATTTACAAATTTTTGGGTAATTGTTATTTATTTGTTAATAAATATATTTTCATGTTATGTTATAGTATTTGTTATTTTTTTTTTAATATAAAAATAGTATTTACTTTCATTATGTTGCGATGACTTACATTTTAATACAATATATGACATTTGTCAACGTTAGTTGACAAGACTTCATCCTGCATTGGATGTTTATGTTGATAATGATGATGATGATGATGATGATGATGATGATATGACATTTTATATATTTTTAAACAACCAGGGGGTGAAAAACCTAAATAAAAACATCAAATTTTTTTCTCTCTATATAACACGCTACGGAAGATTTTCACCAATGATCAAAATAGAAATTAAACCGATATACCTGTAGTCAAATAAATTATTTTTAATTTGTACAAATAATAAGCTAGTACTATATTTTTTAGAAAGATTTCAAAGGCAGTCAAAAGCTTCTTTCACGTTTTAGACCTTTCTGAAAATATTAAAGCAACCTCTGATGGTGATTTGCCTTTGGTCTCTGGTAGGAAATACCTGAAATGAAAATTATAACAATTAAAAATTCTCAAATCGTAATAATTATCATTGACATTGTGCAAATATTTACGTCACGAAGGCACATAACAATCCAGTCGATAAAGCAAACAACAAAAATGAATATGGTCCAATAGCTGATTGTAACGATGGGAAAGTCATTCCTACTAAAAAGTTTCCAGTCCAGTTGAAAAGGGAACCTAATGCCATGGCAGAAGGACGTGGCCCTACTTCAAAAAGCTCTGAAAATAATGACAATGACTCGGATTGAAACTCTATTCTGTTTAAGAATGCAAAATTATTCATTTGAGATCTATTAAATTGCAGTTTAAATTGAAATATTCACCTGATCCAATGAAGTAAGATATTGGACCCAAACCAAGTTGAAATGATATAATATAAAGAAACACAATCACTATACATAATATCGGCATCCAATCAACAGATTCCTAAAAACATATTTCTTTCAACGAAAGCGAAATTTAAATAGCAAAAATAAATCAATACTTACAATAAATACTATTGTACAACACATTAAAATCAGAAATATTGTAGCTGTGCCAGTAGACAAAATGTAGAGTGTTCTGCGACCGAAACGAGCTACGAACACTATTGATAGAGCTGCCATTATTGTATTTACAACTCCCGTTCCGATAGTTGCCAATTCAGCATCAGATTCACTCAAATTTGCTTCATCAAATATTGAACTTGAATAGTAGAAAACCTACAATTTTGAAAATATTTCAAGAACCAATAGAAATTATTGATATATTTTGCTAAATAGGATATATTGTACAGCATTAATTCCAGAAGTTTGTTGCCCAGCTTGCATGAAACAAACTAATAACAAACCAATACGCAATTTTGATGAGCTTATAACTTGCCATAAACTCCACTTATTTTTGTTATTTTTCGCATCTTCTCTTTCAGTACACAATTCTTGAATATCTTCGGTCAATTTATCGGCTTGTTTTTTATTTATTTGACACAAAGCTGTGGAATTACTTAAATTTAATTTTAATTTGAAAATGTTGTTTTGAAATTATTTTAATACAATAAACCTACATTTTATTGCTCCATCATAATCATCTTTTATAACAAGAAGATATTTGGGACTTTCTGGTAATATGTACAAAATAGGCATTGATGAAATTATTAAAATTCCAAATAACGCAAACAAATAATGCCATGTTTCAGACTTTCCTATAAAATATAATATACTTTGTATTTGCAGGTTGTATTTTTGATGTGATGAGATTTCAAAGATATTATTTACATTACCTAAAATTGAATTAAGGCCCAAAATTTGACTAAAAAGAATACCAGAAGTGATTCCGAGAGAATAAGTCACTCCCATAGATCCTTTAAGACGTAAAGGGGCTATTTCTATCAAATACATTGGTATTATACCAGTAGTCATACCTATGTGAAAAAAAATGGTTTTCACTGAAAAATTCAAATCAAAACTTTTTAACTGATCGGCTAAAATTGACCTCCTGCAAGTCCAACGAGTATACGTCCTATGAACAACATTTCAACTGAATTTGCCGGGTAACATGATATGAAAAAAATTGCTCCTAAAATTGCTATACCATTGGTAACAAATATACCCCCTTTTCTAAAATGAAATGCAAATAAAAGTTGAAAATTTTTGAGAAATCTCCAAATCAGTTTTCATTACCTTCCTACTTTATCAGCAACAAAACCACCTAAAAATGATCCTATAACACCACCGATTGTAAATGCAGACACTATAGAAGACCATAATATATTAAGGGATGATTCCGATAATTCTACTTCATATCGTGATCGAAAGCTTTCAATACAGAATTGTTTTATAATCTAAAATAATTTGAATCACATGATTAGTAAAATATTTCTGCTAAATATAGAAAAAAATCTGAAGTTATGATGAAGTATTATTTTTTTCAACAAAAACAATTAATTGGAAAATGAATATTACCTCAGCTGGATTATTTATCACACCCATATTGTAACCAACTGGAACAGAAGAACCTATTGTAGTTACTAATGCTGCAAGTATCAAGATACTCGTCCAAGAATTAGATGGTCCTGAATTTTCCGATTTTTCTTCATCTATATTATTCTATGAAATTTTTTTATTATTGTTATAATTAAAAATAATAAAAAAACTATTATTAAATGAGATAATATTTACTGTTTCTTTATTATCGATATCCATCATCAATAATAATGGGATATGGTGGTGATAGAAGTATTAGAATGAGAGATTTCCAAAAAAATCGAGATCGAGAGGATAATATTATATTTAAGATCGGCAGAAATAGAAGTCTTCATTTAGCAGAAGGTAACAATGAACTGTTATTGTGATATGAAGATTAGATAGATAAAAGTGATGAATCAATTCGAAACAAAAAAGAATATTTAATGGATTTGTTTTATTGAAAAATCAATTGTACACAAAATTATGAATTATGAAAATCCAGAGGAAATTAACTTAGTAAATTTATTTTTTTTATATAAAAACTTGAAAATAATATTATATATAGAAAATTCTGATTCATCTGGGTGTTTTCGTAATTTATAATAGTATTTACTAATCGAGTATTTAATCTTAATTAAAAGAATGAGATTTTCATAATTTGTATTTATGCTTAAGCTAAAAAAAAGCAAAATATTTATGTGTATCAAAATTAAGATTTCCTGAATTGAAATATGTAATAATCGATTTATCACGTGAACAGTAAGAAGCATCCTGTGATAAGTATTATCTTGATTAGAGTTCAACATAAATATACTCGATAAATTTCTTTTTATAATCAGAGGCGAATTAGCAAATTGAGTTGATCTGAAAAAAATTTTCAAGAACAAATCAAAATTGAACTGAAACAAAATATTGAATAAACCAAACTAATTGTGAGCGTAAATTTCTGTTTTAATAGAAAAATATTTATTTACATATGTATTTTGAATCTGAAAATTTGCAAAAAATCAGTTAAAATTTAATTCTGGGCCTTGTGTTGCATCTGCTCCTGATTCTAAATATTGACACTAACAACAAAATAATTAAAAATGCTATCTGTTGAAATTAGTAACGAATGAAGAATTCATAAGCCAATCTAATTGTAAATCATGATAAACTAATCTCAAAACAAAATAAAGCTTACAAATTACGTGGAAAAGCTTTGAATTTTTTTTTCCAAAAATATAATAACTTGAATTAGCATAAGCATGAAGTATAGATGGAAAACAAAAATATTTTTAGATATAAAATTATTTATTTGAAATTTTCAATAAACAAGAATAATTAGAATATATCCAAAGAACTTATTTACATATTTTTATCATATCTTTTCTATTAAACTTATTTTACTTACATGAATCACAACAAATTATTTGAGGCAGTTGAATAATTATCATCTAATAATAATAATGATATAAAATTATTCTACCAAACTATTGTCATAACATGATATATGTATATTCAAATTGAGGGTATAAATGTTTATTTAGATAATTAAGCATTTGAACTTATCCAAAAAATCCACTTAAAATTAAATTATACTTTGGCATAAAAAAACATAATTTTCCCACAACACGATTGAATAAAATGTAATATTTTTTTTATAATCCATTAATAATGCAATTGAATAACCTCTATAAATTTTTAAAACACTGTGCCCCTTCCATAATAAACTATAAAAAAATTAATTTATAAAAACACTTAAATTCAGGGTTAATAAAATGTTTTTCATATAAATAATAACTGGGGACAATACAAGTAACAAGGTACTAATTACCCTATATTTAGAGAGCATAAACATGAATGAAAATAATAATACAATGATAAAAGGTAAATATAAAACAAAATTAAGTTTGTTTAACATAATGAAATAAAACAAAATATTTTTTGACAAGAAGTATAATAAATATATAATACACTTCATTTTCAGTCAACCATTCTAGACGACATCAGTAAAGTTTATTGATTTAATAACAACCTAATAAACCAATAGGTTATAAACGATTTAAAAATACAGTAGTTCATATAATATTAAGACACAAACATTTCTGTCAAATATTAGATCTTGTGCGAGACTGCAAAGCAATTTCTGAAGGTGATTTTCCCTTAGTTTCAGGAAGAAAGAATCTGAAACGATCAAATATAATTTTTATTTAAACATAATAAAATTAATTGAATCGTTTATAAATGTACTCACGTGACAAAAGCACATAATAATCCAGTCGATAAAGCAAATAACAGGAACGAATATGGACCAATAGCCGATTGTAAGGATGGGAAAGTCATTCCGACTAAAAAGTTTCCCCCCCAATTGCAAAGTGAACCTAAAGCCATGGCAGCAGGACGCGGCCCAACTTCAAATAGTTCTGAAATTTTTTCCAACAAATAAGAATCGTACGAGTCCTGACTTCTATCATAATTATTCAAATCATGCATATAATGAAATATACATTAATTCAATCCATATAAAAAACTTCCAAATCTCGTATCCTATTTTTACGATACTAAATTATAGTAAATCAACTGAGTTTCATGATTTGAAATCCAAAATAAATACAAATCTGAAAGCATACCTGATGCTATAAAATAAGGTATTGGACCCAAACCGAGTTGGTAGAAAAGAACATACAAGCATATAACCGCGATACATAATTTAGGCATCCATTGTACGCTATCCTACAAATCATTAAAATTAAAATATAAAATAAATGTGCACTATTGAAAAATACCATGCAAAGGAATATCACTAACTATGAGAACTATTGTCACACACGACGCTATAAGACATAATGTAGCAGCGGCAGTGGAAAATATTGCTAGTGGTCTGCGTCCACAACGAGCCATAAGAAATATAGATAAAACTGCCATAACACTATTTATGGCACCCGCACCAATTGTAGCCAATTCGGCTTCAGATTCGCTCAAATTTGCTTTAATGAATATTGAATTAGAATAATAAAATATCTGAAAATGTTCAAATGAAATGAATAACAAGTCAATTTATATTTCAAAAAGAAAATTTAGATTTTTTTTTTTACCGCATTGATTCCGGAAGTCTGTTGCCCAGCTTGCATAAAACAAACCAAAAGCAGAATAATGCGCATTTCAGATGAACGTATCACTTGCAACAAGCCCCATTTTTCTCCAGTATTGTTAGCGTCCTCGCTTTCGGCACGCAATTCTAATATCTCATTAGATAATTCATCAGGTTGCTTCTTATTTATACGGCACAAAGCTAATTACAATCATCAAATAAATTATTTTCATTCCATAATAATATTATATAATAATAATATAATAAGTCCCTCACATTTTATCGCTGCATCATAGTCTTTTTTTGTAGCTATGAGATATTTAGGACTTTCGGGTAAAATTAATATAAATGGAGTGAATATAATCACTAAAATACCATATATTCCTAACAAATAATGCCAAATTTCAGGCTTTCCTGTAAATTAAGAGACATAAGAATCTGATCGAAATGCAATAAAAAGATGAACTAAATAAAATTACCTAAAATACTATTCAGACTCATAACTTGACCAACTAGAACACCAAATGTCACCCCCAGCGGACATAGGACACCCATCGGTCCCCTCAATTTGACGGGAGCTATTTCAATGAGGTACATAGGAACTATACTAGTTGTCAAGCCTGAAAAATTCAATAATCAAACAATTATAGTTGTGTAATATAAATTAAAGGTAAATTAGCTTTCACGAAAATGTCCAAATTGGAAATCATAGATTTAATTTTAAAATACCTCCAGCAAATCCAACAAGTAGACGTCCAATAAGTAACATTTCGACCGAATTGGCAGGATAACAAGATACAAAAAATATTGCACCTACTAACGCAAGAGCATTAGTGATATATATTCCTCCTTTTCTAGAAAAGAAACAAATAATTGAATTGAAACATCAATTTTTCTGACATTTTTAGTATATATAAACATATTTTATACCTTCCTACATTATCAGCTACTAAGGCACCGACAAAGGATCCAGTAACTCCACCTATTATAAAAATAGATACAACAGAAGACCATAATATATTGAGAGATGATTTAGTAAGCTCTACATCATAACGGGATAAAAAGCTATCATTACAAAATTGTTTTATAATCTAAAAAAAAAAAAGTATTAATATTTGAATACAAATAACATATTTGTATTTCGACTCACTTTAGCGGGTGTATTCACAACACCAATATTATATCCGACTGGAATACAAGATCCAATTGTGGTCGCGATTCCTGCAATCAGCAATATGCTAGTCCAAGAACCTGATGATCCATCGTGTTTTCTTTTTTCAAGAGAATTGTCCTATGAATAATTCAAGTGAATTCATTAAATGAATAAAGAAAAATATGATTCATTTGAATTATTGTGTTACCATGATTAGATTTAAAAAAATGTTTATTTGAATATATTAATGAGAACCATATGCAACATCAAAATAACAATTCAATCGTTAATTTTAAAAATTTGTATATAAATAAAATAATTTTAACCAAAATGAGAAATAAATATACACAGCAGAGTGAAAAGCAAACATAATTTCCCTAAATGAACAAGCAATAATATGACACTTATTAGTATTTAATTAAATTGAAAAACTATTAAAGGATATTGTATAATATTTTTTATATTTATATAAAAAAGACAGAACAACACTCTTATCGCGAGTAAAGAACTTTTAGAAATCGAACTGTTCAATTAATATGCATGATTTTGGTTGGCCAAGCAGTTTTGACTCTATAGTTGATACGTGTGTTCAAAAAAAGCAGAAACAGTGTTGTAGCCAATGATTAGTTGAACGCCAACAGAATCGTTATGAGTCAATCATTTAATAATATCGTTAGCAATGTTTAGCAAAAGAAATATAAGTTGACGACAATAATTAAAACAAAATGAATCATTTCAAAAATAGGTATATTTGGATTTTTAATAAAACATTTCATCATATCGTTTTATATAAAAAAATAATACATATTAAATTTATTTAGGTGTACCATTATTTTTAAATCGATAAAAATTAAAACTCGAGTGATCTTAACAAAATAAATACCATCATCGCACACTACAACCCTGTAAACACATGCTTCATTATTACAGCTAGCTACACAATCAAATTTATAAATGAATGTCACGATTCCTTATGAATACAAAGTGGTTGGTAAAAAATTGCGACAGAATTGATGATATTTTAGGAGCAATACGATTTAAGTGTTTTTGAAAACAGATTCTGTTAGTACAACAAGCTAATCTAATTGTAAGATTATGTCTCATTAAGTGATTTACGGAACTCACTGTTTCATCACGGTTCCGTTCTATTTTTTTAGTATACACAGAAAAATTACAAATGAGTGTTCGTATTAAGTTATTTAAATGAAAAAATCTTTCATGAAATTCAGAGGTATGTAATTTTTATGTTTGAATAATTAAAAACTGTTGTATGAAATAATTAATTTAATTTTACATTTAATAGAACCTAATTATCATTCGATAACTATATTATTACGAATTTGATAATAATATATGTAATTCGATAATTTACGACCGTATTTTCATATAAATTACATTCATATTACAAATAATAAAAAAATTATTGAATATTTTTACTTTTAATTAATAAATTAAGAAAAAAATACTTTAAACCTCTGAAAAAAAACTAATTGTAAGTTTGTCATAAAAATTCTTATTGAATCAATTTAATCGATGATTCAAATACAAAATGAATAAGTTCTCATCGATGTAGAATAAAAACTGGTTAAAGCAATAAAATAGCATTTGCAGGTGGAAATTTATTCAATGTTAAGCTATATTGTATGGTCAACAGATGATTATGCACATAAAGTTTTTCTAAGGTTCAATGTGGATTATTTTTTTTGAATTTTGTGAACATAGAAATACTCAGCTCATAAATTACGATTAACGGCTATTAATCATTATCACTGAGATATTATATTAACAGCATAATAATTTACATGATTATTAGCTCTATTACAAAATAATTACTTTTACTCAAACAATAGCATACAAGCAAATATACAGATGTTCTTTTTCATTTATTTTTAAAAACTAATGCTACTTTTATTTAAAACAAGTACATAATATAATACATTCCACTATAATCAAATAAAATTCCAGATATAATGGATATCACAATAATTATCTACATATGTAAAACGATATTCCTGAAAACACATCCACTATAAATGGGAATATAGAACAAAATACGAATATAAACCAAAACCATCCACATTGCCAAGAATCCAAAATAAAATAAGCTAATATTATCGAAGCCAAGCCATGACATCCAGTAGCTGAATAATTATGTTAAGGAATAAATTAGATAAAGTGATAAGCAATTAAAAATATATACAAAACCAAAATGTTATATATATTAAACGTAGAATAATTGTCATTATAAATACTTTTTAAATTCCTACTGTGGTAGTTTTTTTGTGAACAAGTGGATAAATCAACATAATCAAATTTAATAATCTTTAATCTCAGATATAATAATTATTTACTCTCAATTATCACAAAGAACAAAAAATATAACCACTATAGGAACTAAAAAATATATTACTAAAAACATTATTTTGAATTCAACTCAACTTTATCAGTTTCATAGCCATTATAATTTAACACTATAAAATTAGCAATTTTATAACTGATAAAGATGAATTTTTGATTAACTGACATACATATGTACATACTTTTAAAATATTTTATTAATTCTAATTGTTATTATGATGCAATGGTTAATTAATCAAAATAACAACATTCAGGGAATGGGTTAATTGTTTTTTTTTAGGATACAGACAAGCGCAGTCGTTGAAGAAAACATGGTTATACCACTTAAAAATGATATTAATTCAAGACAGATGAGAGCAATGGATGCACCGTAACCGCCTACTAACCTGAAATAAGTGTCATCTGTGTTAGTAAAATTATTACGCTATAAAATCTAAACTAGCGATTAGTGGACGAATTAAAATTGTATTGCAATTTATTGAACAATTTACAATGTATTGCTGAATGAAAGCTTCAATAATTTTCAATCTTTTTTACTTATGTTTCTAATCTTTCATCCGTTTAAATTTAATATATTGTTTAATTTATAATTCGGTTTCTTTCTTCTTATGAATTATAAAAAGTTTGAAGAAAAATGTTATTTCAAGTATTTTATGCTGATTTTTAAGTTTTCTAAGTATTATCAACTTAATGATATCATTTTTCTTCAAATTTTTTATTTTTTATAATTCATAAAATAGAATATACACTTCAGCAGACAAGCTCGTAAATTTTAAATATTTTTGTGAGACATTTATATTGCTTCAGTTTTATAATAAAAAAATTTATCATTAATCAAAATGATAAACGGTCACATTGTCTCAGTACTAATATTTATGAAACAATAAAGTATATAAAGGTAAAACAAATACGATGTTTCCAGATTAAGAAATCATGTACATGATGAAAGATAAGATTCAAATATACGAAAATCGTCAGTTGTACAAATTTTTGATGTTTGAACGAACAGATTGTATCAACATTAACCAAATTTTATTCCAAAAAAACTACAATATACATACTCAAATAAAACATCCTTTTCATATTAGATAAGCGCTGATATTTTAGCACGTGGGTGAACATGATAAAGGTTACTAGTAGGCAAATTGTATCAAAATGACGGAAAGTTACATTAATTTTTGAACTTACTGCTTCTGGTAAGATTTTAAATGTTCCTGATGAAACTCCGTTGGCAAACAGTGCCGCGTGCTCTGTTCGCTCTCCCATAGTAAAGTTATAACGACACAAAGATGTCCAACGAGAGTGAGAAAACGGGCCGGAATCAACCGCCCCTGCATGCCAACCTATTAAATAAATATAAAACACGTGATGCGACGAAGAACATGTGATTTATAGTTGGGAAATTGTGATGTTTACGTAATTTGATTATTTACAAATAGAAAACGGAATGCATTTGATAACGGTTTGTTGAATATTTTATAATTGTTCGTTTATGAAAATCCATATAAAACATTTGTTTTGCACAATAGAGTTTGATATTCATATTATTTGCATAGAAATGGCGAATTGATGATTGAAAAATTGTCAAATTAAAAATGTTAGGCAAAAAGTTTATGAACAAAATGGTTTATTTTTTTTGGATTATACAATTGCAATTATTTTGTGTAAAAAAAACGAAGAAGAACAATGAGGAATTTTTTTCAATTTTATAAGCATTGAATTCAAAGTTTATTTTAATTAAAATTTAGTGTTTTATGAAATTAAATGTTATTTTGACATATAAAATTAAGATAAATGAATGATTTTCGAAAAAGAAATTATTCATATTTGATCTAAAAATTATTCATAATTCATAACCCAACTTTTTGATGGACTTTCAAATATAAACCTTGAAAAACGTTCAACTGAAATTTTTTGGTTATAAATGAAAGTATTGATGATTCAAATACTTTCAATAAAATAAAGTAAATTTTTAATTGTAAAATTAAAATAAAAAGTACAAGTAATCCAAATATGAAAGGACCTGAACAAAGTTGATGCTTCTGAGAACAACGCACGTATGTCAGTTACTTGACAACCGCAATGCCACAACAGAAAAGTTGCAACACTCAAAAAATGTCAGTATTGCCAGCATTGATAAGTGCGTGAAACTGCATATTTCTCAACTAGGTAGTGCACATATCTATTTATAATTGTAGAAATCCTTGAATTGTAATGTTCTGTTCTGACAGTAAGAATTATGAACTCTCTCTCACAATTAGTTTCTACTGTGAGAGAAAATATTGATATTGATGATTGATAAAATCATTTGAACGTCGTGCTTATCAGTACAGGTCATCTCAAATACATTAAAATCAAATACGGTTAATTCAGCGAAAGCTGGAATAGCTATTTGGCAAGTGGCAACCGACTAGGGACGAACGAATAGTTAATTATTGGGAACAATTTAAACGTGCATTAATAAAAAATAATCGTGCATTAAACCTTCCTCGTACGGAACATAAAAAAAAGGTTGAAAAACAAACGTTAGTCCGAAGCCGGGTACTTTGAGACCCCATTATATTTTTCATATTAAAGAATTTATTCGCAACAAACCGAATTCAAACAAAATCGACATCGATTCAAAAATGGACCAAATTGTTAAAATGTATAACGTTCTGTCGTTCTGTTCATACGTAAACAAATGTAAGCATTGACACTTTGACAGTTGACAGTTTTATTGTTTTGCTTATAGAGAAAGGCAACGTTGCCACCTATTGTCACTTTAATGCACAAACTATTCATTCTATTGCACATTTCATATTTTTTTAATGCTTACATTATATTGCACAATTTTTTTTTCTATTGCACAATAGCTTGCTTCGTGCGAGCTTGCTTCCTGTGAGTTTACTTCGTATGCGTTTACTTCGTGTGAGCTTGCTTCCTGTGAGCTTGCCTCATTTGAGCTTGCTTAGTGTGAGCTCGCTTCGTGTGAGTTTGCTTCCTGTGAGTTTACTTCGTGTGCGTTTGCTTCGTGTGAGTTAGCTTCTGAGAACCTATTTTTCTAATGCACAAATGATTCGTTTTAAGGCGCAATTTGTTTATTTTTAATGCACAATTAAATCGCACCCTTAATTATTCAAATCTCATCATCATCATTAGCAGCCTATAAGTTATCCACTGCAGGACAAGGCCTTACCAGACAAATGCGGCAGTCTAGGCTATACCTCACCGCGCTAGCCCAAGTCGTATTTCGGTGAGGGACATGTACCATAAGAACCAGTCCACCCATGCCAGCAAAGGAGGTTCTCAGACCAACGATACGCGTGTCTATGTGCTAGACTCTGTGGTCGCTGTCTTCTAAGCGGATCGCAATGACCACCAGCGGGACAGACGAGTTAGAGACTAAGCAGACTGCGCCCTCGCTGTCCACTTTACGATCGTAATGATCACCAGTTTGATAGACGAGGCGAGACCGTTGGTCCTACATGGTTCAGACCTCGGTAGAACACACGTCATTGGTCTTTACCATTACCAAAAAGTTTTTTTTGTTAATTAATTAAATGATCATGCAAGTTATTCTTTTTGGTTTTTTCATGCCTTCATCTCGTTAGGTGTATCTCTGTATATTGTTCGGAAGTGAGTTAGATATTGTTAGTTGATTAATATTTATGTCTCAGTTGTTTCAATTTAGACTAATTACAAGAGCATGCGGTTAATTTTTTAATTAGTATGACATAGGGCATGACATTAACCAAATATGTTAATAGATATTAGTTAATTAAAATAAGTCAGGATATCTATAATTTTAGTCGGATTCACAGTTGGTCCATTATTTATGGGTTATGTGTTAGGTGTTACTATAATAGAATCATGGTAGCGTAATTACTCTAGTCCTATGATGGTTAGTATTATATTGTATAATTGTTAGGGATTATAAAATAATTGAGTTAGTATGCAATATACACCTAAAGACAAAAAAAAGTTCCGGGTCCCTAATACGCACCTTTAATGTTCCGTTTAGTCACTAATTTACGACGAAATTTTTCAAGGTTCATAAATTTACGA
The DNA here is from genome assembly GCA_009617725.1 of Hydropsyche tenuis. Lineage (NCBI taxonomy): Eukaryota > Metazoa > Arthropoda > Insecta > Trichoptera > Hydropsychidae > Hydropsyche > Hydropsyche tenuis. The sequence continues at coordinate 770,499 of VTON01000056.1, read as the reverse complement.
AGCTAGACAACTGATCTTTCATTTAACATTAAAAAAAAAAAAAAGACAAATATGTCGGGAACCTTCGACCACAAGGGATGAAAGGCATCCGTATCGAATTACAATGATGATACAAAAAAGCGTGAAATGTCCATGATTTATTAATGTGACGGTTTTTTTTGCATGTTTCAGAATTATAGACTCTTGTTTATATTATGGTTTAAGAATTTAGTAAATAAAACAAAAAAAAAGTGTTAAATCTATTTAATATTTGGTATTACCACCCTTATTTTTAATTATTTCTAATATTCTATTTGGAATTGATTTATACAAATTATTAATAATATCTTCATTTATTTCATTACTCCAAATCTCTTCGATGTTTTTTTTCAATTGGAAAATATTTTTCGACTGTTTTTTCTAGCTAATTTCGTCTTTATAATGGCCCACAAATGCTCGATGGGATTGAGGTCCGGACTGTTCCCAGGCCATTTTAAAGACGAAATTCCGATTTTGTCCTTGTATTTTGTAATTTGTAATTAAAATATAGTATCAGGAATCGCTTTATAAAAATATAAAAAAATAATAATAAGGATTTATCAAACGGCTTGAGCTCGATGACAAGGCGCAGAGTCGTTTTGAAAATCGGGTGATCGGTATATTGAGTAATATCCTCAATTGCCGGCAAAACGTTTTCTTTATGATTTTTTTTTTTTATTTTTTTTTTGCATTCACTGTATCTTCGACAATTATTTAAGGCCCCAAACCGAACGCGTCATGCAGCCCCATATCATCACCGAAGGGGAAAACTTCACCGTCGGTGTGACACAATGCGCGTGGAATCTTTCACCAGACTTTCGACGCACACATCTCTGTCCATCCCGAGCAAATAAATTAATCTTTGATTCATCTGAATAGATTACACTCCTCCAGTCATTTAAAGACCAGTTTTGATATTCTTTGGCCCACTCTAATCGAGTTTTCCTCATTTTAGGGGTCAATAGAGGTTTTTTCGCCGATCGTCTTGATCGGAATCCATATTCTTGGAGCCTCCTATGTACTGTTTTGCTCGAAATTTTTTACTTCACTGGTTGACGCAAATTCCTGATAAATTTCTTGTGAAGTTTGAAATCGATCCTTCATCAAAATATTTTTTTAATCGACGGTCATCGCGAGCAGTTGTCGATCTTCCTCTTCCGCTTCCTTTTTTCGCTCTAAAGAGCCACTTTCTCTGAATTTCCTGACAAAATTACTCACAGCACGTGAAGAATATCCAACTCTTCTAGAAATTTCTGCGAAAGATTTTTTTCTTCAACAAAACGACGATTTTCGATTTTGTCGCAACGGACATTTGTTTTGTTCTTTCCATAGTTCACTGGACGTTTACACGAAGACGGTTGGCAAAACACCGCCGGGATTTCAAAAATAACGATAGTTGTTCACATGTGTGAATATTGTATTTCCTCATAATACAAAAAAAAAAGGTCAAAAATCGGAGCATATTTCTAGGAAAAAAATTGGTTTGAATGCAACGCATCGGGACCGGAACTTTTTTTTGTCTTTAGGTGTACTATTCTGCTATGGGATATAGTAGTGATAAAAGGGCTTATAAATAAAATAATATTGGTGACACTTTTACAGGATAAGGGTCACATTAAGGTATTATTTTGAATTGGGCACCTACACAAGTTCACCTGAAAGATACGATTATAGTAAACTGGCGAATGGTTGATCGTGAATTAAAGAAAAGGCGGTCGCTATTTATTCGTAACGTCAGCATCGTCGTGTATATTACGTATAACAATTTAATGATGAATTATTACTATTATAATAATAATTATTATTATTATTATTATTATTAATATTATTATTATTATTATTATTATTATTAACTAAATGATCATGCAAGTTATTTATTGTTAGTCAGTTAATATTCATCACCAAAGAAAAGCTTTTAAGTTTGCTAAATGAAAATATGTTATGGTACAATCGCAATTTTATGAGTCCAGGAGTGTATTTCTCGTAAAACCATTCCACATTCGTTTGTTTTGTGCAACTATTGTCAATATCCTTATTTATACCAGAACTTGCCAACGAGGATGGTCTAGCGCAGGCTTGCCCAAAGAGCCTGATCTGCGCATCGTTGGTGCGCAGATCTTTGATGCGCCGGCGCGCCGGCCGCCTTTCGCGCAAGCGCCGGTGTTGCGCGCGGGTGGCTGTCGGGGAGAAACTAGTAAAATTTAGAGATGTACGGAGCGCCCTTCGACTAAAACGGTCGGTTTTATAAAATGACGAAAAACAAAAAAATTGATTTTAAATGTGTTCTCTCAATCTATTTATTTAATGGATAGATTAATAAATATGCGTGTAGCTTACGAGCGAATAGATGTACGTTTAATAAAAATCGACAACGAGATAAAGATGAAGTAATTAATACTAATTTGAATTTCAATTTGACATAAAATCATAAAAATTGGAAAAATATTGAATGGTTACCGCCCTTCGGAGGCTGAAGTGATCCAGGACACTAATTGTAAGATACACATTATTCACCCGCGAAACGAGATACATGCACTACGATTAATAACGCGTCGAATAAAACCCGTGAGCAGGATTATAGCAGGTCACAGTAAATTTGATATTATCAGGAGGCATCGCGTTGAGGCACGTGTGTTCATGAAATCACATTTCCAAGTAAAAACGGACGCGTATAAACGGAGGGAAAAGCCCGAGCGGATGCAAAAAAGGGGTTTTTGAGCGTTTCTAGGAATTATTATTAACACTCGCACAGATGTTATCAACATAAAATAGACGCACGCGGTCGGATTAAATCGCGGTCACGATCAATTGAGGGAAAGCTACAATAAAAACTGGTGATAGAAGGTTAAGGTTGATGAAAGGAGGGCCGGAACTGATTGAAAACAGGAGACAATAACAACGGTGTTGCCACGGTGGCTGTCGGGGAGAAACTCAAATCTCATAGAAGTGGTAAAAAAACAAACCCATGACTCGTTTTACACGGTTCTGAAATATGTAACACAAAAAAAGAGAACCAGTTCTTTTACATTGATTTTTCACTTTAACACAATAAAAATAAAAATATTACTATGCCACAATGTTAAGATCGAAGCACGTCAAAATACAATTGTATTATACATATAGTTATTAAATGAAAAATTTCGATATTTTTTGATGATTTCACGTGACGAAGTTTTTCCACATTACATACACATTTTTATAAAGTAAGTAAGTCTTTTCGCGGCGGCGTGCCCTTTTGCGGCGGTGGCTATTTTTAGACGGGCGCGCTTGCTGGCACGGCCGGTAGATGGCCTTCGGTTGTGTTGTTGTGTTGCGGGGCCCGCTTCGTCGATGTGGGACCACCCAAGGCGTTCTGATGCATTTCGGGCGCCAGATTTAAAATTATTACGTTACAATATGTAATTACATATTTTCTATATTTTTAACATTTGAAAATTTGAAAAAAAAAATGGTAACATAGCTTTTCATATTTTACGATAATTAATTTTGAAAATGGATTGTAGGCGAAAAAAAAGCGTACATATTTCAGGTCAAATTGGATATTTTAATAATATAATATGTACGTACATAATACTGTATACATTTGAATATACGTAATTAAAATTTTCATCTTACATTGTTATAATTTTTTGCCATTGTTTAAAATTTCCAAACATATACAAGACATTTACATATACAAAACTGGTATAACATCAAAATAATTGTTTTTTACAATCAACATATAAAAAATACCAGATTTTGATAACTTTTAAATTATAATATAATGCTACAATAGTGCTTGTTGGCGCAAGAAATGTGCAAGAAAAGGATTATTATGAATAAAACAATGTTCGACTGGTACACAATTGCCATAAAAACTTCTTGCATAATTGATTTTGCAAAAACAACCAAACTTGCATTGCGTATTTGTGGAAATTTTGAATAAATTTGTACATTCAGTATCTGTGATTTTACAATCAAACACTTCATTGTATCCTACACAGGCTTCTGAAAATGTATTATTTTTATGAAATCTATTAAATATTATATAATAAAATTAACATTAATGAAAAACTTACGAGGACAAAACCCATATAAAATACATTGACCTCTAGCATCTCTGACAAACCCTGGAGCACAAGGGCAACGATTTTCAGAAGTATACACAGGGTTTGCACCATCAAAACAAGTCTTTTCACAATGAACTCCTATTGATGGAACTTCATTTATGCTACAATTTGGTGTGTGTAAATCTGAAATCGATAAAAAAATAATGAATATTCTTAATACACAGTCATGTAATATTTTAAAAACTTACAAATAGCACACTTTTGTGGACTTATACAATTGCCATAAAGGTTTCTTACGTATCCCGTCTTACAAAAGCATCCACTCACACAGTTTGTAGAACATGTATAATTTAAATTGTAGTTACAACATGATTTGGGACAACCAGAACCACAAGATAAAAACTCTTCGTTCGGTAATTCACAATCTATTGCGACGCCTAGAAATGATAAAAAGATGAATAAATAATCTAATTATTATTATTTTATTAATGTTCATATGCTTACATTTCGTTAAAATTGTTGAAAATAAGAAAATTTTCAACAGCGAAAGAGTTACCACCATCATGATTAACAGCTAACAACTATTATAGATTCATAAACTACTCAAAAAAATTTCACAGTGGGTATCCATTATTTTTTTAAATGGTGAGACATATATGAAATCAATGCAAATATAATTCATGTTCAAAAGAATATTATTTTATCGAACCAAATAAAATATAATGATAGTATATAAAAATAAAACTTTTGAGAAATGTATGTAAATATAAATTATGGCCCATCAATAAAGTTTTCAATAAAATGTAATGAAACACTTAAGAAAATCAAAACATTGATGATTAATTGTTAGTTATTTTAAATCTTTTCAAATAATTTAGTGCATGAATTGGTATTAATTATATAAAAAATATATGGTCACCATAATTTTTTTTTATGAATATAAGAAATTTGTCAAATTTGTATTGAAGCACCGTTCAAAAGTCAAAGATTATATGCCTTGTAAAAAATATGAATGAAAACTGTGTGACTATTTTTCACATAGCCAGTTTATTATGCCATAAAATATTTCGAATACATGTAGCAAAAATATGAAATTACATATTCTAACAATTGTAAGACATATTGAAGTAACTTTATGGTACGAAGCATACTTCGTAAATACTTATTTTTTACTTATCATTAATATTTAAAGTACTTTTTAAATTTACTTCAAATGTTAGAAAACCAAAAAAAAAATCTACATACATACATATATAATTATTGAACATTGGTAATTATGGCTATTTCTCGGTAAGTTATTTAAAACACTACTATACAAATATTATAATGGAAAATTTCATTATATACGAGTTATTAATTATAATTTTACTATAGACCAGACTTGTCCAAAATTTCAGTATGCGGGGGAGCATTTACAAATTTCGAATCTCGAAATTTCAATTATTGTAAATTCAAAACGTAATAAGTATTAAAATATTGATAAAGTTATTTATTTCCGTTATAAAACTATTTCGATGAGTACATTTCGTAATAAATGCTGTTTGTTATGTTTATTTTTGTGTGAAAACTGGGGGCCACTTTGGCACCGTGGTGGTCCTTTGGACACAAGCCTGCTATAAACTATTTATTATCACGACACTTGATAATATATAGAAATGGAAATATTACAACATTTTTCGAACATTTGTTTTTCATAATAAACAATTTTTTTTAAATAGTATAATATTTTAGAATAAGATTCATAATTAATACACATGTTGATTGTATTAATGTATATATGAGTGATAAAAATATAGCTAATATATTGAGTAGTTCACAAAGTACATAAGTATAGTGAAGTTCCCTCAATTTAAAATTGCCACATTCATATTTTTAAAACACATCTCAAATTTAGAAAAATCATTCAGGACATGATGGAATGTATAACTATTTATTTTTCAATTCAAATATTGATTTTTTTTATCAGTCATTTGAATTTAAATTTTTAGTATAAGCCAGAGCTTTGAATCAGAACTGAACCGAAACCGAAAACCGGAATTTTTGCCAAAACGAAAACTGGAACTGAACTGGAAGAAAAATATCGGTTTACTTCGGTTCGGAAAATTTTAAATTCTTTTTACATACTCGTATATTATTTATTTCCAAAGATGCACAATTATACTTTCAAATATGTATGAGTGTAACTGAAAGTTTTATTTGATTTGGTTAAATTCGTTAAAAAAAAATTATTTACCCACTTAAGAATGCGTGAATTAGGCGTGACATATGTTTAAAAATTTTAATATGTACACTGAATAATTAATGCACTTAAAATGCAAGATTACTAATTGTAAGCTTAAAAATTTATTACTCGATACTGGACCGAAAACTGGAAACCGGAACCGAACCTACGAGTATATACATATGTATATATTTTTTTGTTGAACCGTAACCGAAAACTGAAACGAAAAAATTACGGTTCGAAGCCCTGGTATAAACGTACATACATATGTTATCAAAGTTTCCAATAAACCGAAATGTTTATTCAGGGACCAGAGTTTTCCAAGGAGGCAGGTCGAAAATTATTTTTATATTCCATAATATTAAATTTAAAAAAAAAATTATTCGAACCCCAAAATTTTTTTCCCTAAAAAAAAGATCAACGCTTTTTAAAATTATTCGACATTCCTCAAATTTATTCAAACCCTAAGTTTTTTAAAAATGATTCAAAACATAAATCTAGGGGGAAAACTGACCCCCCCCCCCCAAATGATGTCCCTGTGTTTATTTGTGCTTATTTAAAAGATACATAAGGAGGCAATGTGTTTCCTATAATTGTGGTAGTGGGTCTGGATCGAATTTCGTTCATTCCTAAAACATTGTCTTTGCTGTCCTGTCTAAATCTTTGATACAGACTGAAAATGCACAGCCAAATGTGAACTGGCAAAACTGAAAACATTCGATAGTGAAATTATCGTTATGAATTAAATGGAATGAAAATATACATTTTTATATCATATTTTTTTATAATATTATACATACACATTATACAAAATCCTAGCACTGCTATCAAAATTGCTAGGGAAATCGCTCCAGTAATTAAAAATCCCATAAATGCTACAAATATTCCTATGATAAATATAGAACAAAATAGTCCCTTCATTAATAACCATGGAAGCAACATTAAGTGATTGGCCTAAAACACAAAAATTCAGTATTTTTCTCAAAACATAATAATAAAATAGCAAAAATAAGTTGAAGGCAATGATAAAACCTTATTGGTCCCCCATAATAGTAAGACGTTTGTTATAATGTGGATAACATTGAATACGATTGCAACGATGATGATTACGTTTATTACTGAAATCAAATGATTATCGAAAACATATTTTTAATATTAATCCCAATTATAATTATATATAAAATCCATTAATTTCTTCAAGATTCCTTCATTGATCACCTTCAAGATTTGCTTCATTGATTAGCTGATGTCGAATATGTTCCACATAATATATTTTTTTTGGTACTATTTCATCAATATTTGCCAGCAAACCAAATCCTACTGCTATCCCTATTATTCCACTAACCTAACATAAAATAAAATATAGTATATATTTTAAAATATGTACTTTTGTGGATATGGATAACATTGTTATCAAGATACTGTTATTTATATATCATAGTCAAAAACCAATAATTATGGTCAATTCATTGGCTACAATTTATATGTTAAAATTAAATTACATTAAAAATGATCTAACCAAGCCAAACCACCCAACTATTACAGCACCAGTCCGCAATCCGAAACAACAACAAGATTTTAAAACCACCATTTTGTATTTCCTGGAAAAAAAATTGATTAAAATACTGATTTAATGAATTAAAAAATAATGATTTTTTAGTTGTTTCTTATTTTCATACTTGTTTTTATTAGTTGATGCTTGTTTGTTTGTTAGTAGTTGCTAACAAAAGAGCAAAAATGTAAACAGTTTAAACATATCGGATGCATCGATTCAAGTCGATATTTAAATTATGAAATTAATTCGTTTTGTCAAGTGAATAATTTAAAAAAATCTATTTTCATTAAAAAATTGGTAGCTAGTGCAAATCTAGAAAATATGTATGTATATCAAATAAATATTTGAGAAACATATTTATTTACACTTCTTTGTAGTGAGTCAGTGGTGTTCTGTTAATGGATGAGTACCTTTTCAGTATCTTTTGATATTCTCATAATTTACAATTAGTTACTTTATCTGTAGGTATATGCAGATGTTCAAAAAACTGTATATGTTATACATTTTATTGCAACACCGTGTAGAACTGTAGAGTATACATAATATTGTTGCTATTCTTATTATTTATTTTTTTATTATTAATTTATTAATGATTAATGAAATTGTAATTTATTTTTTTAATTAAACTTTTAGTCGTGCTAACATACAAGGCTTTTTTACAATAAAATAAAGACCGATTCAAAATCATGTTTCACTCATACTGGTACACCGACCGTCGACGACTGCTTCTTATTATTGTCACAAACAATCACAACACCGTTAAATAATAACAGCCGATAGTCTGAAATTGAAACCATTAAATTGTTTTATCAAATAAGAGATTTAACTCTCATTTTTTGGGTCGAATTATTAAATATGTGTTCATTTCAATACGATCGAATGCAGTACTACTCTTGCCATACCCGAGGCTTGAACCGTCATCATTATGATTAGTCTTTGCAATATGATCGAGGAGCTGTATATTGTATTTATGATGTACTGAAATCGGAAGTTTCAATATAAATTTTTTAATATTTACGAATTTTATAGGTTATTAGTGCTATTTGTATCTTATCCGTTTTGAATTTGCAAATTATTACGCACTTTATATTTTTTTGATGAAAACTAAATTTGGATTTTTGTTATTTTTGCGTAAAGTTTCAGTAATGTGTCTCATTGTTTATATTAATATTTTATTGTTGAAAATTTATTGAATAAAATCAATGGTTTCTAACCTGTCTATGTTGAAGTTGTTATCGGCAAGACAGCCAAAATATGATTGAATTTATTCCAATTGTACTGCTTGTATACGATTTGTTGCGAGTGTTGCCTTTTTTGTGCCTACTTTAAAATTATATATAAAAGTAGTGCGTTTAAAAAAAAATCAATTATATTTTGGTTATTGCGCTGATTACAATTAAATATTGGGTTATAGACCGATCTATACATACATCGCTCGAAGACCGAAAATTTCAAACCCCAGTGACGACCACGTAGACGCGTTCGCACTTAGCTGGCACTCATTTGACATTTGCAACGTCAGTTTGGCTTTGGAGTAAACTACGCTACGCTAAACGACGTGTTTACTTCCACTCTCCTTACAGAAAAAAACTGAACGTGGGGGTTGGGCCAAACGCCGCATTTCTCAGTCAGGGAAAACTAAGCGCACTTATTTAATGCCACATGTCTCAATCAAAAGTCTGAACGTATTTATTACTAAATGCGTGTTTAGGTTAGGTTAGGTTAGCGTTTTTTGCGTCACATTTACTGAACGTATTTTATTCAATCAGATATTCAGATCGAAAATATTTTATAAGTATCTATCGTTTTCGTTCGACGTAATGTAAGGTTATGCGCGATAAATGTCAAATGAGTGCCAGCTAACAATAAGTGCGAACGTCTACGTGGTCGTCACTGGGGTTTGAAATTTTCGGTCTTCGAGCGATGTATGTATAGATCGGTCTATAACCAAATATTGTATAAAGGATTAGAAAACAACGATTTTATTAAAAAAAATTTCAAAGAGACATAGAAATTTGTAAATTTCAATTTGAAAAAAAAAGTAGCGCCAGTGATTTATTTCATTATGCGGGTATCTAAATTATAAAATGTAAATGTATTATAAATAAATCGTTAATATAAAGAATTTGAATACATATTTCCGAATAAAAAAAAATCAAATACAATTTTAAATGTATATCGTATAGAAATATTTAAAAAAAATATTACGGCTGAACTTCTTGAAGTCTTTAAAAGTCAAAGATTGTGCAAAATACATATATGAATGAAAACTTCGTAACTTTTTTTTGTAGTCAGTTTATTATTCCATAAAATATTTCGATTACATATTTGTATTTATTTAAAACAAAATATAAAATTACATTTTCTAAAAACTCTAATTGTAAGTCATATTTTATATACTTAAAGGTAACTTTATGGCATGAAATATTATATATTATAACACTAAAGTAAAATCTATGTAGGTAATTTGTGAATGATTGCCAAGTTTTATATTACAAAATTATATTTATTGATAAACGATTCAAAGTATCAAATTGGAAAATTTTATTATATTTGAATTATTTATTGTGACTTTTATTGTAATATAGAGGCCATTTTTTATGATAATACATCTAATAATTAAATCCAAAATTAAGCAAAAATTATCAGTCATTCAAATTTGAATTTTCGGTATAATATAAATGCAATCAATCTTTCCAATAAATCGAAATTTTTATTTACACTCATTGAAAAGATACATATGGAGGCGATGTGTCTCCCATAATTGGGACAGTTGCTCTGAACCCAATTTCGTTCATTCTTTGAACATATTCTTTGCTGTCCTGTTTAAATCTTTGATACAGACTGAAAATGCACAGCCAGATGTAAATTGGCAAAGCTGAAAATATTCAATAACAAAATTATGATAGAATCATGAATCAAGTGGCATGAAAATGTCAATTTTTAAATCATATTTCTTTTACATACCCATTATACTACATCCTAATAGTAGTAACAGAAATGCATAGGGAATTTCTCCAATGACTAAAAGTATTATGAAGATTATAAATACTCCAATGCTAAGTATAGAATAATATATACCGTTCATTATTAACCATGGAAGCAACATTAAGTGATTGACCTAAAACACAAAGCAATTCAGTATATTTCTCAAAACATGATAATGAAAATAGCAAAAATGAGTTGACGACAATAACAAAACCTTATTGGTCCCCCATAATAGTGAGACGTCTATCATAATGTTGATAACTTGGAATACGATTGCAATGGTAATTATTATTTTTGACACTGAAATCAAATGATTATTGAAATCATATTTTTGGTATTAATTCCAATTAAAATTATCTGCCAAATCCATTGATTTTACCTTCAATAGTTGTATCATCGATTTGCTCATGTGGAATATTATTCACAGAATATAAAGTTTTCGGTACAATTTCATCAATATGTGCCAGCAACCCAAATGCTGTTGCTATCCATATTATTTCACCAACCTAATATAAAGTAAAATATAGTATACATTTAAAAATATCCTCTTTTGTGGATATGGATAATATTTTGATCAAGATACTATTATAAATACGTTAAAATTAAATAAATGCGAATTAAATTAAATTAAAAATGATCTAACCAAGCCAAACCACCCGACTATTACAGCACCAGTTCGCAATCCGAAACAACAACAAGATTTCAAAACCACCATTTTGAATTTCCTAAAAAAAAAAAAAAAAATGATTGTTTCAGTTTTTTTATACTTTTTTCGTTAATTGTTTACAAACAAGCAATAATGTAAACTTGGTTTAAATTTATCGAATGTATCGATTCGAGTCGATCAATGAAGTTAAGTGACAAGTAGCGTGGTTGATATGGATGTAATCGTGTACCATTAACTTGAAACTATTTAGCGAGGAATGGCTGAGGAGTTTTTTTTCGGCTATTTTCCTCATTATAAACTTCAAAAATATGTGTATGTTGACAAGGAAAATCTTTCTAGCTTCGTATGTATAATATTTATGATATAAAATATATAATGTCATTATCGTCATCATCATTATCAACCGTAAAACATCCACTACAATCTACGAGACAAGGTCTCATCTCATCGACTAGTGTTGACAATCTGGGCGGTACTTTATCACGTGTCACCGTGCTCGTCAGTCTACGGATGTCAAATTGACTGAAAATTTTATTTACCGTTAATTCGGTTTTTTTCTAATTACCGGTTAACCGGTAAGTTAAATTTTGGAAATAAAACGGAAAAAATAAAGAAAAACCGAAAAAACCGTAAATGCAAAAATACTTTTTCAAAAAAAACGTACATTTACAAAAACGGACTTTTCCAAAAATTTCGAAAAAGTTTTTCTAAAAACAAAAATAACAATGTTCTCCACATATCAAAAATATGTTTTTGAACTTTGAAGTGTAAACAAAAATAGGTTTTTAAACTTTACTAACTAATATATATATTGTCAGTAATAATATATGTATATGTATATATTAGTTATAGTTAGTAATAATTTCTTACACATTGCGATCTGAGAATTATTAGTATCAGCAATTATCTTACTGATGCATCGTCATTTTCGCAATTGAAAGATAATTCAAATACGTTTAAATGGTGAAAAAATTAAATGAATGACATTAGAACATGACATGACATGACATTAGAAAATGACTCGAAGAAAAAGTTTTTCTGAAAAATAAAACGAAACATTAGAACATTTTTAACAGCAATTAGAAAGTAACTTTCAAGGAGTTTGTATGCTAAAAAAAAGGTTTTATATACTGACTAGACTACAATTTTTTATATAACTTACCTGATCAATGGGAATCGATGCGTTCAATAAAGCTAAACCATTGATATTTTAAGAATAAATACTTCAAAAAAAAAAATTAAAACGATTTCCCGGATTTTCATTAAGTACGAAATTAGTTATAAATAAAGCTAAAATTTTATTCAGGCTAATTGAAAATTAAACGATTGTAAGGAAAAACAATTAAAAACAAAAATTGAAATATCAAATAAATAAATTTTACACGACTCAATATTTTCGATATATTTTTTTTTAATTTGTATACGAAATTGAAATGTCGTTCATTTTTAAAATTGAGAAAAACATTGACAATGCATTATCGAGTAGAATAAAAATAAAAGTTTGTAAAACAGGTTGCAATGCAAAAATTTCTTGGAAATGGCATTGCAAAATTTATTTTGCCTTAGTTCGCATTGAATGCTCTAATAATATAAATAACAAGAAATTGATATCATCGTAATTTGAGCGCACACAAATCACATTGAATGCAATTGTTATTGTTATTGTAATTTTATTTATATTCTATAATAATTACTCAGGAAAAAAATGCAATCTACAAATACCTAGAATTGATAAATTCAAATTTAAAGAATCTTCAATATTTTATATAATTTAAATATCGATCTCTGCCTTTTAATATCATCAAAAGATTGAAAATGTTTTACTAGTAAGAAAAGATTTTTTTTTCACAAACTATATAGATTATTTTCTCGATAGTTTCATTGTCAGATCGCCACAAAAACACAAAAAATTATTTATACATATTTCATTATGTTCGAAAAAGGATTAGTTTAAAAATGGACAAATAATTCGAATATTCGATTGAGAGCTCTAGACTCGTGGTTTTAAAACAAATATGCAAACATGACTATGTATTGTTGATTTGAAAAAATAGATTTAAATATTTGATTCTTTAAAAGTCACCTTCCTTATAACTAAAATGACAATCACCCCCCTTTGAGAAGGATTGTCTTCTTTTTGGAAACATTATCCTTAAAAATTCTGTCCCACTTCGTTCTCCTCAAGGGAAAATTATCCTCCATTTTCTTGCTTTACGAAAATTGTATTTTTTTTAAATTAATTTAAAAGTAAAACAGGCAGAGTGCACTTTTGACATGAGGCAAAATTTAGTCAACATTGAACAACAGGTACCGATTGGTACAGTCAAGATCAGGACGTAGCGAGAAATTCCGGGCCTTGGGAAAAAAATTCGTGATTTTTTTCGTGTCCATGTTATAATAGTCCGAGCGTACGACCCGGCCGTCCGCATAAGTACATACAAATCTTCATTTTCATTGAGCTTTGGACGTTTGGTTTGCTTTCACACTTTAACATTTCATGATCGATGAAATCACGTGTAAAATTACTAACGATAACGAAAAACGCCAGAAACAACGTAGTCAATGTTTCAATAATGAAAAACTGTCAGGAACAACAGAAGTAAGTATTACTATCTCAACGCGTAACAACTGTCAAAATGGTACACCAATATATCTATATGCTCACCGTCACGACGTCCAAAAACCAAAACGTCATAAGCATTATACATGAGCCTTAAATCGTTGTACATAAAGCTCAATGAAAATGAAGATTTGTATGTACTTATGCGGACGGCCGGTCGTACTCTCAGACTATAACATCCACATTTTTCAAAACCCGACTTTCAGTGCCGAAGCTAATTGTAAGATAAATAATTATATGACTTCACAAAAACATAGTTGGGTCTTGGGTCTCTCTCTCTCTCTCTCTCTCAAAAACACCCTTTCGATTTTTTTATGTGAAACTGAGGGGAGGGGGTACAAATCCAATTCTTATAAAATCAAATATTTTAAACAAACATTTTCTTTTTCTAAAGTTTCTGACATCAATTTATATTTCGCCAATATTTTCTAGAACATTTTTCAAAAACTTTTAAAATCGGTTATGGACCCTCAAAATAGCCCAGGAATTTACCCCCTGTCCCCCCCTCTCAACATCCCTGGGTATATTTAATTATTAATTGCGCGTTTTAAATTTTTTTAGATATATTTATAATTCATTTCCGTTTTCTATTCCGATTAAACAAATGCATGCAATTATTACTCATCGTTATATTCTATAATATATAAAAAATTATCGCTGGTAAATTTTATTTTAAGCGAAACAATTTCTCGCAGAATCTTACAGGATGTTTTTATCACTCGTTTATCTTTTGGATGATTAAATGTACACAAAACACTCCGCTTGCAAATAATAGCAAGCATTTTCTATTTTGATCTCTACACGTGTTTGGTAAATAATGCGAGCGAGCGAGCGCCGATATTCGAGACGCCAACATTTATCGTAAAGTAACTCCATTCTCGGAAATAAGCTCAAAATTGTTTACTCAATTTATTTTTGATAAACACTCGTGTTTATCGAAAATAAATTTTATTTGTATATAATATTATTTATCTTATAAACCCCGCTATACAGTGATAATCGATGTACAATTTTTAATCTTTCCCCACTGATTGTGAAGTGGGACCCAAGTTTACCAAGTACATATGCGCACGTCCGTATCCAGGTTTTTTTTAGGGGGAAGGGGGGTTAAACATAACTTTGTATATGTAAACGATTCAAAACAATAAAAATATGCTGTTTTTTTTATTTAAAGTATTATATAATATAATGTGCGTAAAATCCAGACATTCAAATAATTGATTTAGATATATCATTCGATCGTGAGTTTCATAATTTAAGTAAAATCTGTTATTATTTTTGAAATTCTGAGAGGGTTAATTCAACGCATAATTTATGTAATATTCAGTCAGTAGATATTGAACAAACTATATTTTTTGAGAATATAGATCGTTGAAAGTAATTTATTGTAAGTTGAAGGTTGAAGATTGCAAAGTTAAGCAAACATTGCTGGCAAACAGTTCTGCTACAAACAGTCTTTATTCCCGTCCCCGTCTCACCCACCGCGGCCAGATCAGTGCTAGTTCAACGGTTCTGCTGAAAGTTCTCGTGATGATGTGGATTCTACATCATCACATTTTCCACATTGTGGAAAAATAATACAAAATAATTACAATGAAGATGACGATGATGATGAATTCCAATAACTAAACAAACTTATGTAATTTTCTAACGTAAATATAATATTCGTTGAAAAAAATTTCGATATCAAATATGACACTTTCGAAATTTACTTTTATCATTATGATAAAAAGTTTGTGAAAACTATTTTTTTTTCAAATTCTTAATATTTAATTCATAAGATTTTTACGGAGAAAGCACCCTTTTAGTAAAGTTGGAGTTACGCTGGTAGACGGCGACGGTAAAAGTGTAATCAGAGTATGCAATACAATATGCAATGGAATGTTCTGCTGACTAACTTCAGAACTCAATCAGTCAATATTAGTAAAATATCCTAAAATACCAAATATTCGATAATGATATAGATGCAAATATCCGCATCACCGCATCTTTTATTTTAAACAATTCGTCTTTGAAAGAAATAATCACGAGGTCCTTTTGGCCTCCATTTCGGAGCGATAACATTTTATGCATATTCCATACAGGAAAAGTTAAAATAAACGATTACGTTATGTGGTCAAGTTGATAATAATTTTTTAGTAGTGACAAACGGCAGACGAAATAACTAAAAATACTCCTTCGAATAAATTATCGGACGTCTGCGACATGCACCAAATTTGAATTAAAATACAAAAGGATAAATTTTAAAAATCAGATCAAAAAGAAAAAAACTCACAATTTGTCGCAACACCACCAACAAGCGCGTATCAACTGCAAGCAAGTAATGCGGTGTGCTTGCCACAACTCGCGGTGCAGTTAAGTGTTGCCATTTGATTGAATTTGCATTTCTGACACTCCTTCCTCGCAGTGCATTATAATGCTACGTTATGGCCACATTTTGCAATTTAAAATTGAAAAATAAATGAAAGTTGCGCCAATAAACTACGAGTATTTCATGTATATTCGGTTTAATATTAAGGTTATAGACGGATCTTTACATACATCTAGGGCTTCCAAAAAACCGCTAAAATTAAAAAGCCGGCTTTCGGCTTTTTTTTTTAAAAAGCCGACCGGGGCTTTAACTGGGATGAGTAAATTAAGTTTTTTTTTTTCGATGTTTTAATTTTTTATATTGAAAAAAAAATTGTAAAAACATATTATGTTGTGCAAAAAATAGCTGCATATATGTAAATTAAATTGAGATAGTTTTTGTTGATTTTTTTTTATAAAATAACCAAAAAATTTATTAAAATATTCTCACAAAAAATATATATATATTGTAATATTATATATTATATGAGTTTTCTCCCCGACAGCCACCGTGGCAACACCGTTGTTATTGTCTCCCGTTTACAATCAGTTCCGGCCCTCCTTTCATCAACCTTAACCTTCTATCACCAGTTTTTATTGTAGCCCTCCCTCAATTGATCGTGACCGCGATTTAATCCGACCGCGTGCGTCTATTCTATGTTGATAACATCTGTGCGAGTGTTAATAATATTTCCTAGAAACGCTCAAAAACCCCTTTTTTTTGCATCCGCCCGGGTTTTCCCTCCGTTTATACGCGTCCGTTTTTATAATACTTGGAAGTGTGATTTCATGAACACACGCGCCTCAACGCGATGCCTCTTGATAATATCAAATTTACTGTGATCTGCTATAATCCTGTACACGGGATTTATCCGACGCGTTATTAATCGTAGTGCATGTATCTCGTTTCGCGGGTGAATAATGTGTATCTTAGTGTCCTGGAACACTTCAGCCTCCGAAGGGCGGTAACCATTCAATATTTTTCCAATTTTTATGATTTTCTGTCAAATTTAAATTCAAATTAGTATTAATTACTTCATCTTTATCTCGTTGTCGATTTTGATTAAACTTGCATCTATTCGCTTGTAAGCTACACGCATATTTATTAATCTATCCATTAAATAAATAGATTGAGAGAACAAATTTAAAATCAATTTTTTTGTTTTTCGTCATTTATAAAATCGACCGTTTTAGTCGAAGGGCGCTCCGTACATCTCTAAATTTTACTAGTTTCTCCCCGACAGCCACCCGCGCGCAACACCGGCGCTTGCGCGAAGGGCGGCCGGCGCGGCGGCCGGCGTCCGTCGCGTCGGCGCATCAAACTCCCGCACGCCAACGATGCGCTAGATCAGGCTTGTCCAGAATTTCGGTTTGCGAGGACCACTTTGGCCAAAACACTGGACATTCAAGAACGTCGTCGATTTGCATTTTATTTATTTTTTATTTTTTTATGTATTTTTTTATTTAATTTAATTTAACGATAAAATACATATATTTTGATTAGAATGTACTTGAAAAAAAAAATGATTTTTGAATAATTCGAAGAATAATACAAATTTTTCTTCGAATTAGAATAAGATTCGTAAATTATTATGTATGAAAAGTGGGAGCCAGTCGCGCGAGCACTGGGGGCCAGCTTGGCACCGTAGTGGCCCTTTGGGCAAGCCTGCGCTAGACCATCCTCGTTGGCAAGTTCTGGTATAAATAAGGATATTGACAATAGTTGCACAAAATTAACGAATGACACGTTGATAAATTTGATGGGACGCTTACATGGTTAAAATAAAATTGCGATTGCACTATAACATATGTTCATTTAGCAAACTTAAAAACTTTTCTTTGGGGATGAATAATAACTGACTAACAATAAATAACTTGCATGATCATTTAGTTAATAATAATAATAATAATTATTATTATTATTATTATTATTATTATTATTATTATTATTATTATTATTATTATTATTATTATAATAATGCATCATTAAATTGTTATACGTAATATACACGACGATGCTGACGTTACGAATAAATAGCGACCGCCTTTTCTTTAATTCACGATCAACCATTCGCCAGTTTACTATAATCGTATTTTTCAGGTGAACTTGTGTAGGTGCCCAATCCAAAATAATACCTTAATGTGACCCTTATCCTGTAAAAATGTCACCAATATTATTTTATTTATAAGCCCTTTTATCACTACTATATCCCATAGCAGAATAGTATATTGCATACTAACTCTATTATTTTATAATCCCTAACAATTATACAATATAATACTAACCATCATAGGACTAGAGTAATTACGCTACCACGATTCTATTGTAATTGCCACATTATTCTAAAACAACTAATTTCAAGTAACGCAAAAGATTTAAGTAACGGAGAATACACAACAAAGTAAAATAATATAACTCAAATTAATTGCAATTTGGATTATTGTAAGATCATTTAATTTAATTGAATCAAATTGAAATTAATCGTTACATAATTAATAATCGACTAATAGTAACTGATTCATGTCGGAATGACGTGTAGATGTATGATGGGACGTTGACATGGATGAAGTAAAGTTGTGAATGTATTGCATGTTCATGTAGTTAACTTAAAACTTCTCTTTGATGATGAATAATAACCAACTAACAATGACTAACTTAATTTCAAATAACATACAGAGATGCACCTAGTGGCATTAACAAAGTAAGAAAGAGATTAACTTGCATGTCCATTTAGTTTTTTAAAAAAAATTCTTTGGTGATGGTGAAGACCAATGACGTGTGTTCTACCGAGGTCTGAACCATGTAGGACCAACGGTCTCGCCTCGTCTATCAAACTGGTGATCATTACGATCGCAAAGTGGGCAGCGAAGGCGCAGTCTGCTTAGTCTTTAACTCGTCTGTCCCGCTGGTGGTCATTGCGATCCGCTTAGAAGACAGCGACCACAGAGTCTAGCACAAAGACACGCGTATCGTTGGTCTGAGAACCTCCTTCGCTGGCATGGGCGGACCGGTTCTTATGGTACATGTCCCTCACCGAAATACGACTTGGGCTAGCGCGGTGAGGTATGGCCTAGACTGCCGCATTTGTCTGGTAAGGCCTTGTCCTGCAATAGATAACTAATAGGCTGCTAATGATGATGATGATGATATATTATATTTAGGAATACACAAACATTAATATTTTTTTATTTTATTAATATAGTAAATTGAAAAAAAATTTAAATGAAATACAATATAATAATCAAAAACAAATTTATTGATTTAAAAAACAATTGGATTATGATTATAATAACAAAGTTTCGTTTTTTTTATGCAAAGCACTTAATATCTCAAAGGGATTACGGTCCTTTTTTTTGTTCAAAGAAATATTATTTACTACTTCATACCTAAGAATGTTTGGATATACCCATTTCAATAGCTTAAATTTAGACGATGTACATTTTCCGTTTCGATGTAGAAATTTGAAAATCTTAATTATTAAAAAAAAAAACCGACTAACCGAGCCAAAAAAAACGGCTTTCGATTTTTTTTAAATCGGGAAAAAGCCGGCTTTTCGGCTCGGTTTTTAACCGGCCTGAAAGCCCTACATACATCGCTCGAAGACCGAAAATTTCAAACTCCTGTGACGTCATCGTTGACTCGTTCGCACTAGCTGGCAAATGTCACTCATTTGACATTTATCGCGCATAACCTTACATTACGTCGAACGAAAACAATTATTCACACGATTCAATAAGAAGACACCATGATTACCATTTATTATTAAGCGCGTGTTTTGGTTAGGTTGGATTAGCGTTTTTTGCGTCACATTTACTGAATGTATCTTATTCAATCAGGTATTCAGATCGAAAATATTTTATAAGTATCTATAAAACGGCCTATAAACGGTATCTATAAAGAGGCCTGTAGGACCCGAAGGTCAGTAGGCCCTACGGGCCTCTTTTCGTGGGCCCTTTGGGCCCACCTCTCCCTCTCGCCCCCACCTTACGCACAGGCTCACAATCAGTCTTGCGTTCGTCCCGTCGTTTTCGTAAAATTGTTTGATTTGTCCCGGTTGGCAAATATATTTTATCAGTAGTGTATTTTCTAAACGTTATTAATCGAGGGAAATTTTTTGAACGTAAAACAATTTTTTGTACCTACATACATATATAGGGGGGGTATGTATGTATGTACATAATTACATACATACATACGTACGTACATTCATTTTTATTTGTACAGAAGATTAATAATCTCATGAATTTGATGTAATATGAAAACAAAATAATAATCTTACCAAACCAAACCAGCCTATTATCATACCACCCGTCTTCAACCCGAAACAACAACACGAATTGGTGACCACCATTTAAAAATTCCTGAAAAATCAAATCATATAAATTTTATATATAATGTTTATAAATTTTATATATAATATTTATTATTATTATTTATTAATACAAAATTTCCTGTTCTATTAAAAACTAGACGATTCTGGTATCGATATGTAAGCATATATTATGAAATTAGTTTGTATTGTTGAAGTATTATATAATATAATGATTTCAATTTGGTTCGAAGAAAATAACACTGACATGAATAAACATTGGAATGTTAAAAAAGAAATTGTTTGTATAATAAATTGAATAAATCAATTTAAAATTCAGAAAAACCATATGTATGATGAAAATGTGTGGTTTTAATGTAAAAGCGGAATTAATTATGTGTTACACATTTATGAATTTACATATTATTATACGTATTTATTACGTAAGTTCAGTGCCAGAATTAGCTATAATGCAACCTAAACCTATAAGCCCGTTGCCTAGGGTTCCAGCCACTGGAGGCGCCAAAATTTATATCTATCTATCTATCAATACTATTACAAAACCGAAAGTTTGTCTGTCGGCCATGCTTTTCGGGGAATTAATTTTCGTCGTTTATAGAAATAATAAAAAGGTTGAAAAATAACTATAGCTCCAATATCGCCCAAATATCGCCAGATATCTTAAAAAATATTCTTACGTGGAACTGTGTACGTTTAAGCATTCAAAAATGCCCGGGGAAAAAAAACTCATAAAAAACGATTTTTTTCCGATTTTTAATTCATTGACGTCCATATTATTCTCCGTGTACCGGGGCGGTGACGTTTATTTATTTTTTCGAAGCGCCCGCTGTCCGCTGCTCACGATTTTTTTCAAATAATGATCATCGTCGTGAGTTTCTTACTCTACACGTATTTAGCCCTATCAAATGACCTTTATATTAATTTATCGTATTTTTTCCGACGCGAGAAGAGCATTTAGCCCACTGGCAGGCCGTATTTTCGTTTCGTTAACACCAAAAATTTTTTTTGAAAGATTTGTGTGGAACTGTCGAATGGCCGCAAAAACCAGGTGTATATGGAAATTAATAAAAGCTTGAAAAAGGTATTTATTGAATTATTTAATACGTCATACAATTCGATCGTGTCATTGTAGCCTATGATTTTTATTAAAAGGCGTCGATTCTCATACTTTCTTATAAAATTTTATTGACTTTTTTTTATTTCTATTTTTTCTAAATACGAATTCAAATGCATGAAATGTCAAAACGGGCGCATAACACGACCGATCACGGCCATCGACTAAAGCTTCCAATCCCGGCAGGTTTTGTCAGAACCGGGATTACGGTGCTGGAAATTTTCGATCCCGGGATCCCGGTGCTGAACCGGTTCCAGAATTTAAAATAAAAAAAAAAAACTATAATTTAATTTTATTAAAAATAATATGTATGTACATATAAAAAACAAGAAAAATATATTCCTTTATTTATATTTATTAAATTGTGAGTTGGTGAAATACTGCCGAATATTGTCGCTTTACAATGGTTGCGACATACTTTTATAAATTTAGACAAACAATAAAAGACATGTGATAAAGTGAGAAAGAATGTGTTGTCATTGGTTGTGGTACCTGGACTAGTCCATTATCCACATATAAAGGAACATCATGAGACAATGGGTGCTATATAGCGAGATTTATAGGTAGGAAGGGAAGGAGGGCCGAACTCAAATCCGCAAACGCACATCACCGGCCGTGCCGATCGCCGACGACCTCGTGCAATATTGTCACAATAATCGCGGCGCCACACTAACCCGTGCGGCGGTCGACAGAGCGAGAGAATTCGGAACCATTTATTGGAATCGTCTCATTAATGAGAGATTAAACTCTCATTTCTGAGTCAAATGGTTAAATACCCAATTTGAGACGATCGGGTAGTTGTTAAAAACGAAGACCACCCTGGCCATCCCCGTGGCTAGAAAGAATATATGCAATAATATCTATAAATGGGTTAGTTTCCGTGCTTGGTTGGTTACCGTCATCTAATAAAACAGCGGGACGAATCAATTTAATACGCTTTTTTGGTATTTCGTATGAAGCGAACACATTGTATGACGTAATTATAACTTGAAGAAATGGTTGAAAATACAATCTGCGTTGTCTCTACAATTTGTGTTTTACAATTATCAATTATTGATTATAAAATATAATGTTAGTCATGTTATAAGGTATATAACTCGTGCAAATTTAATATTTTACTTATTTTCGAAATAACAGATATCGTCAACCATTCCGAAATCATCATCATTGTCGACCGGTTTAGTGCCCACTGCAGGACAAGGTCTCCCCATCAAATATTGGGGGTCTAGGCTATATACCTTATCCGAGAGCCAACCTCGTAGCGATAAGGGACATGTACCATAAGATCCAATCCGCCCATGCCAACGGAAGAGGTTCTCAGACCCACGGTACGCAAGCCTATGTGCTAGTCTTTGTGGTCGCTGACTCTCCACTAAGCAAATCGCAATGATCACCCACGGGGCAGACGAGGTAAAGACTGAGCAGACTGCGTCCTCGCTGACCACTTTTGCGATCGCAATGACCACCAGTTTGTCAAACGAGGCAAGACCGTTGGTCCTACTTGGCTTCGACCTCCGTAAAACACACACGTCATCGGTCTTCGCCATTACCAAAGAAAGATTTTAACTAGGTGAACATGCAGTGTATTCTAATTGTACGACAAAGTTTAGTCCTGCAAACACCCCACCAAATGCATTACTGCGTTCTGTTCGTAAAAGAGTTAGTTGATATTAGACGGTTAGTAGAGTTAGTAAATAGTTAGTGATAAGATAGAATAAGTTATAATTTAACTATTTTATTCTAAATATTTTACTTTGATCGTACGCTACTTGTTATTTAGTCATTGAATGACATTTATAATGTATGTTAGTTGAAATTAGATAGTTATTTAAATTATGTCGTAGTTAACTATGATTATGAACAGATTTACAAGTTAGTTAGTTAATTAGATAGCAAGCATGTTAGTTTGAGACTAGTATTATCCCTTATTTTGTAGTAAAATTAAGAAGAATTAATTATTTATAGTAGGGCGATGGATTCTAATAGGAATTTCTTGAGGTTCAAAAACGTTCTAATTAAATGATTCTGTTATACGATATATATTTTCCTGTTGTGGAATTTGAATATGTTCGAAGAGGTTATAAGTAAATAAGGATACTAGGACTTAGTAGAGAGGGAATCTAATAACCGGTAGTTTGATTGAGCGGCCAGACAATCATATCCTAAGTACTACTACGAGGTAATTACCATATAAAGTTCATAAGAGAACATGCGTTGTTGGATCGTGTCAACGATATTCAGTTAGGTGACTAACGTGATACTGTGTCACCAACCCAGACATACATCATTGTCAATATCTCTCCCAATTTTCAAACATAATAATTTACGAATTTTGTTCCAATTCGAAGAAAAAAAAAAAAATTTTCTTTTTTTTTTATTATTTTCGAATTATTAAAAATCAATTTTTTTTTTTTCAAGTATGTACATTCTAATCAAAATATATGTATTTTATCATTAAATTAAAAGAAAAAAAAAAAAAAAAAAATGCAAATCGACGACGTTCGTGAATGTCCCGTGTTTTGGCCAAAGTGGCCCTCGCAAACCGAAATTCTGGACAAATCTGATCCAGCGCGGGAATTTGATCCGCCGACGCGCCGGCCGCCTTTCGCACAAGCGCCGGTGTTGCGCGCGGGTGGCTGTCGGGGAGAAACTAGTTAAATTCAGAGATGTACGGAGCGCCCTTTGACTAAAACGGACTATTTTATAAAATTACGAAAAACAAAAAATTGATTTTAAATGTGTTCTCTGAATCTATTTATTTAATGGATAGATTAATAAATATGCGTGTAGCTTACGAGCGAATAGATGTACGTTTAATAAAAAAAATCGACAACGAAATAAAGATGAAGTAATTAATACTAATTTGAATTTCAATTTGACAGAAAATTATAAAAAAATTGGAAAAAAATATTGAGTGGTTACCGCCCTTCGGAGGCTGAAGTGATCCAGGACACTAACAATAAGATACACATTATTCACCCGCGAAACGAGATACATGCACTACGATTAATAACGCGTCGAATAAATCCCGTGAACAGGATTATAGCAGATCACAGTTAATTTGATATTATTAAGAAGCATCGCGTTGAGGCACGTGTGTTCATGAAATCACATTTCCAAGTAAAAACGGACGCGTATAAACGAAGGGAAAAACCGGGCGGACGCAAAAAAAAAGGAGGTTTTTTTTTGAGCGTTTCTAGGAAATATTATTAGCACTCGCACAGATGTTATCAACATAAAATAGACGCACGCGGTCGGATTAATCGCGGTCGCGATTAATTGAAGGAGAGCTACAATTAGAACTGGTGATAGAAGGTTAAGGTTGATGAAAGGAGGGCCGGAACTGATTGGGAACGGGAGACAATAACAACGGTGTTGCCACGGTGGCTGTCGGGGAGAAACTCATTCCGAAATATTCATTTAATTTAATTAAAAAAAAAATAATTCCAGTACCGTAATCCGGTATTCAAAGTAATCTCAGCACCGGGATTACGGTGCCAGAAATGGCCGGGATTCCCGGAATTTCGGGTTCCGGGATCCCGGTATTGGAAGCCTTACCATCGACGATTTTCATTTTTTATCACGAGATGTCGTATATTTTTTTAGATTTCGTTCCAATAAATTATGTATAATAAAATATAATATAATAATAAATAGTTTCAAAACTGTTTTTTTTTTAAAAAACAGGATTACAGGATACAGGATTTTTTTCGATATAGATTTTTATTCAAAATTAGGGGGGGGGGGAAGTTTGGGTGCGCAAAATTAGTTTTTGCCTACGTGCCATTTACCCTAGTTCCGGCACTGGGTATGTTACATATTTATGAATTTTATATTTTCACATCGTTTTATGATCGTCAATGCGGTCATGTTGACATTTTGTTTTGTTGTATTTATGTTTAAAAAACTTTTATTGATATACGTAGGTACACTACACTACCGATTTTATATATAACGAGCGCTAGGCCCGATGTTATAACATCGCACGCGTGATTTGAGAAAAATTTTTGAAAATACAATATAATGACAGTATATTTACCCGTTGAATATAGTTGACAATGTGAAATGTTTATTTAATTTATTATATAAAATATTATAGAATATTTTGTTGATATTACAATATTTATTTTAATTTAATATTAATTTATCTAATAAAGCATAGATTTCCACATCACCCAGGAGGTACTATGCTAAATGCTTTACATTTTTTTTAATGTGGGAAAATTGCCGAATTAAATTTCGAAGTTCAAAATCATCTTCCTTGTTCACCAGATCTCGCGCCATCAGATTTTTATTTGTTTATGTTCTTGGAGCATTCACTAATTGTAAGAGAAAAAAAGTCAACAGGGTGAAAAATTTAGAAAACCATTTAAATTCATATTTTGCATCAAAGCCTTCCATATTTTACAAAAAAGGGATCGAAAAGCTGCCTAATAGATGGCAGACAGTCTTAAATAATGATGGAGATTATATTGTATAATTACTATATGCCCGTAAATATATATGAATAAATTTTTATTATGTTTAAAAAAATGGAATTTTTTTCCGATACCCCTAATATAAATTTTTATTATGTTTAAAAAAAAAGGATTTTTTTCCGGTACACCTAATATAATAATAAAAATAAAAATTACTTAAATTCAAATCTAAAAAAAATATGTATAATTTAAATTCAAATATTATAATTCAAATTCAAATAAAAAAAAAAAATTTCCAATTTCGAATAGTGCATAATTTTTAGCGTGAAAATGTGAACGCTGAAATAGTCCTTAACGCACATTGGCAAAGGATCTAATTCAGTGCATAATTTCTAGCGTGACCCCACACACACACACAGACAGACAGACAGAATAGCGCTATTATTATATGGAGGATATTTGCCCATCCTGGGAATTGAATATTATCGGTACAAAAGGATACAAAATTAAACTATATTCGCGTTTTATTTAAAACATATATTACTATTAGAATATAATAGACTTAGAACATAGTAAAAAGAACTCAATTAACTGAAACGAAAAATATGGCATGAAAATAAAAGATGGATTTTTCTGTAGTTCTATTTTTATTAGAAAAAATCGAAAAAATATGTTCTGTCACTTCTGATCTTATTTATTTAGATATACATACATATATTTAAAGTGATATTATCCATTATTTAAAAGTTATTTTGAGTGATCAATTCATTAGTAAATATATGATATTGGAAAAAAAAGGTTGAAAAATATGGATGGGCAAATATATTTTATCGGTAGTGTAAGTGGATACCAATGAAATTCTAAGCAGTATTCGCCAACTGAACAATTTATTAATCATTGAAAAAAAATTTGTATGATAATTTTAATGGCAAAGGTAAATGATATGAATAATTAAAATTTTCGTCTATTTGTTTTATAATGATATAAAGCTATGTTTTGCAACAGAAAAATCCATTCAATCTTCATTATTGTAGTCTACCTATTGTTACATAATCAAAAAAAGAATCGGATTATTTTTATTCAATAATGATTCTAGTAAAACATATTGTACCTTTTTGCATTTTGTTACTATCATTAAATTCAGTGTGCAATGCAGAAGATGCTTGTAAGTAAATATTAATTATTTTTAATTTTTTGATAAATGACATTAAAAAAAATAATAAATACTAAAAATACAGATACTATTATAATTTCGTTTTACGATTTCAATTTTCATTATTTTTATGCAATGTTTCAGGTACATTAGCCATAAAAATGGGAAATATAGTTTCTGATGTAAAAACGGACAAAGTTTATCTCACCCAATACATCGAGACTCAAAAAGTTTGCATTATTCAACCTTTTTATTTTAAAATTCAATTAATTCATATTAATATAGTATGTAGTTAGTTTTCTTAATCTAACTCAAAATTTACTGACTGTTCAAATATAATATTTTCAGATACAACACAATCTAAAAACCGCTCATATAACAATACCAAATTCTTCCTTATTTGATAAGACTAAACCCATGGTAATTGTAGCCCATGGGTTCCTTCCTGGAATCACCAATAACAATGTGAAAATAGTCGAAGCTATCGAAAAAACCAAAACCGTGAATGTTTTCTATTTAGACTATTCTGCATATGCATTAAACCCAAATTATCCTAAGGTCGTTGTCGATGTCATAAAAATTGGCGGATATTTGGGAACCCTGTTGAGCACATTGAAAGATAGTGAGTTAATTTATATCGTTTGTATTTTTCGTAAAATTTCTGTAAAATTGAATTGAATCCGATTGATGAAAATAATATGCATTTTCAGAAGGTGTACAAAGTTTTCATTTAATTGGTCACAGTCTTGGTGCACATTTGAATGGATTTGCTGGAAAACAATATAAAAAACTCAAATCGTCTTTGCTTGACAGAATTACAGGCTTAGATTGTGCGGGACCTTGTTTTATCAATGAGGCTCCTGAAAAAAGATTAGATCTGAGTGATGCAGCATTCGTCGATGTTATGCACACTGATGTGCAATTAGGGATGCTTAAATCGATAGGTATTAATTGTTTTTATATATTTCCATATTTTATAGTTGAATATAAATATATTTTTTTTTTATAAGGCCACGTTGATTTCTACCCGAATGGTGGTGATAATATGCCAGGAATATTCAATAATGATCATGTTATGAGTCAACTTTATTTCTTAGAAAGTGTGACTAATAATCAATTTTTGTCAGTGAATTGTCAGAGTTGGGATGCGTTTTTGACAAGTACTTGCAAAAACAATGAAAAAATTCCCATGGGATATTGGACCCCAACAACAGCCAGAAACAAATGCTATTTGAAAACTAAAGATTCGCCCAATTATGCTTTAGGAAACGCTGGAATAGTGTAATGAAATTTTCGATGTAAAAAAAAATGTATTGATCATATTTAAATGATTGAAATAAATCATAACTGGAAAAAATATTATTTTAATGACTGTTTCATCCATCCTGTTCAATCTGAAATATATTTTTGAAAATGAGATGATTTTGAATGAGATTTTTCTAAATGAGAATTCTCGATTTGACTTTTTTAAATTTCATATCACGCCAATCAATTCAATTTATCGATAAAAAGTTTGAAAAAAATGAACTACGATTGAAGCCCTAAGTAGGCCAAAGTATCAAAGTAGGCCTGGAGGCCAAAATATCAACAAAAAAATATGAGATGTTCGACACCTTAAAGATTGCTCTTCCCAGAGAATGGGACAAAATACCATCAAACCCCATTCGTGCAGCGTGTGAAGCCTTCTCGAACAGACTCGATGCTATTATCCGCGCTAAAGGTGGCTACATCGAATAATAACATACATTTTTTTTATTTGAAACTTTTTTACTATATACTGAAGTTTTTAAATAAAAAAAATCAAAATTGACACAATTACAGCATTTTTAATTGGTAACACTTCGAATGCCGAACCCTGTAGTATTTTAAATAAGATATGTTGAAATTTTAAATTACAAAACTATTTATTGAAATTAACAATTACATTTGTATAACACAGAGAATTGAGATGATACAAGATTATATCAAAATTAGTATTACAAAATTAGTATATGTATAATGAATAGCGTTAAGAGTAATTTTATAGAGAACGTTGAACCTTTTATCGATTTATTAACGTTCAAATTCTTATTCTATTAAATATAATTTAACTTTTAAAATCTAATTGCAATTTTATAATTACTTCGAAAACATAAGATTTTTTTTCAGAACCAATCTCTCGAGAAAAATGTTAAAATTTTATCATTATGATTTAATATAATCTTTGCAATTATATATTTTTGAACACAAAATATAAACTGCATTTTGTTTGCACTTACGTAATTCTAAAAAAAATTACTTGCATATTATAAATCTTAAAAATAATTATAAGAATATAAGAATAAAAAAATAATTATAGTTGAACTATCTAAATACATAATCAACTTTTATTGGTGTTTACATCGCACTGCATAAAAATGGTGTGGAACGGTAGGCGGCAATCTTTTGGTTGGCTGAGGAAATAACTTCAGTTTTGAAAGTTTTAGATGCTCAATAAGCAAAAGCTGAAATTAAAAATTCACAAAATTGTTATGCACAATTTTAACACTCGATTCATGACTATATTAGAAAAATATTTCAAAAATTAAATGTTTTCTTCAAAATACTTTTGAAAAAAAATTGTTATATTGTATTTATTAAGGTACTCAAAACACTTAATATATTCCATTTGACAAAATCACCGAGTTTTAAGTATTCCTTGATAATTCAAAATATTGAAATGGGTAGCATTCTTATGGCTGTAAATTTTTGATCGCAATATTAAAATGATCGTATAATATGAAATACATATTGTAATCAATTTTGATATGAGAAAATTTTGATAAATTAATTTTGAAAAAAATTACCACCAATGCCATCAACCTAGATCTGTCTAGAATTATGTTTTATCAGCAAATTAGCTTAAAATATATTTTAAAAAAATAATTAAAAAAATCTCTTAATTTTATTTGTATTGGGATTGATTTGTTGTTATTCAGCGACATTATCATGATTTGTTTTGTAATTTATGTTTTATGAAGAATGTCATATGAAGGCGGTTTGTTTTCCATGATCGGAGCAGACACATTAAAACCAATTTCTTCATTATTACCTCGCCGATTATTTTGTCTTTTCTCCATTTTGAATCTTTGATAAAGACTTAAAACAACTAGCCAAAAGTAAAGCGGTAAAACTGAAAATGTTCAATTGCACAATTAGCATAATAAAACAAATAGCTTAAATATGTCAATTTTTAAATCGTGTTTTTTTTACATACCCATAATCAGCAATCCAATAAGCAGAACAAGAAAACCGGGACCGACCAATTCAGCAACAAAACAAAAGATTGAAATGATAAATATTAAAATAAGCAATGCAGCTATGATTAAGCCATTCATCAATAACCATGGAATCAGCAACAAACGATTACTCTAAAATACAAAATAATTGATATTTTTCCAAAAATAACTAATATAAGATAGTTGCAGTTGTATAACCTTGTAGATCCCCCATAATAGTGCCGCACACATTAAAATTGTAATGATTTCATTTGCAACCATAGTGTAACAGAAACTTTTTATTTCTGAAATTAAACAATTATCAAAAATATTTTTAAAATGTCAATTTAAAAATCATAATTCTGTGCGATACTTATCAAATGAAATAACCATATTCAGTTATCTTTATTTCTCTACCATCTGATCCATTTGATACACTTTGATTTAACATTTTCATATACTCAGGAATATATGGCAGGAACTGAGTATATGATACTATACCAAATATACCTCTGACCTGAAATAAAATGAAACAAAAATATGCAGATTTGCAATATTGAAATGAAAATTAATCCTTTCTTCATTTATACATTACATATACAAATTAGAACACTTTTAATAGATTTGTCAATTTTTAATTAATATAAAATCTTTGTGTTCAATATAAGCATGCATTCACATCAGTAACTTTTCGGTAGCTAATTTGTCGTCATGTTTCAATAATTATATTATTTAAACTCATAATTATAATATAATATAATATCGTCACCTCAGCGACAAATTGTCGCAGAAAATCGAAAAGTATTTCACACGGAATGACAATGTATTGAATTATCATATTATAAAAAATAATTATAAATTAGCAAACAAATCATTATGAATCATTAGCAATTTTTAATAATCGGTGGTCGCCGAAATCAGCGACACATTGTCATCCATATGTTTTTTGTTCCAAAAATTTCTTGTGTGAATACAATTTTATAATAAAATTGATAATTTCATGAATTTGATGTAATATAAAAACAAAATAATAATCTTACCAAACCATACCAGCCTATTATCATACCACCCGTCTTCAACCCGAAACAACAACACGAGTTGGTGACCACCATTTTGAACTTCCTGAAAAAATCAAATCATCTATATTAAATCCAATTATTTTTAGCGCCGAATAATATTTGAAATGAACGAAATAAACACACGATCACGTTCGATCCAACAAAGTGAGTACGAAATTTGTGGCGGTTTATATTTATACTTGGACCAGGTTCGAGATCTAGTCGGAGCTTCAACTTTTCAAAATTCAAAATAATTATTTCAGATCAATCATTGACAAGACGAATTGGAAATTTTGTCGAAGAGAAATGTATTACAGGATGTTATTTGTTTAATTTAGACATACATATGTATATATGTATAATATGATAGTGCAAGTCGAGGAATTTGAATGATGAAAACGCGGTGTTGCGATGGCTTTGGAATATCTGGGTGATAACAAAGAGGAAAGTGGTAGGATCGGTTTTATTACATGCTTCACTATTGAAATGTGAGTTCGTTGCCACGTAATTCAAAATAGGTTATTATTTTTATCAAACTGTTGTGACATTGTGATGTTATTATTTTCGTATTTGATTACAAATAAAAAGGAATACCACACACAAAAATCAACGTGGAACACAGATAATTATAAATGAGGAAGATGGAAATTTTCTTTGCGAATTTAGAGATATCCAGATGATGGCTCATCTCATTCATTACCCTCTATGTAAGCCAAGTTTGTTCTGAGAACCACATGGTGTCGATAAAGAGAAGGCTCGTATTGATTTTCCCCAATCCATCTTTTATTTTTATTTGATTCCTAAAATTTTCTATTTTTAAATATTACACACCGACTCATTGATTTGCGTCGTCTGTAAACATAGCCACAGCCTTATAAATTCATACGTTGATTACATCGCGAAAAAATTGCGTGTCCCTTGCAACCGCTTCCTGTATACATAGTCACATACTTCATAGTTATGATTATTTGACGGCGATAAAATACGTCAAGCGTTGGTTTTAAAAATCAGATAAGTTCAGAGAATTTGAATCGAAAAATCGATCTTAAAGGGGTATTTCGTTCGCAAAAACAAGGTAGTTTTTATCTTGATCTCTGTCATGAAATTTACCGTAATTTTCATTTCGGTAATTCAGTATTTTTTTTTTACTAATTATCGGTTTACCGGTAATGGCCTCCCTAGTTGTGAATCATATATTCAAATTTGGAAAAAAATTAAAAAAAAAAATTGGCACAACTGACATGCACAAAACGCATAAAAAAAAATACTCATTTTTCGAATGATAATTTTAATTTAATACTTTGACAATTTTTTATGAATGTAAATAAATGGATTATTTAAAATTTCCGAAATATCACATCCTGTCATTAAGTTATAATATAAATATTTATATTCTGTCATCAACGTCATTTACAACTCATAAAACGCATACGAAAATGGCCTGTTCAGAAGTTTGAATTTATTTATTTATTTTTATAGCTAAAACAATTTCTGTTGAATTATGCATTTCAATTATATTTTTGAGTTTAGTGATTTACTTGGTAGCATTGTAAAGTTCACGAAAATGTAAGTTAAGTACGAGTATATTCATTATTGATTATCAAATTACACCTTGACCCATGAACCTTGGAATTTTAATTTTTTTTAATCACACTTTTCACCATTAGAAAAACACTTTCGAATAAAATTTTACTAACGTCCGAAAAAAATACCGGTTAAACATAGCTTGAGGAATTTAATTATAGAAATAAAATAAGAAGCATCCGACTACAAAGATGTTGAGAAGTCCATTTTGCCATTGGATTGACCTTAACCGAAGAAGATAACTTATTGTTAAATAAAAAAAAGAACGATAACCAGTTACCATTTTCGAAAAGCTTGTAGCAATTTAGTATACGATTGTTTATATTATAATAGGATATTGATTGTATTTCTCATACTGCACTCTTGTACAATATGAGAATTCACTTTAAAAAATAACAAAAAACGATGATTAACGAGAAAAATATAATAATAATAATTCAATAAGTAAATATGTATGTAATCAAATTAATTAAAATTATGTGCGTGTAATATTAATTAATATAAAGCAATAACCCTTCTAAGGATAATCTCAGTTTCAATTTAGTCATGCCGCATGACTGTGAAATAAAACTGATTAAAAAATCGAAAAATTTCTCATGAATTATGCGTGTAATTGAAAGTTTTATAATAAATATTGATATCGATTCAAAAATTTTCAGCGAATCCTAATGATTCATGACGCTTTTTTTAAAATAACACTAATGTTTATTATTTTAAGCACATTCCACTTATATCCATCAACGATTGATTTCATCGAAGAAAATTTATATACATATATTCGAAAACGTGGCGGGAAAAGTTTCAAGCAAATCCTTATGAACATCTATAAACACTGAAATTCTACAAAATAGAAGCACAGCGAGGTCTGCAAATATCGAACAAGAACCATTAATAAACTGAAGATTATCGGCCAAGAAATAACAGCGATGACGCAGAAAATGACCTACCTAATGAAGCGAATCAAAATCAAATTCCAAATCAATCATCAATCATCAAATAAAGTTATTCTATACTCTTTCAAATTGCACAATCAGATTTTAAATATCGTTTTATAGGTCAATAAAAAAGGGCAGTTATTTCTATTTTATATATTTTATTGATGATTTCGATTTCTAGTAAATATTTTGCAAACACTGACTCAACTGTGACATTAAGGTGTGTTAAAATAGATCGGAGCACGCGAAAAGGCGTGTGTAAGCTAAAGTGCGAATTAAATTTTAGTTTCGAGGTCTAGTTATGAGTTTTTAATTAAAAGGCTTTTGAGAAAACAAAATAAAATGTATTTAAATGTTCAAGTGTTAGTAAATATTTTCGATTTAAAAATATTTTACATATTTACATTGTCAAATGATTAATGAAAAGTGAAAACTTAACCCTACTTATGATAATTATGTTTTTTTTAATAACACAAAAAATATAATAATTCGAGAGTTAGTCGAAATTTAATTATGATAAGTGATATTTCATTGGTATATAGAAAAATACATATAATTCTTCATTCTGCAATATGAGAATTATCAATAATTGAAAAATTCACTACATATTTCAAACCTTCCACATGAAAGATAATCTCAAATGACTTATCATCAAATAAACACAAAAGCATCGTTAAACAAATTGAATAATCGTTGAATTTCGTTTTAATCATTAGTATCAAATTATGTAATACCCATTGTCGGCTAACAATGGGAGATTTTCCCAAAGTTCAAAGCCAAACAATTACATCCATTTGCAAGTCGCGCCACATGTTACTTAACTTCATCGATCGGCGGGAACCAGTGTGAAACAAGGTCAAACCATCAACTATAATAGTTATTTACATATTCACATAAAATTGCCATCAAATATAGCATCCAAGTGGGAAGATTTTTTTTCGCGTCTAGCAAGCACGTAAACACATTTAGATTCTGTCCGAAAACTCGCATTGTTGCATTCATGTGTTAAAAATTAACAGTCAAATCGTGAATCATGAGTCATAACATAAAAATAGCAAATGTCGAATTGTGTGAACTCTATTTTAAACGAGTTAAGTCAGTGGTGCATAACCTTTTACAATTAGACAGACGGGCCAATTTTCCAATTGTTTGCGAGTCGTAATGAAAAACGAAAAAGAATCTAGTAAGTCTCTAAATTTAAGTTGAAAACCAAGTGCTAACTTAAAAAGCTATATCTATATTATTGTTTATATAATATAATTATTTATATATCGGAAAAATTTCAATGATTGGCACCGAGAGTGAAACTTTTTTTGTTTTTTTCTTGATGTAATAAAATCTATATTAATGAAAACAGTATAAATTATTATTTTAAATATGTATTCCGATATTTTTTTTACTATTTTAATAAAATAAAAATAAAATATTCTGCCGTAATTTGATATTTAAAATATGGCGGGCCGCAAATTGTATACCATGGCATTAAATTATCGAACGGTTAATTATCACGTGAGGGTCTTTTACATGAAAACATATACATGTAATTCAAAACTTATATGTTTTGTTGTTTACATTTGAAACTGGAGCGTTGTGTTATTGTCGGTTGATAAAATTGTTTTTTTTTTTTTCGAAAATTTTACAATTTTTCAAAATGGTGTGCTCTTTTCTAAGGAGGCTTCGTTGAAAGTTGTGTTCGTCGAACTAGTGACCTTCATTTGTCCTGAATTGCAGAAGAATATTTTTTATGCTGTCTGGCCTGAAGGCTAAACGAGATATGTATGTATAGTAGAATCTTAAATATTTGGACCAAACAAAAATCAAAAAGAAACAAAAAATATATATATATATATGTTACACATATATATATATAAAAAATAAATATATATATATATATATATATATATATATATATATATATGTATATATATATATTTTTTTTTTTTTTTAATTAAATAAATGTTTCATCTCAATTATTATACATATATTTTTCTATGATATTGATCATACGTATAAATATTGATACACAATAAAGTTTCGTACGTGGAAAAATAATCACCAATGATTATAAACAAAGCGAGTAAAATATACATTTCCGCTATTTTTTTTTCAATAAATTCACCAAATTCTGATAATTGGTATGTTACTTTGATACTTGTTGAATACAACATAAAAAGTCTGCAACGCACAACTACTAGTGAACAGAGTGCGCCAAAAAAGCGGCGAACAATGCGCTTGATGTATGTATATTATATATGGCTACCTAGTATCCTTGTATAATATATATTTACTGGTAATATACGTTGTCTACACAAGAACACATTATCACGTTAACGTTTCATGGTCCAATCTACTAATGTACCTACTCACATTACAAAATGGTAAACATCACGTGAATTAGTTTATATAATATAAGTAAAATTCGCTAATAAAACCACATGTTTGAGGTAACTTGAACATTGATCAATTAATCTGCTCTTGAGAAAATTTGAGAAATGTGATACTGATCGATATTTTATGATATAAAATATCAATATTTGTATTATTAATGCGTGGCTTCACAACATCGTTATATCATTTTTATAAGGAAAAAAGAGTATGGAAACATTTCTTGAGAATAGTAATTATTTTGGTTTTTTCTAATTGCTTGCAATGTTGAAATTAAATATTAAATCGTCATGCATAAAAACTGATAAGGAACTCATTTTTCATATTTATCTTCCTCGAAAAGTGTTGGAATATTTATTGTGCAAATAAAATGGAAAAATTGTGCAAATATAAAGCTCAACGCATACCGAGTATGTCTATTGACATTCGATAAAGAATATATGAAAAAAATCCTTCGATCCGATATTAAGAACGAGAATGCAATGTACCAAAAATAATTTATTGCAAAATAAAACAAGAAACCCATATTTGACTATCAAATGTTGATGTCGATACGAGTTTTTGAAATTTCAATGAGAACGCAACACATTAATTGAGGATGAATTATTTATGATATTTGAGAGATTTAAAAAAAGACGGATGAAATAAAAAAATATATGTGTGAATTGAATGTGAAATTTTTGAGATCACGATAAAGTAAATTAGAGAAGTTTTTATCAAGCGATGACGGGCATATTGCCAACGATAATAGCTGTTGAAGGCATTCTATTCGTTTTGAGGAAAAAAAGTAAATTATTTGAAAATACTAACTAAACAATTAGATCAACAGGGAAAACATGTCAAACTCACAATTCTATAACAAACATTCAAGCATCACTTTATAAATGAATTATCAATAAATCAAAATTTATTTGCAAATACATACATACATACATACACTCACAAGTTCTCGAAATTTTTAAAATTCGAACATCAGAAAACACTTGGAAGCCAGCAGCATATGTATATATTAATACATATACAAAATATATTCTAGACGCACATAAATCGATTGACCCAAATAATACGATTTGTTTACTTTTTTCGTACTTTTTTTTTACGATCGAGTTTCTTGGCGTAATTTCGCTGAAGCCATGAAACACGATATTGGGCTTCATGGAACACAAATTAAATCCGATGTTTGAATGCCTCAAAAGAGGCGAGGTAGTTACCAAGAAGGGATTAAGGCGATAAGTGAGCAATAATCTTTACCTTTAGGAAACCCCTTCGGCCTTTTCATTCTACGTATTAATTCAAGATTTTATATCCATTGCGATACTCTATTATTTTAATCTATATGTTTTATTTAAAACATTATCTTTATATATTTGCAGTAGATATTTATCTAGTTAAGTATATGTTATATTTTTTAAGCTCTGTTTATTACGCACAAGGATATATGGATCTATATGTCTAATTATATCATTTATCTATTTGGTTTACGTTCAATATGCATTTTAGTTTTGGCTCGAATTTGTTTGTAGTTGAAGAATATTTCGGTAAACAGTTCAGGGGAATTCATTGCGTAATTTAAATTGTGAACTATCGGAAAATATAATAAACGAAGTACAACAAGTTGGTGGTGTAATATATGTACATATTGTTGCGCTTGTATAGGCGAGAACGTATCGTTTTCATGTTATTCATTTGTCTGTTTCAATTTGCACATTTCGGTTTAATTTGGATAAAATGTTTCTGAAAATAGCGTGAATTGCGTCACCAATGGCCGAATTGGATACATCACTGTCGCGTGTAAATAATCATCTTCATCATCATCATGGAACAAAATCCATATAACACCTATAGAGTAACGAGGTTTTTTCCGATAGCATCGGAAGTTCGAACATTAATACGCTATAAATGAGGAAAATATAATTAATAGAGTTTAATTACTGATAATACGTTATGGCGTCTGTTTACCAAACGCATTATAGTATATATCTAACATATCCGTTTGGATATCCGCATTACATATATCGCTTAACATTTTCATAATTATTTGAAGATTATTTCTTGAAATATTGAAAGTATTTATTGATAAATTGTTAAATAATTTCCGACCTTGACGACCTTGAAAAAGAAATGTTGAAGCGCGATAGCCAAATAAAATAGAAAAACAAAGTACAGATAACCTCAGTGCACACTAAAAAAGATAAATTGAATGTCAAAGTACGGTGCAAAAATTATTATTGTCACAAAAATATAACTCAAAATTTTATGTAAAAATTCAATTGAAAACATCGTTGAATTTCCATTAATATAGTTTTAGAATCAATTGCATCTCCGCGCAGAAAAATCCTCTATATTTACACTATTTCCAGCACGAACACATTGTGTGCTAAAAAAAAATCAAACACTCAAAATAACTCGGTTCTATCTGTAAATGTAAACGTTTTTTATTGGGATCTCTTTCGCGATACACACATACATACATATGTTATGTATTATATACAGAGAAAAATTCGCGATCCACGCCACATGTTTGGGGCCTGGTAATTTAGCACACAAAAAAAAACTCACTTCTACAAAAATAAAACTCGAAAACCGTTTATTTTATACGTAAAAAAACACCTGTATATATAACTATGCATTTATATATTATTTTTTCAACGAACATCGTCGTGAAGTTTGAATAATAAAAAGAGAATATCCTGTTTTACGACTACAATATAATATTATACTAGCTTGGAATTTTTGGCGATGTGAAGCCCCGGTAATCAGAAAATAAACGTCCTCGAAGACATTGTTATGCGCGTTGTGTATTAAATTGTAATTGAAATACAAAAGAGCAATTTGAATAGATTAAAAATAACAATCAAACGATTTAAAAAAACCTTTTGAGCGGTCCAAAACAACCGGCGCGTCCACGTAGACAAAAAGCAGGCGTCCTTCTGAATTGCCAAAAACAAAATGTTGCCTTTTCGCTTGGTAGAGTTTGGCACTTCCCCCTCTACTTCTCTATGACTCTGCACCCATCTACTAGATTTCGATAATGCATACCTCAACTAGTAAATGCACTATTTAGCGGGCTTAATACTTTAATTGTAACTAGTACTGCTAACTAGTGCTGTACTGATTTCGACGGAGTCGTGAAGTCGTAGCATTTTATTCGGAGTCGGAGTCGTAAAAAATCAACCGACTCTGACTTCTTTTATTTTCTTTAATGTTATCGCAGAAACAGATAGTTTCCTCCGTCTTGTACGGAGTATCAAACAAACGATCCATGTTCTTATATTTCGCAGTTCTACATACATGCGTTTTGATCGTTTTGTTTTAATATCGGGGCTATGAAGAGATCACTTTTTTAAGTTGCTCCGCTTCGGCGTTAAAGTTTTGTTGTGGCTCCGCTCCGTGCTCCGTTCTACGCTTCGATTAAATTAAATTAAGATTAAATTAAATTAAATTAAATTAAGACAAAAATATTTCTTTTTATTTTACATTCAAAGTCGGAGCAGTAGAACACTAAATTTTCATGGTCCAGCTCCGGGTAAAAACCCATTGTTCTACCTGCTCCGTTATACCTAATATACCCATCCCGCAAGAATCATGCAGAAATTGAATTGTTTCGCGGGTTAATCGACAAGATGGTCGCATTTGGGGTCCAGAAAATCTAAATTGCAAGATGTGAATGTGGGCGATATGTGGTTTCAACAAGACTGTGGCACTTGCCTTAAAACCTGCGAAATAATTCAATTACTGCATGATTTATTTTCTCGTCGTGTAATTTCCCGTTTTGGTGATCAGAATTGGCCATCCGGACTATGCGATTTAACGCCTTTGCCGGTTTTTGAAATTTAAGGTTTATGCCAACAAGCCCATGACCACCTTGAAGGAGGAAATTGAGCACTATTACAACAAAATTCATCAACATGTATGGAAAAAATTCATGGAAAATTTCAACAAAAAAGTGCTATGTGCCAGTAAAGACATTTACCCGATATGCTATTCTACACGTAACCCTATACTGTATAATGTATGATTCAATAAAAAAATTACAATTTTTAACTATAAACCTGTGTTTTCTATCAAAATTACTTATTGCGTGAATTTTGGGACACCTTTATTATATAAAAACGGCTATAGCCCTGCAAGCGATTTGTTTTTGAAACATGTAAAACGAACAATTAAATAGAAACAATTTTAAAAAGGTATTCTTAATTTCTTTTGATTACGAAAATAACGTGCAACTAAAAGTTTTTCTTTTGTTTCTTCTTTTACAAAGTAACATATTTTTTTAACAATAAATAAGGCTATATTACAACCTATTAATCGCACCCTTCCCGAATAATTACCATTTTCAGAAACTTAATTTTTTGTACGTTTTTCTGACAGATGGTCAACTTTAGATTCATGGCCAACCACTGATACATATAAGGTATTATATTGTAATTTTACAAAAACGACAAAGCAAACACAAAAAAGACGGGACTGTTCCGGGTAAAATTGAACGTTTAGTCATCCTAGCGCACACCGAAAATAAAAGATATTTATAAAAATAAATGTAATTTATTTATAGAAATTACTTTTGAAAACCCCCGAAAGTCATTAAAATATTGTCGAAAAGTGATATATGTACTTAATCTCTAAACTGCGCACAAATTCATTAAAAAAATATATAATTTACGCACTTATAATGCAAATGATTTACGCACCTAAGTGCAGGATTATCAAGTTTAAAAAATAATCACTCGGAGCTGAATCGAAAACCGGAACGAAAAAAATTACGATTCGAACTGGTTAACGACTATACCTCAAATTTAAGATTGTAGGCTCTTGCTCGCTGTAAGCAAAAGCGGGATACATGTTCTTTCTCGCTCACACTCATTATGATGGTACGGGCGGCGTGCGGGGAAACGCTTGAGTGAAAGCGAGATACACGTTTTTTCGCACTTGCACTCTAGTGTTATTTTTTTTTAGGATAATTGCAAAAACAAATATTTTTAATACAAATTAAGTATTTTATTATATAATTCAATAAATTTAATCAGTTGTATGATAAGAAAAATAGTGTATAGGATTCAGATTATGTAGTAAATGAAAATATAAATCAGTAGGATATAGAACATAGCTAATTTACGAGCTTAAAATTTTATCTACATAATGCAGACTTACGAGTGGAACGCCAAAAGTAGTTGTCTGCATAATGTAGACTTGCGAGTGCAAAGAGTTAATAGTGTAAAATAAGACAAAAAAGGCGCCCCAGGCAAATTTTTTTTCTAAATGGTTTAATCAATCAAACCGCATCACCATAAAACAATTTACTTATTTTCTATGGTTTATTTTTTAATATTTTTTGCATATTTAGAAAAAAGTACCAGAACGCGTTCCGGCCAAGAAAAAAAGTGCCGGAACAACGTTCCGGTCCCACTACACCACTGGTCAG
The DNA here is from genome assembly GCA_009617725.1 of Hydropsyche tenuis. Taxonomy (NCBI): domain Eukaryota; kingdom Metazoa; phylum Arthropoda; class Insecta; order Trichoptera; family Hydropsychidae; genus Hydropsyche; species Hydropsyche tenuis. The sequence goes on along the minus strand of VTON01000056.1, from coordinate 728,396 downwards.
GTAGTAATATGGGTTTTCATGTGTTTTTTCAGTGTATATATTCTCGCAAACGATTTACTGCAAACATCACATTCGAATTTTTTTTCATCTAAAACACAAAAGTTTTACAAAAACATACAACCTTCGAAATATCGATAAAATAGTATGAAGGAAATTTGATTTACCTGTGTGAATTGCAAAGTGTCTTTTCAAATTGCACTTTCTGAAAAACATTTTATTGCACACGGTACATTCGAAATTTTTCTCACCTAAAACACAAAAGTTTTATGAAAACATACAACCTTCAAAATTCCAATAAAATAATATAAAGGAAATTTGATTTACCTGTATGTATTACAAAGTGTGCATTTAAATTTCTCTTTCTGAAAAACTTTTTGTTGCACACGGTACATTCGAAATTTTTCTCAGCTAAAACACAAAAGCTTTACTAAAAAATACAACCTTCGAAATGTCAATAAAAAAATACAAGGGAAATTTTAATTACCTGTATGCATTACAAAGTGTTTATTCAAATCATGCTTTCTGAAAAACTTTTTATTGCACACAGTACATCGAAATTTTTTCTCAGCTAAAACACAAAAGCTTTACTAAAAAATACAACCTTCGAAATGTCAATAAAAAAATACAAAGGAAATTTTATTTACCTGTATGCATTACAAAGTGTATATTCAAATCTTGCTTTCTGAAAAACTTTTTACTGCACACGGTACATTCGAAATTTTTCTCAGCTACAATACAAAAGTTTTACGAAAACATACAACCTTCGAAATACACACCATTAAAATAATATAAAGGAAATTTGATTTACCTGTATGCATTGCAAAGTGTATTTTCAAATGGCTCTTACGGATAAACTTTTTATTGCACAAGGTACATTCGAAATTTTTCTCAGCTAAAACACAAAAGCTTTACTTAAACATACAACCTTCGAAATTCCAATAAAATAATATAAAGTAAATTTGATTTACCTGTATGCATTACAAAGTGTGTATTTAAATTGTTCTTTCTGAAAAACTTTTTATTGCACACGGTACATTCAAAATTTTTCTCACCTAAAACACAAAAGTTTTACTAAAACATACAACCTTCGAAATACCAATAAAAAAATACAAAGGAAATTTGATTTACCTGTATGGATCACAGAATGATAATTCAGTTTCACCTTACTGTTAAATTTTTTATTGCACACGGGACATTCGAATTTTTTCTCACCTAAAATACAAAAGTTTTACTAAAACATACAACCTTCGAAATATCAATAAAAAAATATATAGGAAATTTAATTTACCTGTATGCATTACAAAGTGTTTATTCAAATTGATCTTTCTGAAAAACTTTTTATTGCACACGGTACATTCGAATTTTTTTTCACCTAAAACACAAAAGTTTTACTAAAACATACAACCTTCGAAATATCAATAAAAAAATACAAAGGAAATTTGATTTACCTGTATGGATCACAGAGTGATAATTCAATTTCCACTCACTGTAAAAAACTTTATTGCACACGGGACATTCGAAATTTTTCTCATCTAAAACACAAAAGTTTTACTAAAACATACAACCTTCGAAATATCAATAAAAAAATACAAAGGAAATTTGATTTACCTGTATGGATCACAGAGTGATAATTCAATTTCAACTCACTGTAAAATTTTTTATTGCACACGGGACATTCGAATTTTTTCTCACCTAAAATACAAAAGTTTTACTAAAACATACAACCTTCGAAATATCAATAAAAATATATAAAGGAAATTTAATTTACCTGTATGCATTACAAAGTGTTTATTCAAATTGATCTTTCTGAAAAACTTTTTATTGCACACGGTACATTCGAAATTTTTTTCACCTAAAACACAAAAGTTTTACTAAAACATACAACCTTCGAAATATCAATAATAAAATATAAAGGAAATTTGATCCACCTGTATGGATCACAGAGTGATAATTCAATTTCCACTTCATGTTAAAAACTTTATTGCACACGGGACATTCGAATTTTTTTTCACCTAAAATACAAAAGCTTTACTAAAACATACAACCTTCGAAATGTCAATAAAAAAATACAAAGGAAATTTTATTTACCTGTATGCATTACAAAGTGTTTATTCAAATCTTGCTTTCTGAAAAACTTTTTATTGCACATGGTACATGCGAAATTTATAATTTTCTGATGTACCTTCCCGATATGAGTGGACAGCCTAGTTGATGAACTATAAGATTTCCCGCAGCTTGGACAAACGTATGTTACGGTCGGTATTCCGTGATCTTCAGTTTGATGTTTCTTTCTCACTAAATGTGACAAAAATCGTTTGGGACATAACCGACAGGCATACTGCCTTTTCACTTTGTGTTGAAACAGAAAATTTCTGCTAGCGTAAGAATTCTTACATCCTTTGCAAGAATGTCGTTTTAAAGTGTGATTTGATAAATGCTTTATCAGGCTTATTTTCTTTATATGCGCAGCTCCGCAAATGTCACATACATAATTAAGGTTGTGATTAGGATAGTGTTGCAATAATAAGGGATGGGAACTGAATTCTTCTTTACAAACAGGACAAATGAAAGCCGGGGGCTCTATACTGGCGATGAAACTATTAGAAATTTCAGTTCGAGATTTTGTGGGATGATAAATTGCTTCACTTTTTTCATTGGACTTTTCATCAGGGTTTTCTGTTTTAGAATCGGATTTATCAGTTTGTAAATCGATCAAAGCACTTGATTTTGATTTATCACTTTCGAAATCAATTAAAACATTTGATTTTGGGTTCTTATCACTTTCAAAATCTGGTTCTGATTTGAATTCTGACACCAAAGATTCTAAATCGTTACAATCATCAGTCAGACATTCGTTTTTGACAACAAATGCTAATTTAAGTTTGGAATAGTCACTGCTACAATTGTCTTCATATACTTTTTCGGCTGAAATGAAGAATGAAATCGTTAAAAAAAAATACAAATGAAGATGGAGAATATAGCTGTGATCACTGACAGATGTTGAAAGTATTTCAAAATATATGTACTGCATGATAAATTTTGAGTGACTGCTAAAATAGTGATGAGTAAGACAGTGGAATTGGTATGAAAAATAGGTGCATTATATTGAATTACTAGATTTATATGCGAATGAAAGTGACAATAACGCTACTCATGTTTGTGAATTTCCAACGATATGTTGTATACCGAGCCAGTGGTCATGTTCTAAATGCAGGGATTGGCAAACTTTTTTTGAAAAGGGCCGGATTGTAAAATTTGAGACTTGACGGACCGGACAACGAACTTGATGATTTTATATGGGTAATTCTATTCAAAGAGTAACAAAAAAAGTTATAACTAGTCGATTTCAAAACAGTCATTTGAAAATTCAAGTGCTAGTTTAGAAAAAAAAAATTTTTATGTGTAGGTAATATCAAGAAAATAATTATAATTTAATAGCGCTGCAGGCAATTTTTTCTCATATTTTTTATTGAATCTATACCAGGCTTGTCCAAAATACCACCTCGGGGCCAAAGTGGCCCCCAGTGCACGCACAAGTGGCCAACACTTCACACACAGCATTTTGAGCTTTTTCTTGAATTTTGCTGTAATTTGAGGAAAATTAGTATTCTTTTTTTGAATTATTGAAGAATCGATTTTTTCAAACACATTCTAATTAAAATATATGTATTTTATTGTTAAATTAAAAAAAATGCAAATCAACGATGATGCTCGTGAATGACCGTGTTCAGCTCAGATTACGCCACAAGCTTGACATTTCATAGGGTTCGATTATTTATTTCGATGAAATTAGCAATCATTTCAAAAATATTACGACAAATCAACCCAAGAATCATATGATAAGACAAATCACCCATAAAATGAATCACTATAGTGAAAAAAATCGCAAACAACGCAAGTTAATATTTCGATTATATCAATTAGTAGCGATCAAAAAATGGCTCACACAATACACACGCATATGCCCCCATAAACAAATAGCATTTATTTCGGAATTTACTCGTCGAAATAGTTTATAACTTTACCAATTTTTTAATACTTAATATGTTTTGTACATTTGTTTGTAAATTTTGGCCAAAGTGGCCCTCGCATGCCGAAATGTTGGACAATCCTGTTCTATACTATCGATAACAACTTAAAATTTTACAAAATATATAATTTTGTGAACAATCGTTTCCAACTAAGGTTCTGATAGAAGCTCCTCAATTTTACAGTTAAATGGATTTTGAAATATGAAAATGTTTTTTGAACCAGGACCCGAAAAACGCTTTCGTAACTGTAGTTTAACAATGTGTTCAGAAAATACTCGTATATCTGCTGCAATTTTTTTTGAGGATGAGAATTTCTAAATATTTTGAAAACAATATTAGTCCGTGGGCAGGGTTGAAAATAGACGGCAGGCCAGATTTGGCCCACGGACCGGAGTTTGCCGATACCTGTTCTAAGGCATGAGATAAATATCAAATAGAACAGATTATTGATGTCAAGATAGTCAAAACTTATTTATTTAGTTTCAAACAGTGTTGAATTATTTGTTTAATATACTATAAGTCCTTTTCTTTGAAAATTTTATAAAAAAAATTAAAGACAATCTTGTTCAATGTTGATAACATCTTATAATCTTAAAAGTATTGAATTAATGTGTATGGAAAACACAAACGAATCAAATAATAATGCTTACTTGATTGTTTGGAAACGATAAAACAATCCAACTTGTGCTTAAACTCGAGCGCCCCGCTCAATCGTTCAGTACATACTTCACATATTTTTAAATCTTCTCGAACTCTTTTTATCTAGAAAAAAATAGTTGATATATTACTTTGCTAATTGCACAAACAAATTACCTGTGCGTCAACTGTAATTGTAATTCTTTGTTACTTGTATATTGAAGCATTTCGCTATCATAGTAGAATATTTGGAAGTGCTTTCATTTTTTTCGAATATGTATTTTAAGTCTCTTCTCCCAAAGCAAAACGCACAGTCGACGTAAGAACAACATTCTGACTTTTCACGTTTTATTTCCATCTGAGGAACTTAACTTTCGTTGCTAACTCTAAAAGGAAAATAATGTCCGAAGAAATTAAAATTAATAGAAAATCAACAATTTGAAATAATAACAGGTAAAATCATTGAAATTATTGACGGAAACCAGAAATAATATAGAAAATTTAAGATCTAAGGATTTTTAAACCAAAATGACGTTCAAAATAATATTAGTTATTTACAATAAACGTTTTTGATTGGAACGAATGACAGACGTCGACATTGTATATAGACAGAAATACCAACCCATCTTGACACAGTCGTACCAGCATTGGTTCACAGATGTTTGCTATCAGAGGTGGCCAGACGCCAACTCACACGACGCAAACGCACACGACGTAAACTCACAGGATACAAACTCACATGCTTTCGAAATTTTTAAAATTTTCAAATTGAAATGAAAAACGTTTAACACAAAACTGAAAGCGCCAAAATGCGTTTTTGTATTAAAAGAATCTCACGTTAGACCAGGCTTGTCCAAAATTTCAGTATGCGGGGGCCACTAGCAAATATCAAATCTCAAAATTTCAATTATTGCAAATTCAAAACGTAACAAGTATTAAAATATTGATAAAGTTATTTATTTCCATTATAAAACCTATTTCGATGAGTACATTTCGGAATAAATTCTGTTTGTTTTTGTGTGAAAAGTGGGGGCCACTTTGGCACCACAGTGGCCCTTTGGACAAGCCTGCGTTAGACGTTATAGTATACGCAGAGCCGTAGCAACCCATCGGCAATTGGGCAATCGCCAAGGGCGCGCAATTTTTCAGGGCGCTGAAATATTTATTTATTTTTATTTTTTTTAAAACGGATGTACAAATGATTCTATGTGTTTTCAAAATACGCCAAAAAGCTTTTTCAATAGCGTATTTTGTTCGAAGCGACGTCATTAATGGTTCAATTTTATGGGTTCTGAGAAAAAAAAACGACCGGAAATTTAACAAAAGAATGCAATGCATAATAGTTCCGAAATTTTTTGTATCATAAACATCTTGGAATGTATTGTTTGTTTCGAATTTTGCAGAAGCATAGCTATAGGGGACAAGGGCGTCAATAGACCCTTGGTCATCAGACTGACAATGAGAGGGGCGAAAAAACGAAAAAAACAAAGCTTACAATTATAATAGATTCGAAAGAAACTCGGACGGGTATGCGCTCACTCAAATTCCCGACATCTTTCTTTATGAAAGTATGAAAGCAAACTATACATAGATTTTATGGCGGTTATTAAAATAATAAAATAATGCTTTTTAAAATAATACATTGTTTGCTCGTAACTTTTTCCAATGAATTCCATTCCGTAAATCACAATTGCAGATGCATATGCAATATTTTACGATATTGAATGGTTTGGTTTTTGGAAAAAAAATAACTAAATGAAACGAATGAAATATAATTTCAAAAATATATTAGAACCATTAATTTCCTTTTGTAGATTGACAAAAAAAATTCGGATCTATCACGTAGCCATCATGATTTCTTGCCAATTTATTTTTATTTTTTTTTGATAGATTATATTTAAGTTATTAAATATTTTTGGTTTTCAAGAGATCATTCCGTAATATAAAAATAAAGATAAACGAAAAAAAAATTTTGCCTGCGGCGCGAATTTTTTTCAGTTACATACTTACAATAAATATGATATGCGATCAATATTTTATTTTGAATTGGCATTTTTTCATTTAAAAATTTTCTGATTTTTTATACCTGAAAGGGGGGGAGGGGCGCCAAATTTTATATTTGCCAAGGGCGCGAAAATCATTGCTACGGCTCTGAGTATACGTACACAATATTTTGTCAGTACCAAAGTAATATTTCTTGTGTTAATTATGTACAGATATGACCAAGCCTTTAAAATTTATTAAGAGTTAATTGGTTTAACATTGAAATGTTAAATAATAACATTAGGTCACAATAATTTTAGGATTATGAGGACAATGTATGGACAAATTGACAAATTTGTAAAGTAATTTGAACAGCCGCCCAAAATAGACAGAGTGGAAAAAAATTGGAGAGGTCTTAATTGGTGAATTAATTGCTCACTGTGTTGAATTACATCATGATATAAATTTTAATAACATGCTCGAAGATTTCTAAGAATTTGTTTTGAAAGCTTTGCTCAAGTAATGGAGAACTGATTAAAATTGAAGTCATCAATGTTTATTTAAAATGATGTGAATATACAAAAAAGTTCCATCAACGGAATGATATTTGTATAAGGATAAAATAAAAAATAAATGTTATAAAATACACACTATATTTATAAACGAATGATAGCTACGTTTAGCATACAAAATTTTATAAACATTCACAAAATTTTGACTAAATAGATTATTGTTATAATATATCATAATGATAACAGAAAATATTATTGCTAAGATCACAGATAAAATTCATAGAATAAATTTATACAAATAAATTTTTGAAATTTCATAAATTGAGAAACCTTGTGAATTTTCATAAATTTATTAGAATTTAGCAGAATCACAGCAATATATTTTTTTAAACAAATTAGTCCAGGGACGTCGTTTCAGAGTTTTCCAAGGGAGCGGCAGGCTAAAAATTATTCGACACTTTTCGAAATTATTCGAGCCACAAAAATTATTTCCCTAAAAAAGAGGTCGACGCTTTTCAAAACTATTCGAACCATAAAATTTTTTTCCCTAACACAAAAATCTAGGGGGGGAGCAACTACCCTACCATGCCCCTCCCAAATGACGTCCCTGAATTAGTCACTCGAAATAATGAGAATCATTTCAATTTTATTGGGCAGTTACATTTTTAATACTTATGAATGAATGAAAATATAATAGACAATGTTAACTACATTATTAGAAATTAAAGCAAACAAATGTTACAATTCATTTTTTAAAGATTAAAGTAAAACAAATTAAACATGAATTATTGTTTTGAAGACATATTATCAAAATCAAAGATAAATTAATTATATAATCAAACAAATAGAATTAAGAATTTGTTTGAAATTAGACAATCATATTTGTAAATGTGAAATTTGAAAATGAACATCTTTCACACAACACTTTCAGTCTTTTAGGCAATTATAAAATAAATACAATCAACAATTTTATAAAAATGAAATTTGAATTACTCACGACAATATTCTGAGAGATTCAACGAATAAGAAGAATTTCCGTTTACATAAATCAGTCTTCACTTATAGTGCATATTTTTATGTTAATATTTACATATTATTTATTTTTTTAGATATGAAGAATTGTCACTTGCTAATAACCTCCCAGAGAAAAGGTTCTATCCGAATTATTCGACAAACATTTAGGATCAATGTTATCGATGTAATATTATAAATTATACTGATACAGTGCTGCAATATACTATTCTAATAAAATATATAAATAATTTAAACAAAATATGAAACGTTCAAAAATAAAAATTACCATGAGAAGTATTTGTTCCACACAAAAAAAAATACTTACGAATTATAGTGTAATAATAACTTCGTAACCAAAATTCATTATTCACAAAATTCACAAAAAATATTCCATCAATTAAAATATAATTTTAAAAGTAATGTGCAACAGTAAAAATTGAATTGAAAAATTGAATAGTTTCAATTTCAATGAAAACCAAACGAGAAAAAAAACCAATAACTTATTATAGATATGTTCATTTCGTGTCCATTAAAGTATCTTTGATTGTAGACATCTGTTCAGAATATTCTATGAAAAGTCTCTGCCATCGAAGATGTTTTCCAATCAATATTAAGATTTCATCAAGTAAATCGTGTTTTTTATGAGTCTAAAAATAAGATAAAAATCAACAATATGAAAAACATTTGATAAAATTCAACAAGATTATTAAATTTGAATATTCACCAATATTGTTTCATTCCATTTCTCCGATACAGATGTGCAATGACTAGGACCCATTAAATCATCTAAAATATTTCTCAATCTCGACTCAGGGCCTAAAATTACAACGGTTAAAGCAAACAAACACCAACATTCAATTTCTTATGAGAATAAGTTTACCTTGTTGCATCAAATGTGAAACTAATGCTAAAAGCCAATGCTTATACTCATTAGGTGAATTTATTAAAATACTAGTTGCCAATTGTCCTTCCAAATAACTTTGAATAGCTCCCGAATGATTCCTATAAAATAATGCATGAAAATACTTTCATTTATCAAAAGACACTGTGTATTAAAATTATAAATACCCTTGTTGAAAGTGTGATTGATGTTGTGTTGTCGTAGGTGCACCACGTAACGTAGCATGCTGTAACGAGATAAGCGGAGCAGGTCCCGAAGTAGACATGGTCGTTAACGATCTGCCTGATCCAATACGAGCGCAACGCCAAAGCGGATCATTGCCATCGCAACCCATGATCCTATAATTACGAGATTTCAATAAAAATATTCATCATAAATTAAAATAACCTAATCATGATCATTTTACCATGTTGACATTTTTTTGCTATAGACATAACCTCTTCCGTTAGTGAGCGATATCATTGGACTTCCGTCGTCCATTAAACTAAAACTAGATACATCGACTGGAAGAAAAATAAATTTTAAATAATTGAATTGTATTGGAATTCTATCGAATAAATATTTAATGGTCGACTACCTCCATCAGGCATCAAATATCGTAATGAAACGGGTGATAATGAACACGTTTGTTCAGCTAGATTCCACACGGTGATGGCAGCTGATGTCGTTATCGCACATAAATGTGCGCTTCCAATGCTAGGCGGTATAGTAATAAGAGAAAGACGAGCAGCTGGAGCTCCCAATGCTATAACTCCAATTTTTTTTCTACCTGTGTTTGTATCTAATGTGTGAAGAGTAGCATCTTCACATCCAATACAAATCCAATTTGAATCACATGCTATACTACTGCATGGGGATCCTTTAATATAATAAAATACAAATATTAACTGAATCATTTAAAATTTGATAAGCTTTTATTGATTTTACCTAAAAAGCTTTCCCATATAGGATCGTTAGAAGCTGAATTTCCTGGTAATAATTGAATTCTTGTTAATTTTCCGTGTGGTGTGTTACAAGCATTGTTGAGAACCTACAGATTTTTTATATCATTAAGAGAAATGTGCATATTAATTAACTTTAACATTAGGATTTAGTTTACTTGAACTCTGAATTTTCCAGCATGACGAACAATAGGACCTAATGTCCCAAGAGCAGGTATTGCAAGTCTTCCTCCTGTATCTTGCAACACAATTGATTTAATACTCGCACCTTCAGTTTTCTGCTTAGTAGGTGTAACTTTTTGTTTTTTACTAACATCATTTACTTTTGGACCGGGTAAATTATCTCCCCGTCTTTTCAATCGACCATCAAGTTCACTGGAAAATTCATATTAAATTACAGACAGTTCAACAAAATGAATTATATCGTAACGCTAAATACACAACATACTTTTCGGGAGGCGATTTAGTCACACCAGTGAAGTTATTGGGTCCCAATGGAGCCGGAGGTAATACGCTTGCATGATTACTCACATTAGGTACAATTATAATATCGTCTCGTTTTTCAACGATGATTTTACTTTTGGCTTGTGAAGATGTACTGAAGCATCCATCAGTGTTGGCTCCAGTATTGAAGTTTTCGCTGAAAAAAAAAATGGGATTTCAGTTACTAATATACTTTTTGTTATTAAAAATTATTATTTTCTTAATTTTTTTACTTATGGTCTGTAGGATGATGTAACGGTATAAACATAGGTGTTATTCTACGTTTTCCATCGGACGTTCTAGTTTCGATTTGGCGATTGGTCGGTCGAACAGGTGAAACCAAAGATGAAGTAGAAACAGTCATATTCGAATTCGACGTACAAACTACGGGTTTTTCTTCAACTGAATTGCTATTGCTAGTAGTCGACCTTCAATCAATTTTTATTTTGTTAAAATCAATTGCAAAATTAATTATATGACATATCGAAATAATAACAAACTTTATTTTGATTTCACTAGGTTGCGAAGCAGGTTGCGATGCTGCATTTTTTGGTGTTTCTTTGCTTTCTATTTCCTCTCGAACCCGAAGAATCTCAGGACTTTCTATTAACAGCGTTGCAGATGATAAATCATGATCTGTAGCACACGCTAGCGATTTACCATACATACGTTCGTATAAGGCATTCTTTATGAAAAAAAACAAACGAAAATTAGCCCAGAATTATTGCAAAATTTTACATCAACATAAACATTTATACTTTTTCTTGAGTCGATAAAGGCAGACCTATTTCTTCTTTGGTAAATTGAATAGATGCAACAGTGCCGTCCCAACTACACGCCAAAAGATTCAAACCTGAAAACGATTTGAGTATTGAAATGAAGATTTTGATATATCAAAATTATATTATGGATAACATTATGGTAACTCACCATCGGTGCTCCATGATAAGTCTAAAACGCTATCAGTAAAAAGTTCATGTATTACGACTAGAGGTCTTTTGAGAGCAGTACACCAAACGCTCAATGTACGATCTCGAGAACCTATAGCAACACAGCAATAGCATTGCGGCCCTCGTCCACCACTTTCCAAGCATCGGCCAAGAATATTTGAATTAAAGCGCTGCAAAATAATTATACCGATTATTTAGAAATTCAATACCACGATTATAGAAATTTCACGATATTAACACATTGGTTTTCATTATTTTCATACCACACACGTGACCGCTTTACGGTGTCCGACAAAATCTTTGTCACATCTCCAACCGTCTCTCTCGATTATTTGGGCTGTCGGTCCGCCTCCGTTCATTGCATGTGCACTCACAACGTATTGTCCATCAGGTGACCAAGACAATCGTAGAACATGAGTAGTTCCTATAAATGATTCAACAATTTTCGTTCAAATTTATAATTTAAAAGAAAAATATCGGAAAGATCAGTTGAGACAGATTTTATATTAAAAATTTACCTCCGCATTCATCAAATGGTTCTTTTACAACGGCTTCTTGAGTCCAATCTACAGTTTTCCATATTCTCAAAGATTTGTCGTCTGATTGTGATGCTAAATATTTACCGACCTAATAAACATAAGTTTATTTTAGTGCAAATTTTGCAAAAATTAATTTAAGCTTTTATAAAATCAGATAATTACAGGATCCCATGCAACTCCTTTTACAAGTCCAGAATGGCCGTTAAGAACACTGATCATTTCAGGGAAGTTTTCTGCATTCCAAATGATTATAGAATTGTCCACACTACAACTAGCGAGCCATTTATCCAGTGGTGACCATGATAAATCTAAGATATCACCTGAAATTTCAAAAATTATATGTAAATTGGATTATTGGCATAAAGTTTGATATGAAAGAGACGAATATGACTTTAGAAATAATATTGAAATTATTTCCAAATTCTAGATACTTCCAAAAATAAGAGCTGACAAACCTGCATGTCCACGTAATGTGGCTACGCAACGCCACGTTTCAGAATTCAATTTTCCATTGCCACCAAATACGTTTGACCCACCACCACCACTAAGTTTCCATATCATTATTAATTTATCATCGCCACCAGATGCTAAATATTGGCCACCACAACTCCATCTTACGCAATTCACACACGCTGCAACAATTAAAAAAAATATGAGTTCATTATTCATTCACTGTTATTTATTGTAACTGTAATTTCAGCTGAAGCAAACCTAAATGATTATCCATTTGGCACAACATTTTAGGAACTGTCGGATCTAATTCTACTGATTCTTCTAAGACTGCGTTTAAATTCCAGACAACTACTCTTCCGGAATCACCCCCTTGGCCACCCGTTGCAAACCGGGATCCGGCTGGATGAATGTCAATCGAGAATATTGGCTTTTCTGAAATTTCGATTTTTTCAATGATCGAAAAGAAAATATGAGGTGTTGAAGAAGCGTAAGCGTAAGTTTAATTTTAAAGTTTCTAGATTTTTGAGGTTAACAATTAATAATTCATCATATAAAATGAGCAGTGATGAAACAAAAATAAGGATTAATTCCAAGATTAAAACGTCAATTACCATCATGTGATACCCAATTGGGTTTTAATAACTTCATTTTGGTATTTAGTGAAAAATTAGAAAAGGGGCGGGATTAATAGACGCCGCCAAATCTGACAGTTCAAATTTGTCCGAAACACGCCGTTTTACGGCTATATGTAAATTTTTATTTTCTTCGTGAAACGAAACCAGGCAGGGTTTCGAACCGGAACTGAATCGAAACTGAAAACAGGTAAAAACCGATTTTTTTTCCGGAACGAAAACCGGAAAAAAACGATTTATTTTGATTTAGCCAATTTTCAGATTTTCTTTACATATTTATTTTTTTTTTTACATACATACATACATACGTATATATATCATTTATTTCCAAAGATGCATAATTACTTTCAAATATATATGTGTATAACCAAGAGTTTTATTTTAATTCGTTTAAATTTGTTAAAAAAATAATAATTTACGCCCTTATTATATAAATGCACGAATTACACGTGAAATACGTTAAAAATTTTAATATAAACACTGAAAATACAAATAATTTAAGCCTAAAATGGATAATGATAAGGTAACGTTACCATTAGTAAACCGTTTTTGATTTTGCTTTTGATTTTGAACCGTTTGTGTTTTTTTGCAAAAAATTACGATAAATACGTGATCTTTTAATTAATTGTGAGATACGTTAATATGTTGGCTGAACTTCCTAGATTATGTGACAAGTATTTTATTTATAAATTGATTCAATGCAAATTGTCTTTTAAAACCTTTGTTGTTCTGCAATATTGTTAAATTTTATAAAGAAGATTTGTACTAATTCAAATTATCATTTTGCATGATATTGCAAATCTATTGTATTAGAAATTTATTCATTTTCAATTTAAAAAAAACACAGCCATACTAATTAATATTTTAATATTTATTGAATAATATACATAATAGGTGATTAAGATAAGTATATTTGAAAATAAACTATCCTTTTTAGTACAATATAAAAAGTTATTGCAATACACCGTAATGGTTAAAAATAGGAAATTAAAACAAAGTGATAAAATGTTCAAATAAATTTAAGCATCGGAAAATTCTAGAATAAATCTTAAAATGGAACATTTTCAATTTAAAATAATATTAATATCTTGGTTTCAATCCCACCCAAAATCCATTAGCAGCATGCAAATTGAAATTATTTTTCGCAAGTTTTATCGGGTTATCTGTTTTTGCAGTCATTACAAAATCGAATTTAGCCAATAAGTGAAATATTACAGCCTTAGCTTCCATCAATGCGAATCTAGATCCTAAAATAAAAGTTTAAATCGAATTAATCAAAAACAAGTTTATAGATGATTAAAATTATTAAAATAACAGTCAATAATTTACCAATACAATTACGTGGACCGACACCAAAAGGCATATAAGCCATAGGGTTAATATTTGATTTATTTTCTTCAGAAAATCTTTCAGGGTCGAATTTTTTTGGATTCGGATAATATTCTGGATTGTGATGAATTGCAGATACGGGTATCCAAACTAAGTCACGAGGATATACCTGAATCGAAATTCAATTAAAAAATGTCATCTAAAATAATATAAAACTAATATTAGGAGGTACCCAAAAATAACCGAACTGATCTTGCTTGTGGTGGGCGGATTTTTTGTAGTATTTTTTGAAACTCTTGAAATGTTAAATAAGGCCTACAAGGATGATGCTATTGGGAAAACACAAGTGTCTGATTGTGAATGGTTTTCCCGATTCAAAAGAGGTGAAATTTAAATTGATGACAAATTTCGCTCTGGTCGTCCTTCCATGGCCCGAACCGATGAAAATATTTAAAAAATTTGAGGAATCATCCTGAAAGATCGACGCCAGACCATTGAAGAAGTTGTGGAGTGATTTAAAGTTCAGTTCAGCGACTTTTAACGAAGACTTGGGAACGAAAAGAGTAGCTGCCAAATTCGTGCCATTTTCGTGCCATTTTTAACCAAAAATGACATGACCCCTGTGCTCCATCCCCTCTATTCTCCCGACCTTGCCCCCTGTGATTTTTTGCCCCCATTGAAAAGAGACATTAAAGGAAAGTGTGTTGTCGACGTTGCTGAAGTGAAAGAAAAAACGACGGAGGCGCTATCGGGTATCACAGAAGACGAATTTAAAAAATGTTTTGAACAATGGAATATGAAATTAGACAAGTTTATTATTAGTACCAGGGAAGAGTACTTTGAAGGGGTTTCATGGTTTTTGTTAAAAAATTTAAAAAAATAAGTTCGGAAATATTTGGGTACGCCCTCGTATAACATAAACATACTGTATGTCCTTGTTTCGAATTTTCATTTGGTGGCGGAAGAGTATAAGCTCGAACACATTCTCTATCTATAACAATCGCTGGAGGCCACAATCTTAGGGTTTCTGAAGTAAATAATAAAATTATATTAATTACAATAAAAAAATATATTAATTCGTTATAACGAGGCTTCTATTTATCAACCTGAAATAACCATATCCATATATTTCATTTTCATCAAATCATTGTAAGTCAAAGTTTGTCCTTTTTCAGCGATCAACTCGTCGATTTCATCCTGCAACTTTTTCTGGGCATCTGGGTTTACTGCAAGTTCATGAGCAGCAAAACACAATAATGTCGAAGACGTTTCAAATCCAGCAATGAAAAATAATAATGCTTGTGCAATCATTTCCATATCAGACCAATCTTAAAAGTGGTTATAAAATCCATTAAATTAAATGACATATTCATGAGATTTATTCATTTTTTATTAAATATTCACCTCTTTTTACTGTCTGTTTGCCTACATTCGATTCATCTACAGTGGCAAATCCTGCATCGTTTCCTTCTGTTTGCAATGCATCGTGCTTTAGAGAGCCTTTTTTAACGTCCATTAATAATTGAATCATATCCGGTCTCACAATACCTTTTTGTTCTCGAGTTTTCATTGTATTCATTACCAAAGAGCTGAAAAAATCTTTGACGTCGTTCCCAAACATTTTTATTCCTGTATACTACAAAATTGGTTAGTTATGAAAATTCGTCATTTTTTTTTTTAAGTATTTTTTTTTTACCTGCATAATCTTAGGAAAAGCACTAAAGAGGAAAAATTTTAAGGTTTGAACACCCGAAAAATCTGAAGCTTTTTTGCCCATGATATAAAATTCGTTTTCTCTTTCTTCTAAAGAATTTACAGACAACCCAAATGCTGATGATGCAATGACATCGTTAGTATATCTTGTAAACATATCTTTCATTTCAACTTCAATAAGACCGCGTTCTTAAAATAAAATCGGAGCATCAATTAAACATTATTATGAATTCATTCAATTTATATTGGATGACATTTTATATATGTATATATTTACCATTACATTCTGACTCATTCATCTTTTTCAAATAAAATTTGGTCGTTTGCTGTGCAATATCTTCCACGAGCGAGAACATAATTCTCATTTTGGAACTGGTAAATGCAGGGCTCAATGTAGCTCTCATGTCTCGCCATTTGTTACCTTTATAAAATATTTTAAAATCATTTTTTATGTATGAAAAAAATCAGATATTACATATTTAATCATACCTGTCAATAAAAACAAAACATTTCCAAATAATGGATCTGAATGTTCATTTATAACATTTTCATGATCTACAAAATGATCAAAGTCTTTTATTGTAATTTGTTTGATTATTTCTAAATTTCGAATTAAAATTGTAGGTTTATTAACTTGCATGAATCCCACGTATCTAAAAATAACAAATTTATTATATTGATATAAAAAAAAAACTAATTGTAAAAATATGAACGAACTTTTCATCGGGAAATGCATTGTAATGTCTATCTAAGGTATCCAAAAAATGTTCTTGAAAAGATAAAGGTTTATATGAATTACCAACGATTGGAAAATCGAATGGTAAATTTTTAATTCCTCTTTTCTTGAAATATCCTGCTTCCCATACTGCATATGCATAAAATGCTATACCACATAATATGCAAAACACAAGGACATACCACCAATTTATATCCATCATCTGTGAAATTTTCGAAGTATAATAGATTAAGTACTAGACATCATAAATATAATTTTACGCACTTTGGTTTGTTTTTGTAATTTAATCTTTTAGATAATTATTATGAAAATTTTTATGGCGATAAAATGGTTTGTCATGTTTTTATCTTTCCATCTTATTTAATTAAACGAATAACAATATTTTTTTTTTTTTGATAAACACATATTTTTACTAGGGAGGTCAAATTTATCGTAATTTTCATTTTTCAGTAATCCGGTATTTTTTTTTAACCAGTAAATTAAATTTTGAATAAAAACCGGGAAAACCCGGTTACCGGTAATGGCCTCCCTAATTTGTATGTTATAATATATAATTATCTACAAATACGTGCTATTATAATCAATCTCTTTTTTATTTTCAAATAAAATAAAAATTTTATATTCATATGCTATTAAGGTTGTCGCACGAAAAAAATTACAAGAAGCCGAAAAAACCGTAAAACTAAAAATACTTTCCAAAACAAAAACCAAAAATTTTTCAAAAATAAAACCGTACAAATAAAACAGTAAAATTAGTGCAAATAGGTACTAAAAAAACAACTTTTTGTGGACTTTTAATTAAAATTAATATAAAAGTTCATTTAATTTTTAATAAATTTACTGAACAAAGTGTACCTACGTGGTCATTGAATGAAACATTTATTAGCAGATTAGTTATAAAAAATGGATATAAAATAACTTCCTCAAATCTCTTCAAAGTTAGAATTGTACCCAAAGAATAAGTAATATTGTATTATAGAATTGAAAGGTACTCTAGTTTGAGTCCTTAAAAAGCTACAAGTAAAACTTTTATAAATAGGAAAATTTTTGATCGAAACAAAATTAACCTTAAAATTTCCTTTTTGCAAAAATCAAAAACTATTGTCGTTATATGGCCTTAAAATTTCGAAATAATTACTTGTATAAATTGAGTGTTGGGTACGAGCAACTATGTATATCAACTAACGAGTATCTCCACTTGCGTTCAGTTGAGAACTGGAATGACAATTGAGCGGTTTATCTAAAGATAATGAGCTTACAATTAGTGCTTGTATCTCTTTTAATCTACGGTGTTTTTGGCTAATTATCGAAAATTCATAGTGGATTTAAAGGCCCTTTTATAACATTTAATTAATAGTCGTGTTTGTCGAATTTATAGATATAGGTACTAATTTTTGATCAAAATATAATTTTGATTTTCATATGAATTCTTGCTAATATTTCATATAATTTATTTTCAAAAACATGTTTCCAAGTATTTTATTGTTTATAGCAAAATTTTTTTGCTATAGATTTATGGGTGTAAATGATGTTTTTTATATGAAAATATTCTTCCTGTATAATTTTGTATTAAATGGAGTTGCTTGCAATTTTATACGGCATTTCTATTGAGAAATGCCGTATAAAATTGCAAACAACTCCATTTAATACAATATATAATATATTTAATATATTGATATTATGTCAAATTAACTCTGGTATTAAAATTAATTTTATCTCTAAAACGATTTATTGATTTTTTAGATAGTGTTAATTTTTTAATTAACATTATCAATAAATCTTTTTTAGAGATAAGTGAAAGGTAACTTTGGATTTTACTATTATTATTATTCCGACTTTATATACAGAGTGCTCCAAAAGTCATCGTAAAGCCTTAAAGAGGTGATAAGTCATGTTATTTAGAACATTTTAAACCATACATACCTTATTGTTAGTCCAAAATCATAGTTTTGAGTTATTATTATTTTATGATTTTCAAGAACAAATCTAAAATCTCACACTTGCTCACTGATAATTCCCAAATGAAAGATAATATGTCAGGCAATTTTTTTTATTCGTTTACAATGTATTTAATCCTTAAACAGGAATACAAAAATCTATATCACCAAAAAACTATCAGAAATACACGATTAGTTATCGAAAAGTTACTGAAGCAAAGGAAAACTAGAGCTTTTTGATATTTCTTGTTTAACCCTTTGCGGCCGAATTTATTTCAAGTTTGTTTTTTGTTTGTTTTTAATTTTCGGAAGCGGCCACCGTTGATTTTAGGCGTTGTTCGGATTTCATACTCAAGTCTAAAATGAAAAAAAAAACGTATTTCGACCTTATCAAAAAATTTCAAAAAATTTATTCAGCGAGTATAAAATCTTAACTCATTATTTAAAAAAAAAATAATCATTTAAATTGTAAAAGTAGTGATAATCTTTAATTTTAATTTGAGTATATTATAACTTACTATTTTAAAATCACCTCCAAAAGCTGCTTCGAGTTTTATTGTTTCGAAGTTTTATTTATCAAAATATTATTATCGGGATTCAAATCGTATTTTAGTGGTGGCTTTTTCGAAATGATGACTATGAAAATTAACACTTGAACAAAATTCAGATACGATTTTCTTTTAATACAAATTAATTAATTACTATAAGAAAAAATAGATTTTATGAGTTATGTGCTATGAAAAATAATGTATAGGATTTATATTATATTATAAATGAAAAAAATAAATAAATTGAACGTAATTCAAGGTTAATATAAGAAATTAAATTGTTGTCGCATATAGTGCGACATACGACCGGTACGCCAAACAAGCAATGTCGCACCAGCGGCGACGTTCGGTTGCAAAGGGTTTTAAGAAAAAACGAAGGCCAAAATTTTCAAATATTTTTAAAAACATCTCCGTTTAAAACCCTTTCGATTGATATAACAAACATGCAGATATCTATCCGATTATTGAAACTAGTGTACAGAAACGAAACCGAGGGATGAAATTTTTGAAATCCCGCGTACATATCGTAAAGGCTGCATACAGTACCGTAGCAATCTATTGGAAAATGGGCTAGCGCCAAGGGCGCAAGATTTAAGATTTTAAAAAATAAATGGCAAAAAAATATTTACTTTCTTAAAGCACATGCACTCCTGGTAATTTCGTTCAGACTTCGCCGTCTTAGAATTTGAAATTAAAATTAAAAAAATAATTGGTGTAACCATTTCTATTATGCTTTCTTAAATCATATGTACTCCTGGTAATTTCGTTCAAACTCGTCCAAGAATTCGAAATTAAAATATAAAAATTGTGTAACCGTTTTTATTTTTTTTAAATCACATGCACTCCTGGTAGTTTTAAATGAAATAAACCTTTCGATCTAATAAAAAAAGAAATAATAGAGGGGTACCAAATTTAATATTTGCCAAGAGCACCAAAAACATTGCTACGGCTCTGGCTGCATATAAAATAGTAGCAATTCGGCAAAATTCGGTGAGGTCCTGAATATTACTATAAAGTCATTACTTTTATAAACTGATAAACTAAAGTGATAACTTTTCAAATC
This sequence comes from Hydropsyche tenuis, assembly GCA_009617725.1. Lineage (NCBI taxonomy): Eukaryota > Metazoa > Arthropoda > Insecta > Trichoptera > Hydropsychidae > Hydropsyche > Hydropsyche tenuis. The sequence continues at coordinate 707,995 of VTON01000056.1, read as the reverse complement.
GATATATCTGTAATTTGACAGAGTATTATTTCCTCTTACACTAGATATAAACAGTTTTTTTCAAAACATAGAAATCTGTCCATAATTTCTAAAAAAATCAAATTTTCAGGGTGGTGCGGTTTCATGACTGCCACTGTATGTTATTATATGTATGTTGTTTGTTATGTTATTGTTTTATTATTATATATTATACAAGCAATTGTATTTAAAAAATCACTTAATTTTAATACTATTATAGATTAATATATTTTATTTAAAAAAAATGAGATTTATAATAATATTTAAAATAACTGAAGGTTATCGAATTTTGTATGCACACGTAATCGTTTTCCATTAACAATACATTGTTTTTATTTACATGGAGACAAGATATATGTAACCTTATCAGTGAATTTATGTAGATTGGTAATTCACATTAAATCTAATCTAGTTTTTTCGATAACATGACAAATTTTCCATAATTTGGCAAAAAAATCCTAATTCAGGAATTCAGATATTTTCACAATTCTGGGTGCTTGCGTAGACGACAAAAATCTGTATTCTCGTATACAGAAAGTCGCTTTTCGTTGCCTGCTAAAGGTCTTTTGGGCGGAAGCACGTTTGCCCGGTCGCATATATTTTCTGTACGATTCGAAAAATACACGATACCGTCAAGTTTTTCGACATTTCATCTATATTTTACAAAGGTGTTTCAATTTTCAAATAATATATGAATGTATAATTCAAAAATATAATTCAAAAATATTTTATATATATAATTCAAAAATATTTTTTCATTTTTTCGGGGGGAAAATTAGGGGAGGGGCATTTGCACCTTGCACCCACCTGTTTTTGTAGTCACGATCTGGCCCTGCCCATTTTTATTTGATTGGATTGAAATATATATTTGAGAATTCACTTTAAAAAATATCTTAAATATTTTTCTAAAAATAGAATAGATAAAAATTATTATCAATAAGGAAAAGTACTCAAATCATAGAATGAAACTTCAATATAGTATATCACAATAATTTATTTCTTTAAGACTTACACTTAGGTGTTTCAAAGACTTATAAATAATCATAATTACAAAATAACTAAATATACAAATACTAAAAAAAAATGTTAGAAACTGGCATACATAAATCCATTTTTAAATTGGAGAAAATAGATGAAATGTAATTTTAAAACTTACCAGGAAAAAAAATTAAATAAATATCTTATATTTTACAAAATAAACTAAATTTTTACATATTAATACTCATTTTACAAATAAGAAACATTCTTTCAGGAAACCTAGTTGACATACCACATCTTAGATGAAAAAATATTAATAATTTAAAATATCAATTAAACGTGAAAATCTCAAGCCAGTTCGTAAATTAAAAAATGAATAATAGTTAATTTGTGTTAATTCTTTTAAATTAAAATTTGTTCAAAACAAAATTTGTGAAAATAAAAATTAAAGGAAACTAAAAAAAACTGATGATATGAATGCATGTAAAACTGATGTTAAAAAAATTATTTAAAATAAACAAAAAAAGAACAAACCAACTACAAAATATTAAATATTTAATATTTTTTGTGAGTTGATAAAGTGTATTTTTAAACCATAAAAAATATATACAAATGCCTTCAATAAACTTGATTTTAAAAAGAGAGGCATTTTGTACATTAAAACAGTTTTGGGTATGTTTACATAGTAAAAAATCATATAAAAAAGAATTTGATCAATAACTAAACAATAAATAAAAGACATAGTAGATATGAATATTGTAGATATTTTCGATTTAAAGCTTTACAAAAATCCTTCATAAACATCTAAAAAAATTTCATCGAAACAACTTCCATTTAAACATATCTTACAAACAAATTTTTCATAAAGCTCGTTTTCACTCGTAAATAGTTTTTACTTATAAACGTATAAAAAAACCCATTTACAAAAATTGTGCGTAGACCCAAGGCAGGGCTGTAAGGCAGCTTAAAAAAACACAGTCACACACTTAAATATATTTATATACATGTATTTAACTAGGGAATGGATCCAAACACAAGTATTTCTATCTTGCAAACATACTATTATTATAATATTCACGACATTTTTCGGCAATTAACATTATACGATAAAGTTAAGGCCCTGATTGCAATAAAGACACTGGTAAGGCTATAATTTCTTGGTCGATAATGTTCGCTAAATTTAAGTTTTGTATGTCTTTCCCAATTCGATACGATAACGAAGACATTTTTCATCATGAATGACAACTACTGGTATTTGTACAATTATGATGAACATTGTGTTAAGGTCTCATCAGAATTTAAAAAAAAACATAAGCATCTAATTTATTTTTTCACAAAAATGCAAAAATATTTGACTGTAGATTATTATACATCTTTATATTATTAAAACATTTCCAAGACGTATAATCGTTTTGAGATTTTTTTTTTCGATCCCTCGAGACTTTCACTAGTTATAGTTTGTAAGTAGCTCAATGGCACATTAACGCTATTTTTAAAATATAACTTACTGAATTACATAGTAACTCATTCGGATAATCCTGCATGTTCAAATTAAATAGTGAATGTACTAATTAAAATATATATTAACAAAGTATCGCTCTCTCGTGATTTATCGTAGTAGTAGCATGTTTGTGAGAGGACATCAGATTGCAAGACTCACATTGGGAGCAATCTGGATAAGTGGGTTCGGTGGATACTTTTATAACACTGGTGTCGTATCCGACACAAGTACTGTTAGCACCATTTTTATTTACCAGAGGATTATTTTCTTTGGTATGACTTTTTCCGTTGACGGACGAAGGTAATGATTCAAACGTTTTACAAACTCCCAATACTTTGCCACTGGAAAATACACTACTGCTGTCACACATGTCACGATTTTTACAACCTAGGATCTTTTCGGTTCCATATAAAGAATTGTCCATTTGAAATAATTTACAATGACTTAAAACTGATGTCGGAGAATCTGGAAGCGATTTTCTGCTCACTTTCGGCGTTGAAGGTGCATCAGGAAATGGTGGAGATTTATCTTTGTGGTGTGGGTGTTTTACTAAAGGTAAAAGTGGAAGATTTTCTTCATTTTTGTCATTTTTATCAATAACGTCATATATTTTGTCAGATTCTGGAATAACAACACGAAGTTTAATGTCATAGGTTTCTGTAGTGGTGTTGAGTATTGATCCAAGAGAATTTGAGGTGATTGAAAGCTTGCAAGATTCAGATAGCCATGGATGTTCTAAGCATTCCTGGACTGTCATTCGTTTTCTGAAATGATAAAATGTATGTTAAATAAAAGTTCACTTTCTATAAAATAATAAAGTGCAGTATGAAATCATATGACATACTTAGGGTCGATAACGAGAGCTGCTTTGATGAAATCAAATGCTTTATCAGACACATCTTCAAACAGTTCAGGTGGAAATGTGAGACAACATTGAGAAATATTAAGGAAAGTTTCTTGCTTGGAATCTCCTGCAAAAGGACTAAAACCACTTAAGAGTACATAAGCCAATACTCCAACCGACCATATATCAGTAGCCAATGAAATAGGATCAAACGCAAGGACCTCTGGAGCTGTAATAAGAAAATGAAATAACGATAAAATTATGTCAGAACATAATCATATTAATATAATTTGAAAGAAAAGTACAGACCAACATAATCAGGGGTTCCTAGTATTTCGCGGACTTCCACGTCTTTCTCAATCAACCTAGATATGCCGAAATCACAAAGCTTGACTTCTCCCTCTGGATAGTCAGCTGTGAGCAGCAAGTTTTGTGGTTTTAAGTCAAGGTGTGCCAAGTTGCGATCGTGCAAGTGTGACAGACCTTCTAGTATTTGCCTCATGACGTGACGTGCTTGCCTCTCCGGAAGATGTTCTTCATTTTCTAAAACTCTCTGGAGCTCACCGCCAGCAGCGCTGCAATAAATTAATATGTTTTAGTTAAATAGTTAAAAATAATATTAGCATTGACAATTAAAAAGAAGTCAGTAAACTTACAGCTCAAGTACTAGAGCGATCTCAGATCGTGTTTCGTATACTTCATGTAAGCGAACCAAACGTGAAGAGTCGACACACATAGCCAACACTGCAACTTCATGGTATATTTCATGTGTTGTGTCGACAGCACGGCGCCTCTTCCTTATGAATTTAGCTGCATATTCCACTCCCGTGGCCAGGTGACGAATTTTCTTAACCGAAGCAAATTTTCCTCTGAAAAAAAAATAAAAAAATCAGAAACAGATCGAAAAATGAGAAGTGAATGGCGATTTTATTACGGAGCCGTGGAAACATCCTAAATTACGTATATACGCGGTGGGCTTGCCAAGTAGATGGTCTCCCACACGAGCTGGTGACTTATGTGACACCCAGCAGCTGAAGAATGTTGACTTCGGTCACACCTTTCTCCTCCGCACTGGCGCCTATGACTACACACTATTGCAGCACGTGCATTTTGCACTACACCCGAACCAAAGAATGATTGATAATTTCCGATCCCAGAACGTCATCAGAATAAGAAACGAAAACTGCTCGAGACTACCCAGACATGGCACAGCGGTAAGCTGTCGGGAAACGTTACAATTCGAAGAACCATCGGCAATAACCATAACAATGATTGTGCGACTTTTTCAAAGCGAGAAACTGGAAGCGTCAAAGGAGGTCCAAGAGATGACGAGTTCGTCGACCGTTCCCCGTCGAACCTTGCCCACCATATGGCCGTGGGTTAGCTTGACACGCCGATGGGATGACAGGTGGCTAAAAGGTCACGGTCGATAGATGTGAATCACATAGGCGGAGGCTTTCGCGCTGAAGCCAAGCAGTCTCGGTGCTATTGTTCGACACCAAAGGACACGAGGTCCCGCGATAACGCCTCGTGGGATGTCAGAGAAAGCAACGGAACCAGATCGAATGTGTGTGTCGGTGTGAAAGGAAGTATCCCCTTTCTTTGTGTGGGAAGCCAGGTGTGCGAAGAACGCAGTTGTCATCTTGGACCAGATTGAAATGCAACTGTCGAGGAGGGTGTGCGATTTTTGAATATTACGTGCCTTTGTTTGTACCTTGCGTTATAAGATAATTGTTTACTATTTGGCTGTTAAGATTTGTAAATATTTCTTATAAGATATTGATCATCATCATATGCAGTTTATTAATAAAGATTATATGATATTCATTGAAAACTAAAATTTGTAGTGATAAGCAGAAAGTAACTCTTGACGAGTTTGATTACTAAAAAAACCATTTTTATCAAATGGTCAATGTACAAACTAATCGTAAGTGACTAGTCGCTTAACTTCAATAACTAATAGAAACCGAACAATTCGACAAGCCTAAAGCCGTTTACGAAACCCAAAAATAAACTGAAAAACTGTAACGACACACATATGCAGCTGCCGTATTCATATCCGAACAAAAAACAGAATCAAGAAGGAAGAAGACCAACTCGAAACCATTGTCCCCATAAACATCAACCGAACAAAGACCGCGAGGACCATTGTCCGAACAGCATCCACATTCGCACGGGTGCCGTTATTCGAAAGAGCAACTCCATCGCACAACCGCGACCGGAAACTTGACCAACATCGATCCGACATCACCAGGATGGACCAGAAGACGGACCTGGAGTGGTAAGGACGCAGTGAAAGGGTTGACGTTGACGATGTCGAAGAGGACTTTCTCCGACCAGCGTCCGATCGGTCGTGCAGAGCGTGCGCTGACCCGAACGACGACCCTCAGCTACATAGTCCTGATGCTGCATCACCATCATCGTCGCACAATTCATATATATTACATAAACGTTCTTATATGATATTTGAGGCAAATAATAATTGAACTATATGGGGTATATCACGTTTGTGATAGTGTGAAAGCCTGATAAACTCGGGTTTCGTATAACGCGTTTTTGATATAACGTGGTTAATGAATTGAGACCTATTTTTGTATAATATGGTTTTATATTGACAAATTTGCATTTTAAAGTGAATACAAATGCATTATAAGTGCTTAAATTGAGATTCTTAACGAATTTCGCGCATAATTCATGCATTGTAAGTGCGTAAATTATTATATTTTTTAACGAATTTCGCGTGTAGTTTGAAAGTTATATTTATCAATTTTTAATAATATTTTAACGAATTTTGGGTTTATATGTTGTTCAGTAGTACCTTTTGCCATGCGAATTGTTAGCATGTTCAAATTTAGATGATATAAAAGAAAATGATTTATAAAAATTGTCAAACATAAACTTCCACAACATGAACACGTAAAAACTACACATGAAATTCGTCAAGAAACCAAATTTTCGAAATTATAATGCATCAATTACTAGTGAAATACTTAAAAAAAATTATTTAAGCACCTATAATACATTTCGTCTAAAAAACACGTAAATGTATATTTTATCTATTTTTTCAAAAAAAAAAAGGACTTATATCAAACTTTGATATTTTTTTGGAACGAAACCCCTAATTTTATACAAACTTCAATCCTCGTATAACGCAGATTTGTATTAAACGACGTTTTAGTGGAACCATATAACCGTGTTATACGAGGCCCAATATTACATAAACGACCTAATATGACATTTAAAACAAATAATAATTAAACTACATGGGGTATATCACGCTTCTGGTAGCGTCAAAGCCTAATAATGGCATTGATACTGCGCTATCATTATCGCAGTCGACAAAGCAATTTTCACGCAAAACGAAGTAATTATCGGATTGTCGCCGCGACTAGTGCATTGTCGAAGCTGAACAATGACGCAAGTAGTGCACGATTGCGATTCCGAAGGAAATTGCTTTATTCTCGGACAGGGATTGTTTCAGAAGTTCAAGGTTGCTTCGGAATGTTGAACGCTTTCGATGAGTATCTGTTTCCAATGCAATTGTTGTAGGAAATGTACGTTTTTAATCGAAATGCCATGTAAGGCCGTTCGAGCGATAATAAAAGTTCGTTGTATCATTATGTAGATTTGTCTCATTTATATTTATGCATATGAAAATGTTCATATTCAGAACTAAAAGACCATAAAATTAAATTAACGAAAAATTCCAAAATTAACGACCATCCATTATTTTCACCTTACATAAATCCACGAAAATTCCAAAACGAAACCGCTTGTACGACATTCGAACTTTTCGCAATCCCGCACCGTAGAAAGTGAAAATATGACATTTTAACAGCATCATAATTAAAAAAAATTACATACACACACAAAATAACGATACCCAAGCGGCGTCACGCACATCTCGCAACAACACCGCATTAATAACATATTACAAAAACACAACTAAGTACACATCGGGTCGGTTGTAAAACGCTAATGTCTCTCCGGGGCTAATGCATCTCGGTGCATTCGCCATGATGCAATCGGCCATGCACACTATCAATCAAGACGGATATATTTTCATAATATTTAGAAAGCGGTGCCGATTCGTTATTTCCGATGAAACGATTCGAGAGGAAGATGCGGCGTCGAGGAATGGTTTTGTGGTTTTTTTTTTTTAATTTTCAGACGTGTTTATGAGTTGGTTTTCTGTTTCGAAGTTGTGATAGTTCAGTGGATGTTCTCGAGTGAGCTTGTGCAATTTGGGTTGCACGTTAAGTGAAATATCATCACGTTTGTTATTTATTGTAGAAATGTCAGGCGATGCAATGGACACTTCTGCAATATGCTAAATATTACTTTCAGTTTCTGAAGTGTATATAACTGTCATTTTGATAGTTTATTATTAATCAAAATGTTTTCATATAGATTATATTATAGTTAGGAATAATCAGAAATTATATTAAAAAAGAACGTATGGGTGAAAAGTATGATCGAATGAGTAAATTAATAAAAAGCTTTAAAAAAAGACAGAAATGGATGAAATAAAAAAAATATTTGAAGTGATTGGATGAAAGTTGCTCAAGATAGGTAAGAGTGAAAAAATATTAAAGAGGCCTTCATCCAGCAATAAATACATAGTGAATGGTCATTCGAGATCAATACATTTTCTCAACATACATTTTAAACGCACTTCTGATCTCTGAAGTGTCGTAAATTTTTGTCAATTCACAACATGCATTTTAAACGCACTTCTGATCTCCGAAGTGTCGTAAATTTTTGTCAATTCACAACCTCGACGATTCGCAATCGCGATAATTATCGATTATAATAAGTGAGTCGGTAATAAGAGAGGGTCGTTACGATTTTACTGCGGCCGCCGATGTGCATTATGATTTCCGAGCGGACATTTTATTGCATTTTATATGAAAGATACGTGGACGGAAGCTGAGAGCAGCTCGTAAACATTTTATCGCATCTGAATGGAAATTCATAGCGGGATAGTTCTAGATATGCATAATAGTGAGGAAATTGATCGAAGTATAAAAGTGAATTTAATTACTGGAATATTTTTGTATATTGAAAATTGTGTATGTAGTATCATACTGTATATAAGATGCGTTTTTTAAAAATAACGGTTCATTCCGATTCCCCTCTTTCTATCAATAAGATAAAAGGGACGTGAACTCAAAGCAATACCCAAGAGAAAAACTACACATGATTGACACATACGAAAAAAGGCAGATCAAAGAAACGAAGATTTCGCTTTTAGAAAAAAACATCCATATTTAGCAAATAGCTCATAACGGAAAAACCGTACAGTTTTCTCTGAAAACACATGACACGTAACTGCATTGTGTCCGAACACAATCCACAATCGAAAGTCGAAGCAATTTTGCATTAGAAAGCAACCCAGCACAAAAGGACACGCTTCGCAAAAGACACGTTTCATACGCAAATGTCCGACGACGAAGACATGTGAAATGCTCGAAAAGCAACAATAAGGCTTCGCTCTAATCGCTCTAAAAAGGGCCCCAGGCCGTACAGGTAATTCCGGTCAAACTGTGTACATCGCAAAAAAGACCCCGATGAAGCTGTTACGTTGCTTTTTGCTCTGCGAACTTTGCAAGAAGACGATCGACTAGATAACGTTCATTAGCCGCTATATCGATAAAAAAGCGGTGCAAAAAATCGAATTACGCCGAAGAGATGAACCGGTAAAAACCGTCAGAATATTCGACGATTTTTTTTTCTATTTAGAACACAATGAGATGTTTCTGCAGCGAGCCGATGTTAAATTGAATGTACGTACGTGAGACGGAGCTTTTATCGATTAATTACACGGACCGATTCGTACTTTATAAACGGTCGCTACGAAAAAACGGGTAGAAGAATGTCGAAGAGTAAGGGTTGAACTCGTCAAGAGACAATTAATTAATTATGATAATGGACGGGTGAACTATGGTAATGCTATGAAATTTTTTATATAGAACATCACACGAAAGGATTATGAAAGTGTTAGATAACGTTTCGGTGTCCGATTTGAGAACCGAAGCCAGTATAGGATAATTGCGAGGCGGGCTGGCGCTATGACTCGTCATCCGATGCCAAACAAATCCCGAAAATAAAATACCCAGTGGACTAAATACCGGTCGATGATAGACATTCCGGACCAGAGACAACGACGGTAGTCGTTTCGAAAGACATCGACGCCGACAAATTCACGCCCGGTCGCCAAAACCTATTAAGATCGATACGATATGCATTCGTTATGCGATTTAGTATGTGTGGGATATTTTCGATCTAATAAAAATATTTTTCAAATCAATTAAAGGATTATCGTTTTTTATACATGCACTTATCGTTAATAACAACATATTAAATCGACTTAATTTAAATTAATAAAAATATCAAAGATTCAATTCAACATTCATACATTGTATCGATTCCGTATATCATGTATCGGCATGTTTTCAATCCGGCTAGCGGGTTAATATTATTTTTATATTAAGTAAATTTAAAAAAATTAGAATCAATTTAGAAATTTTCATTCTCAAAAAATGCAGCAGATATATTTTTTTGAATTTATTGTTAAACTATAGTTACAAAAGTTTTCGGGTCTTGATATTGATTCAAGCAAAAAAAAATTTCATATTTCAAAATCCATTAATTGTACAATTAAAGAGCTTCTATCAGACTTTCAATTGGAAGTGATTGTTCTCAAAAATTATGTATTTTAGAAAATTAGTAGAATTAGTAGATAGTATAGAATTAAATAAAAAACGAAAAAAAAAATTGCCTGCGGCGCAATTTATAAGTACTCATACATTTTCATGATACTACATGCATTTAAAAATATTTAGAATTACAATTTCCAAACAACCACTTTGAGATCAATTAGTTTCAAATTTTGAACCTATTTTTTATTGCTCATCGAATAAAATCACCCATATTAAAATTTTCGACTTTACTATCCATCGAACCCCAAATTTTTACGACCTGCCCCTTTCCAAAAAAAAGTTTACCAACCCCTGCCCCATATAAATCGGAATGATACATTTGAGTGTACAACAGAAGAAGCCCTGCGAAGACAGAAGTCGTTCCGGTGTCGTTGGCCACGGCGACCTTGCGGCCATCGCGGCGTCCTTGGCCGGGGCCCAGGCCCGGGGCGATGCCCCCTGGCCATGGGGGCCCGGGGCCCCTGGAGCCTGGGCCCCGCTCGTTGCGTAACACCGGTTCTCGGTTCTGCACCGTCACTCGGATAACGGGGCGATCGCCGCTCGGTTGGTGAAGGTGTGCTTTGGATTTTGGAATGGGCGTTTAAGTGAATTTTTAATGTTGGATAGGGTCGATTTGTTAATGTGATGTGATGTTGTTGCGCAATGAGGAAATTGCTGATGGTGCGGTGCAGATGTTATATAATCTGTGTGTTGATACCAGAAGTATGATATCAATTAGCGTAAGGTACAAATGGAGATTTTTCAAGAGAATAAAATAAATTGTTTTATTATTTTTTTGTTCTTGCAATTATGTACTAAAATTATACATGTGAAGTTTTTAAATTTTAAAAATTTACAATAAAAATCAAATGTGGATACAATTAAAACTTGCAGTTTGATAAATTGGAGGTTTTTTTGAAAATCATTACTATTCCATTTGATAAAATCGAATAATTCTGAATTCTACCATGTATAACTCATTTTATTTTATTTTATTTGTATTTTATTGCATTATATTAATTGGTATTTCGATTAACAATATGACAATATACAATTATACAAAAAAAAATATTAAGCACTTCAAATTTTTCTAATATAAAAATTGAATACAGATTAATCCATATTATCCGAAGCTAAATTTTTCAATAATGCCTAATTATCAATGACGTTTTAAAAGAAAGCTTTCTATAAAGCCGTTAAAAACAATCAACGCAATTTTTCCGCTATCAAAAGAAAAGAGGGCCAAACGAAACGCATAGAAAGCGTAAGCGGCTCGTATCAAACGCGGATTATTGAATTCACAAAACGCAACAACGTAAAAAAACCTACCGATACAAATTGAACGTTAAAATAAAAACCTTATTGGCGACGACAGTGAAAGCGTTAAGCGTTAATAATAAAAACGTTGACGATAATAAGAAGCTTTCACGCTATTCAAATTCAGCTTCAATTTAATATAAAAAAGCCTTTTCAACTCGAATATCCACTTAGCGTCCGCGCGGGCAGAATTTCGACCTACATTAGTTTTCGTACGCACACACATTTTAGATTTGGACCATTCGTATGTTATTATGGCGATGAAAAGCGTAATTTTTAAACGAGAAAAAATTCTCGAAAAGCACACCGCGGGCCAACACGCGACGTAATTGTTCGTCTTTTTTCGTCCATTATGATATTTTTTAGTGGTACGCGACTCATCACCATTATGCGCCAATCTCGAAAAAGGAGAAAGCGAATTAGCCGCAGAAAAAAATAAAAAATAAATCGCTCGAACGTTAATCAAAAGGTGCGAAGTTATCGTTTTCGAATCGCTCCACGATTAAATGTTCGAAAAGATTTCAAAATCGATGCGGAAGTTGAACAATTTGCGCCGTTGACGCACAACTTTTAATGAATTTCAAAACCGCATTATATTATAATAATACGCAATAAATAATAAACAGGGGTAGGCAACTGTTTTAGATGGCGGGATGGATTGAATTTTTTTTTGGGCCATCGCGGGCCAAAAACTTATCTATAATATTATAGTAAAAAATAATAAACCAATTTCAGTTTCTTTGAAATTTATTTGTACTAAAATAAGTAAACTATATTATAATTTTGGAAAACTTTCATACTGAAATTTTTCTGTAGTGGAAAACTTGTTGACCTTTTTTCTGAGGTTTTTCAGAAAAAAGTAATAATTTGGTCATAAATGCTCTAATAAAATTGAATACTTCAAATATCACTATCTTCTTAGTAATTTAAAATTTAATCCATTAAAATAATTCAGAATATTGATCGAAAAACAAAAATTATTTTGTTAAAAAGTATGTTTTAGTTCAGGAAAATCATTTATTTTCTATTTTATTTCTCAAAATATGACGATATCCTCTTTTAATTTACATTCTCTACCAACTTGTTTTTATTTTTTTTAACTTTTTTTCATTGACTTCGTATGATTTCAAACATTTATTTTGATTAAACATTTTAAGTAAACATCACTGCGGGCTGGACAAAATCAGCCAGCGGGCCGCATTTGGCCCGCGGGCCGCATTTTACCCATACCTGATACAAAAGGACCATAGTCGACAAGCGGCGCCTCGTCTACGATAAACGCATAAATACACCCTGATGAAGCGCACGTACTCTTCGTACATATTTCCACAAAAAGCGAGATGCGTTTAACGAAACGGCGTGATAAACGCGCACTAATGCGTATATAATTGCACAATTTATCGCTGCACCGATGACATTTCCAAAGTCAGGGTTGAGGACCTACGCCGGCTCTTCGTGTCAATGTTTATTTACCGTTCGATGCAAAAGTGCATGTTTGTCCGCGGATCGTATGCTGTATTTGTTCTCGTGTGATGGTTTATTTGTTCGCTTCGACGGCATATCAAACATTGTCGACATTGATGTATTGGAGTTCGCTTCCTAAATTGGCGATTGTTCGCTAATATGTTTGCGTTGCTGTCGAGCGATAGATCATAAAGTTTTTTTGTTTCGTGAATTTAGACGAGTTATTAATTCGAGGCGGGTTTTATTAATTTTTTTTTAAAAGTACATTATGCAAACAAATGATTCAGATTTTAGAAAGGTCAATCGTATTCGTGTATATCTGAAATGGTTCAGTTGCCTTTTTTGTATTATCTTTTAGATGATTTGTATACGAGGCAATTCGCATAAATATAACAAGATCACATCCTGTTTTTCAACAAGAATATTTAGAATCTATATAAATTTAAAAAATTTATATTCACTGACAAAAAAAATATTTCTGATTCATTTTTATTTTTATCTTGAACAATTTTCAACAAATTCAATTTACAATTTTTTTTTAATTTCATTCATTCTTAAAACTTATTTATTTCTTTTGGTAGCCTTTCACATACCATTTAATAAATTAAATTTTCATCTTTCACCCATACCTGACCAACACCAACCCACAACCATTCCAATTGTTATGCGCATACTCATCAAAACATCTTCCGATTTCCAACTACCCCCTACAAACCCCTTCCTCTTACCATTTCAATACTTCAAACACTCATCTTCAACATCCATACCTAACCAACCCCATATCATTTCAATACTCCAAACGCTCATCTTCAACCCATACATAAACCAACCAACTAACATTTCAGTCTTTTGAACGCACAATCATCAAAACATCTCCCAATTCCCAACTACCCCTAACAAACCCCTCTCCCCTACCATTTCAACACTCCCTTCAACCAACCTAACCAACCCACCACCATCTCTTTACAATCATCAAACCACCCAACTCCCACCACCCCCACCAACCTCCACTCCCAAAACCTACAAACACCTCCACTAAAAGACCCACCCACGACCACGCGACCCACCTCGGCCATCTAAATCGGGCATCCGCATGCACCGAAAGTGCACAGCATCGATCCCGACCGGCGAAGGGGGATTAAATAGATTGGCGGTGAGGTATGCGAGCCGATAACTGTGACTGACATTTAAATATAAACCCGAAGCGGCCGGCGGCTATTTGCGACGCGAGCATTCCCGGCCCGTCACTCAGTTCTTGTATGGCGGCGGGCTGCAGGGTGCACCAGATGCACCAGTGCGGTCCTTTTGTTTCGGTGCATTCCACGGACGGGTGTTTTGTTGCGGGTTTCGGGTGTTGGAATGTTTTGGGGATTGTTTTGATTTGGTTTTGGCTGGTGGGTTTGGTTTTAGGTGGGATCTGGTGATGGAAAAGTGTAGGATCATATGAGTTTTTTTTGTACCGTCTTGCTTTTTTTTAATTAATTTTGATTTAATTAAAATGAAGCACATTCCAGAGTTTGTATATGGATAATCGAACTTGTTAGTTTCCTTGATTTTTCTATACATAACAGATTTTGTTACAAAAAAAAAAAAGAGTTTAACGCAGGATCTAATGATAAGAAGTGTAAATCAGGATGATTTGGATTTTTTTTTCCTATCTTCTTACTTTTTTGAATCGAAATTAATTTTCATGTGATTAAAATGAAACACATTCGAGAGCTTTGTATACGGATAACAAAACTTTCTAGTTTCCTCAATTTTTTTTTATACACACAGACTAATTGTAAATTATGTTTGATTTTGTTACTAACCAATTAGGTTTTGCACAGAATTTGATGATAAAAAAATGTAAATTAGGATCCTTGGAGTTTTTTCAGTTTCTTCTTACTTTTTCGAATCAAAATTAATTTTAATTTAATTTAATTAAAATGAAACACACTCGAGAAGTTAATTAAAGCTTCCTATTTTCATCGTTTTTTTTTCTATACATCTACAGACTAACAATGAGTAATGTTCGATTTTGTTACGAACCAAATAATCCAATAAGGGACAAGTTCCCCTTTCATAACGAACATGATCGATTCGAAAAAGATTATTGAGGCATCACTAATCAAAAGAACGATAAACATATTTCAATCGACAAACCACCGAGACATTCATCAAACGCGGCGACAACCTCAACATCTTCACACCGATAATTTATACATTACATAAACAAAACGCACATTCCTCTAGCTTTTTCTCGACACCGCCAATACCAAGTTTGTACACAACACTTATCCCCGACAAAACAGAGACATCAACGCGCGGGACACCTAGATATCGGACGTCTTCGAATTGATTTACACACTCGTAAACCCCTGAAGTTTCCACACCGAATGGCATTCCGCCGAGACAACACTCGATTGAGCGGTTAATTAAAGCGCGAAAGTGATGGCGTTTCGAACGTCCGATTTCGCGATCGCGATCGCTCGTTGCCAATCTCGATTGCCAAAAAGGAAAAAAATGTGTAGTCAATGGCGACAAAAAGCCGCGTCCCCGTTCCCCGTAGACCACTTTCGGTTTTCGCTAGGCGACTTCTTCTGCCCACTGACACCTACGAAACTCGAGAAACTGGTACGGACACACTTTGCGTACGAAACGAAAGTGCAATGAGATTTTGCCGATCTAATCGATCGATCTTCGAAGGATTCTTTGGTGTGGAATGTTTAAAATCGAATTTGCGATTCGATATAATCGTTTTTTTTTTTTTTTAGAGAAAAAAGCCAAAATCGAAAATTCTTATTTCTCGAGAATTTTCATAGTTAATTTTTTATTATTAAACATGAAATTTATACAAATATAATATTCACAATCACAGATTTTTTTATACCAATGTATAAGATTTGAAAAAATGCGTACTTTTTAGAAGGTTTTAATTCTGTAAAAAAAAATTTTTAAATATTCGCACAAAAATATATATTTTTATTATTCTGATGGGTAAGAAGAATTGATTTATGATCGATTTAAAAAATTACACATTTTTTAATTGAAAATTAGTTTATTAGTGAACAAAATCAGCCAATGATATTTATAATAGATAAACATCTTGAGAAACGAAACATATAATGTTTGAACAATGTCACATATCACTATGATATTTTATTCTATACATTTTTATACAATAATGAAATTATGATAATAAATAAAGAATATACATATTAAACATAAAAGTTAATTCCCACGGCTTTGCTTCAATCAACATGTGTATCTGGACATTATACATATGTATTGGGTAATTTTTTTTATTGTAATAAAAAAAAACTATATTTATGAAAAACAGTCGATAGGATTCAAAAATGTTTTTCTTAATACATATTTTAACTGACATATTTATTAGAAAAAAAAATTCATATGGATATTTTTTATACATCAAAATTTCTCGAGGAATTTCATTTACAAGAATTTTTCTCGAGAAGTGAAAATCATTGAAAAATAAATATAATAATATAATAATGAAGGGGAGATTCTAGTGCGGCCAGCACCCGAGAGATTAGCAGAGGATATTGAACTTGCATAGTAAACAAGCAGATACACACTTCCCCTACCGTTTTCAGTTAAGTCTGCGGCTACGATCAATAAATACTCACGTACGTCAGATGGACTCATAAAAGTCTACATTCAAAATAAATAAACAGTAATTTCAACGAAGAATCTCTCATTACAAACGCAACAGGTCTGACGCGACAATGTCGATATTGTTAAGGACTTGACGCGTGTTCTAAACCGCAGGACATCGAAACTTTACGCGGTTACAACAGGATCTACATTCGAAGTACACTTTAGAATAATCGAACCGGTGAATAATATCGGATTAATGGGAATTTTTTACATAACAACGCGTTCGCTTTTGTTGCGCAAGAGTACAACATTCCGCTCGGTTGTACGGGGCATGATCACGAGTGTGATTCGAGATTTATGTCCGATTGGAGTGCTCGTGACCCGTTTTTCGTTATTTTTATTTCTAATTAAACTTTTACGACGGTTTTGCAATTTTTACGACCGTTTAAGCGTCGTGGATACCGTGGAAAATCGCCGCAAATAAATTTGTTTAAACGTCAGACTTGATGGCTTAACGGTAAGTGATTCATTTAATAGGATTTGTCCTTGTTTGAGATGATACACTTAATCAAATAATAATGAGTATTTTCAAACAACAATAAGTGGGAATTTCCCAAATTCAACGGTAATTCTTTAGAACTTGGAAAGTTTACGGTAAAATTAATTAAAAGAATTTTTCAATGTTACAAACAATTTATGTGACTTTACCTACAATAATTCAAAGATCTATTTGAGATAAGATTGAAAATGCAGATCAAAACATTCAGAATGAATATCGAAGAAAGTCGAACGATACAAAAATTACACAACAACCACATAATGAAACGATTAGAAATTCCTATTCGAAATAATATTATTACAAACGATTTACAAGAATTCGTCGTTAACGTCGCGAGGAGCACAATTTGCATTTCGCACGAGGAGAAAAGTCGTTCCCGCATAATATGTTTAAATAATAAATAATAAACTAAACCGCCGAGAGACACATGCAACGAAATTTGTATAAAGTTGTCTTGTAAACGACGCCGAGACGTCGGAATTTCGCGGGAAACTTTGCGAAATAAATCGCACACTTGTAAATTTCGAGCGGACACGAAATAAAACAAACGCAAGTCTAGACGTCTGCGTCGGGAAAATTCGCAATTTCGAATGCATAAGGCGAGTCCTTTGCCAAAAATGTTTGTCGAGAAAAGTTTATGAAGGAGTTATTCAATTTAAAAAAAAAAGAAGCGTTAGTCAACTTTTGAAAAGTGAAAATCGAACGTTGCACAAATATGAATATGAAATTAACATATTTATTGCATATTTGACATTTGTATTTATTGTTTACGGATCGGAATGTTGTGCCAAAACTGCAAAATCGTTTTTTTTAAATAAGAAATTATAACAAAATTCAAATAAATTAAAAAAACAATTTAAAATTTCTACAAAAAGACATAAATTCAATATTAGAAAAGTCACATAGAAGATAGTTAAAAAATCTCAAAAAATTAACGAAATTTAAAAAAAATATATAACACATAATATATGTATAAACAAAAATCAATAAATTTTTGATAAATCTATAAACAATTTCAGCCCCACAAACAAAATTACCCAACACGAAAGGTTACCCAGATTCTTAAGGACATCGCGTGCGATCACCGCCATACACATCGAAAATTATGCAAGTTACAAAATCTCAATTTCGAAACGTAATTAGTATAAGTGCATACGTGAAATTAAACGTTAGATCGCGCGGATCGTGACCGTCCAACTTATCATTATCCGCGTCATAATAACCGGTGCACATCTCTCTTGCAACTGGTAACTGGCAACGTTCTAATGATACAATCGAAACGGTCTGTCTATAAAAAAAGAATGATAATCAATTGATATTTGCGAGAGAACTGCTGTGCTGGATTCGAATCGAGAGCGGTCGTGCGATTGCGATTTGAAAGGATCCGATGTAGTTTTGTTATATAAAATGCGGTGCATGAAACAAGTTTGAATAATTATAGGACGATAAGGAGAAAAACGATTATAAAATGTCGTAATGACAACGATTATGTGTGCTTATGCTGCTTTTATTATGCAACTTAAGATGAGAGAAATTCTTGTTGATTTTTCAGCGATTTAAATGATTGTTTTTTGTAAGTGGTTTTTATATGCGACGGATTCTTGAATTGTCCTTTGAAGACTCAAAATTCCTGACGCCGTATAAAATTCATATGCACTATCGAAATTCGATTCTGGAATGTCCAATCTAAAAGGCTCTTTATACAAATATACACGTAATCTATACGTCCCGGGAATGTACCAGAGTTGTAAATTTTATAGCTGCCATAAAAAGCCAACATAATAATTTTGATAACGTCACCATACGGAATAACAACTGAAAAATGGTAAATTTAAGAGAAAGAGAGAAGCGTGACGCAAATGTTGCGCAATATCCGTCGGGGTTATCAAAAGGGTTAATCATCGAAATTTCATTACTACATCATTTGACAACCGATTCATTATTGAACATTATATTTGTTTTTAATCAATTTTTTTAAGAGAACCAGGAAGAGGAAAATATTTGTATAACATGAAATCACCTATGTATATCTTATTATAAATTCAGTAAATAAATACATACATTTGAACATATGCACGGTTTTTTTGTTTAGCGGTGTACTTTCTCATTTTTCGGATATACTTTTCATTTTTTTTTTGAATATTCAAATGAGAAAACCGGATGAAAATCATTTTCATCTCATCCGGGATAGAATCAATTACATATCGGTCATCAGTTAAATATTTTTGTATGAAAAAAGTTGTAAAATCTCTTCAAAATACCGTTATGTCTAATAAATGGTTAAACCCTTCAAAGTGTCAGTTTTTCATTTGACGACAATCAAGTATGCAAATAGAGCATTAAAAGCGTGCATAAATCGCACGTGTGCAACGTAATCGCACTTCGAGGAGCATTAATGTAATTGGACGACGATGGACGTTACCAATAAAACGTGTATCATTAAAAATGTATTTATATAAAGAAAATGGATGAGAAAAAGTGTGAGCGTGTTGACGTTTATAAAAGTCGTAACTTTTATAAACAAGAATCATATAATTAATTTTAATCGAATTTGTTTTGAAAACATGTTCAAATATAAACGCTCCATTGGATCACAGCACGAAATGCATTTACCAATTTTTCAAACAATGCAACATTATTGTCAAGGGAGCCGTAAGTGCACTCAACGGTATTGCATTTTCGACATTCTAGAAAGGGGGAGCCCGATGAATGAATGGCATTCGTTACCGCGAAATATCTAATTGAAATATGCAACACGATATTCCGCATCGGACAACGACAATAACGACCGAACGAACGCAGCTTAACGACAATCGTGTCGAATAAACACAGTGTTATGGCCGAATAAACAAATCCGATTTCGCAAATGTGCAACACGGCGAATATGCAAAAGTCGCGAATCAAGATGACATATCGACCCCGGATCGGCGGAACGTCTTCTATGCCGCACTATAAATCTTTCGGCGAGGTGAAACAATGCGAAAACGATATTAAAATATATATGCTGTACACAAAAAAGCGATAATAATAAATGGATGTTGTCTGTCGCGATATTGCAATCCGTATGCACGTTTCATTATGCAAGAAAAACGTGCAGCTCCAAACAAAGAAAGATCTACTTTATAAAGCACATATATATAAAATGGCGCACAGCATCTCACGAACTAGTTGAAGACACGTCTCGATAGTGAAGTGAACTTATGAGAGATATTTGCTAATTTTTATGCTAATCCAAAGACTGAGGCGTTTACAAATGGGTGCTTCGAAACTCCTATTAGAATATCCATTAGTTTATTCATACGAAGTCGAAATGAAATATATTTTCAACTAATTCTTCTTCCTAGTTGTGTTACTCATAGAATATACCATTGCTCATTATATAAAGCCGAATTTTTTTGTACGAGATAATCGATACTGACAATTAACGATTTATACAGCTATTCATTAACAATTTTTTGTATCAAAAGCATAAAAAAAATCGAAATTGAAATAGCAGAAGACGCCCGGCGACCTTGTCGATGCACCGCACAAAAACATATGCAAAAACACAAGAAGAATCCATAACTCAAGAGCGCACTAATGGTACCATCAATGGTCGCCTAATAGCGTAATAAATATTTCTCCGGCACGCATAATTGCCTATAATTTTCTAATGCGCCATTACGCATCGCGCGCGCCGATCGTTTTTGGAAACGCGCATACGGAAAGACAACTCAATAATAGCAACTTCCAAAAGTGTATTTTCGGTGTCGACTTCCTCCATCCGCATATTTGGGAGCAGGGGAGCTGAGGGGAAATGATTACACGCGTGAGTCAACGGCAAGTGTTAAGAGACGAAACTGGCGTTCGAGGACAAAAGAAAAAAGCTTCAGAGCGTGTCCCAGTGTTGTGTTTCCCTATGCACAAAAGGGGAAAGGTTCCGTTTGGACGGAAACGAGGGCAAAGAAAGTGCAATCGGAAAGGACGAAAGGGTTTTCTAAACCATTTGAATCTAATATTGAATACATCAGTTCTTATCGATCAACAAATGGTGCAGTCTTATATAGATACAAGTACTGATACTTCTAATGAATTTGGTCTTCATATTGTATGAGTTGTTTTTGATGATTTGACTCAAATGATGAACCGAAATACCGCTTTGTTTTCGTTCGAAGCGCTCGTTATATTTGTATGCACGTATACGGACGAACGATCCACAAGTGCAACGTGTCGTTTATATTTAATGCATTGATTCACTAGACGCGAATCCTGCGTGTCTAGAAATAAAGCGATGGAGACATTGCAGCAATTCGCATAGCGTCGAAATTAGAACCGAAACACGATATTAGATTTGCCTAAATAGCACAGTGATTAAGACACTGTCGAAAAAGCGACCGCGGTGCCGATCCGACACGATGACGAAGATGATTACTCAAATTGTTAAAATTGAGCGGAGAAACCTTTCAGGTCATAAATTTCGGGAAGGCGATGATTTTGTAATTTCTCAAAAGTGATGCATGATAAATTTACATACCAAACGATATCCTTTTGCGACCTTAGTATATAAATTCCAAAATTTCGCAAACCAATTTTCTTTGATGTATACCTGAAACAAGATAAAATAACTGTTATTACAAGCACTATAATAAGCATGATTAAAATTAATGCATAAGAAGTTCGAACGTAATAATTGATTCCATATTAGACTTAACATAATCGGACCGAGCTTAACACATCCGCATTATCGTTAAAATGGCTTAATGATAACACGGTCGCGGTTTGAGAAGCTTTCGTCTCGGTATTTCATAAAAGGTGTCCCTACGCCATTGTGAGATGATAAGGCGGCTCCATGTATGGCACAAAACGCATTTTAATTGCAAGAGCGCATTATGCACAACAAAACTGTACACAAGCGAGAGCCGAGTGAGGAGTTTTCTCCCGACGAAACGAAAGGACAAAATTCTGGCACCGGTTTTCGATCGGAGATATGCGAAAAAATAACGATGATGATGGACGGAATGCAGTCGGGCAACGCGGAAACCAGCCATTAATGGCGACTAGTGCAAAATTCGAACCGCGAAAATTGAACCGAAACCGGCCCCGAGAACTTTCCGAAAACAGGGAGACGAAGGTCGGACGAGCGATTCTTGGGATTTCGATTTAAAAAATATTTAAGAATTAATTGGACAGAATGCCGCAACTTGACAGTTTAAGTACGCCGATTCAACGAAAGTTAAAACGTTAATTAGAACATCGAAATGAAATTGTGCCCTTCTGTAAACACTTGGCGAATTCGTTCTCGAACGATTCGACCCACAAACGTTTCCTTCCATCGGCTCTCACATCCGACACAGATGTGCGTTGCGAGTTGATAATTTGATCACATTTAAACGCGGATATTCATCAAATTAGCGATATGAGTAAAAAGTTGAAAGTGCTTTGCGCAACGCGCCTCCCAAGTACGCGGGGGGTCCCAGCGTCAATTACGCACTGCTGCGTGAATAAATACGATTTGACAACTTTCTTGCCGGCAACTTTCTTGACTATGCGTATTTATATTGTAATGGCGAGCCTCTATCGCTAGCTAAGATCTCGGCCATTATAATTCAACGTGTTCACAATGGAATCGAGAATTGCAGTTGAGAACGTTTCCGTTTTCTTCCGAGAGCCGGACGAGCTTAGAACGTATAACTGGACGCGGAGGATTCTCTAATGAATGTGTCCGCTTGTTTGATTATTATTGATGTTGTGTATTCATAACATTATATTTCATCGAAAGTGTTATTTAATATTTATTTTTTCACATCCTGAATGTGAGTGTGTTTTATTTTTCACGTACGAGTCAGCGAAATTCGATACGCAACCGCACATGTTGAAGCATGGTTTTACATTCCTAAAAATATTTTAGGAAATTTTTTTCAATATGTAATGTTGTTATACGACATTATGTTCAAAAATAAGTTTTCACTGAATGTTTTATCAATACAAGTGGAAACACGATGCGAAAAGCCTATGTTTCTCAGTCTTAAATATTTGTAAAAATATTGCTTCGAAAAGAGGAAATCCACGTTTCCTGACCATTAGATATGCGTTTCCAAAAAAATGCAGAGATTCGCGGAATCGATAATGAGTTAACGACGGCTACTTCAAATAAACAAAGGATACTCATCCGGTCATTGAAAGGATGAAAAAAAAATAACATTGTCCAACAATTATGTCACCGCATAATTCACCGATTGTAACGAAATCAAATCGACAACAATTTTTCACAAACATACCATATTCTATAAGAATGGATGCGATTAATGGCCCATACCACAATCTATATACTATTCCCTCGAGTTTGACCACAAACCGACCCGCGGTTTCATTAGTCGAAACCGCACACGTGAAACGATTGCGTTCGCGCAAATAAAATTACGAAAATGAAAAAAAAAATATACAATGGCGCGAAGATATATGCAAATTCGCCTTTGTGTCCGACCGAAACAATGTTAACAATAAATAATTAAAGAGCATTTAACGACCGCGCTGAATAAAACACACTTCGCACAGGAAGACGTGTAGTTTTAGCATGAGAGATAAAAGCCTCTGAACAAAAGGCACCGCTCGCGTTCGAATCTCAAGACAATTATCGCGGAATGTATTAGGACACAAAGTGCGACCTGAAAATTATCTTACTAGCCAAAGGCGGGTCTTATCTTAATCGAATAAACGGAAAAAAGAATTGAGATATGGCAAAGAAACGTGTGAAAACGGTGTCGCGTAAATGTGTCGATCTTTATGTTCAGCTATACAAGTTCTCATGTTTAAGAAAATACGAGGTTAACCCACATATAATAATAAAGGATTTGAAACGGTCGAACATCTAATGAACAATGAGCGGCGTTTTATAGAATAACAAGGATCCTCATAAGGCTCATGCCATATAAATAATAAGGCATGCACGAATAGAAAACGCAAGAACACACCTTCGGTCAAAACAATAAAGTGGTACACGATCGTAAAGGGTTACAAAGGGTCATGCGGACTCGGAAAGAAGCATAGAACACAAACCGTAGAATGTTCGATATGATTTTTTTTCATTTGAATCGGCTTTGTTCTCATTTGCGATGACTCATACGAAACCGCTCGAGGGTTGATGGTTCAAAATCGAAATCGAGAAGAGCACACATCATATTGGACGGATAGAAATCGCGAGTCATGTAATCAATGGTCAATTAACAGCGAAAATTCGAACGGGTCCTAAGTGGGACGGGGGACCGGTTCGCGCATAGAAGCCGTCTCGAAAAAGCTATAAGAAGTCGTGAGAACTTCACAAAAAAATATGATTTTTGTCACCGACGGTTAAATGATGTTAGCTGTCACCAGGGCCGAATGATCGATCGAGATTTGGATTGATCGTGATCAACTTTCGGATGGGTATTGTGAGCGTTTGTACGGACAAAATCGGCGAAAGCGTGAAAGGTACTCGAATCGAATACGAATTTGGCGTATTAATAATATATTAGTATAATTAAATAAATAATAAAGTACTTCTGTATGTTCAAATAAATGTAGGATGAAAAACTGGGTCAAATCTTGAGTACATCTCTACATTACGCACTAGCACTTTCGACCACGCGACAATTTCACCGGGCGTCTTCAATTATCACTTTCGAAGTTTCGGTTTTAAAAAAAATGAAACTGAACAAACAAACTCTCGCTTCCTAATCTAATAAGCCTCGAGAGAAAAATGAGATTCGCTAAAAAGCCAACCGTCAAACACCTCGCCTTAAAAAAAATTAATAAACTCGTTACGACGCGTTATTTTCGAGACGCGTTAATTGTAACAAGCAAGATAAATGAACATACAAAAAAGCGTATACAAAGTATGTAACACGTGAAAAAGGTGAGTCGGACCGAGGAGAGGCTCCCACGCGCCTGGCTGGTTCTCTTTTTTCGCCTTTTTAAAATAATCAATCAAGTTATAATGAATACGTCTCGGCGACATAAATCATCGGCGGGTTTTGTCACACACAAAATTAAATGTCAACGTGCCCAATTTGGGCCGACCATGCAAATCGGAGGTTTAAAATGTTAACCCTTCGCAGCTGCGAAATTTCGGCGAGACTTGAAACGTGATCGATACGATAAAGATCTCATAAGTCATAAGATTCAATGTCGTAAAGATGATGACACATATTCGAAACTCTATTCGTTTTAATAGTCAATAGATCAGTGAGAGGATTCTGCAGAGATCGTTAGGATCAACTGCACAATTTCACATTGAAATCCGGCCACTTTGCTTGGCGAAATATAATACTGCAACGATGCGTCTCAATTAAACGCTATGAATCTCGACGACGCGTTCAATTGGCAATAAAACAATTTCTCCGTATTCACATAATTGAATTATGATTAGGCCGTTCAGTGGGACGCCAGGCTCGTGACACAAAGTCAAGAGTTCAAACCGTTGCATGATTGAAGAAAAAGCTCCGATCCGGAGAGAAAGCTCCGACATATATGCGAAGATGGAATTGCACCGATACGAATTCATTACGCGTTTTAATGGAACGTAAACCGATAAATAAACGCCCGAGGATACAATGTTAATCAAGCGCAAGTGGGTCGAAAATCGGAGCCGGTCACTGGGACGTAAAAGTTAAATTGACGCCGACGAGTTAAACTTAACTTTTGTGTCTGTAAAACGCGTCATCTGACATTTGGATTTAATCCAATAATGCAACAGTTCAGTCAACCTGAACGTCATAGTTGACGCAACAGATATAATGATAATTGGACACTTCGAAACAGACAAAACAGTTTCGAATGATTCACGCCTTCGAATGTATCACTTAGGGGGTTTCCCAAACGTGATCGAAAAAATACGGATACAACAGTCACAATTTTAAATCCGATTGTGATCGATATAATGTTCGTTTTTCATCGTGAAAGCGAATTGTAAGATGAATCGAGCTTGCCTCGAGGTGAGACAACGCCGATTTGTTCGTATAAATCTGGCGCAGTGCTTCTTAAATGTTTAAAGAATTACATTGCTATTATGAAGATATAATAAACTACGATTCATTTTGATAATTAACTTGAACGATAATGCCGCTTTCACACCTCCACTATAATTGCCTACACATTGCCAAAACGAGCGAAAACAGTTCAAGATTAAAACAACTCGAAAGATCTAGAAGCAGAGCCTCGAATAAAGCGAGAGTCGAAAACAATCACGCAAAAGCCTCAAGGGAAAAACAGTCCAACGCAAGCGTTTAGAAATCGACATAAAGAAACCGCCTCCATTACACCCGTTAAATTTCACGACCGCCAAGAACAAAGATCTCCACAATCCGTCACATCTCATATCCACACCAAAAAACACAATAACGAAGAAGCACAAGCGACCAGAACGGTCCGCCGCTTTTTTGACATAGCGTGAATTCATATTTCGGGATCGGAACGTCTGGCGGGTTCATCTAACCCTGGACACACATCAGTCGGACTCCAGAGGTCGGTAACATTCGGTGGCACGTGGTGGACGATGGTGGTAACAGCCCGTGGAAACCGGTGCGGATGTTGTGACTGCTGCGGGCAATAAAAGCGCAAGCTGCACCGTTCCGAAAACGAGCCGATTGCATTCCAGAGGTGGACCAATGTCGGAGGTGAGGGTAAAAAGTGGTTTCGGGTCTTTAAAGTCTGGGTTGGTTGGAGAGAGTGAACTTGGGTTCGAATTGGAGAGTGATTCGTTTGGGTTGACTCAAATTTATATGGTTCGCTGAATTTAGTGTAGCGTCGTAAAGATGGGCTAAAAATAGAAAAGTTCTTATCTTGTACCGATAATCGAATAAATTAAGCTGTATCGTAACAATGTGTCCATAAAAGCGACAAAGACTTTTACGATTAGGAATAAATCGTCGCATGACACGCGCACTCATGCCGTCGAATTAACGTACACGAAAAAAGGTGATAAAAGGAAAATCTCCACATAAATCATCGTAGAAATTTTCTGTTATGATTCGAAAAAATAAGTAAAAAAAAAAAGCGCCGCACACAACATAATAAAGCCGTAAGTCATGTTCTCGGCAGTCGTGACAACATGAACGGACGCCGAGTAAAAATCGAGCGTCTTTGAACAATGAATACATTATCGAGTTGTAAAAATTTTTAAAATAAAAAAAATCACATTGAAGCCGACGAAAAAAGAACGAAAGCGGAGCGTGCAGCGGAGAAAAAGAGATTCCGAGTCGCAATTGGACGTGTCCAGAGAGTGTCACGACAAAGAGGGCGAGAGAGCACAAGAGGAGTGGTACTTCCTATGCCCATGGGGTCAACGACAAATTAATTCGAGACCAGTCGTTCCCCTTCTGCTTCTGTTAACCCTCGTCGACAATTGGCGACGATCAATGCGTCGTGAAATGAGTTCGACAACATTCTAGAATAAAAACTTTCAAAAATCCCCACACACGAAATATGTCAATAGTCCACATCGCACGATATCGAAAATGCGAAGATAAAAGGTGAAAGAGCGACCCACTCTCGACGGACCGAAACCGCAAAATCCGAAGAAAGTCGAACGCAAATCGGATTACGACAAAAGCGCATACAACACATTAGTCGAAACAACACGCATCCATCAAAAGCACTCGTTTCAAGCAGTCAACGCACCCGAGGAAGGACACGAAATAAAAACACGTCAGCCAGAAATATGCGATTGTCGACGTGCATATTTCGGTGCATAAATCTCTCCGCGGACGTGGAAACAAGCAGAAATGTCGCGCGAAAGCAAGGCCGACAATTAGACCGGGTCGGATTCTGCAAATTCCCGAGAAGACGACGGAAGGAAACCAGAAGTGTTATCTTGTAAGAGTGACTTTCGCAAAGCCCACCATCTGGGTTGTGTACGGCTGCGAGATGTCGAGGAGACGTTCACGACGGTGACGACCTTCGTTCTGTGTGGTTATTATGTTGAAGACGATATGCAAAAACAGCAGGAGTTTTCGTAATCATACTCTATCTTTTTTTGACATAAATAAATATGAAGTGTGTGATCTTTGACCAATAAAATCGCACGATTCGGATCATCAGACTGTAGTGTCCATAATCATACATCATCGTCTTTGATGGAGATAATAAAAAGAGTCGGGTTCAAGGCGATTTATGCGGAATGCAAACGAGGTCTGTTTTGTATGTGCAATTAAATTCTGCTCGTTTCTCTATAAAATGTATGAAATATCGATGTTAAGGTCTCGGAGGCGGGCATGTAGATTTGCATACGAAAACAATGCGAGATGCGCGTCTGTTGTAAACAAAGACGTTTCGTTTTGTTGTCCGATGTTTTTATTAAAAATAAATTTTATTTAGCACTAGATTCATGTGCATATAAATTTCCGTTGTAAAATACGGTTGGGATCGGAGGTCAGAAGAGGACCGTTAACTATTATGTTCGAGACCCGTTGCACAATAGACACGTTGATCTTTTCAAATTAAAATACTTTTATAGAAACGCCGAAATTAATAAATAAAAAAAAAATCAAGAGCTGACTAACGCGCCGCATATTTCAGAGAATTGATCACGCACATTACGCTCTTCACAAGCGACAAATAAAACACACAACAAAGGCGGCGCATCTTTCGAAAATTTCGAGCATCCGACGATAAAAAGTCACGTTGTAAATTCGATAAGAAAGAAAGACCACTTCAGACATATCCAGCTCGCGATACAAACGAAAACAGCCGCAATCCGAGGTGCTATAATCGTCACATTTAAAAGAGAATAGTCTATCCGCTCGGATATCGCGTTCCCAGTGAAAACTCGCTTAACGGTACGGGATTGAATTACAGTAATTAAGAGAGGCGCGAGCACCGATTTCAAAGGGAGATCTTCTCGTGGAGGTTCAACGGATACAAAATATGTTAATGAGACCCATTCAAGACGCGGTGGACATCTGTCAATGAGGCGAGGAAGTTTGTCGGTATTGTTCCATGGGGATGGATGCGTGCTTGGCTTTAGTTATCAGATCTGACTGAACTTTCAAGTCGGTATCGTCTTTTAT
The DNA here is from genome assembly GCA_009617725.1 of Hydropsyche tenuis. NCBI lineage: Eukaryota > Metazoa > Arthropoda > Insecta > Trichoptera > Hydropsychidae > Hydropsyche > Hydropsyche tenuis. Next base: position 678,993 of record VTON01000056.1, on the reverse strand, counting down.
ATTGAAAATAATAATCTATAAATACTTAGATATTCGTTGATATAAACGTATATGATGATACAAAATACCTCAAAAATCTTAATATTAAAAAAAAGTAAATAATTTCAATTGAAATATACGGGATATAACTCGACTTGACATAAGTATTATAATATTTTGTACTCCAGTCAAAAAGGCTGTCCAAATAATTACTTTGTTCCATGCGGAATGCCGTTCCATGAACGCTAGGCGTGTGGTCCAGTAGCTCTATCGTTAGTGCTCCTACGATAACGAGAGCCAGTTTTGCCACAGGACTGACACTCGTTATTACTTAATTATCGAGACAAAAAATCAATATCACGTATGAGCCATAAATTGAAATCATCCCGGTCTTAATTGACGTGGGAATTCGCGAACGAAAAAGTTAATAGACTATAAAAGGATATCTCGCGAGAGTTGGCATTAAAGCCGTGGCGGGGCACACATTTTTCAACGCATTAAATCTTCGATTTGATTTAATGTCCGCAATAAAAGAGAGGAAATCGTAAAATGTAACAGTGCAACGATAACAGGTTATGTTAGTCGCGATCTTTGTCGATCTATGCAAATTCGGCTGTCGAAATTAGATCTATCGGTCGTAGTAGGTCAAAATCATACTAAGAATGTTCGTAATAAACGAATCTTCGTTTATAATTGACGATTCAACGACCCTGTAATTAATTGATTTTGACAGATCATTAATCACGTGATAAAATTAATTTCGTTATTATTAACGTGACCGTTATTCATTGCATGAATGATTTCGGTTGTGAATGAAAAAATTAAACAATGCTTTGTCCGCATAAAGAATTATTAATCCGCATGTTTTTCAATTGAAGACATTTAAATTCAATTCTAAGATTAAGTATTATATAAACACGAACATCCTACATGAATCTTTCTAAACCGAAATGACTCAATGTTTCAATGAGAAAAATCTGCATTTTTCCGCACCACATTACTCGAGGGGTCATACCGTCATCTTTGACTCTCTCACGGCTAACAGTTCCGTTGTTTGCCCGCGGGCCTCGAGGAATTCATTTCCTCTTCAGCGTTTCGAAGAGAGACAACACTCGACCAACAACCGACCAAAGACAGACCAGCAAAACCGAGGAAACCGGTCGTCGAAGCAGCGTTCTTTATGCGTAACTTTTGCACGTACAACAGTTCGAAACTCTTGCCCGTTTTATAAGCTCGCACATTCCTCGATCGAACACGATACACATCTGAAAGATGAGGTCCGATATCCGCGGAAATAAGACGAAATTCCGGGAAAAGTCGCTTGCGTAAACCTCGCCTTGTAAATATGATATGAATTTATAAATAATGTTTTAATATTAAGGAGTGAAAGTGCGATTATCACACAAAAGCGCACCGAACAATGCGAATAATGAATGATAATTAAATGAGTTTTGAATGCGTCCTGTATGCGGTAAGTGTGTGTGTATGTTGCGAAACTAAAAATGCATTCATTCATAAAAACGAATGCGATTGTCATCGTTTTGTGTGGAGAGAGGTGGGTTTTAAAAGTGATATGTATTACCTTCGGTGTCGTTCAGCCGAAGGATTTTGCGTACTTTGAATATAAAATGTATTATACTTGAGAGCGTGAAAATTTGATAAATCATTTACGAAGCTTGAAAATTTTATTAAATCACTCCATATGACATTGCAATATAAGCGAAAACTTTCACTATAATAACACACCGTAATGAAATGTCAGATTTTCTTTATACAGAACGATCTAATAAAATAAAATCAAATTTAACCAAAATGAAATCGTCAATCAACTCAAATCTAACAATAAACGCTTCAACAGAATCCCAAACGCAACGGAAACGTTCAATTCGCGGCACAAATTTAACGATCTTCTCAGAAACACTACTCGATCATAAGCGCATATGCAACGGACAATTAAAACTATAATAGGCGGAAGAATGGTGCACGTGCGTGCGCATTTATCGTTCATTTCCACTTGGTCCCATTCAAGCGAGACGAGTTCATTCATCGATCGTAGATTCGGCTCTCGTGCAGCTATGTGTGCTGCTATTTCGTGTGTGTGTTCGTTTTTTACTATGGTAGGTTCTAATATTAGGTACGGAGGTCGTAAAAGCGTCTTGCCGAGGAATTCTGCGTTTCAAGATCAACGATCGCTGTGTGCAGTTCGCGGGTTGTTCGGAAAATTTACAGATGTTGTTTCAAATCTGAAATAGAATCGCTAATTTCTCGAATTTTGATTCAATTTGAACAAAGTCAAAACAAACAGCGAACAATCCACAGAAATTTGCATTGTTTTGTTCATTCAAAACGTTTTCAAAAACCGGCGAACGCATTATCCGACTATGCAGACACATTCAACGAGTCTGCCACTTAATTTATGAGACGAAAACAATAATAAACGAATCAAACGGCGCTTAAAGTGAGGCGTTCCGGTTTCCAGGACGTTTTGAAGAGTGCGAAATCGCGAAAGGGCCGAAACGAATGTCGCATAAATCAAAGCTGGCGTATAAATGTTCGCATTCGAATTGTAAATATGATTTTTTACGATTTCGAAATGTAAATATCGGAATAATAATCCGTTGTGCGAAATTCGAAAGGTTAAGGTCGTTATTTCGTTATGTGGATCATTGTTTATTCAATATGATGTATTATCGTAAAAAAAATAAATGTCAACTTAACGATCGAGGAAGAGTGTTTATCGTATACCAATTTGCGATAATAATCATGTTAATTTTATTATAGCAATAATTTTCATATGCAATAACTTCCCTGATTAATTAAATTATTTACATGATTTCAAGTACATGAAGTTAATAATATGAAAGTTGAATAATAAAATTTCCATTCAAAACCCAATTTCCCTAACACTGATTCGAAACATTTATCAAAACGCAACTGCACTTTCTTTTCGATCTTGCGCAACGCACTAACAACAAAACGGCACACGCATCAACGACGCAATAATGCAACAATTACAACAATGCGAAGGTCCACAGCATCTCGGAGATAACGCTGAGAATAGAATAAATAATATACAATAAATACATTATTGTTGTGACGAACGCATTGGTTGCGCAACGAGACGCGTGCGAGATAAGTGGCATGAATGGGAAGAAAGTGCACCGAGTCATAGATGTGAGTACATTTTTCGGTGATAAGCATGAGAATTGTCGGGTGTTTGTATACGAGTGACACGAAATGGCGTTTTTTTCGTGTGTATTCAATTATTATTCATTGTTGAGTGTTGAGGTCATCGGAAGTTGATTGTCGCGTGTAGGTTTTACGGCGTCTAATTGAAGGGAATGAGTGAAAATAAAGAAAGTTCAATTGATTCATATAGGATTATTGTATAATATGAGTGTATTTTATAAATACAGATTATTTTTTTTATTAATAAAGTCAGATAAAAATATGACATCTATGAAAAAAAAAACAATATTGTTATCAGGATATTGATGCAATATGCACAAAGTACACAAATAACCGACGTGTGGAATCAATTTCAATTTGAAAAACTTATTAGCGCGATTCACAGAATTGGCAAGCGTCAATCGTTCGAGTCAAACTAATTGAGATACTAGAGATGATTTATGAAACGCAATCTGCACGTAATTGCTCGCAGAATATTAACAGTCATCGCGAAGTGTTACAAACGATACTTTGGAAAAATAACGAAATCGATCCGTGCGATTTTGACGAAGACAAGAAGAGCAAATATCTCAATCGCCCCCGTCAAACGGTTGCTAATAACTAGAAAGCGAACACTATCGATCAAACAGTAACATAATGATAATACAACCTGCGTTATAATAACATGCTATTTCCCATCGACCATATAGTCACTGTTAATTGCAGCCGTGTTTGACAGTGTTACAAGTTAGAATTGCCGTTTCCTGGAAAGAAAGTCGATCTACATCTCGCACGGATTTCTTGACAATGTCGAGATATTCTCGACAACGTTCGTTTATCTCGAAATTTTAAATTGGCGTGTCGTTGCTTTTTCGTACGAGTTAATTGTCGATGCAACGCTCACGTGTTGCTAAATGCTTGTAAATTGAACGGCATATTGAGAGGCATTTCATGGTCGACTCGGTTAACGCGTGACCGATTTTAAACAGTGATATATGTATGATTACAGTATCATATATTCGAGGAAAACATATTCGTGAAACTGAAAATGTTGAAATTGCGACACAAATGTGTAGGGCGAACGTGGAAAACTATAATGGGTTTTTCCGGGAGTTTATTGTGTTTGGAATTAGTATCTATATAAATGTACGAAGAGAATTACGATGCTGTGTTTATGATGTTTCACATTTGAAATAATCTATAATTTCCTCGATAACTTTAAGAAATATAATGGCGTCTCTTGAAATGCAATTATTTTACAGCGCACTATAGCCGCCCGAGTACATCGGCGATAATTTACAATCGAGGAAATTTCCGCGTGATTAATGCAATAAACTTCAGACTCGAACCGCGCCGAAGATAAATAACAATTATTAATATTATCGAACGCAATTAATCAACCGAGAGTTCAGCGCAGCTGCCAAATTACAGACAGCAATATTGTCGAATTAACACCACCACCGAACACTACACAAACTGCACAAAACCATATCAACTCCTTCAACATTCACCCGAATCAATACCACGTCCAACCAGTGGCGGATCCACGGTGGTGGTAAACGGTCAATTGCCACCACTTCAGAGATTTATATATTTTTTTACATATACATTATTATTAAAATTCGGATATTTTTTTTTAAGTTTAAAAATAAAATTTTTCAGATATACTTTTTCTTTCATTAATAAGGTATATTTTTGAAAAAAAAATCGCCTGTGGCGCTAATGTCAATACTTTTGAGAAAACGTGCTATTTAACCGTTTCGTTTTCATCAAGAAATTTGTATTTTTAATATATCTCTTAAAAATGTTATTAACATCGATACTTTTTGTGAAAAAAAGTTCACCTGCGGCGCTATTAAAAAAGAATAATAAACATTTTGATAAAAATGCATACCAGCAATTTTTTTTTTCAAAAAAAGCACTGACTATAAGTCTTATTTGTGAAAAAAAAGTGTTTTAAAAATTAGAAATTGCCCCCACCCTGTAAATTTCCTGGATCCGCCGTTGCGTCCAAAACTCCATTAGGGGAGAGAACCACCACTACACATATACCACTGCAGACCATTTTCCGGATCGCTGATCCGACACAAGCCCCTCGCATGATCATCTGTGCCTCTGTGCACACTCGCCGCACTGTATGGGTGTTGTTGAAGCATATATTGTCGAGCATTGATTATGGTGGCGCCTGCCCACGAAGGACGGATTAGCTGCCAGTCAGCAGCCGCCTCGTCAACGTACAAGAATGCGCAGTTCAACAGCTGCGAAATGTGGCGCCTCCTTTGTTGTTGCGTATAGGCGTCTGCGCGTTGCGGTCGAGCTGCGATCTCGATGATGATGATGCGGTCTCGTGTTATCATCGGTGAATCGCGTAAATAATCCAATTTATAAATGGATGGGTTTGCAGTTGACAAATCCGATGTTTAACGATCAGACGTTGGCAGAGGCGCCGGCGCATGAAGAGTAACGATTTATTGTATGATCGGCAACGAGGAAGCGCGAGGTACACCCACGCGTGGAAAGGATCGCGAATTATTGCCTTATACTTTGTTGTGTGATCTTCAGACTTGAGATGGGCACCGGAATGCTCCTTGAGAGGATAGTGCAAACTGCTTCGGAACTCAGATAGTGTGCGACAATAAAACTGTAGTGTTTACGATCGACGTTCGCGTTGCGAAGGCCTACTTCTTGTACAGTGAATTTATTTGTCTGTCGGGTACATCTTTTGATGGATCTGGTTTCGAGATTTGTAGATCGTGATGGTTATTTTTTTATATAAAATAATAAAATATTTTAATCCAAACGAAAACTTGATTATACGAAACCGAAAAACTTTACGATTCAACACTAAATCGACAAGCACCGGTCGCCGCAATTAAAATAGTTTTCACCGCGATCGAACTACGAGAATTTCTAAAACACCTCGCTGTAAATCGCCGACACTTACCTAAAGCCTCGGCAATATAAAGCGAGCTTTTACGATATCGCACTAAGAGGCCGTGTAGGCAATTAGTCAGTAGGGACACGGTCGGCTGGAGGGTTTTCGCCTTTTAGCACACCTGAGCGAATTTGTCTTCCGAGACCAGGAAGAAATTTATCCGATAGAAAGCGACATGGCCGTCCTTGCCGGTTCAGATCCGGTCGAAGAACCGATCGGTCGATTTTAACATTGTTCGCCGTGTGACCGGTGAAGGTCGTCCGAGATCGAGAGATCGATAAAAAACGAAGCCTCCATTGTGCTAGGGTTGATCGATCGCAGATTGTCTCGTTTTTGTATAGCGGGATCGACTTTCGCAAGTCGTTGCCCAATTCGCGATACTCATTGTGTACCTGGAGTTATTTGCAAAAAATCATAATGAAACGACTACAAAGATGCAATTGTCTATTTATATCATCATCATTAGCAACTTATTACATAGTTATACACTGCACTTATGATACAATTTTGGCGAAACTTTAATTGAATTTGCAACAAATCGTAGAAATAAGTGCAAATTTTTAACAAATCCAATCATATTTTAACTGTTGCACCAATGATAGCTTCAAAATAGAGGTTAGAGACCGCCGATTTTATTAAATAAAACTTAAAACATCCACTTATTATACAGAGTGCAAATGCTGATTCGGTATGTACGACGCGTATATGCACATATGCAACATCGGAGCGCGGAAAGAATATTTAACGTCCAATTAAGCGCAATCGCCGAACCCAAAATAATCCCACACAATCGCGCGATTATGCAAAAATCGAAACGCAACACCGCCACGGATAGATCCCACAAATCAAAGCCGACAATTGTGCACGAAAAGCGCAATCGAACCGACTAATTCCACATAAAAGCATTGCTGATCGCGCGGTATGCGAATCATTCGATCAGCACGCATGATCGATCGCGAAAAATCGCGAATTCCGCCGCAGATGAGAACTGCAACGTGTGTGAGTTTGCATGTGTGTGCTGTGAAGTTCCGCCGATTTTGTAACGACTTAATTAGCGGACAGAAATGCGATTTATGCAACCGAGTGCAGAAATGCAGCCGGAGACACACAAGAGGAACAAGAGGAGACGGCGCCCGGGTTTTAATGCGAGCGCTATTTATAATGGCGTCTTTCATTCCACATATTTGTCGTGCGAACGCGTCTAATATAATATCGAAATATTAATCGGAAATGGGATATGAGCCGATTAAGTTAAGCGATGTATGACGCGGTCAGATATTGAATCAGCGTCATTGTATCGAACTGTAGGAAAACGTCCACTGCAGGAAAATGTCTTCGAGAAATTCAGTGAAGTATAACTTGTTTATTCTTAGACATCCGATGACTTTGAATACTTTAAATTCTTTGCCGAATGATCTTAAGATAACAATACACTCATCTGTTTACACACCGTGCCATTTATTATTACTTAACTTCAGTGGTCGAAGCAGCCGAAAATGAATTAAAACCAAAAATTGAATATTGATCTAAAACTTCTAATTATCACACAAGAAAAACTATTTAAACTTCCAAATGTATCTAACAATGGAAATTATAAGATATTTCCTATATACTCATGCAATTTTCATATTAGAAACCATCTAATCATCCAAGCCACCCACCAAGTTCAACAATACGTCCATTCTAACACATTTTCGGTATTGAATCGCGAGGAATGCAGTTCGGGCGTCATTTCGAACACGTCCGAAAGAAAAACAAACTTGACCCGAGAGTGGAGAAACGCAACGGTGCGTATAAACAGTTTCTCTTTCGTACGAAGATGCATAGTTAGAAGTGTTGAAGGTAAATATTGACGTTCCCACGCGCTTCTTGGACGCCTTTCTTGCGTCGAGATGGTGCCGAAACGACGCCGGAGGTGCATGTGGATTCGAGGCACGTTGGTCTTTTGACTTTTTTTGAAAATTTTGATGATTTTTTTCTTGTATTTTGTATGCGAAAATTTGAAGAATGTATTTGATGTTCGTATTCGAGTAGCGGACTTATTTTTCGCACGGAAAATTCAATTGAATTGGTTGAATTAAAAGCGATAGTCGTGTCTATTTGAGGTATGAAATTTTCTATTCGTGATTTTTTTTTTCGATTATTTCTGCATTGAATTTAAAGTTTATCAAATGTATAATAGATAGTATTATGTTTTTAAAAGACAGTTTCTGAAATTCAACACCTGAATACTTATTATGGCGAAAAATTCGTTTCTAAGAACTGAACCGATCGATTTTTACATACATATGGATGACAGTTTTTTTCGCTTCGCAACGCCAATGTATGTATATATTTCAAAAGCCGTTTTGAATCTAATTACATATTTTCTCTACTTATTATGGATAGTATGTCATCTGACATCTGAAAAGATCAACCATTATATAAGGCGATCTTTTATAAAAAAACATAATTTTTCATTCTAGATTCAAATTCACAAATCGGATTATACACATTAATGTTTACGCAAATGTCAACGATCCAAATCAAGATTACCCGTCAATACGTAAGCAATTTCTGCGACTTCTCGACAACGAATCAGATAAATTCAAACTTCGAAAGACGCAACATTGTACACCTAGTTAAGAGAGACAACACCGAGCTCCCTCTAATTAATTCACCTGCATTATTGCACTAGCGACCTTCGAAGAGGACTTAACATATTCCCTCGCAGACTTCTGCACAACCACAGCTCGTATATAAGCCGCACAGACCAAACAAAAACAAACGCTCTAAAGAGAGTCCGTGCGACAATTTCAAAAGGAAACGGATTAATGTACCACACGTCGAAGTGTACAACGAGTCGGCGACGAGATCCTAAATAGGAAGGAGTGCGTGGGAAGTGACTTTTTGCGTCGCGAAATCCGATTATCTAAGAAAACCGACCGTTGGATCCGAAGGAATAAGGTTCTATATGGTTCAGAAGAGTTTGAGCAAATCGCAGCCGTTTGATTGAAGCAGAGTGAGCACGTGTGCCCATTAGAAACAAACATAGGTTGTGAATGTTACTGGGACGAAATTGTACGTTTTCAATGATGGATCAAATAATTCAAATCTAAATCGATATGATATAATATATAATATTTAAAAAAAAAACAAGAATATTTTGATGATAAAATATATTTTTTATTTATTTTGTTTCCCTATGATCGATTACCGCTTATTACAAAGATAAGATAAAATTTTGCGTACGTTCGAAACGTTATCAATATCGATAAATCAAAAGGATTTTACACGAAAAATAGAAACTATGACTAAATTTATAAATATTGACGATGACTAAAATACTGTTGACGTAAAAACAAGGTTATCTGTTAAAATCGAGCAATTAAACGATTAAATTTATCGAAGCATACGTGACTTAACTAGATGCATATTTCGATCGGATATTTTCGCACGAGAACCTGATTCATAAAAGTTAACAATCGAAAATCGAACACAGATGGTGATTCGACGAGAGCATATTTTCCGAGGCTAATTACATCTCACGCCCCTGTACCGAGCATCAAAAAGCCATAAAAGCGATCGATGACCGATGTTCGGGTCCAATTTCATAATATGGCTAGTGTGTGTGTTTTTCGATCGTTTCGTTCGAAAAGCGTAGGTTTTTCCCGCGTAATTTATGTGCAAGAACAGCGAAGAACTGCTACGTGTGTGACCAAATTTAGGAAACTCGCGTTCGAAGAAAGAGGCGTAAAAATAACTTTTTTTTATGGAATGTCCGCGTTTGAAATATGCATCCGAGTACATAAATACAGAAATTTGTTGGATTCCGATCGTTTCGAAATGGAATTAATTGTGTAAATCAAATTTTGAAATGAAGTACCGTACTATGGATAAAATTTGAATAAAACTCACAAGGATCAAGAATAAAGTTGTCGGTTTTGAATCAGACGTACATTTATTGTTATTTATATACAAATACTATATAAGATCATCTGAAGTAATCCCAAATATAATAAGACTCGTTTAAGGATTGTATTAATCGAATCAAGTAAGGATATAAAATACAACATTTTTATGGATTTCGTTGCCCAATACCAAACAATAAGTAGTGCAGCAATAAAATTTCGAAATGCACATTCGTTTTATGCGCATTCCACAACCGATCGGTAAATCGGACACCCGAAAAATCTAACCAGAAGATTAAATGACAATGATATCTGTCCAGAAGAAAAATCGTAAAAAAAGTATGAAATATTTATATTTTAGTTGCTTGTATTGTGGGTATTTCACGATCGCTTTTGACTTTTAATACTCGGTTGTGCAATCGGGAGTGCTTTCTTTATCCGATGCAAGTAATCGCATTGGAAATAGATTTCTCTGAGACCGATAAAACGCTAAGCTCGTAAACTATTCCAGTATGTTCGATAGGAAAAATTGAAATTAAATTTTGAGTTTCGACATTTAGAAGGTTCGCCGAGGCGTTAAACTACGGAAAGTTCAACGCACGAAAAATTAGTTAACAATGTTAATTGTCTGGCGATAAGAAAATAACTTTTACCACGTGCCAAAATTCGTGCACGAAAATGGGCAGAGTGCAAATACAATAAATAATAGCCACTTTCATCTTGACAAAGAATATTGTTAAATATGCGTGCGAAAAAACTGCCTTAGGAAAAACTCGGCTTTTCAATTAGCGTCAATCAAAATAAGGCACAGAAAAACACCGCTAAAAAAGGGCACTTAAATTTGCATACATCCATCGATAAAAACAGTTAATTTAAACTCACTATCGTTAATATCGGATTACTGAAAAGTCATAGGGATAACGGCAACCCACGCGAGTCAGTCTTATATAGAAAAGTCGTATCTCTTAAGTTCGATCTAAGAATCGAAATCCGACTTATAGAAAAACATAATAAACGTCAATGAGATGAAAACTTTTCACGTTTTACCACTCACCGAAGTGGGTCAATGAAAATATGAAGTAATAACTACGAAAAAAGAAAGGAGTGACAAGCGTTTCGTGGAACGAGAACGAAAAGGACTTTAACCCATCGGCAATTAAAAGTCCGGGGCGTTTATCTCGGATCTTTGGATCGAATGGGTGCGGTCATTTATCTTCTTATCGTTTAAAATAAATGATACAGAGTTTCGGTAATTTCGGTGATTGCTCACATGCGAGTACGATTAAACGGAAGAATAATCGGTTTTCATGTCGATGCGATTAATCAATTTTAATTGAAAACGTTTGATTGAACTTTCGAATTTGTCAAACACCCGCCACTTCGACAATTCGATTGGCGAATATTATTAATTTACGTATGAGTTTCAATGTAATTCAATTTTATTATTCACGGTTGTAAACGTTGTTCGATTGCGAAAGCTAATTAAATGTACGTACTTTTAAGCGATTGTCGGGTAAATAAAATTGACATCAACGATCCTTTGAAAGTACCGTAAATTCTCGAAACCATAAACGTTCATTTTATTATTATAAAGAGTAAAGGGAAACATAAAACGCTTATAAAAAATATTAATTTCAAGAAATGTTTATTCAAAATTGTGCAAAATCCGATTCAGAAATCACATCAATTTCAAAACACATAGTCTCACATGACGAATTGTGGAATTCCGAACACACAAATCAGTCCGTGCAAATCACAACCAACTGCAAAACTACATTGCAGAATCCAAATAGCCAAGAGCTCATCTGAAATAAAAAAACAAGCACAACCCACGCACATCCAACCACTAATAAGATGTGCAATCCAGTAGCCGGCGACGTGCCATATTTGCCCACTGCAGATGCACAAAATGTTATCAGAATCGAGCTGGGATCGTATTATTTCGGTGCAGCAATAAAATTGTCGTACACGCGGAACGAAACGTTTTTGCCTCGTGGGAGCAACAATTAACCTTTAGAAGAGCGGTTCGATTGAGTTGCATATATTGCCTCGAGGTTAAGGTGAAGAATGCTTCGATATGCGAGGTATAAGAGGTTAATGTTAGAATGTTGAAGTCGGTGAGTGCTCGGGTTGGAAATGTATGGTTTATCGTCAGATGAAATTGTGTTGATTACCGAAGTGATAAAATGAAATTCAATGTGCTGATTGAAATCGAAAAAATGCGGTGGATTTGAAATAACAGTTGATTGTTTCGAAATTCCGAAATGATTCGATATTGGTAACTGATAATTTTTCCTGTTCAATGTTAAATGTGAACCGTTGATACATAAAGCTTTGATGCTTGGATGAAACAAAATAATAAAATGTTTCGTCATATAAATGTCGGGGGTTTATTGACGTTGAATTTTCTATTGAATCGCGTTTATCTGAATTAATAATGGGTATCAACGATTTTACAATCGTTTTATTGGATGATTCATTTCTGAAACAAATGTTTAGATCGCAAACAATTACATCGAAAAAATTACAAGAATTCGGTTTTAAGCATATCAAATAATCAGTGATATGAGTTTGTTATCCTCGATTGTGAATAAGATTACCAAGAAAAATGTATTAATATAAGAAATTTAAAGGTCGCTGATTTATAAATAATATTATGTTAGTATAAAAAAATCTAATACAAATCGAAAATTGGTTTTACCGAAGACGTTCAATCTTTGTACTCCATTATCCCAAATATTGTTTCGAATTACCTGCGAACAAACAAAACAAACAAAAATTAGCACTTCGAATATCAAACAAAAAATCACATTTCATCCAATAAAAATTTTATGTAACCAAAATCCGACTTATCTAAGCGTATCTTCATAATTGCGGTTTTACGAATCGCAGCTTTTTACGGTCGAAAAATCGCACTTAACGAATTTCCATATCACAATGCCGAATCATTGAACGCTCGAGCGCAAGGACGGCGAGCGCAAAATATTCAAATAACTTTTATGCAACCGATCGAAAATGAGATTGCGCCGATCTATAGATCCATCGACAATAAAAGATCCATTCTTTATCGAAAAATGCCGAGAAAAAAACCAGCATCGCACCGACATTTGCATGAGAACGTTCGCGCTGCAGCGATATGAGGACAATGCCACCATTCGTATGCGAAACGGTCGATTATTTTTATTTTTTTCATACATAGTGGGCGACACTTTTAGTGACTCACGATCGGTGTTTTCCCACTCGGATCACGTGTGATTTGCGAACGGGTCCCAAATGAAAATTGTAGTTTTCCCTTAAACGGGTCCCGACTAGAGTATATGCGAACGGCTTCGCTCGGATTAGATTGTTATTTATTGTCACAACTGGTGTTATTGTCGAGTCAACAAGACAGGACAACTGAGCATACACGTGTAGTGCATTTTCCCGCTCGGCAACCATCTGGTCGATATGGAATTTGATGAAAAATTGCCTATTCCTAGTGCAAATAAATCGATTACACGTCTCCGATAACGCTGAGTGATTTACGCCGTATGATTCGATAATGATCTGAACTACATACATAATGGAACGTAAATAAAATTGATATATTAATATACGTGAAGCTATTCAGTTGCGCAATAAGTATGAGAAATAAAAGAAAGGTCGATTATGAAATGTGTTCATAATAAGGAATTTTCCACGTGCGTCCGATTCTACGACGGATTTAATTAATAATAAAACATGGAAGATTTACTATCGAGCATAAAAAGATTATTAATGTCGCTATAAATGATTTCACGGTCGAATTTCAAAACGGGTAGCCCTGTTGCTACATCGGCAATAAACGTACGCAGGAAAGAGGAGAAATTCGAAATGTCGGCGCACTAAAACTTAAACCGAACAAGTCTACGCATATCATCAATTAAAAACGATGAAAAGGCCGAACGGCGAAACAATGAGGGAATAAGTATATCTGAATCGTCGGATCTGTGATATAACAATACGAAAGTTTCGTCGAAACAATGTGAATACATAATCCCGTTTGACAGTTCACACGGCGGCACCGTTTACAGATTCCTATCGGCTCCTTGACACGGCGGGACAACGCAGCATATCAAAATAAAAGGTGGACAAAACGACCGAGCCGAAGACAAAAGAGAAACATTGAAAATACAAAAATAAAATATAAGAATATATTGAAATTCAACGTGAACCACGGCGACAAGTCGAGGTCTCCCACGCGAACCGGGACAAGAACGGAAATGTACACAAAAGTTCTCCGAGTGTGACCCCACATTTTTTCGAGGCTCTATCAAAATTTGAGCAACGCTTATCTAAGTACAGGGCTCCTAATCGGCGGTAATTAAAAGATTACCAAACGCAGACGGTAATAAAGTGGTAAAAACCGAACGCGTCTAATACATTTTACGACCGTCGCATTAAAAATCGAAAGTCGTACGTAAAAGACGCATCTTTATTAAATTCAAGACCCGCTTTGTTGTTGTGAAAAATTACATACGTAGAAAAGCTGACCACGATTATTCACAGCCATGAAAGAAACGTAAAAAAAAACCTAAACGGAATATCAATAATGTTCAAAGAGCATGACAAATAAAAAGCGCGCTCTTTGAGCGTAGAATACTGATTTTTCTCGAACGCTTGAATTATATACGCACACGGAGTTGTGCAAGTGCAACAACGTAGATAAAGACGTCCACGTACATGCAACTAACTAAATACGTGCCGCCACAATGCGGACAATATGTCACCGTTGTGTAATAACTCGAGGTGGTCGACCATACAATTATGCCGTTTTTATCCCGAATCGATGATGGCCTGAGGAGATAATCGTCGGAGGTGCATCCGAACGATTCCCAAGGACCTGACGTCGATTTCTACCTGAAAACACAGGTAGATGAGAGGATACCGATCGAAACTACCGGCCCCGATAGAGAGGACACGTAAAAAATAGACACAAGAAAACAATAACACACTACCGGTGTATGGGGCCGGTCTAGGCGTGGGGTTTTATAATAACGAGATATATCGACTGGATGAACGATGTGGGCGATGTGCAAGCAAACGTCGTGTTGTCCGAAAAAAATATGAAAAACAAGAGCTGAACGCGTGTGTGTCTCTTCTAAAAAGAAGCGATTTTATTATCTTGATCCGATTTACATGGCGAGCGTACATAGGAGCGGTCCGATGTTTCCATGGCGAATTCCTAATTGGATCTCGAAAGTAAAAATTCGAGGTATAGAGAGCCGAGTCATTAAACTGCTTTTTTTATTGCTTCGGTCTAATTTTTAGTATTTGTCAAGTGTTGCGCAAGGTGTGAAATGAAGCTGGTTCTGATACGTTTATGTCGTAATAATGAGCTGATGTAATTAAATATGTTTATTTTTTTTAAAACGATCGTGAAGGGTTTGTGAATATTTGTACATACAGTATACTATAGTTTGCAGATTATTCATGCCTAAAATATATTCAATACATTTTTTTTTATTTAATTAAATTATTGTCTTTTTGAATGAGATTACATTATTAATGTGACATAGGAAAAAAACGGCGTGATGTAATAATGCGTTGTACTTTTCAATTGGATATTTACGACCCAAAAAATATCGAACATCCGAGAAACAAACACCACGAGCCGATTTTAACAGCAAGTCTTTGTTTTATTCGAACATTTTATTTCTCCTTATACGTTTGAGTTAGGGATTCTGAAATCCCAAGTTAAAATTTGGAGAAAAAAAAAATTGTTTGAATTATCCGTACCCACCCTCCTTGGCATTACCTCGGATAATCAAGAGTATACTGTATAGAGTTTCATTTAACGAACTTATGGGAGGTCTTAGAAAATTACAGAATAGTAATGATTAACTAAAACTGCTGTTAAACGTGACTTCTTATAAACAGGATCAAAAACAACGATTAGAAGATTAATGAAACAACAGAAACTTGATAAACGACCTACAAAATTTTAAACGAAATCCCAAAATAAATCATCCATTTACATCACGAAAATATCTATTAAAACATCACCAAATCGACCAAAAACCAAATTTCAAAAACACACAAAACCTAGGTGGCCTCACCAACGCCAACACCCATGACGAAGACGATCCTCCGGCACGACTTAACGGTGACGATGATGACCGCGGGGCGTCCATCCATCGTCCGACGACCATGGAGGGTCACCTCTTCGGGTCTTCAGGTGCATTTCCTATACACGATGGGTCGCATTCCTCGAAGGGACAAAACGCGGCGTTTTATCTCCGGCGCGGATCTGAAGCCGTAAATCTGGGCTTCATTCAAGATTTTGCACGGTGCGAATCGGTGGAAGAATCGATGAGGATTTATCGGTTGGAGTGTTCGGTGGTGGTCTATGAGTTGGAAGTTGGTGCGGAGTTAATTTTATTAGTATGGAAGTTGAGCGATATTGATCGATGTCGAGATAGTATTATGTATTCAAGATGAGATTATAAACAAAGGTTAGTTTTAGTATTCGACTCTGAGAATTATTCATCGTAATTAAGTAAAATTGGTCTCGGTCAACGTTTAGATCAAATGTGATAGTTTCACGATCAGTGCTGAAATAATGAAATATGTGACTAAAAACAAAATACACCTGATCCTTTTTCTACGTTTCAGAGACTACCGTGTAAAAAAAATGTATGGTGACCATATAAAAATTTGAAATGCATAGGTTCCCACAGTATATTTGGATAGAACTTCTGTCCAAATGTACTTTATAAAAAATGTATAATGTGAAAAAATTTCGCCATGTAAAATCATCAAAAAATTTGATTTAGTAACTATAATTACATACATATAATTATAACAGTATACTGGCCTGCACTGAATCTTACCATTGTGGCATAATAATACATTTTTTTAATTTTTTATATCACGTAAAAGTGAAAAAACCGTGTAAAAAAATAATCAGTTCTTCTTTGAACCGTGTAAAAAGAGAATTGGGTGTATGTACAAACTTTTGATAGTATCAGAACGATTATATTTCGTAGTAGATGATGTATAGGCTAAATATGATTTAATAATGTTGCGATTTTTAAAATTTATGCATAAAATCATTATGATAAATGTTTCGCTATAGAAAGTTTTGAAGCGTAATAATCATAAAAAATATTACGTATAGATGAATCATCGCAATCATCATTGTATGATACTTGATTCGCATATACGCGACAATTATTTCAACGCCATAAAATGCACATACATAAAACATAATGACGTTTATCTTCTCTAAACCGTAAATTAGTTAACACGACATCGCAACATGTTCATACTTTTCAGTACGAAAAAGTCGAACACCTTTCCGAATTGCACCACTGAAAAAGAATCGAGCTTTCGATAAGGACAGGTGAAAGGTGGCGTTATCGCCCAACAAGTTTAAAGAACCGTTCTCGGCCGGCGTTGCACAAAAAGCGTTAACTAGCGAACTAGACAATCATTACGCAAATCATTCCTGCGACAATAACAGCAATAAACGCGGCTAATGGCAAATTCGTAGTTTGACGCCCCCCGCCGATTGTTTTCCTTTTCCTTTTGCCATAACAGAGCGATACGAATAATAAATAATACATCACGACCGGACAGGAAGGACGCAGCCTTGCGAGCGACGCGAAGAAATTACTATGAGCGTGTCCGTTTTTTATAAACGAATAGAAAATGATTAACTATGATCGAATGATGTCATCGAATGTGCGTACTGTCCGGTTCTTGTATGAGAGAATTCGCATACGTTTCACTGCCTTTTTATGTAATTGGTAGTGACATTAGGGGTCAGTTGTGTGAATCTCGTGCTTCATTGTTCGTGGATTTTAATATATAGGTGAGGCGTGATAGTAAAAATTGCAGAAGTAGAAAGTGTTGTGTGCTTGCACGCGTCCAGCAACTGTGTTGTCATTATATAAAATATTTTCGAGAGAAATTGTTGTATGAAGGGATACAAAAAAAGCAATGCTGGAAACGCGAAAACAAAAGAAAGCGTACACGAAAATGAGAATCGTTTCTGATATTATAGAATGATCCGATGATAATAATAAAAGGCACCATGTGAAAGTGCACGGGTCATCGTTTACAGACGTCGAAAAGCGTATCCGAAAAAATGGATTTCTAAAAGTAAATTGCAATAGTGTGATTCGTGGCTAGAATGTATATACTTAGTCGATGATCAAATAAAATACAATTAAATAGAAAACAAGGAAATAACTCAAATCAAAATAATTAATCAGACATCATAAATAAAACAATATTGTACTCGGTAAGTTGTGCACGTTTTCAAACTCATTAGATGTCTAATAAGCACACGAGAAAGGATTTACGAGTCACCTTAAACAAAAAAAATACAAACAATAAATATTTATTGAATGCATGCATAAATAAATATGCAAATCAAGTAACAATCATTAAATTGAAATAAAAAAAATATTTTTTTCTGTGCCGAAAATGAAGCAGCTGTATTTCAACGATAAACAAACAAAAGTACAAAACATCAACCAAAAATACTTGTATTTTGATGCAAATTATTTTATTTAAAGAAAATCTATAATAAGAATTGACCTCAAAAACAATTAAAAAAAGACGTATTTCCCGAAAATTTTCTTTGAAACGAGCACAAAATCAAATTAGCAAATTGCACGTTTGACAGGTGTGCGCGTCTGGAAAACGCCGTGCGAAAATACCTGTGCAAACAACAAAGCCTATTTTGAAAATGAAAAATATGCACGCGAAACAATACGAACCGTTCCATTACATTTTTCATATGTGGCGTACCTGTTATGTAAATAAACAGAGGCGGTTTCGGTTGACTCATCGCCGTTCAAGATATCGAAAAGAGTCAGGGCACCAGACGCACGCGATACAAACAACACGAAAAAAGTACAAACAAAATGAAAAACCGACACGTTTTATTTGCGTACGATATAACGCATAAATATATTAGAAACGACGGTTTTTTTCTAGTAAAGCGTGGGCGTTTTTCTAGGCGAAACCTATTATGTTGGGTGAACAAACTTATCGTACACGTGTATCGGTTGAGGACATTCGATTGCGATTGATTGATATATGTAATATGTCGAATTTGTACGTTTCCGGATCTTCCATATACAAAGACGTATATATTGGAGCAATTAGAGCTCGACGTAATTCGATAGATCCGATATAGAAAGGTGATACGATAGAAAGTCGAACGGGTCCAAAAACGATATTGAAAAATTAGCACATGTGACATTGCAAATAAGTCGAATTCTTCGCAGATTAATCACGCATGCTGGTTTTTCGACACGACCACATTTCTATCGTATGTTACGAGCCAATGGCATTAGTAGTGCTCAATACATAACAATGAGGCTAATGATAACATTGACTATGCACTTGTATATGCGGCGATATCGAAACATTCATTCGACGTACATGTTTCTTTGATAAAACCTAAATACAGAGTACATTTTCCACGACTATTAAACTTTACGAGATATTTATAAAATAACAAAGTAAGAGAGATGCAAAGATTAATATTTTCTTTATCTCATTGAATACATTTAAATACAAATTAATAGTGTGTAAAAAAATATTTGTACAAACATATCAAAATACACCGTCCATAATTTTTCAAACAAAAACGTCAACTAAAGATAGTCATCGCCGATGTGTACGAAACTAAACCGGGTCCCACGGATCCGAACCATCATTTATTACAGGACAATTAACATAAATTTAATATAAAAATAACATATGAAAAGGCGAGGGAAGACTCGCTCGAAATTGATGGCCGGCGCAACGCGAGGCAATTATATTACCAAAGTCGATTTGGTAAGAAGTTTTGCTTGACGATCGGCTCATAGACGTTGCGCCCACACAAAATTTGATTCTTATGAGAAAATTCGTTTTGTTATAAGTCCGTGTAATGGGAGATGCCCTAGAAAGGGCTGCGGCGATTTGCGCAAAGGCCTCGTTGTGGACGCAACGAGTGTTGCGCCAGTCGGCTCTAGAAAAGGACATTGTTGCTAAAATCGGCAAAGAAACCGATACACAATATGGGAAAGTTGTATTTGTGCGTTGTCGCTGAATTCGTGATAATAGTTCACGATTGTCGAATCGATATAGTGGTACGAAATCGCATGCTGTCGTTGCCGATTCGGTATTATCTACTGATACTCTGAGTTTTATCGGTGTTGTATAAAGTATGAAAACCATTAATGTTTCTAACTTTAGAGTTGGCGGTTAATGGTGCGAAGAAAGTTCATATTTGAACAATAAAGTTATCAGTATCGGTTGGTAATTTCATTTATATATGGGTGTTTATTTATAGAAAAAACTATAAATAAACAAAGATTAAAAACGAGTACATGTTTAAAGCGGTTACTAAATGAATTTGTCGGCATTACCAAGCATGCATCATTATCAAAATCGTTTCCGTACACCAGCAGATTTCAGAACAAGGGGTGCATTTCATTAACACGTTCACAACATACATACAAAATATTAATTTAATAAAATCAGATAATTTCCATAAACTACAAAAACAAAAAATAATCATCTCCATATAATTTCAATTCCAAGGTGAGCACCACCGACACAACCATCAAGAATCCTTAACGCTCAATCGAAGGTTCAAACATAAATTCAATTTCCAGAAAACACCCATAATAAGAACACGTTTAAACGGTTTCGCTCGGGGTCAACAACACGTTGCGCAACGGACAACGAAAACGCTCCACGCCCAACAACAATACCGCACGATTGATATTCCTCGAACGGACGAGCGCGAATTTTCGCACGGATTCTCCCGCACTTCGATTCGCAAACCGCAAAGCAGTCTCCGGAGGCTTTGAGGGTACTCACAAGGAGTCACAGCCGATGACTCACGACGGTTTACATTCAGCAGACTCCTGAACGCGGCAGACACGCGATCTGAATACGCAACCGAAAGAACTTGAAACTACCAAACTGGACGCGCTTCGCGTGCGAGACAACGGTAATTCTCTATTTTCCATATAAATTTATACATTTTCTTTTTCAAACTAACAATGTATTGGATTATCTAGTTTTAAACTAGATTCTGATTCTAGTGATTTTTAACCGGTGCACCGCAAGCTTGTTGCAAGTGCACCGCAGAAAATATGGTAAAAACAGAAAAAATCCGCGAAATAGTGACAGGCGACAAAAGATCTAATGTGATTTCGATTCGTTTGCTTTTTCATACTGAAGTCAGGTGGTTGTCTAAGGTAAATTTTTATGTCAGAACTTTAGAATTAATTGATAATCTTTTTTCCAAAATGAAGGTATCGATGATTTTGTAAAATGTCTTTAGAGTTGGTGGGCCAAAATGACATATTTATCAAGTCATTTTTAATTACTTAAATAAAGTTAGCACAAAATTCAATTTGCAATAAAAATTATGATGAGATGGTGCACCGCCATTTTTTCTCATAATCAAAAGGTGTATCGCGACTTCGAAAAAGTTAAGAACTAAATATTAAATATTATTATTATTATTATTATTACTGTATAATTCTAGTTTCAGTAGTTCTTAAAGAACTAGTAACTAGAATTATTCTAGAATTTAGCTTATTAGAAAATTTTCGATACGATTTCCCATTTCCAAGATAATCAAAGTCAAACACGGCAAAACCTTTTTTCATGACTCAATCAGGCTAATATTTCAAATTAATCATTATTAAGATCGAAAAAGCCTTTTAAGGGTTTTTATGTATTTTTTGCGTGCGATTTTATCGAGGTTGCCTAAAAAGGGCGTCGAACTAGCCAAGCGGACGGTCAAAGCGGTCGATTATTCACCCTTGGTATAAGATGATGGTAGATTGGCAACACACCTGCTGTGTAAGTATCGAAGTCCTCCTGTCAGCTGTCGGGTTCGTTGGTGAGTTTTCGGAGGGTCGATTTTGCTTGCAAATTGGTCGGTTCAAAATAAATATTTGAATATGTATAATATTTGAAAAAAGATTGTTTCAATACCAGATAAAATTTCGTTCAAGTACGTGAAGATCATTAAAATTTAACGATACTCCACGCACGTAATTCTCTTGCGCAGGTGTCGGCCGTTTTTGTATATTTTTTCGAAAAATCCAAACGGATTTAATTATACACAGTGTTTTTTTCCTCTTCATATTATGGCCAAGGGCAACACTTATCGGACGTCATTGAAAATCGTCGAATCGGCCGCGGCGTGAGTAATTACAAATCGCATGTAAAAACGACGCTTTTAAACGTGAAATCAATTGAAGAATGCGATTCTTAACGCCGACGGCTCGCACACCATCGATCATCATTACTCCTCTCGTACTCGACAACGACAAAAAAAACCGAATCGTCGAAGACGACCACATGCACTCAATGAAACAACAAGCAATCGATATCGACCGCCCGATATTGGGTATCGCGGTAGCGCAATATCGTTTACGACTTCCTGAACGCGATCACACGCACGGGCGTGTCGAAATTAATTCGAATTGAATCGAAATCTGGATAAGATGATGGATCGATCGAGTCCTATCTAATTCTACCACCATCTAGTTGTATTGCGTAATATGGAAGAACGAGTTTCCACGGGCGTGTTTCCATGAAAAGTGATGGTGACTCAGACGAGCGTTGAGCGGCAAGACGCGAAAACCGTTGCGTGTCGTTTAACGGAAAAAGAATCCATCTTTTTACTGTTCCCTCAATATAAGGTAATATTAGAAAATTATACAATTGCTTAGAGTCTATAAGTTACGATTACATAGAATTGAACATTCAAAAAATGTATATCGAACTATTTACTTATAGTATCAGTTTTATCGACTTGTGTTGATATTTTTTTTCATGACGATAAGAAACTCAATTCAATTCGTATAATAAATCGGATTGAAGCAAATGAAAAGAACCGTAATCTCATTCATTAGCGTCTCGGATGAAAATATGAAAACGCTCTCGATTCGTCATCATGAAAACGGATCGGATTCGTACATAAATCTAGCTGCGAAAAGAAATTAATCAACAATATTATCAGATCGCGTGTTGTTGTGTCAACGCGATTACTCACGCGCTCGTTCACGTCCGAGAACTCGAGTTTGTTTGATCGAAGCGAATTTACTGCTGCGAAAGACAAAAAGCACCGAGTGCCGTACACAAGGAGTAAAAAAGAAACAAAATAAAAAAACGAAGTAATTGTACGATTGCCGATAATAATGTTTACGGACGGAGGCGGCTGCGGTCCATCGGTGGAGATTTATCGTTTCTCGAATCTGTTCGAGAGACTCTGACCAAAAATAGAAGAGAGAAGGTTGATCGGCGAGTTGAATCAAGTTCAAAGCCGACCACACGATCGCGATAGATCGCAAAATCGGTGGAAAAATCCACAAAAATTCACTGGTGAATGATCGAAAGTCTATAGCTTTTATGACGTATTGTTCGGACGCAACAAACGCGTATTAAATCTAATTGGGTGATTAATCCGTATGGAAATCGCTGGAAGATGTATTCGAAAAGACCTCCCGATGGGACAAAAGTGATTGAATGTTGTGTGAATCATCGGTGCGGTTTCGAGATGATCATCGCGTGAGGAAAATACGAAGGTGTAAGCGAAAATGACGACATACTGTACGCATAACGGTCAGAGGTGAAACAATCGTTTTCCGTACATAAAAAAGTGATAGTCATTGAATATCGTTAATAAACCTTAATACGAATTTTCTTTTTAACGAATCGTGATAGAAATTTGATAAATGAATATGAAAACTATCACCGTATAGAAAAAAAAACTAAAATTTTCTCTAACAAACAAGCCAGCAGAACTACACTGAAAATACTGTTGCTTTTATTACGAGCTCTTTGTAGCATGACCAAAGCCAACGAACGCGCATCGAAAAATCCACTCGTTTTCGTCCGCCGACAGGAATGCATAATAAATCGGCCGAGGAATTCGCTCTTCGGCCACAATAAACAAGCGAACCTGTCGAAGGTCTATTTTTGAAGTCGAAAACCCGATTCGGGGCTCGTCCTTTCCATATATGGCGACGAAGGGACCAGGGAAGGCGCACATCCCTACGTCTTTCTCTCGTGAAGAATGTCGAACGTGACTCACACGAGAAGAAAGAGGAGACTTCGTCGGGGAAGATCTCAATATATAAAAAGCAGCCGACCGAACGACCGTTGTTAAAATCGCCAGAGAAGGAAGGAAGGTCGTTCTGTATTAGGACGAGAGCCGAAGACCAGTTCTGTTCGCGATCCTGATCCTGTTGATGTTTCCGAACGAGATCGATCTTACATTGTATCGATTTCGGCAAATTCTCGAATTGAATCAATTCAATCCTGATAATATAATATAGAAGATTTCGGCAGATTCTCAAAACGAATGTTAAAATCGAAACTCCGATCGATCCCACGTTGGATTTCACGCATGGTTCGCTTATAGGTGGGTCGGCTTTTGAATGAGTTCAAAATTGAAAATGAATAATATAGAACCTTCGTAGTGAATATAAAAAAGATCTATTGTTGAAAAGGAGAGATCGATCGCTTATATGGAAAGCTATTAATGTATCACAAAACAAAATCGGACTGGAAACAACGGTCAGTTCATCATATCGAATCGACAATAATCACTGGATAATGACGATAATAAATTTCGTTTTGAGTGTGGGCTCGAAATAATATTCGTAATATCACTAATTTCTCTTTGAGACAGTTGAAAAAAATATGTATAGTAATGAAATGGCGATTAGGCCGTAAACGGTTCACTTGCGATATTACGTGGGCTTTCGCATTGTACTGAATCTATTAACAGTTGCGAAAGTATTATTAACGAAAAAAATCACGCGTTTAATTTATGAAAACTTTCTATAGAAAAAACACATAATAATACATTGTCGCGGAACTAATATTTTGAATATTAAAATAACAATAACACTTCATGTCGAGCGAAAATAAATAAACTCACGCAGAGAAATGCAAAAACTCAACAAAACCACTAAGAAGATTATAGATTCGCTCACAATGGACATGTTAGTGGACAATACCAATAAATAAATACACGTGCAGTATTAGAACCGGAAAATAAAAAAATGAATATAATAGAAAACGGACAGTAAATCATAAATAACGGTTAAATCGTCGTTTTTACGGGCGATTATAATACGATTTTAAAACAAAATTTTCGTACGAATGTCCGCCTCTAAAATGTACAGTAAAACGAACAATATCGTATCGTAGATGTCAGCGTTCATTATCTATTATACCCTGAGAACATACAGGATGATTACAATAATTGCACAGTTATTTCGTTGCGATGTAACGTTATAAATGCATCATGATTTATTGGTCGCGGCCACGACGAAATTGCGGTTATTTGTATTTTTATGAAATGTCTTCAGACACGCCATATGAAAAAAATATATGACGAAGACGTCAGCTGATGTTTATAATTATAATCACGAGCTTGTGAACAAATTGAATTGAATGCAAAACTAATGGAGAAGTTACACAATCGATTTGGACTTTTATGCACACTTTAATATACAATTCTGCGAAACGGCACATATTGAAAAACGAGTTAATCTGCATAATGTTATTACTTTGTAAATGAAACGCGATCATTATGCATAATTACATCACGGTCTACAATCGCGAAAACGCGAAGCTGGGCAACACAGCCGACATTTCAACAATCCGCGATTTAATTAAACCGAAATAAATACGACAAAAGTACAGTAATTCAACCGAAATCCAATTCGGAGCATCTGTCTGGTCGTTCTAATATCTAATGGCCCTCGCTAAATGGCCAAGCGTTAATTTGCAAAACGGCGCACGATCGAAACCAGCCTCCGGTCATTAGATAAAAAGCAGTTTAAATGGCATATATATTATGAATATGCATTAACAGTAATAAAAGTTGCGGTATTTGGATCAACGGCTACGAAAAAAAAATCAGATTAGAAAAAAGCGGCGCTTAGGGTTGCACGAAACGCCTCGCAGGCTACAATTTATGCACGGCAGATAATGATGATGGTAGATACTTTATAAACGAATAATCGAGGGAAATCCAGCGTGAAGAAGCAAGAAATCGACTTCCTAGAACATAGAGAACTCTTTTTCAATTAACGATTACCCGAAGGCGAAGCGTGCCGCAATTCCACTTTGCGAAACACGAATCGTACACAAAACGGTAGCGTGAAATTGACCCGTCGATGGTGTTTCCCAAGGCGGCCATAAACGACCCGCAAATTTGGCGAATCGATCGAAAAACCCATGGCGAAAATCGTATTCGAAAAAAAAACGTGACGTCGCAGACGTATTTCGTTTGATTTGTGCGAATCGAACCTTTCAATAGATTCGAATGTATAAAAATGATTTAGCGGTGAAAGCAGTCCGATCGAAACATTTTATATTTGAAAAATTGAATAAAAGAGATATCAGGGAAAGAATAAAACGCTCTCCCATTTGACTACCACGTTTTCTAATATAATTAATTGGATGGGCAATCCCATAAGGATTAGAAAGGCAGATCGATGCACGTTCGCGTTAAGGTCAGAGCCTGGCTTTAAACCGAAGAAGTGTTAGAAATGTAACTATCGACGAAGATCGAGTTCACGATACGATTCCTCGAACGGCTATTCCATTGTGAGAAAAAGAAAGCCCGAAGCGAAATGCAACTAAAAACAACGTAAACACACGTACGAGGATCAAATAACACATAATCGCCGCAGTCCTTCGAAGTGACTTAACAAAGGTGGGAAAACCTTCGAGGGTCGAGAGGTCGAAACCCGTGCGATTTCACAATAATGATGATGATACATTTCGATTTCGGGAGCGATAAAACGACCGTGTTATCGTCGAAAACTTTTACATATCATTATCTATCGGTGAACGCACCCAATTAAATCAATTATGAAAGCGTCCGATAATAATGAAAATTCGAAGGTAGAGGTTCACACGGATTTTGGAAGCGTTCCGATTAATTGGTATTCGAAAACAATCAACAATTATTCGCCGGTTAGAACGAAAGTGAATTTCGGGTACGTAACGAAATTATACGGCTACGCACACTTCGTAATTATTATAAAAATGAACGCACAGCATGAGAATATTTGAATACAATCGATTTTATAATTGTAAAAAATTAAAACGAGAACGTTAGAATCGGGTCGAGTTCTTGAAACCCACAACGTGTCCAAAAACGAGATACAAATTGCAAACGTTTCACTAATTTATTAATAATAAAAAAAATTTTTAGTAATCAACCATTTAAGTCGTAAAAACTGTTATTAATCATTCACAAAAACAATGCGACATACATACTATAAAATCATGAGAAAAAAAAAACCATATAGTTAAAAATTCGCATTTATAATATCAATCAATCAGCGGATTTTTCAAAACGTGTAATTTCGAAAAACCCGAGGTCGTAAATCCATATCAATTGGGTCACGTTCGTGGATATCACACAACCGACAACCACAAGTGGGTTAGGCTAATGAAAATAATTCACTCGCAATACAAATATGACTATTAACGCGTTCGATCGTTAGACCCGTTACGCGCAAATTGAACGTTTCGAGAAAGGGAAAATTTATGAACGCCGCCGAGAAAAAAATCCGTCGATTTTACAGTTGTTCGATCGCCATTCATCAGCGACGGAATCGAATGCAACTCCGGTGCTTGTTGACGATCGAAGTGAGCCGATGTTGAGGGGTTATCGCGCCAATAACTCATCGGCAACGAGACTGTTCGAATCAATTACGTGCTCGAGTCGAAATGTAGCGATGATGCAAGCAAGTGATCACGCGGATTTTCCGTAATGAATAATCGATTTAATTTTCGGTGGATGGGTGAGATTGATCGTTGATAGAAAAAAAATTAGAATATATAGTGTGTCGAATGGTGGTTTCGTAACGGCTCGTGCGTGTTTCTAATATGCATGCCAAGGATCTGTCAATTGTCAATAGTTTGTAATTGACGTTATGCGAAAAGCCGGCATTAAACGAACTAGTGACCTAAATACGGTGACACAATATACGATCGACGAATGATTAAGGCGAGGAAAAATCGACGACCTACGCAGAATCGTATTAAAAACGCATCGAATTCGAAAGGATCGAGAACTTTCGATTGAATTTCGCTTTCACGGACACGACTTGAAGTCGTTAAAAAGTGAAAATGCTTTATCATAATGCATCCTTTAATATCGAACGTCAAACGAATTATCGAACCGTTCTCTCGAATAAGACATCAGTCTTCGTAAAAGCACGATAATAACTTCCCGGACCTTCGGGCCATCGAAGCCTCCTCGTCTCCTTGGCACAAACAGAACGCTTATTTATTCAACCCGATAATTTTCGACGACTATACGAGAGAGCTAAATGCGCCAGCAACCCTCGCGGTGAAAACGGACGTTGCAAAGCTGCGAGACGCTTTCGAAAGTGCAATAACTGCTCTCTTGCATTTTTGCTGACCCGCCGCTCACGAAGCATAAAATAATAAAAGAGATAGAGCACGATTGCGTCAATGTCGATTAATTAGTACGATTCGTTTGGCGACAAAGTGCATTCGATGCGAAAGGTCGTCGAAAGTGACCATTAGACGCAAGTCGTGCTGCGAACGTGGACCATACATTACACAGAGGTACCTAAACTGAATATGCCAGTATCAAAGAGTGGCAAGGGCCGGCCACTCCTGCACACGAGACGCGAAAAAGTATAATGCACTTACTTATATGGGTGCAAAATCGAGATCGTGCATTTTCAAGTGGGGACACACGAAACGGTACCTCGGAAACGTGACGCAACAACAATAATACACGACACGTTATTATAATGACGATGATGAAGGTGGCGACGTCGAGGGCAAAAGAGAGTTTTCCCCGTCGGTTGTGCAGAGTTCGCACAAAGGTCGGTTTTCTTACCTGAAACAAAGAGATGTACGTTGTGCATTAGTCACGCGGATAAATGGTACGACATTTTCCCATGCCCGGATAATGAATACCGTTCGCCAAATACGGACCGAATAGTTAAGACAATTTCATAGAGATAACTCGGCTCGTGATCCCGAAGAACATAACGCGAGAGAGCGTAAACGATAACGAGACGTGTGTGTACGCATATAATGGGAACTTGGGCTAATTAAATACCATCATCATATGCAGCGAATACACACAATCATATTTTTTTACAGAGAGGTTTCAGAGACTACCGTGTAAAAAATGTATGATGACTATATAAAAATTGGAGATAAGTTTCATCAGTGTATTTGGATGGAACTTCCATTCAAAAATGTCTAATGTGAAAAAATTTCGCCATGTGAAATCATCAAAATATGTCAATTTTTTTATTTAATAACTTTAATTGTATATTGGCCTATACCGAATCTTACCATTGTGGCATAATAGGTTTTATTTATTTTTTTACACCATGTTATTTCGAAATTGTGTAAAATGAGGATTAGGTATACAAGGATCATTACAGAGTGAGGTTTTTCTGATAATCTTTGAATATTCAAGAATTTTCATAGATTAAAATGATCAAGATAGACAAGAAGTTTTCAAGCTTTATCAAATTTAATGTACACACTTATAAGTGCATCCATGTACATATACAGCACCTCTTGCAACTCAAAACTGCCGAGTTCATACAAAATTAATCAAACCGAACACAACAAGATAAATTCGCACACGATGACAAGCTTACTCAACATCGCACGTACAATTTTCGCAATCGCACAAAGGAAACGAATCACGAATCACGCATCCGAAAACGCAACACCCGACAAATCAACAATCCGCGGAAGACCCGAAACACAATGCACCGCGAATTGCAACACGCATCTTGCGCATACGAGAACGCCTCTGACCGCCCCATTGTTACGTGGATGCATGCAGTTCTCACGAAAATGTGCATCGCTGACGAAACTGCAATCCGGAGGCTTCGCACGCCCCTCGACGCGAAGCCGAAGGCTGCTAATTATGGGCGCCACACGCGACTTGTATGATGAATCGTAATCTGGGCGAATCGGCATTTTCTCTCTTGCGAGATGGTGGAGAAATTCGGTCGTGGTTGGTCTGGGGAGTGTGATGATTGGGATGATTGTGAGTTCGGTGATTGTGCGGGTTAATTGTTGTTGCTGTGTGAGGAAGATATGTTGTATAAGAGTTGTTAAATGGGAAAAACGTATGTTTCGAAAGTTGAAATGGATCTCGTGTGATAATGCGTTTTGTGTGTAATTGCCCAATTTCGGTTGTGTTTGCGTTGCAAAATTTGATTTAATGATCAATCTGAACTATATTTTGCAAAATGTTAAGTAAACGACCCGAATGAGACAATTTATTATGTATTTGCAAATATTAAAAAAAAAAAAACGAAAATGTTACATAAATACACAAACTTATCAATACTTAATTTTTCCGTATTGATAAAATAAATTTTAAGCGACACTACAACTAATATATGAGTCACTACAAAAAACAAACATTTTTCCTTCTAAATAAAAAAAAACAATTCAAAAAACCATCGATAAAAAAGACAATAGATACATATTATATTCCACAATCAATCACACATACAAATCTCAACAAACATCAGTAGCAACAAAGAACAACACCAAGACTCCCCAAGATCATAAAAGTCGATTTGATTCCGATATTTCAATCGAACGAACGACTGTTTTCAATCGCCCGCGACACATGAGTAATATTCGCGAATAAATTAGCGAACCGGCGCCATGTCCGACTCGCCATTATATACATTAAATCGTACGAAATGCAAAATCGAAGATTGCATTCGGAAAATAGCATCGCCGGCGATAATACGAATCGCACATGTTTACGGATCGTCGATCGTATTTCAGCATTAATACAAAACAATTAATACGAGTCGAGGAAACGTCGACGAAAGCCGCAAGGTGAACGGGCCATTATTTATACAACGGTTCATTGTTGTGTGTATGTACTCTAAAGAGTACGTACGTGCAATTTTTTATTTTATGCAATAGTAATTTTCATCGATTTAATGTTTCGAGCGATTTTTCGAAACGCACCGTTTTGCATGCGATTTTCGCGAAGCGGAACCGTATCGGCGATTGTATGATTTTTTTTGTATCGTGTATTTTATTAAACAATCGCAACTATTATTTTTTTATTCGAACGCATATGAATTGGTATCATAAATAATACATTAGCATTATATCTATTAGATACGAAGACAATAAATCAGTTTTAATAGACTCAATAGATAGTAATAAAAACGAAATTGCCTCAATTTAGTGGTGAATTGCACCGAAATAGAATCGAAAAAAAATATAGGTACGATTGATTACCCAATTAGTGAAAATAATTAGATTTGTTATGCGGTAATGAAGTTAATTAGCTTAAACGACCTTAGAATTGCCGTAAGCGTAAGAATTCAAACATATCGCACTTCCGCTAGAAAAGCGACACAAATTGAACGTGTAGTTTTGAAAGCGGCAAGAAAATAAAACTTTACGATTTAACAATTTGAATATTTTCAAAAACCATTTTATTTAAAACAATGCACAATATTTCTCAAGTAACAACTACACTTTTCAAGTCGACTAACATTTTCATATAAGCAAAAGGAAATTTAGCGGATATTTATATAAGCTATTTGCAACAAATTATATTCATAACATTGATAAGAAACCGTCAATATATAAACTTAAGAATCAATATTTTTTTCAAGCAAACTTCATCGACATCCGAATAAAACAAACATAACATTTATAGCGCAATAAAACGACAAAACGGCGCAAAACGTTAACCCACTCAAGGCGGAACATCGGACAAACACGACCACCGAATTCAACATCCGATGGAACCAGCCATGTTTTTGAAAAAAGTGGGCCATCCGCGCACGCGGACCGCCGTTTGAGAGCCGACACCGATTTTTACCGGTATTCATCGCCGTTTTCTCGAATGTCATCCGTTTTTTTATTCCCTCGTTATTTTCAAAACGGCCGTTTTATGTACGAAAGTGTAAAAGTTGACCCGCGGCGTGTGCAACAGTTATTTGGCATTTTCGTGCGTTATTGATGGTCGTTCGATACGTTCGGGCAGGGGTCAAACAATAGATGACCCAGTTCTTTTTGTGGAAAAATAAATATAAGCGGATTTTAGAAAACGAAACTGACCGTTATACGGAAATATTTTCAGGCTTGGATATTCTTCACGGTTTAGATTCGAAGTGTAAAAAAAAATATGTGGCTAAATACCATTGTGGTAGCATAATAAACGGTCGTCATTATTCACACTTTTTGTGCAAACACGAGAAGTGTGAATAATGTACTAGTAAAGAGTTATTTATTTTCTCAATTCGAAATGATAAAAAAAATTGTAAATAATTAAAGCAAAGATGTGGGCGTCCGATCGAAAAAATATTAACACGCTTAATGCCATAGTATTGAATTTGAATCCGTACAAGTAACATTGAATACGAACGAAGCAATAAATTCCTATATTTACAGAAGGATTAATCGACGATTCGTTATAAAATACAACCCAACCAACCTCGGCGAAAAACCTATTTCTTCCAATGTTCACATAAACAAAATCGATCCAATCAATTCACCCGATCGAAATTTATGAATGAACCACCGATTTAACACCGCAACGTAAACGTGCACCCACCAGACATTTCGCCGTTCATAACCACGCCATCGAAACGCGATAAGAGATTATTTAAGTGGAGCGGCCGATTGTATTATAAAATAATGCAATTTGCCATTTAGAATCGACAAAGGCTTCTATGCCAACCATAGAGTGGGCACCGAGATCACGATCCATAGATCGTATCGCCGAAAAAAAAATACTGGTCAGACCAGACGAAACGCCCATTAGGCATATGTCGCTTGGACAGATTTTTCCGCTACGCCGGAAGAGGTCAAGATTTTTCAAAAGTCCAAACTGGCGACCCAGTTGTCGGAGATGGGCGTTCAGTGACGGTGTTGCATTGTTGTCGATTGTATACAGTTAGAGATGACTGTTGAAATTGCAGGATTCGTTTTTTCGTGGAAGCCTATGCCATAATGAAGCGATTGTTTCGAATTACGTTGAACTTTTAGAAATAGTGTTTATATAGATTCGAAATATTCTATTAAAAAAATTAACCGTTCTGAATTGCAGATATGCTTCAATCTGATGCAAGTCCGGCGTATGTATCGAAATGTATGCGGCCAGATTAGGAACGGATAAAACTGGATTTTTACATTCGAATCTTTCATAATGCAACGTCATGGAAAAAATGCATATTCGGAAACGTGTCATTAATTAGAAAAAAGCATTCGCAAATACATTAATATTCATACGGCGACGAATTGGGACATAGCGAGATGCACTGGGTCGCATACGCGAAGATTAATGACTGTCGAAGAAGAGGTCAAAGTGTTAAATTAATGACATCGTTACAATACAACAAATCGGTGAAATCGCATCGATCCATTATGAAATCGGACGAAGAGATAAATCACTAAACGACACGTTACGAACCCATTTTTTACGATTCACGATATTTTATTATGTAGAAATGACGTGGGCTGTCACAAAATTTAAAATTATGAAACAAATTAATTTTATTAAAACATTTTAAGTTCAAATGAAGCAATATCTCGAACAAAGAATACACAAAGACCAAACGAATTTCCATGCAAATCTCGGCGACCTATGATGCAAAAAGCCCAACAGTGCCCCAATTACCAAGATATTGGTAAAACAGCGAAACCCATAACACACAGAAAAGACGACTGCCCTCGGGCTTTGGTTGCTTTGTGCCCAACAAAGCAGCACCGGCACAACAATTAAGCTGATGACCATTACTCACGCTGATTGGCGAACGTGTCTCGGGACGTTTGTTGTACCGGTCGTTAACACAAATCCGAGCCAACGAACGCAAAACTAGAACCGGGCATTAAAGTCGAGGCTCATCGGACGACCGACAATGGCTAGGTCGACATACACCTAATTGCGATTATGTAAAGCGAGTTGCGCAACCCACAATGGCGGTGTACAAAGGGCTTCCAAACGATAGATAATGTTGGACGAGTTAGCACCTGCCAATTGTGCAAAGGTTCTAAATGGGTTGCGAGATTCGAAATATTGAGAAGGGTAATAAAATGTATTGTATGTCGGATTAACACCTGCGAATTGGGCAAGTATGGAGGTTCTAAATGGCTTGCGAAATATCAGTTAGATCGGTGGTGTTGAACATGGCTACCGCCAAAAGAGAGCAACGTTTCTGTTGTGTAATTCAAGATTTCGGATGTTCTGTGTTGAAGATCTTTTCACGTTGCCTAATTTTCAACGTGAAATCATGCGAACCGAATTGAGAAATTGAAGATAAGAGGAACGTGATACAAAACGTTGTATCTTTGTTAGCCATCTAACAAAACAGATAAAATAAAATATACGAAATAAAACATTTTATATAACGTTCTTACTTTCAGAATGTATGATGAAGAAAAAAATTAATTATACTACAATGTCAAAGCATTAAAATATTGATCAGATATGTGTACGCCGCCATAGTTCACAATGGACAAAATAAAAACAGACGAACGCTCGGTCGGGACCACCCATTTTTAATTGTTTCGATCAGCCATCGATCATTGTTCATTTATGTCTGTTTTGTTTGCAATGCGAAATAGTGTCAATGCGCCTGCTGACTTTGACCTTAGCAACTGAGAAATTTGGTCAAGAATTTGCCGACGTTCTAATTCTTAACATTTCGATTTTATAACGAAGCCGGATCCAGTTTGGAGAAGACGTTCGAATCCGACGGAGAGAATTAGTGGATATGTTGAAGTGAATGTCTGAAATCTAATATCGATAGGCGATATATTCGATGTAATTAATGATCATCAGAAGTTCCGCAAACGAAAATAAAACCACGATTCAAGAATTATACATTTTAATACAAAACATATATCAATCAGAAAATTCTTTATATGGAACGACGCGGGGAATTTCATTAACGAAGATGACTTTCATTAAACAGACAAATTTATTATTATAACCCTGTGTGCGTCAATTCGAGATATAACAAATCGTCTTTCTTCTTTTTACTCTTGAACTATAAAAGATCGTGACCCATGACCGAACCGAGCAAATTAAACCGATCGAACATTTACATTACACATCCAACTACTCATCAGCGAACTCCTACCATCCACAGCAACGCACACACGCCTCAAAAAAATTCATCCAACGAAACAGATGACGCAAGACAATCAACACGACACGACAAAGAACACGCGAGCGCATTACACTATAATAACGCCAAGAATCTCAGGTATGCGAGGAGTGAATTAGCGTGACCACACTCTGCGGTAATTCGTCTTAATTTCGAGAACGCGCTAATGTCAACGTATGACAAACATAGGAAATCGCTGAAACGCGGAGACGCTTTTGTGTTATGAGACGGTTATGTTCGACAAAAGCGAATTCGACCGAATAAGGCCGCGCATAAGTGGCATGACTTTTCATAAGGGTTCGACCGTAAATGATCTGGGAAGAAATTCGAAACAATGGCTTCGGATCGTTGCGCAACATTATGCACGTCTATGCAATAATGGTGCGGAGCATGCAACGGCCGGTGGCTGAAATGGTTTCGAGAGACGATGAGGATGATTCCGCGTGTTCAGATTTTCGATTGAATCATTATCCATTCGTTCGATTCGATAAAAGCAATTTGTACGAAAATTAAAATCATATCAACTCGGCGAACATTTATGTTAGTTAATCGCTGTTTGACCCGAACCTCTTGAATTCTGTATGGTAAGTATTGACGATATTGGTGTATAGAAAAATTGAAAAGATATCGCGGTGTTGGCCGAGCTTCCCCTCAGGAACACGAGAAGAAGAACCGTTGAGAACTCGCAAAGGTTGGGCAATTTGGCGGTAGACAAACGATCGCGAAAATATCCGCAACGATATGCAAGCATCGGACGAGATTGTACAAGACACCGGAGCATGGGAAAATATCAGTCGCAAGCGCACAATAACCATAGTGTACGTACACGTTGAGGTCTGTAATGTGGTCGGCGAAACGATCCACGACCATTTTCATACAAAAACGGCAATTTTCTTTAACCTGTTCCGCGTTTCGGTAACAGTACTCCGGAGAGATGAGGCCGCGTCGAATCTAAAATTAAATGTCATCTAAGCAGATTTGATGCGATCCCTTGAACGCGATTGAAATCGAATCATAACATTATGGGCATCTGAATAGCATAAACACATAATAACATTATAATAATCGTTATGGTTTACCATAGATGTATGCAGACGAAAATATTCAAGATCAAACGTAACGCGGAATCGGTCCATTTCAAGGCGGTTCTCCTTATTAACTCGCCCATGAGAGACGTGCAACATTAATTACGGCATATTTTTTATCATACTTATCCCTATGTTTTATTTATTTATTTATATTTATCTGTCTATTAGCGCGGTTACGCCAAGAAAAACGTGGGCGACGGTATATCAAACGCGGTCCAGAAACGCTGCTTCGTATCTCAATCGACATGTGTAAGTATCGCGTGTTGTAATACAGAATTTCGTAAATATTTCTATATGGAATTTATTCGTTTTTTATACGCATTTCGAATATTGATTTTTATGTGCGATTTGATTTGAATATGTCCATTGTCGACAAGGGAAAGGGTCAAATTGCAAGTCACTGTGGCGGCAATCAACCAATTAAATCTCTTCGGTTTCCTGCGCACGTACTATTTAATGTTATTACGCTTTATTTAGTTTTTTTGCTCTGCTGATCGTTTCGAGAAATGACTGTGAAAAAAAAGGCATCCAGCAAAAAATTATTACAAAATAGCGGGCGGAAGTAAAACTCACCGGTGGCAAATTTTATTCGCGGGCCAAATTTAGTGCGGTCGCGGTATAATGAGGCAGTTTAAAAAAATATTTTGGAAAACCACGAGAATGTGATATATGAATTTTGAATAATAAATTCAGGTTATTTATTCTCAAATATCGACATTGAAATTTATGTGCGAAAGGACTTTTCAACACGGATCTACGAATAAATAAAGTCGTATATAAACCAACTCGAATATCACATTTCAGCATTCTCAGTCAAACGTAACGCTTTCATTAAAATTTATAATTCAAAAGATTTCACTATAAATCTCGGTATACCTAAAAAAACACATAATTAAAAGAAAACAATCGATTTATTACAGAAAAACGTTTACATAACGTATCAACGGAATCTCAAGAATTTACATACGAAAAGATACAAATCGAACAATAAAGAATCAACCCTTTGTACACGAGACGTAACAACTTTCTTCTCATTCCTATTCTATCACGGAAGAGGAACTCGCATAACACATCAACCACACGAGGAAGCCGACCAATTCGACAACAAAACCCAACGACACATGTCGGATCCGACCCGTTTTCGTTTTCACAATTTTTATTGATAGGCCTCTGCTTTATAACATCATACACTTCTTGTACCGCGGCAATAACAATAACCGGCAATCAGCGCGCATATTTATGGCCGTTTTCAATCAAGGCTCGTGTGTGTGCACCACAGTAGTTTCATTAACGATATTCAACTAGCTTCCTCGAAGTGGGCTGCAGACGGTGGACGTGTTGAAGAGGGCCCATGAAGAGAGGGCACCAATTCGTTTTACATCAATCTCAATTGAAGAATCGGTCGAATGCGGAACAAGCTGTGAGTGGTACGTCGGTCGGGTGCATTGCTGTCGGTTTTGGATGTAGGACAAAGGAAATGTGCTTCGATCGTTTTTGGTGAATCATAGTTTGTGATATTATAGAAATATTGTATGAAGAATTAATCGTAACCTTTTCATTTATTCTGTATTTTTTGTAAGGTTATTGAGACCATATGCGTTTCAAGTGCCGGAAATCGTTCAAATCAATTATAAAGGGGAAGAGTTAATATTCGATTTCTTTGTGTATGTATTAAAGATGAATTAGCGAAAACAGGAACAAAATGGGTTAAATTGTTGAATAATAAAATATTGTAATGGTCGTTTACGAAAAAATAACGATTAGAAAACGTCAAAGCGGAATTTTATTTACGACGTAAAATTGAAAAATTTAACGCTTAGTTATTGAACATAAACCATGTATAATATTACGAAAATAATTAATGATTTTGCAAATATCGAATGCGGAAAAACATTACAATTCGCTAAGCAATTATAAGTATAAAAATTTTCAAAAA
This sequence comes from Hydropsyche tenuis, assembly GCA_009617725.1. NCBI lineage: Eukaryota > Metazoa > Arthropoda > Insecta > Trichoptera > Hydropsychidae > Hydropsyche > Hydropsyche tenuis. The sequence goes on along the minus strand of VTON01000056.1, from coordinate 640,810 downwards.
ATATAAAGAAAATTCCGTTCAAAACAAAAATAAACAATTTAAACACAACACCCCCAAACGAATAAAGCCAATTGACAAATAATAAAAGAAATCGATACAACCAATTACAACACTAAACTCTTGTTGGGACAACTCGATCGAAGGTCACATCTAAACGAGACCTCATCCCCGAGGACACGATCGTCGAATCCAAACTGTCAAACGATCAAAAACCAAAAGCCGCGATCCGTCAAGCCGGTCAAAACAACGAAAACGAATATCCATTTTCGACCAATTCATTTCGTTCGGCAAACAAATCGAACGAGCGCGCAAGGTTAAATCAATTCGCGATAGAAACGGACTTTGCACAAAGCTAATTAACCGTACGATGCTTTCGTCTCGAAATTAATACGCGAACGGACGATATTCTTCGGCGAAGATGCAAAACTGTTATGTACAATTGTGATTGAATAGTTCGAACGCGGATATTCCATGACGGCCGAAAGGTTAAACTCGCAATAATCCATAATTTAACAGCGGCAATATTGTCAATGGTAAGATGCAAAGATCACGAATGGCTTTGGGTATATGTTGCATTGGTACTATGAAAATTATGAACGTTAAAGAGAAAGGATTGGATATTGACATAATTTCAAAAGTTGAGGACATTCCGTCAATTTAAATAATAAACATTTCGATATATCACATGAATATATGAAATCGACCAAATAAACAAAAATAGTGTCAACGTACGAAATACGAAAAAATCGAAATCGTGCCATCGTAAAACGACGTGATTTTCGACTGGTGGACATTTCTAGGTACGAGGGTCGTCACGTCACGATTTCGAGACACGAAAACACGAAAAAACAATACTAATTCGTTTATACGTTCGCGCTGAAACAATTGCGTTGATCGTGCGTGAAATTCGATTATACGATCGGTGAAAAAAAATCATTATGTGTATGTACATAGCAAAAAGATGAAATAATGAGGCGGCGTATTACGTGGCGCGGTAGCGCAAGACGCGCGCAATAATAAACAATAAAAGAGCGGCAAAAACGCACGGTTTTTGAAAAGCTTTAAAAATCGATTAAAAATCAACAAAAGCCGACGATCGGCCATTATTTGGAATAGAACAAAAAATCAGACGATAGAAATGTTACGCGTAATTTTTACGACACAATAGCGAACATAATGACCGACGGATTTGGACATTTTTCTAAAGTTGTACAATACCGTCGATGATGAAATATTGGAAAACTTTGTCAACTGAATCCCGAAGCATTGTTTCGAGACGTTATTTATGCGATATTGATGATTGATCTAGTTCATGATGAACGGTTCGATTAAGTCGCGCCGAAAGGTTTATTGTCTAAGAAACCGTAATGCGTGGATAAATCGGCTACGGTTAAGTAATTCAAAGCGTTACATTGGCAATAAATCATCAATGACTGTTGTGAAATGGATATAAAAGCGTTTCGATCTCTTCCTTTGAGTATAAATCGCTTTGACAGGGACGCAGCTTATATGGCCGCTTGACGAATTAACACCGTCATAAAGTCTCAAAAAATCAACGTGCGCATTATCATATTTTCAAATGACATAATAAGTGAACGAATAAATCGGAAAACCATATTGGGCCAGATTCGACACGTCCCGATATTAAATCATGCTATTCTTTACATCGATTTTTCATAAAATTCCCATAATTTCATGCGCTATGCAATACGCCTACGATCGAATTATCATTGTTTTTAGAAACGGGGAAAATCGCAAGATTAAATGCCAAGGATTTTCGCCGAATATTCGTGTGTTAGACGTCCATTGTGAAAAAACAAGAACGAACGGATGTTATGGTTTTTAACTCGCTAATAGTTTTTTGTTTCTGTAGGACGACCTGGAAAACGATGACAAAATCGGAAGCGAGTGTCGGCTGAAACCGCACGTTGACATTCCAATTGAAAAAAATCACTTTTGTTTATAGCCATTGTCGAATATATGGAATTGCTTGGAAAGGTGACGGCCAGTGCAGCGAAAATGACTATAAAAATTCGACCCAAGGCAAATTCGGCTATTTTAAATGATACATTTCGAAAATAAAATTTATCGGATTTGGATCAAATTGAAAATTCTTCGAAGAAGGCCAAATGGAAGCAATATAAATTGACTTCTTTGTTCCGAACACCAAACTCGTAATCCTACTACATGTTTCTAGGACATACGCGGATTATGTTTACCACACAAAAAAAATATAAATTTTGTAATCTATACACAAAAGTCGATAATCTGACGATCGTTACCGTTAGTTAAACTCTTTTGTTCTTTGCGAGAATTGAACGCAAAAAAAATTGCAACACAGAATTGAACGCTTCAACGCTCGAGGGCTCGAAATTTAAAAAGGCCACATGTAAACAAAATTAACCACTTTTTTATGTGATTCAATTAATTTGGAGATGTCGATTTCCGCTCTATCGACCGCGGTGACGATAAATGATTTCATCGGATCTACAACACGTAATAACAGGTAACACTAGTTGGTCAAAAGTTACGCGAGAAATTCAATGCGGACAATTATAATGGCGCGCAGAATTTGATTTACGTAACGTGAAAGTCGATACGATCCTAAAAAAAGTATACTATGTATTAGCGAAAATATTTACAAGATAAAAAAAATAAAATAAATGATTGTTGCTGTAACGACATCGATCAATCAAAAAAATATACAATTATTATCGCTGCATTTACGGAAATGAATTCAAATGTGAACGGAAACAGAAATCGATTCTGTTATCTAATTCTAAAATGCAAATGATAGGTTTCAATTTATGTGGTTGTAAAAACGTTTTTCAGATCCGGTCGAACTTTAAAATATTTTATTTTATGACTTAATAAATTGTTGAAATGTTAAATATTTTAGTATAAATTTGAAATGTTAAAATTTTTTACATTCTTCCCATCAACTGTTTATAATTGAGTCATTATAAATATGAAGGCGTCCATATAAAGCTAATCATCTATTAAATCGGATGAAATGTAAGAAAAAAACTTACGTTGTAACGAACACTAGATACAAAGCAGTCCAACATCAACTATGCGAACTCGCATCCCACTATGGGCATAGGAACGCCAAGAACTCGGTATTCTACGATGATTTATCACTCACCTGAAACGAAAAAAGCAAAAACGACATTAAAACACGCACAATGCTGAAAATATTCAAGCGTTCAAAGCCACCGGCACTTTGCATACGACATGCAAAACGGACTACACAACAAACAACCCATTTCAGGGACGGCGACCAGATATTAGCTTACAAAACAACGATCCATACACATTGTTCCCCATTGAAAACAATGGTAATGAATCAAAACTAAATACAACATTTCTTCAAAAAAAATCGATTGAATCGCAATCCCTGACCTATTCCACGCCGCCGGAGCAGTCACAAGCATCAGAGAGAGTCCCCGTCTGATCTGCATAACGACGCATTGGACTCTCCATATTCGGCTTCGGATCGAGGGTTGGATCAGATGGATCTCTGGTGTGTTGGATCGATAAATCAAGAGTCGGGGCCGGCTCGACCCACATAGGATCGCGGTCAACGCGGACGTCTCTCGATCGCGGTCATCCCGCGAAGAAAGCGGACACTATTCAGGGCACGAGGGGGGGTCTGATGGTAGTGTTGTTGTTGTTGTTGTTGTTGGTGCTAGTCGATGGTAGAGTCGAGATCATTGTTGCGAAGATGGCGAGGTCGTCGGTGAGGTTGTCGGATGGTGGTAGGACGCGAGAGGCGGTCGAGTCTAGGTTTGTTTGGTGTTGGAGTGTCAGGAATGCGTTGAAGTTTTTGTGAAAATTGATGGAATGAATGGTGTAATTTCAGGTCAGATGTAAAATGATAGTTGTGGATATGCTCGAATGGTGTGGTATGTGCGAAAAAAAATTCAGGTTATTTTGCAATAAAATATAATATGGTAAATATAGCCGATGTAAAAATAGAATGCAATACTTTTATCCTAGTTCAATGATGAAATGCAAGTCTAATTCAAAGAATGCGATATCTCACAACTGATATTACTCATGATTTATATAAAACTGTAACAGAGAAACTAGATGAATGTAATTACGTAGAATTGATTAACGCAGGAATGTAAGGTCTAGTTATTTAAACTGTTCGTAACAAAACAGCGATTATATCAATAAATTGACACACCAAGATAAAGTTTATCGAAATCAAAATTGATAATGCATCTAAACACGTTCATTGTCAAAGCGACAACACATACGCGAATTACATAACTCGTTGTTCCAATAAAAAAATAATTTATATAATTGTATCAATGGCGAGCGCGGCCGGTCGTTATCCAACAATTAATAAGCAACCGACATAAGTTATTATAGTGGTCCCAATGTGTGCCACATACAGCATTTTTTCACATTGACATTCAGATTTTCGTACATAACAATCACTAGGAGCCGCCGAATTATTAATGAAATAAACGGGCTTAGGTCCACGGAACTATGTTAATGCATTCAACAAGAAATTGGGTATTAATTGGAACCGATAGGAAACCGAAAACCGGCCTCTTTGACTCGTGGAGTTAACGACCTCAACACAAGAAATTTTCGAGATTTGCTGCTGCAAACGTATCGGATATCTGTCGAATATATTACGTTGCGAACTCGTATATATCGCTGGTATATCTTTGACCCTCGTTAATCTCTTAAACCTGTATTAAAAACGTAAGTAATGTTCCCATTCGCACACGCGTTTTATGGACGTCGAGATCGAACGGATTATCGCATCCGATAGCAATTTTATCAATTTGTTTTTATTAACGAAAAAAATATATAGATATCGGCTTCTTGGGCAAGTCCCAAATGTGCAATTAAATCGTTAACAAGTCACGATCGGGCGATAAAAACGAGTATGTAACAGATTTTTTTATATTGTATGAAGAATAGTTTTCTTTTTCCCTTTACCTAATTTATTTATTATTTTCATTTTTTCCAGGAAGAAAATTTTTGTGTTTTTCGGTTAATCTCTATGTGATTTTTAATTTTCGAGTGCCTTTGATGTGAAAAAGCCGCGTTAAGACTATAAACAGTTTTGTTTATATCGAGGCGATAAAAATACAGATCGAATGCAGTTCTATTGTGGTCACTCTCTCGCAGTGAAAGTGATCTTCGTGTCGATCCGGATAGAAAAAAAGATCAAAAAAAGACGAAAAGAAAAAAAAACGGACTTCTTCCGAGACCGATGGCCGAAGTTCAATCAACCTGACGACAATAGCGGTACATTCTTCGGCGACAGGAAGCAAACGAAACAGGAAGAAACCGAGACAGTTAAAGGTCCACGATGACGATTTCAAAACCGGCGATTTTCGATAAGGACTTCCCACGACTGAAATCGCGTAACGGTTAACTGGGTTTAACGGACTGTATTTGCGAAAAAAGTCATTGAAATTATTGGTAATGTGCGTGACGAGTGTTTTTTCGGGAAATGTTATGAAAATATTCTAGTTTGTTTTGAATCACTATGTAATTGATCATGCGAAAACAGCTCGATCGTTTTGGAGCTAATCAATTAATCAAAAGTTTTAATTCTTGGCGTTATTATGCTAGATGTTTAATTAGCATTGTTTATAATGGAAAGTTTCTCATGTAATAAAAAAGAAGACTAGTTGTATAATGCTAATTATAATTTTCGAATTATAAAAAAAATAATTGATTATGCCCAGAACGTTCAAAACAGATCAGCGCAAGACGAATTTAGAACTTTCACAGTAACAAAAACAAGCTTAGGAATTCTTTCATATAATGTCGAAAGGTTATTCGACTGATACAAGATACGAAGTGAAACCGAGCATCGAACACAAACAAAATTATAACGCAAAAAACATAATTTATACACTTTTGAGATGATCATCATGTATACCAAACAAACAATACTAAAGCAGAATCAAATTCGCTTACAAAGTGAAAGCAGAAAATTTCATCCCAATCGCAACAATTGAGGCGATAAAAAAGGGGCGAAAGCTATAAATCTCAATTGCTTCTCAATAAATTCCAATATTCTGTATACAAGATTTCACTAAATTTTTATTTGTGTATTCGATTTTTTTTATTGATCTGATATGAATTTAAAACCATCGATTTTAAATTTTTCTAAAGGCATCAATTATTGAAGTTAACAACGAACAGTCAACTTTTGACCGCCACCATAGCGATGTAGGGTGACCTGTTAGGCTATGGTGGTATATTTGTACTCATATAATTATGTATTTTTATGAGTAAATAAATAAATAAATAAATATAGATATGCGTATCATTGGCTACCGTTTAATTATCACTATTTTCGATAAGTGTAAATGATCCGAAATTTTTAATGAATGTTGCAAAAACCACATCCTGCAGTAGACATTTTACAAGAATATAATAAGTTCTATATCATAAATTATCAACGTGAACATTTTCCAATCATTCCAATACCAAACTATCCAATAAAACATCCGATCAAACTGAACACAACCTCCACTCAACAGCGACAACTTCGCCCTCGTTCCGAACGCTTCAAACACGACTCTCGACGTTCACCGAAACCGAAAATTAATAAATCCAACACCACACAACACTTACAATTTATCCGAGAAGGAGGTCGATACATTTCATAAGCGGGCAAACCATTGCGCCACATTTGCACGACGCTCCGTCTAATTCGCTCCATTGTCATAATGTCGCAGTCGGAGAGACAAAAGCCGAAATTGCGAAACGGGCCAGTCTCGAAAATCCTAGGCTGACTCGATTAGGCGGTTGTGCAAACCAATCAATCAATGGGACGCCGTTGATTGATGGTGGTGCGCACTTTTGATGTTCCAATTGAACCCGGGCACCGCTCTCTTTGTAAGGGCCGTTTAATTAGAACGGGCTTTTGAGTGGTGACATGTGTTTGATTTGTGCCCTTCCGTTGACGAAATTGGGTTTTGATTTTTTGATTGAATACGTATCGGAGTTGTACGTAGTTGGTTAGACGGTTGGTGTTTGTGTTGAATTGATTTTTTTCAAGGTTGAATATTTTTATGATAATTGATGTAAAATGTCTTGTCAGTTTAAAAAGGAAAAGCGGTGTTTTAAATAAATGAAATTGAATTTTATGTATTATTTTGATCGTTTTGAAAAATTATATCTACCGATAAGGAAACGTAATTGCTTTGAAAGATTTCACAATGATTTATATTCGAACTCCTTATTTATACAGTTAATGGCACTTTTTTATGATACAAAGTGGCTGCTGCAGAGAACACCGAATGACTAAGTTAATTGAATCACCATAATGATCATTATCGAATTATTATTTTTTTGCTAAAAAGAAATAAATCAATTACGTCCGCAAAAAAATTAAAATTCATCGATTTTGCCTTATTTGCTCCGAAACACGTTTCCATACAAACTTAACATTTTCGCTCGACCACTCAACACAAGACCGAGCTCATTTCAACGCTCAATAATTTTCACAATCAACAAAATGCTAATTAACAACACCGCCTGATAACGGGCGAAATAACACAGTCGTGATCTGAAAACGTTCGCCACATTTTCACGCAAATGGACAAATCGTGTCGGCAGCCGAGCCGCACTATTACAGGGCAATTCAGCCGCAGTTCCGGTCTTTCCACCCTCTCGATTCACGAACCTTTATTTATACCGAGAAAAGGGCCAAAAAGTATTCGAAAGCACCACAGATGACGGCGGGCAAAATGAAGACGCGAACGGCGACCTTGTCTGATACACTTTTTTCGTGTCTCCAGTCCGGACCAGTTCCTCGCCTTTGGCGCACTCGTGAGGACACAAAAAATCCGGTGAAATGACCGACCATTAACAGGATTCGATTATGGTAGATTGGATGTGTTGTACGTGCAGCGAAAGCGGATTGCGCTTTTGACTCGTGATCGGCCAATTTGTTGCAATTTCGGAAATTGGCGACGATTTGTCGCATGACTCAATCGGGCAACGTTTCGATAATCGACTGGTTAACCGCCGAAATTTTCGAATGATCAAACAATTTCGTTTTACAATCGGAATTCGTCAAAAATAATCGATCCGATGTCGAAATTGATTAAAATCATACGTCAACGTAACGGTCAAAACAAACAGCAATCAACTAATCAAACATCGATCTTTTCGAACCGAAACCGGACAATGCACACGTCGATCCTTGACATATGGAGAGACAATTCCAGCGCCACTTAATCACAACGGAACGGGGGTCAAGTGGCGTAGCCCCGGGGGGCGCAGGCCCCACTGCGGGGGCTCCGTCGGCGTCCTTCAGACCAATTGCGATGAAGAGGACCGCTTCGTGAAATTGCGGAGTTGACCTCTGCGCGTTGTTGTTGTTGTTTCGAGGAAAATCGCGGCGCCAGAAGCGTTGAGACCGCGGCCATATATGGAGAGCGGCTGTGAGACGTTTATGATATTGGAATTATTATTTTAATGTTTGCTAAATGGTATTGTTCGATGTGGCTTTTCCTGTATGTGAGATTTTGGTTTGGTTTTATTTTTCAGTGATATAAAATGTGAAATTAATGGGTGAACCTGTCGACCTTTCCGCGTACGTTCAGTTTTAATTATAAATATAGAAAATTTATCCACGGGATATTTTAATATATTATCGATATCGATACTAGATTATCCCGGAAAGATAAATCAAAAAATAAATGAATGATAATTTTTCCGCGGCCTTCGTCAGCTAAATAAAATTTATCAATAAAACACAGTTGTTATAAAATGATTACGAAATTCTACAACTAAAAAACATCTGGGTCAACAATACAATAATCAACGCTTCAACGGCGGTCATCTAAAAGCACTTAGAACGCAATTCGAAAAAACCCACAAAACTGACGTCACAAAAATGCCGAATCGAGATCTGCACTTTCCGCAGACACTTTTCATAAAAAAATTGAGAAATAGCACGCACATCCGTTCTGAAAACTCAAACAGATCGCTTTAGCGGTGCGCAATTACCGATTCGCCATGGCGATTACGCGTTGATCTTTTAATCGAGTCAGCCTCTTTTTGTTTTCAGCGAAATGTCTTTGTCCGAGACGCGGATCGAATTCTATAAAAGCGTATCTGAGGAATTACAGCTCTGTATAGGGCACGTATACTCGGGGATAGTATAAGGAAATCGCTAAATATTCAACAGGTCCCAAGACGGAAAAATGCTTAGAAGAAAACGTCAAGCGCACGCATAATAAATCGATAAATTTTCGTTTAGGTAGGTTGACGTCGTGCGATGATGCAGTTCGAATTTGAAGGAAAATCGTGCATTTTATGATAATTAAGTTATGCGGTTTTGGCGATGATATTTTCAACGGATGATTCAACAAATATATTATTTGAATAACATATTCTCTGCGATAAATCTTAACAATATCAATACAACACGCAAATTCAATTAATAGAAATTCTTCGATAACCAACGTTATAACACCTATCCTCAATCCGCTCTTTATATGGTAAACTATGTTGATCGCCATCCGGCAACAATGAAACGCACCTATGAAAGAATGCGCGCACGTGTCCCATACCTCGGTACAGATTCGAGAGATTTATGCGACACGTACCAATTCACTAGGCTCTAACAGTCGAAGAATGCATACGAAATAAATAAAAAAGGCGAGAAAAACATCACGAACGGCGAAGGCGACCTTGCGAGCGTTGTTGCATTCACATGCATTGTGCACTCGGCGACCTTGCACTTGAGCGGTTTTCTACCAAACCTCCTTTGTTCTGTTTCCCACTGTGTTTAGCGTTTAACCCACATATGCACGTCGGATTCTCGAAGAGATTTCTAACTGGAAACGATCGACGGTGACCCCGAATCGCGACGGTTTTACCGAACGACAATGGTGTTGCGAAAAGATTTCGACTTTCGGCCGATTTCATAAATGCGCAATCAACGCAAGTGTAAGGAATCGAAAATGTATGTACAATAATATATGGAATAACGCTGCTATAAGATAATAAATTGTTATTTATTAATAGCAATGACAGACTAATCAAACATATCAATTTTATTATCGATCATAGTTCAGTGATACGTTATGCGATCTGTAAATAATCTATACAAAAAAAAAACCGCATTATTTTGCAATGTAGAATGAAAATGATTTATGAATGCAAATTCGAAATTGTATGAAGGATTCGTACGGGTGCATATTCGACCGCATTCAAATATGAAAAATACAGTTATTGTCATTCAAAATAACAGTTACATGACGAAACTTTCGCGTTGCATACAAATAGTGCAACTCCAAGGTGCACGTGAGCTCGAACAATGCGATTTATTTCGCGACCTTTACAAAACAATTCGAATCGCACAGGGCTCGGCCGTGAACCTAAAAATTTAAACCAATACGATTTTGAAAATCGCAGATGAATCACACGTTCGATTTCGCGTATTTATAGAACCGCACAGCCTTCGGACAGAGAGAGATACAAAGAAAACACACGCCGATCGGACGCCTCTAAAAAAAAAAATACTGCAAAATGGCGATTGTAAAATGACGATGAACTCTCTAGAACACGGCTCGGAGCAAAAGCGAACGTCCTTTGATGCTCACAACGAGATTATGTATTTATCTGTCGTGGGGGATCGACGCACTTCGAGTCCGACTTGTAGGTCATCGTCGAAATGACAAAAGTCGGAATCGTCCAGTGTCAAGTGCGTCACGTATGCGTATAGGTTTTTATGGAAAATGGCCATATTTAAAATTTAATGTGTCAAGACGAACTGGATAAGCTTCCGCGTGTCGCACGCACGTGAAAATATGTTAAATGCGAGATTTACAAGAAAAAAAAAACAACCGCTTGGAAACAAGGTTAATCGTATGCGATATCGATAGATCGGGCGATTGATTACTCGGTTTAATTGCACATTGCACGTGTTATTTATTAGAAATAAAAAGTGTGATGTAATAATTACGGTTCGCGAACGTTATAAATGACCAATTCGGTATTGAAATTTTTATAGCGAATCGAACAAATGGGATAAAAAACGGACATTACATCCGCGTACAAGGCTCAGCCTTTCGCTAGATTTCAATTTTTTTAGATAGAGGACCATTGCCGTTCGGCGAATAAGGATATCAACCCATTATTAATTTCTCGGACAAATTGTGGTGCGAAAACAATAAAACGCGTGCGAAACGGCATCTTGCATCCATATAAAGGTAAACAGAGAACTCTGATCAGATAGGACTCGAAATTTATTGTAATGGCCGGCGAGTTTGAAAAAGATTTATGTTCGTCGTCGGACGATGGGCGAAACTTTGTAAAAAATGTATATGTCTTCATACGACGCGAATAAATGTACGGTACGGATTGACATTTAGTGCTTTCTGTCTTTTTGTTGAAGATATTTGGCTTCTTGTCGCGGATCATATCTGTGTATGAGATCGCGTCTCGAAGCGACAGTCCATTAATAACATTAGTTCCTTTCAGGAATCTGCGATGGGTCGACAATCGTGAGATCAAAATAAGATTTGACAGAGCCCATCAAACTATCGAGTCGAATGAATTTTCGATACAGTTATGTTGAAAAAAAATTAGCATGTTCAAAAGGAGTAAGTGCGAAATGTTGCCGCTGACAATGAGAGTTGGTATGTATTCAAGAAATACAATTGTCATTTCGACTCGAAACGAGATTTATTATTCGAACAATAATATATACCCGTTCAGGTGCGATAAGGAAACTTGTAAATGTACGTTGCATGAAATGAATAGAAACATTGCCAATTTTGAAACGGATGACGTGTGGTTGTCCAAGGTATTGACTTTTTCTGACAACATGTTCAATGTCAATCATAGCCACGTGTAACATTTCGAATGAGTGCTACGATTAATCATCGTATCGGATTTGTTCAAAATGCAAATAAATCTAGAAGGAATTTAAGATTTTTAGATAGGAGGTAATAAAGATAAACATTAAAAGAGCACCTGGCGATGACGAATACTTGAAAAAAATGTTCCAGTCGAAAATACAAGATGTTGAAAAAAATATTAACGTGCTATACGAAATTAGCGTCTTATCAACGGTTATTAAGTGGTAATGGTCACGCCAGACACCTAGAAAAACTAGCAAAAACATAATAACAATGAAAAAATCACGCGAAACAATCATCGTGCAAAAGATTAATGGCTCAATTTATCACACAACAAGAATGATTATGTAAATGTTGCCTCAAAAACTAATTCTAGGATCTAGGCTCATAATTGAATCAAACTTGCAATAAAACACTTTAGAAGACCATCACGAACGCTTACTTAACACGATATGCTTTTAACATTTTTTACGATCAATCAATTCAGATTTTTTCATGAAATCGCAAACCTAGCAAAAACCGGCGACTAATCCCAACTTTCGAAGCCAACGGGAACGGCGTTACGTTACAAAAAGAAACTGGTTTCGAATGCATGCACGCATTGTAGTAAAACGCACATTTAACACACTTCCAGCAACACGATGGCATTCTTATTTGCCGACGAGCCTCAAGAGGCAGAAGAAGGCCTGTCGGCGATGGCCTGCTAACGAAACCACTTTCGTCTCGCTGATGATGTCTGCGAGGCTTCGACGCTGGATCTCCTACTTATTTGACAATTACGAAGACCAGTCTTCGTCTGCATTCTGGACTCGACATTGCTGAACATCCGCGTGCATGCGACGGGTGGCTTGACGAACGTATAAAGCTCTTGACACGGTCCACATAAAATATCGCATTTAATTGAATGAAACTTGGTATTCGCTGAGGTAAGCCGGTGGATGAATTATTGAAAATGTCGAAGGGGATTGGCTATGTAGGTTGTTTCGTATATTTGCATATCGGCGGTTCAAAGTGGAAATTATACAATGCAGTCGATATTGAAAAATTCTTTGAATGTTTCGCAATATGCTGTTATTTTAAATCACTAGATCGGACTTTGAAACCGTTTTAAAATTCAGAATGAATTTGCTAATTATCGACTAGTACACTATTCGTTATATTTGCACACCTTGAATGTTAAAGCTAACAGACAATAAGATAAGAGACAAAGACAACCGATCCATTAAGAAAATCAATCCTAAAACTAAAAACGAACGAAAAACAATGGGCCACTTTTCAACGAAACAAATCGTGAGCGAAAAACATTACACATTTTGCATCGGTCGAATCGGCAAGAGATAAGATTTGAAAAGTGCGCCAGTTGTGACCAACCTTGACTCGTTGGCGCTGGTTGAGTTCACCTGAATGGCAACAAGCACTTCTGGTCGATTGCGCAACGGCAATACATCAAACGTTTTGACGTCCGAGGCTCGATATTGTGCGGGACACGTTTGACATTTCGTGTCATACGAAAAATTATGTGTATAACTGTCTATTCGAGGGGGTTTTGTTTGTTGATTTTATTTTTTTGAGATCGTTTTATTTGGGCGATGCATGGTCAGTTCAATGTGAAGGTGAAATTAAGTTCGGATTAATCCAGATATTTTATTATTATATTATATAAAAAATATAATACATCGCGTTGTTCATACAAATTATAGAATAATAAATAATAGACTTGAAACTTTAATGAATCAAATACAATATAGAATAATAAAAAAAATATGCTGAAACAATCGTTGCGAATAAATCGAATGCATAACAAAGCGATGCATGAGATAATAGTCGATATTACAACAATGACGTATTCGCTTATTTTAAAAATGCATACCGAACGACCTCAAATTATCAATTCGATAAAAATTCGTATAAATATTTATAGAAGAATTATGGAATGTCTGAGAGAACCATGGACGGACAAGAGCCGAATTGACTAATTAACACGTTATCTGTTTATAAATGTGTTTGCATTTTTCGGGAGAATTCTAAACGCATTATCAGACATGTTCATAATCCGGTGAATTTTTTTCGCTGTCACGATTCGATTATTAAACATTAAACAGATCGATATATCACGTTTGCCAACGGTCAGCCGGATCTGTTTATGTTTACAATCAATTTTCTGTAAGATAATATTATTAAAAGTAGCTAGAATCAATCTAATTATTACACGAAAATAATACCAAGCCAAGTACACGATTTGCAATGGAAAATTGCGAAATTTCGTAGATGGTGTCGGCGATAAGCCACCCGCGGAAATTAATAATTTATAAAAAAACCAAGTAGCTATATTTTACAACAGTCACTGTTTGGATCGTGATATTATCATTTAATTTAAAAATTAAAATAGATATGCGGCCGATCGGGCAGCGCGAACTAGTTTTTTTTCACCTCGTTCAGATTGTAAAATGCACACAAAAAACGAAGAAAAGTCGTTTTCAGATCGGACTGTTAAAAGGTGCAAAGCGACGACAACTTTATAAATAAAATTCATTCACAGAAACGCCATCTGCACCGCTACGAAGAACATCGACATTTTTCACAAAAAACATTCGGCTACCATAAACACCAATACTTAAAAACAAACGATTACATACTTTCACATATCGAAAAATCGAAAAAACGTTGCACATGCACTTTTCGAGGTTCGTTGATCCGCACAGCAGAGCCTCCGCACAAAGCACATATAGCCCACTTTGACGACAAAGCAGCAGGATGAGGCAATGGTGTAACAAAAGGCCTCACACACCAGAGTTCCACGGCCGCTAATAACGCGGCTATTAGCACCGGCATGCTAGTTTGCCATAGACAAACACAACTTGATCAAATATTTGCGGGAAAAAAGAAGAACTCGTGCACCGGAGTATGTCCTCCGTGCTCGCTTCTCTTCGACATTATATCAACACGAGAAATCGAGAACGTTGATCGATTCCTCGGACGGGTTTGCTTTCGTTTTTTCGGTGGATTCGTGTGCGAAAGTGAGGAGATGTTGCTTACCTGAAACAATGCGAAAAAAACGGATTGTTAATTGTGGATTCGAAAGGTAGTTAAAATTTTAAGGCTCTTAAGCTTTTCACTTTTCGATTTCGAAAAAGATTATCTGGGTCAATTTATTTCCTATTGATTCATCTATATATTGGAAAATAAAGAAGTTGTCTATGAAAAGCTGGTTCGAGCATGTAGATGTCACAATATAACCCGCGGCGATTTGAATCGATGAATTATAGCATGAGAAAGAATACAAAGCGTTCATATAAAATATGTATTTAATTTACAACCCGGGGCTGTAATCATTAGAAAGATACACGAGATATTTCGAATTTTAATTTGTATACGCAGACAACAAAAGGATTTCAAAGCGCTAACATCGGTTAAGACACAAATTAACGACTTCGAAATTACGCAGTCAATGAAAAACGTCGGACTTCAAACATCACTTCCTTTCACACCTATAACTGGATGTCATAAGAAATTATGCAATTTGAAGAACGAGAAGAAGTAGCAGAAGCGGTCGTGGGAAGATCCAGTAGAGGCGTATTGAAAAATCTCGATAATATGTCACAACCGGTCGAACTGGAGTGATTTTGATCGATCATAGGAAATCGTACGGTTAATTCGTATTTGTTATCATGTCGACCTGATTATCGAAATGTCGAAAACAACGCACGAATCGAAAGTGTTTAAAAATTGAGGTCCTGAAAGGCGTCGGCCGTTTTGACTCCATTGAAAAAAAAATGCGTTACGAAACTCGCATAGAAAATTATGTTAGCTATTGTTTAATTTTTGTTAATGCGAAATCGTTCGTAAAAATCGCAATGATGCAACGCAGAACGAAATTAAACAACCTCCAATATATACACATTTTTTTCGTTGTATTATAAGACATTTCACTGTGTCGTAACATGCCGTATTGTTTGAGTTTTTTTCACGTGTTTATATTGTCTGGCGCACAAATTAAACAATGATTAATGTTCATCGGTTCACCAATTACGTTGAGATCTAAACAAGCGAGGGCACTTTCCTAATGAGCTTCGGCAAAAGATATTACTAGGAAGATAAGGGGAAGAAACTAAAAAGGAAATAGCCGTGGCCTGAATCGTGTTCTGCGTTGACAGCGGAGTAATTAAAACGTCGATGTTTCACATGGAAAAAGCTAATTTTCCTATGGAATTTCAAATGATGAAAAAAATTATTATTGCATATGCATTGTGGGTGATTAGTTGAGTTTCGCTTTTAATGCGTTTTAGCTTGATGAAAACTAAAAAAATATATACGAGCAAACAATACGCCCATGCGAGACCTCTTTGCTAATTGAAAAAGTACGTCGATATGTTTGTTTTCGACCGTCATTAAAATATTATTTTTCGTATTATAATTGCATGAATATTTAAAAAGATTTCAACTCAAAATTTTCCTTCAGAATATAATTTTCCTTTAATTATTGCCCCCACAAGAAACTCGACATTAATTTTACCTGTTATACCAGTCGCCAAAGGTCAATTAGAATAATTAAACTTTTTCGCGAAGTAAATTGGAGTATTAACGACATGGAAAATGCGAAAACTAATTACGATATCGGACATACAAAAAGTCTCACGACATAAAGGCTAACTAGGATATAATTATCGTAATAAGCGATACATCTTAAGGCTGCATCAATCCATTTTAATGATTACCAATTCGATCCGGAGATTTATTTAGCATCGCATGATCTTAATAAGCGGCGAATAAGGATCACAAAGATCTATAGATCCAAGGGCCGAACGCTCTAATGGGCTTTTTTCGATAGGTTTACAAATAAGGCGAAGTCCTCGTGTAGTCCGATCGTCTGAACACGATCATCTATATATCGAAAAAGTCGAAAGATACACACAATAATGTCACGGTCCGATATCGTGATTTGCATAAGTCGATGGACAAACGCCTACCGATGTATGGATCAATTAATTATGACGTTATTTTTGTATGAAATGTGGCAAAAACAACACAATTTATAAACAATTATCATAAAAAAATAAAGAATTTATTGTTATTATGAAGCTAGATACGAGCGAGATAAGTTTGCACGATTCGTTTGTCCCGCAAAAAATTATCAATTTTTGTACAAACAGCCTTGCTTTATCGCATTTTATCTTTTAGATATTTTATTAATTATCAATATCACGATCGCTGTTATTATCTAAGACGTGGGTTTAATGGGAACAAATCATTTTCATGCAATTTGCGTATATTTTTTTTAAATACACGAGACAATTTATCACGAAATTCGGAACGAAATACGTGCCGTAAGTAAATAACATTTTTTAGGTAATAGTACAAAAAAAGTGATCGAGTACGTGCAAAAATATCGACATGCATTTCCGAATATTTCACACGTACACTAAAACATACGTAAAAAACATGCGACCTTTGCAATTTTTTGCATGCCTATTCAAATTTTTTCGTCATATTATTTGCGCACGTGATAATTAGCATAAGCATAAATCATCGAACGAAAGTCTCACGACGTCACAAATACGAAAAATTAAACAAAAATTAAGGAAACGCAAATTTCAATGGCATTCCGAATTTCGACATATTTTTACAAATTTCGTAAAAAATATTTGCCCAGAACGGAGATAATAAACGAACCGAAGTCCATTCGAGATACACCATCTAATTTTCACGTGCTATTGATCTGACAATGAAAACAAAAACGCGATAAAGACAGATTTCAATTGTGACGAATTTTTAACGCAATCCGTTGTATAAATATCGGAGAAATAATTGAAATTTCGCCCATTTCTCCAAAGTTTACACTCAACCATGTGAAACCGGAGCCAATGGGGACAATAGGATTCGATCGGCGAACGAGCAAAACCGCAAAAAACGACTTGGCTACGGTTTCTATTAAACGCAAAAACGAAAGAGATCGGATCGTGTGCTTAGTTGCAAGGACGCTCGATTTACTTCTGATCCGAGTCGCTATAACAAACAGAACGTTCTAAAAATTTTCATAATAATTTGAAATTTAAACGAGTCGATACGCTCGACAACAATGATCAAATCTGATTATTATTGAAAATGTTCATTTTCGTCATCGAATTATAAAAATAATATCGCGGAATATTATACAATGTGATTGAATATATTCCGAGGGACGTCTATAAATCGGACATCGTTATCGCAAAAGAGTGTTACACTGGAGGCTTTCGTAGACAAGCTGGCAGCCACTCATCGAGATGTTGTGTGTGTGTAAATCCGCATTGTTTCTGCTCATTAGCAACAACGGCATTGCCTTCGGGGCAAACGGCGTCGTGTTAACACATAATACTTGGCCGGAACAATGCCAGTCTCTTCAAACTGCGTGTGTGGGAAGGATTCGGTCTGTTCGTATAGTTAGACCGCACTTTTGATGCAGATTTTTATCTATTTGATAAATCTAATCCACCTCCAAAAGCGTACAGATACGAAATTGCGAATTAAAATGTGATGCACATGATTTTGAAAAAAGAGATCAACGCTTCGATGAGATTCTCGAATGAGGCGAAAGGAGGAAGTATCGTATGGTTTGCTCCAGTTTCAGGATTGTTGTAGTCGGCGAAAAACAGAAAAATAAATTATGCGCAGAACAGATGCAACAGTGCGGCATTTAAATCTGTGTCAGCGGTGTTGCATAAAAGTGCATTGTTTCAGAATCAAATCAGAAGCGACTTCCTTTTTGTCCGATGACTAAGCGCGCTAGAAGGTCTGTTGTTATTGAACGCGAGGTAACAATGTTATTGAACAATTAGAAAAATGCACATAAAAACGGCCGAGGATCTCGACTGGTATTATTATAATAGATGCAATGATGGAGGTGCACTCGAGAAATGGAAAGTTGACTGTGAAAATGGGAGTCGTAAGCGAAAGGTCAATTGCACTCGAAAAACTAGAAAGATACATAAAAGAACATCTTTGTGTGCTTGAAGGATTATTGTAATAGTTCACCCTCGTTAGAAGCGAAAGTTTACTGTCTAATTTTATTTAGGTAAAGAAACGATTAAGTCATCAACGGTGGTGAAAGTCGTCGTTTTCTATACCACCCTGTTATGAATCAAAGAAAGTGAACTGCCGAAAATTTCTAAGGGGAAACTTTATGACTCGTACATGATTGATTTTTACATTTGATTCGTATGTACATACAACGACGCTTAGCAAATTTTAATCGATAATTATTGTAAGCAAACATTGTAAGAGCAGATGCATTTTCGATGTCATAGAACGATTACCAAAGTGAAAGTTACACGATAATTAATATTTTTTTTGCATTTTATTATTCAATCAGGATATTCCAACAAAAATTACGACTTTCGTTTTTCAAATGCACACAAACTTACAAAGGTCATTATGACATATGTATAAATAACAACCATATTAAAAATCCATACATCCAATAAACACAATAAAATTAGACTAAACAAACTTTCACCAACACGCCAATTACAAACATACCAAACTCCAAAACGCACTCAACTCAAATCACTGACCACAATCAACAAACCGATCCACATATTAACGATTCATTACCCCCGCACAATGACCACCATAACCTACGACCAACCGGACGGATGGGTTGATTGTCATTAAGGGAGCTGAACGGAATCTCGCGATTAATCATCGGCGTCCAGGTGAGGCGGCGCCTTTTGATCAAGCCATGATCTAGCCATGATCTAGCCGCTAGATCGAGATACGATCGACGTCTTGTACCACCGTGGCAATCACGTGGATGGGCCGGTGGTCAGTCGCCCGATCCGGCTGTGGTTGTGTGGACTCACGTGATGAACGCATTATAATGAGGCGAGCGTGATGCGAATAATTGCGTCAAACTGATGATCGATCATTATGATAATCGTGTATAAAGTAGTTGGGGAGGATGATGAGTTTGAGATGTTTATGAGGCGGGGTAATGTAGGGATTGTCGGTCGGATGAGTGAAGTTTGAATAATTATGTTCGTGTCGATGGTTTTAGTTCTTTTGAAGGCGTGGGCTTTCATAGATTGCAAAAGTTAAGCGATAGTTTGAATCGTATGTATATGAAAATGCATATCATTGGTTTGACAATGAGAGAATTTGGCATGGGTTGGTTTTTAGTATTCAAACTAATCAAGTTTTAAGGCGTTTTCACATTATGAAAATTCCCAGACTTTCTATTAATATTGAAAAGGTCTTGTCCTGTAGTGAATGTTGCATATGCTAATATTAATGAATAATGTTCATAAATGAGAGAAATTAATAGTTTAGCATCAATTTCCAATGAACTAATGGTATAATAGATTGATCATTTTGTCAAGAACCAAATCAGATTATTCTTATTACAATGAATATTTATTTAAATAAATTCAAATATTTCAGATAAATCTATCATATTTGCGATAATTTTATCCAAAAAAAAAAAATCACGAAAGATTATCAAAACGACCGTTGAAACTTCCCAACAATATCAATCGAATTCAAAACGCATAATGCCAAAATGAATATTTATTTTAATAAATTCAGAGATAAATCAAATATTTTCAGATAAATCTATCAAACGGCAATCATCTCAAAAAATAACACCAAAAACGATTAACACTTATCGAAACTCCCCAACAATATCAATCGAATTCGAAACGCATAATTCCAATTATACAGCCTTCCGATCTTAATTAGCAGGAAATGAAGAAGCAACAGCCAAAGACTCACCACCGGCCGATAAACGTTTAATTAAACGCGATTCATGACCGCGATCGGACCGCGATAACGCGAAGTTGAGCAAATGACTGTACAATGTTAGCCGCGTTCTGGCTAATTAATTAATCGTATATGGAAAGGGACATGGCGAAAATAGAACCGCGAGTGGGCACGTCCATACGTTTGTTACATTAAATCGACTAGACGGACACGCGGAAATCCACGATGGCCGGAAAATAATAACCTTTGTCGATGTTGCATAACGTCCATAGAAATTGTTATTGGAAGAAAATGCGGTGCAACCTTCGCGCGCGGTGACCATCGTCAAGGTCTGGTCTCATAATGAGCGGATGATTGCACAATTAAAATCCATTTTTCGCCCACGCTCTCGTTTGAAACAATGCAAGCGGTCTTAAAATATAAAGTTATGAAAAATTATGTTGAGTGAATGCAGCGAGTTTTTGATGTCGAACTTCTGTAGGAACTGCAGTGCGGATTGGAAATTAAATTAGTTTTGAAATACGCCCGATCCTCTTTTTACACGGGGGATACGTTCCAGAGATTACTGTGTAAATAAAAAACCATTTAAAAAACGTATGGTGACCATACAAAAATTGGAGATAAGTTCCATCTCTAAATTTGGATAGAATTTCTATCCAAATGTACTTTATAAAAAAAATGTGCAATGTGAAAAATTTTCGCCGTGCAAAATCATCGAAAATCATCGAAATTTTTTAATTAAAAACTATAATTATATACATGTAAATATGTCAGTATACTGGCCTGCATTGAATATTACCATTGTTGCATAATAATACATATTTTTATACCGTGTTAAAGTGAAAAATTCGTGTAAAAAAAGTAATCGGTTCATCTTGATTGAACCGTGTTATTTCGGAACCGTGTAAAAAAGAAGATTAGGTGTACTTTGTTAAGCGCAAACTACAGACTTTTGTCGGCTGATAGATCGGTCGGATTTTTAATCAGCATGGAGATGTATGCGAATGCGCAAATTATAACGAATTGTTATAATTTGCGCACTTGCATACATACATCTCTATACTGATTAAGAAGAATCCGACCGAACTATCAGCCGACAAAAGTTTGTAGTTTGCGTCTAGCCTTATCGTTGTCGTGTTATCGATAATTATTTCTGACAATAACAATAGTTGTTGACAAAACATGTGTATTATTTTGTTATATTAATTGAATCGTTTAATTAGAATGCTATTTTTTTCTCATATATCTGACTCACTGTTTCATTATAAAATATTCAATTCTATAATTGGGACAAAAATTTTAAAATTGAACTATCACCATACAAAATTTAATCGAAATTTGAATTTACCTTTTATCAGTTAAATTTTCTAATCCAAATACCAATATATAAAACTCACATATTCAATCCCACAAAAAAAACCGCCTTACGATACAAAATTTCACTTCCAAAATTACTCACACATATTTTTTAAAATCCAAAAAAATTCAATTACTCTTGAAAGTCACAATCGGACGTCCTCTACCGAAACGTGGGAAGATGGACTCCTTTAAACGACTCAAAGCGATCAAACACGAAAATCGCGAACGGGCCAATTATCGAATTTGCGTATCTAAACACAACGACGACCGGACGTACCGACAACAATGGGGCCGCAAAATTAGGATGAGATTGGAGAGCTCGATTGTTCCATGGTGAGCATCAGGATGTTCGCCCACGAGTGCTCAAATCCTCGAACATTCGCTCATTTTTCAATCGGAGTCACGCGAAAAAAATCGCGAGTCCAAAATGACCGTTCCGAATGTGGGTGGACGATGAACGTTAGAATCCGAAAACGATCGATTGCCATTTCTGTAACAAATTATCCGATCGTTTTGATTTTTTTTTTTTCGAAGTATTTTTCGGAACGTTTAAGTCGCTGAGTATGGGTAGCGGTAGAAATTAACTCGATCGATTAAATATGTGAGTGCCGAAATGGGATTGTAATGATAAAGCGTTCTGATCTATTTATTTTTTAAATCGATTATTTTGTTATATAAATACAATGCAATTCATCTCATTGATTGTTACGTTATTGATGCAACTGTTGCATTATATTCAACCATCACGGAGGCATCATTAGATCCAATGACACGATCGTATTTCGAAAATTACACGAATACACACGTTATTTTCTGATATCATTCACATTAAACCGAGACGAAAATCGGATTTCATTCACGAAATAAAAAAATAAATGAGCAACGGGCATGAAGACAAATGTGCCTTCTCCTATCAATTACGGGTGGTCCACCTCGCGTTACAACAAATTCGAAAAAGGATTCAGAGATCCGACTGGTCGTAAATAAAGCGTTAAGTACGATACTTATTACACGTCCTTTGAATAAAATACGAACGAAAAAAAGGCGAGATAAACACACATTACACAAAAGAGGCGAATTTACGAGCGGCTACGCAATATGAAGCGATTAGTCGGCAGTTGCACGCGAAGTACGAAACAACACCTCGTTTCCGAGAAGCGAACAATTCTGCAATGAAACGGCTTTCGCTGAAAATTAAAATTGAATTAGGGTCCCACGGAGATACGGCCACGAGAGATCGAGAAATAATCGGAATATAATTCGCAACGGTCAAATGTCGGCGCAAAGAACCGCGCTAACGATACGGAAGATTTTCCATATGATTTGCGACTTCCTTCGGGCAACGGAGTTTTTTCGCGATACGAGAAAAGTCGCAATTTGCTTTTGGTCCGCTAACGAGTACGACAAACGAAAAGAACGATACGATAAATGTTGAAATAAAAGTGCAAACAGTTTTTCGCGGACTCGGGCCTCGTTTAAAACGGTCCAGTAGGCGTTTTGATCCGACAATTCGCCCGAAAGACTGATGATCGTCTAAGAAGATTAATGTGAGTAACAGCGGACGTATTGTCGTTAATATATCGTCGAGACTGGAAGCACAAAAGAGCGACCGCTGCGAAAATTACGTATTTATTTTGCGTTGCCGAATTCGGCGTATCGGCAGATTTATGGTCATGATCTAATCTGTAATAGCTGCACTGAATGATCCAGCGTGGGTCAAAATCGAATCAAAACGAACAATGCCCTGACATACATCTTCCATAATAATAATGTACTCATATTAAATTTAAATCGCCATTCGGATAAGACCGCGGATGCAACGATCCAGGAGCAACGCTTCTTCATACCGATCGAAGGGTTGGTATAAAATAGGAGATCGTTCGCCATAGATCAGCTCGGTTCGTTACAGCGTTCTAGAAGAACGGGTTTAGAAAGGCGATAGAGGTTCAGGCCGGCAATTAGACCGGCGTCTATTGGGCGCAGACCAAAGACCAACAACCAACACCGACAAGGCAGAAAAGAACGGCCAAACGGACGAGGGGCACCTCCGAGATCACGACCGCTTCAAAATTAAAAGAAAAAACGAGGTCGTAAATCGGCGATAAGGGAGTCAGAACTGCGACGAAACGCCAGACACACCACTCGCCGGTATCCTCGTGAATGCGCTTTCCAAAACGTAAATAAACGCGTACGTTTATATGACGACAATATAAAAGAAGAACTTTCACTTTTGATCCGTCGCAATTTCGCCGGAGCCTTGCGCAAATCGAAGAGATTCGAGAAAAACTCTGCAAGTTCGCCAAACCGTGCGACATTCGTTTCGTTTTATATAATGATCTGTTGAACGTCGCCGTTTAACATAAACAGACAAGATATACCCGCTGCGTGAAATAGTGGATTTTGGGAAATAGCGATCCCAATAAATCGAGGAGATAGAAAGCGAGCAAGATCCGTTGCGCAATGCGCCTTTTGAGAATCTTCCAAAACAATGTGATATAAATCAAGACTTGCGCATATCCGAGAATGCTATAAATTTTAACGGGAAAAGAAACTCTTACGAAAAGTCGAATCCGTTGATCTCTCAGACGCCAGACTAGTTGCATTTCGGCGGGATTGTTACACTAGTGCGACGATTGATTTATGAATTCTGATATTCGTGGGGAGTTCCAGTATGAGAGCAATGTTCACTGGCAGCTGCCTATTCTAAATTTAGTGGGATATCCGCCTAAATTAGGATGAAAGCGATCCCTACCGAATGCTGGGGAGCGTGTCCTAGGCGATGTTCGTGTATAATTTCCTAGGAAATGGAATGTAAAAAAGAATCCGCCGATGATTGACGAGCCCCTTCATGTAAAAAAAAAGTAACCGCTATTTATATTAGTGACTCGTCGCGCTAGACAAACATGGATATTTTCGAAGAACATAAATATACGTGGATTGATTCGAAGCGGTTTATTTGATGTGTCAATGGTTTTTTAGCGACGCAGTAAAATCACTTAGATTCGAGTGCAATCTGAAAACTTATAAAAGAGCCCGAATCGTCAAGACTTTTCTATGAACGACTCAATACAAAAGATGAATAATCACTACCTATATTGTGCGCGACAATCACAATTGATACACAAAAAAATAATCCAGATAAAAAAAACGTCCATTCAACAAAAAAAAAAAGCGTGGAATTCAAACGGCCGCCTTAGACAAATTTCAAATGTCACGAGCGCTCTTAGAAAAACTAACATCTCCATCAGATCAACGCGTTGCTCCGGAGTCATTTTAAACACGGCCAAATGATTAAAAGCGACAACCGCAGACACCCTAAAATGCGGTACACTTCACAGAACGCGTGTACCGTATAAATAAAGTCGAATAAAAAAAAAATGTCAAGTGTCCCTTTTCGCCCTCGGATCTCCGGGATATGTGGACACGAATGTACCGCGGCCAATTATGAGGAGGAAGCGATCGAAAATGAAATTCCGCCACCGTTTTTTGCCTTTTTTTCAAAAGTATGTATACGCATAATTGGCGCGGCTCATTACGTCAATTGAACGGTGGAAATATTTTCGAAATTCTGAGGCACCAGCGTGGTGGTGAATTAAAATATATATATACAGATACTCTTTATCTTATCTGCGAGATATGCGCAAACATGGAACCGAGAATCTCAAAGATTGTCAAGGAGATACATACTACGTTTTTTGTTTAATTTCTGATTTCAGAGAATTCGATTAATCGTACACGGTTTTATATTTTTCCGCATTTGAATCGATACATCGAATTCGACGATAACAGGTGGAAGTAGTATCAAAATAATACAATAAAAGCATTATCTGAAATGAACAAACAGATCATACGCTTTAAATCAAGCAATAAAACGTATAATAGATTATAAAATAAATGATATTATATATCAAAATAAATTACAACTACTCAATTATTATATTGACGACGGTTTTAAATTAAATTAAATAACGATCTGCACAATACAATACAATACAAACACAAACTCATGCAGAGTTAATTCCACATCCATAAAATTTCCAAAATTTTAATTTTAAAAAACCTATTGACACGATATGTATTGTATACGAAGATGATAAAAGTATTCGAAGATCATAATACGAATTCGAACATGCTCACTCGGCTGCACATATCATCGTCACTTTCGAAGAAGACGAGACGAACCGTTATCGAAACTCGTCTCGAAACGAGAATATGAATGGATGACCAGACCCGAGGAAGAAGAGGCCATAGGAAACCAGCTCGGGATGGAAGACCACCGGCCCGAAGACGACAGACCCGAGTTTCATTTCGTTTGCGACGACGAAACCGGTGTTCCGATTGGACACGTGAATAATATGCAAAGGCGCATTTCGATGATTATCACCGTCCGGTGAAACTAACTAATTATTTTCGCATGTGTTATGCAAAACAAGGCTCTGTCAACATACTCTGGAATGTGCTGAACATACAATGTAAGCAGTTTAAAAAATTGGGCGAGGAAAGTTTGCAGAAATAAGTTCAGCTGTGATCATATTCGAATCGTTATTTTTTATGTAACGTTTCACACGTGTATTTAAAAAGAATGTTTTTTTTTTGATTCGTACAACGAAATTCCATCCCACTCAACCGATTTATTAAAACCTGTATCGATTACTCATCGGAACATAATTTGACGAATTTCTACACAGTAACACATCAATACGCATTTTTTGTGAGAGACAAAACGTCGGCGATAATCGAAAAAGTTCGTTATTATAACGGATCGCACTAACGGTTCGGATATCGACACCTCGCCTCGAAAAAAAAAATCACATTACGACTCGAATGCACGCACACGCTAAACCATAAGAATTTCCCCTTATTTTCGCGATGAGTTCAAAACGGAACTACTAAATCGGCATTCGGAATTTACCAAGACGACAACGACGTGTACAAACAACACGCAAGACGACCTTGCTGTGAACTCACAGCACGCTCGAGCGGAAAAAAAATCCGTTAACGACCAAAATGACCGTTGGTTAGTTGACGGGGCAATTCTGGCCTATGGCGTGTCGTTTCCTCGATAGGAAAAAAATACGAATCGCCATAATAAAAGCGATGATTGTGACGAAATTGCGCGACGGCGCCGTTGGAAAGTTCTGCGCGTGCGAATTTTTTTTGTCGTGGGTCGTTCGGAGTTTGAGTGTAGTTTTATTTGGAAAAATGGTAGTGGGATGATTATTATGTAAAGATGGACGTGTGAGTAATTTAAAAAATAAAAGAAAATCGAGTGGATTGTAGTGGTGGAGGATTTAATCAGTAAAATGATGATTATAGAAATCTTCGAATAAACAAAATCGAATCACTGATTGTGTCAAAACTGATTGAAATTGTTATAATTAATCATTATTAATCTATAATCGAATCAAGACCTTTCCAATGATCTTTGAATCTTTTCGATTTTAAAACTTGCGGGTAACGACAGCAGTATTGGACCATGTACCTGTAGTTGACCATCTTTAAAATAAACCTTAAAATTAAGATTTTTTACATGCGATAATCTTTCAAAAAAAGGGTGCGATAGTAAGCAATATATCTATCACACCTTTTCTGAAAAAGATTATCATTTTGAAAAAAACCTTAATATTCACATTTTTTTCTGATAGACGATCAACTATAGGTACTTGATCCACCACTATTACCCTAATATTCTTAATTTAATTTCTCCATCATTCAAACAACCACTTCCATCTTCTGCATCATATCCACATATCACATTCATCAAACAACCAATTATTTCAACCCCTCAACTAAAAAAACCACCACCCAAACACCTCAAACTTTCGATCCCGATAACAACCAGTTTACCTTTGAACCCCAGCCGAGTTTGAAACGATTTTAACATAAATCGTTTACGATTATAAAGCCTCTCATTCGGTACACGGCCACATTGCGAAACGCGAGATAATCCACGTCGTAAAGTGTTAAATGCGTATTCCCAAGAAAGTGTCTCCGAAAGGCGTCTCGCTCGCTTAAGGTCGGTCCACCCACTTCGCCGACGACGAATTATTGCGAAAATCGTATGTAGACGAAAAAAGAATAATCTCGTTTACAATATCGCATTACGCATTGTGTCGTTACACGGCAGTTTTGTAAGCAAATTGCGTGCACTCGATCTCGAGCATTGGTCTACGGATCGGTGATGTAATTGTAAATGCTCTCTACTTTGTTCCGAAGCGTGTAAACTATTGTAAATCGGCGTTTTTTTTCGTATAAAATGTGCGTTGCAAAACAGCCGATCGAAAGACACTTTGCATATATGATAAGACCATAAAACGATTCATTTTGAAGGACTTTCACTTTGCGAAATGCTAGAATTGAACGATCTATTAATGGCTTCGGTATGAGTGAAAATATACGCGATTTCGTAACACGGCTACCGAATTATTGTCGATAATTTGTATGGATAAAATAACAATTTCTCAATAAGCGTTATTGACAGTTATGCGCAGGTAAATAAACGTCGCTGCATTTATGAAAGTACAGTTCTGACCGTGGATAATACGACGGATTTGTATTCGTATCGAAACGTTATGATTTTGAATTTTTTCGAGTACACAAAATAATGCATTTGTGGTCTGAGCACGGGCAAGTTTCCTTGCTCCAAGAAGCGTGACGAAACGGTTCAAGGTCTGGAGCATGCGACCGTGACGGGGCAAAAGACGAATTCTTCCCCACGGAAGCCAAAACAAAAAAAACGTGTACAATCACACACATAAACAAAGGTAGTCAAGTCGAAGAAGTACGTGAAGTTCGTCCGGAAGCAGGTGGATGAACCAAACAGTTGGCGAAAGAAGTGGCACAGGACCAAAAAAATGGACAGAGCCGAAAACGGATGGATTCCATTTCGAATACGCCGTTACTTTGCAGAGTACAACACTTTTCGAAGCAGAGTTCACAGGCAATGTCACGGTCAAGTTTGTCAGTTAATTTTATTGCCTTCTTTTGGGTGTGGCGGGGTAATTAAGCCAATTTCGCAGGCCGGCATGAGAAACACTCGATGTGTTTAACGTTGAAAAAAAAAGGCGGTTGTGTGTATGTTCAAAGGATGAATCGTGAGAATGGAGGAGGAACGGATACGGAGTTCATTCCGCGAAATTCCTCAAGCGTCGAGCGTTGAAAAAAATAATTAAATCGACTTAGAATACGGTCGTTAAAGGTTTGTTCTTGGGTTAGTCTGAACGTAAAGAGGGAGAATTAAAATACAGACGGAATTTCACGGAATAATTATATGGTTTTAAGTAGTCTGAGATTCGACGGATTCAAAATAGAAGATAAATGTTTAAAATTAGATAGGGATGATTATAGGAGGAAAAAATGGCATAATTATAGTCCATATATGAGAACGTTGTTATCAAAAAAATAATTATGAAAATAAAAAAATAGAATCGAACATTTCTCTTAATCACGTATTCGTCCCGAGTATCCTCGAACTTCATTTAAAATTCATCGATCATCGCATTGAATCACACCATTTAAAAAAATAAGGATTTGGTAATTTCGTGCGAATGATTCACTCAACTTTCCTCAACGAGTCCTTTCTATGGGCGGAAAACACCAAAGATTTCTAACACCAACGAAATCGAAAATCATCATCAAAACAGACCAAACCACAATACACTCGTGTCGAAAAAAAGGCAGATATGGCAAATTCTAGTCGATGATTCACGGCAAGGACATATCAGCTTCCTACACGATCGAGAAACCCGATCTGACATTATAGGAAGCACACGCATACCTCCTCCTATGATGACTAAACCCCGAACACGTTGCCTGCAACATTTTCGCCAAAGGTTGCATAACAGATTCTCGTTTATTGCCAGTGTTTTTTATGCAATGAGATATCGCTTTCGTTTTCCCCGAGTTGTTGTTGTTGTTGCATTTCTTGAGATGCGAATTGCGACAAACGCGGAAAGATTGCCGGGCAATTGTATGAAATGATCTTCTTCTTCGTGGACCGTAATAAGTCTATTGTTTGAACGTTTCGTGCATTTCCAGATTATAGATTGCGGTTTTGTAATTCTGCTGTAGTAAAATAAGTTATTAAGAAATGGGTCGTTTGGTTCATTGGAACGATTTCGAAAATAATGATCTCTTCTGCGACAACCAGATACGAAACTATGCAGTTCATAACATAACTTTTTTTTGCATACGCTAGTTACACAAGCGGTAATTTGCAAATTGCGATAGTAGAAAAACCGGATGGATGTCGGCCGATAACAGCGACCAGTTCAACCGATAAAGTTCGACGATATCGCATTTTCCGAAAGCCTTTTCTGTATATGAAACACTAATACCTCGGAATTTAATTGAAATAAATTATAAACTATTAAATCAATTCATTAGATTCAAAAGACTTTTCCTTATATGATTTTAATGGATCTAAAATGTTGCTACAAATACGAGACATTACTCTCCGTTACTTGTGTGGCGTCTATCAAAACAAAAAATATATTTAGAACCAGAAATGTTAAAAATCTCTCTTTCCATATACCTTTTATTATTAATCAATCATTCATTACAACAATTTTCATTCGTTTTGAATAATATTTATAGAGTTTACAGTAATATGAAAATGTGATTAAACCAAAACGGATAGAAGTTTTATATCTATTAAGATAATAAGTATTATAGATTTTTTTTCAATTTTATATTAAGTCAATCTACATGATTTAGTTTGTACAAGATCTTTATGCGGAGTGCATTCGTTTTTTTATTTTATAACCGATTTTGTCAACGCGTATGCGATTACGAAGGTGAATGGCGCGCGAATACCAAATTTTTTTTTTGAAATCGAAAAAAATAAAACAGCATCTCAGACTTTTTTTTTAATGCTTAATTTCAGAAATATATCCACAAATTCATATTTCATCACTTGAAATTATTTAACAATAACATTTTTCACGAATTTATCCCTGAAATTACACGTACTGATATCCAACAGACACCACGCACAACCGAGGGTTAAATACAAATAATAACCAAGTCCGTAGAATAAAACGTAAACACACCAGATCCACACGACCTATACAAAACAGTAGAAGAAACTCGAAGATGGAGCCTTTTTTTTTGGTAGCGAACGATCCTATGTGGGTGGCTGTTGGTCTCGCGCGTTATTTCGCCGCGAACGTGTCCGATTCAATATTACATTTAAATGAAAAAATGTGCACGTTATACAAATATACTATGAATAACATTAGCGGCCGTTTGTAGATGGTATTGAAATAATTATAACATGCTAATGCGCTCCTTTCTGCGTCTGGTTACATAAATCATGCCGTTCTCGCTGCACAGCTTCGGACGCTTTGTAAAGCGGACTTTATAATTTGTTCGTGTCGTTCGAAACTGACTAATTGGAACTAGATTAGTTGAATAATCTAATAATGAGTTTGTATTGTGCAATTGTTGCGTATTGTGTCGAATATGCGACGAATTAGATACGAAAAAAACGGCTTTATCTGTTGACGTCGAATGATATGTCATATTGGTTATTTACGGAAATTTTATTGATAAAATTAATTAATTTTTAAATAAATTAATGTTGCATAATTGAAATATGATACTGGAGCGTATAAGGGATAACTGATCATAATAAAATCGGATATGTTAATGAATTTTATAAATAAGTATTTTATATGTCAGCATTCCCTATGTTAGTTAGATGTCTTGAAATGGTTATAGGGTTTACTTTGAGGTCTACTGATAGTTTCCAAAAATTTTTTTGTGAATTATTTTAAAAAAATATGCCATAAATTTTTATAATTTACGAAAGTTTGAGGAAACCAAGGGGCTCATTTTCGAGGTTGAAATTCCCTGAATGAAGTCTACAAACACTTTTTTTTGATTTGATATTGCGAATTGATGGTTTTGTGGCTTTTGATATAATACCTCTCAAATTTTCTTTCAAGCATCACACAAATTTTAGAACAGAAACCTCATTCATCCTTCACAACAAACATCTGATCTGATTCATCGGAAAAACAGAACTCACAACAAAACTCCCCTTATTCGAATCCATCCCAACATGGATCCTCAAGAAACACACATTCAAACCGACATTATAAGGAACGTATGACAGACACATTATATTATATTATATTATAATTACGTTTGAGTGACTTAAAACGTTTATCCGCCGTGAACGTTATTTGTGGGCGTGTCAAGGTTGTATGAATAATGACGATCAAACGGTTCAATATTTCATACAATGTGAAACATAATAATATCAGATATTCCATACTGTTGCCCGCGGGTGAGTGAGTCTTTATAGTAATTATTATCGAATGGTTTAATGGGGAAAAAAAAAATGTGGACGAAAACTGGTAGATTGTTAGATTAAGGATAGTGATCTCGTTAAAGTTCAATAGTGGGTTATATAATTGAGGAATTGTTTGTATAATTTGATTATGAGTGATCGGGAGAAGGTAATACGTATCCATTTATTAACCGCAACATTTGTCGCTCAACTTTATATCGAATTAAAATGTATGCTTTGTTTAGTTACAAAGCGATTATACGAATGGTCACGCCGAGTTGAATTTTGTACCTTCACAGACTGTTGCTTTTCTCATAATTACAGCAATAAAGGTAAGAAATGATTTATTCAAACATATTCGTGTTTTCGGATAACGACCGACGAAAAGTCTAATATCTCAAAAAAAAATACAAACGTGGGATAAGTTTTCGGGGTCCAAGGATCAATTATATTAAAAATATAAATATAGATAAAGCTGAATTGTTAGATTATAATGTACTCGAATCTGTTATCATCGCTGCAAGTGCAACAATGACCCGTTTCAATACGTCCACTTCATTTATTTTTTATTACTTTTGCGGCCTTTGTATGATAATATTGCGACTGATTTTTTTTTTTCCAATATGGAAAGATATCGTCCAACTAGAAGAGCCGTAGTACGCAATAATAAACATATCTTATCGTAAACAATTTTTTCCACTTTCTATCATAAGTAATAAATACTATGAGAATTGTATAAATTGAAAAAATTTATATTATATTGACGTCAATGTCACGTTCTATAATAAACAATTCGATTTCCGTTTCTGATGCATTTATGTAATTCCATCTATATACACTACCGATAAAATACATTTGCCCACCCTTATTTTTTTTCCAGTATCATATTTATTAAAGAATTTATCACTCAAAATAATTTTAAAATAATGGATAATATCAAAATCAGAAGTGACAAAAAATATTTTCACGAATTTTTTTTATGAATAGAACTATTGAAAAAAATCCTCTTTTGTTTCCATGTCACATTTTTCGTTTAATTGTAAGTTAATCGAATTATATTTCATATATCCTAATTCTAATAATATACGTTTTAAATAAAACGCAAATATAGTTTAATTTGGTATCCTTTTGTATCAAAACGTTCAATTCCTAAGGCGGACAAATATATAAAATCAGCAGTGTATGTATCTAAATAAGAATTGAATAATCAAACAGCACATTTTATTGTTGCTGATCGATTACTCGTTTTTTTTGAAGTCTACATTTGGACGACGAACGAGGCGTTATGACTAAGAAAAGTTAAAACTTTTCTGACATGTCCGCATTGTACAAAAATATCAACTTCGAATTGTGCGAATAAACAAATAACACGATTACTATTATACAGATGACGTAAAACGAACAAATTGGACCGCTGTCACATTTTGAGGTTATGTCATCATATTCAAATAATAAGGGTTGTTTACGTTTTGTATGATGAAATATCGATGTTTTAAGTATTGAAACGATTAATTTGAGGATTGAAGTATTATTTTTGTGATGTATTACAAATTAAAACAAAAAAAAAAGTTTGAAAGTTTAAAACAAATGACAGTTATAAGCGGTAAATTTGAAAGTTTTGAATAGTTTGAAACAGTTTGAATGAAGATTTGTCGAATTTACCTGGCGAAAGGGGTCTGCTCTACGTGGTAGACGTCAGCGATGGGCTCCTTCCTCACGAACTCCCTGAAGTGGGCCTCGGCGAGCCTCAGGAGGCCGGCGCCGGGCGTGTAGTCGCCGACACTCATTTCGGCGTCGACGCGGACACACAATGGCCGAAGGGCGAACGTGTTTTGCGAAACGCGAACTGGACGCGACTCGCGAGTGGCTGCCGGGCTGCGGTACACAGCGGGGCGACGCGCACTACCGCGCTCGACGGCGGAACGACCGTTTCTGGCCGAACGGTCGCTCGCCGTCAAATCGAGGATCGGTCGTAATAAGAGGAACGGTGGCCATTTGTGGGTTTTGGGATTTTGTTGAGGATTTTTGGGGTTTTGGGTTTGTGTTTGGAGGGTGGTGTTTGGGGTTGATTTAGTTTTGTGGGTTGTTGGGCGTTTGCTCGAGCGACGTTAGCGCACGTTGAATGTAGAATAAAATCCGAGAAATGTTTCGTTTGTTTTATTTGGGTTTTGGAGTTTGAGTGTTGTGTTTGAAGGGTGGTGTTTAAGGGTTTTGATTTCGGATATGTTGGTGTTTGTTTTTTTTTGTGGATTGTTTTCGTTTTGAGGGTTCTTAGACGTTTGCCCAAAGGACATCGAATGTAGAACAGAATCCGGGAATTTTTTTTCGTTGTGTGGGGTTTTTTTCGGGTTTTGGAGTTTGTGGATGGTGGTGTTTTGTAGTTTGTGTTTGGAGGGTGGTGTTTTTGGGGTTTCAATTTTGGAGGTGTTGGTGTTGTTTGTTTTTTTTGTGGGTTGTTTTCGTTTTGCGGGTTCGCAGATGTTGCTCAAGCGACGTTAGCGCACACGATACTACGACGTCGAATGTGGAACGCAATTCGAGAAATATTTCGAAATTGCTAGGCTTCAAATCGGAACCGAAAATCGCTAAAAAAACTGAAAATTTTGCCAAAACTAAACCGGAAAAAAATATCGGTTTATTTCGGTTCAGCAAAAAAAAAAAATGTGTTTTGAATATTTTAGAGGTATTTTGGAATTTTGGGAAAGTCGATTTTTTTGTGACTATGGTTTTTTTTTTTTGAAAAATGTTTTTTTCAGCAATTTTTATAATAACATATTTATTTTTTTGCATAAGTACTTGCATAAACTTCGTTACTTCTAAAATATAAGACATCCCTCGAGAATAAGCCATAGTGTGTGTTTTGTTACAAAATTAAAAAAGACTAGGTCCCATTTTAGGAAAAAAACACGATATGAGAAGATTTAAATTAAATAAATTAAATTTTAAATGTTTATTATTATGAATGATTTTATATTATTATACTTTCAATTCTCGTTTTCTTTTTAAAAGATGCAGATAGAAAACCATGAGGGAACGTTCAAAAGGTCAAATTTTGTTCTATAATATAAATTTTTTTGTTAGTGAAAATTTGATACCGTTTTATAATTTTATGAAATAAGTGCAATATGCGAGTTGTATAAAAAATTAAAAATGGTTGATGTTCTTTATTTATTACTGAGCTTAAATATAATTTCAGTAATAAAATTATAATTTTAAATATCTTGGTCATTAAGGCAATAGGATCAATCATTGTGGGCTCGCTAGCGATGAGGTATTGTTCGATCCTTTGACACAAGTCAAAAAAAAGATCTTGTCCTGTAGCAGATGCTTTATGGGTTGCTTGTGATGATGAAAGTAAAGACAAATAAAATTTATAATTAAACGTCATAAAAAAGCATGGAGTTTTTTCAACAGTTTTAATTGAATTTATGTTTTTAAACAGGTGTTATTGTAACTACTAAATATACACAAGTATACATATATAAGAATCAGCATGAATAATAAAAAAAATTGCAAATAAAAAATGCTCCTATCTGACAGATATTTGTTATATGAACATTTTGGTTGTTTATATTGATTACCTGATTCTATGAGTGTAAGTTTTTTTAATTAAATAATTTATTTGGGCTCAATGGTGGATTAAGCACACTGGAGACCCGAGGTGCGACATAATTTTGGGGCCCCCCTTCTAATTATGATGTGACCAAATATTTTTTTTAATTCCAGATTGTTTGTATATTATAACGAAAATGCGTTTTTTTTATACAAAATTATTTATTAAAAAATAAAATTTACAAGCTTATTCACATCAAAGAAATAAGAAAAAAAAACAAACAAAAAATTTAAGTGGAAATTTTTGTGCTTTTGAATTTGCAAATTTGTCTATCATATTAAAATCTAATAAATCCACTTCATCATTTTCAATAAACATTATTGATAAACTATTTTTTAACCCGTTTGATTAGGGAAAAAAGAACGTTCGCCTCTAGCGTTAGAAATAGAAAGTGTTACAAATATTTTGAAAATTGTTTCAACATTTAGAAACATAGATTGTAAACCTCCAATCAATAATTTATACATTTCTATAGCGTAAATTATGTCAATGACTTTTTTTATATTTCGAAATTAGTCTCTCAACACAGTTATCGAATTCAAAACGACTTATTTTAAAATCCTTAAAATTTCCAAATTGTGAGATGGTAACATCAACATTAAAACAAAACAAAAAAATGACACAAAGAAACACAACCAACACAATGAAAGAAAAAAAAATGGAACAAAAGAAAAAGAAGGTAAAATCAAGATGGCAACAGTGCATTGATTTCCTGCACTCTCAGGACCATAATCTTTAATACACTTCCAATCTCTTGCATACCCACACCCTCGCAAATCGCCCTTTTGAAACCATTCTTGCTAAAATCAACACCAACTCTCTCACATTCGTCAATCCAATCGTGCCTCTGCTCGTCAGTCAACACACGATCAAAAAAAAAGTCAATGACTGACAGTCTGCACAGACACACCATCGCATTATGCATCCAGGATCACGGATTATGTGAAATCAGCAGAGGTTCTGCCTGAAACATCCATGCCCAGTCAAGGCCTGAGTAAGGTAAAACGACCAACCACAAACACTGACAAACCTCAGACCAGTACTGACACTATTAAAGAAAATCCGAAGCCCCGAACCCTGCACAGCCCCAACAAATGCTGACTCCCACAGTTGTAAAATTGACTCCCTTACACATAACCTTGCATATTCCAGTGGAAACTCAGAAAAACTCGGAGCAACCCTCATTATCGCCGCCTTCACCAATAACTCCCCTAGCCATGCGCTTGAATCGCAAACCAAACTCACAAATGTTAAAATCAACCCCCCAATAGACTGCAGAGAATTCACTAGTTCACGAATACGCACCACGAAAGGATTCACAGAGTCACCATCCTTCAAAGAATCAACAACCAAACAGTCATCAACCAGAAACAGCACACTCGAAACACCCACACAATCTAGAGATGACAACCACTCAATAGCCTTTTCGATAGATAAAAGCGACGCCTGGAGTCTCGAACAATAGGCCGAGAGAAGAAACTTCCTACGCCCAAAACTCCACTACCACGCATAACAATAAAAGCCGCTCCCACCCCAGCATCGGTTCTCGTCCCAGAAACAAAATCAAGAAAACAATTATCAGAACCGCCCAAAGCACACACTCTATTCGAAAACAAAGAGTATGCCTATACGCCGGGTGAGGCAGATCCCTAAAAGAAATCGCCCGCTGCATAGTTCTGTCATCTGGCAAAAAAAAAACTACACCTGCCAGTGACTTTAACCCAGTACACCTCGGCACGCTCCCGGACTCTCAACCGAACAGGTAACAAACCAGACAGAATCTGGGCAGCCACAGTTGATACTGTATGATATGCGCGGCAAACCCGCTAAGCACATCGGACGTTGCACCCTATCCAATTTGACTTTGTTACCACATCTTATCCATACTGCCCTAGCTTACAACAGTTACAGTTTCGAATATTATAACAATGATCCATATGTAAAATATTTCCAAGAGGAAGAGTTGACAAAAGTTGATAAAAAAAAAAAACATGAAATTAATAAAAATAAAAGCGGCTCTCACCTCAGCATCGGTTCAAACAAAATCAAGAAAACGCTTATCAGAGCCGCCAAAGTCACGCACTCTATTCGAAAAATAAAGAGTATGCCTATACGCCGGGTGAGGCAGATCCCTAAAAGAAACCCCGCTGCATAGTTCTATCATCAGGCAAAATACTACACCTGCCAGAGTGACTTTGGCCCAGTATACCTCGGCACGCTCCGGACTCTCAACCGGACAGATAACAAACCAGACAGAATCTGGGCAGCCACAGTTGATACTGTATAAGCGCGCAAACCCGCAAGCACATCGGACATTGTACCCTATCCAATTTGACTTTTTACACATCTTATCCATTGCGCTAAAACCAGACGCTGGAGGCATATGTAATTACTAGCTTAATGGCTCCTAAATAGAGCAATCGCAACATAGACGATGATAAACCCCACGTGGGCTTAGCCACCCGACACAGAGAATTGGCAATCCTCACCGCCTTTCCGCAAACAAAGTCTATGTGCTTATTGTTAGACCAATTTAACTTCTCATCCAGTATCACCCCTAAGATCCGCAAACCGGGCGTGTAACTCAAAGGAATCCCCCTCGTGCGGAGACAAGGTCTACCCACCCTCCGACGCGTAAGGCATAGAGCCTGCGTCTTAGTTTCAGAGAAGGTGAGCCCGACTTGATCCCCCCACGCCATCACCCTGTCAAGAGACGAGGCAGCCAAACGCTCCACCGTCAGGGTGTCCGAACCACCAATAACCAGAGCAACATCATCAGCAAAAGCGGAAACTTGCACTCCCTCATCCCAACTAATATTGAGTAGACCATTTATCAAAATATTCCAAAACAAGGGCCCACACACGGATCCCTGAATGCATCCCTTATGAACCCCCCTGGAACCATAGTTTCCTCGAATACAGATTTCGACGAGCCTATTACTGAAGTAGCTATACACAAGATTGAACAAATTCACCGGGCAACCAGCCTCAAACAAGGACCTCAGAATCACGCTCCATTCTGCATTATCGAACGCCCCCTGAATGTCAAGAGAAATCAAAACGACAACATTGCCCCTGTCACGATTTGATTCAACGCAATCAACTACATATGTAGTTGATCGCATCTTCATCAGATCGCTGGGGCGTAAAACCAAATTGGTTAGTGCTTAAAACATTTCTGGAGTGCAAGTTCCAAGATATCCTAGCACACAACAAGCGTTCAAGAGTTTTTGCGAAAACAGACAACAGCCCAATTGGTCTAATGTAGGATGGTAACATCCCACATTAGACAGGAAACTTCTATGACATCCTTTTTTTACGGAATTTTTTCGTTTTAGGTGATTCATATTCGCATCGTAAATACATACATGTATTCTACATATTGATGGTAAAGGTCGGTTCAGTTGCCGTCATCCACGGCGTTATGGTCTTCAAAGTAATCTGCAATTGTTAAAATTTCTCAAGGCAAAAATTCAGTTAA
Source organism: Hydropsyche tenuis (assembly GCA_009617725.1). Lineage (NCBI taxonomy): Eukaryota > Metazoa > Arthropoda > Insecta > Trichoptera > Hydropsychidae > Hydropsyche > Hydropsyche tenuis. The sequence goes on along the minus strand of VTON01000056.1, from coordinate 601,469 downwards.
CTTTTGAAAGAACTGAAAACTTAATCTATTGGGACCAATGCAAGAGCCAGTATCACTCTTAATTTTAGTTCAAATTCTGAATCTTCTTGGTAACTCTTTTGGATTTTGCAGTAAATGTTTTAACACATAAATAAAACATCCTTTTAAATATACGCCATTTTCATTTTTTTTTTTTTCTCAAGTGAAAACATCTCTATAGGTAAGATTCATTGGCCCCTTTTTTTGCAGTTTGAATCATTAGAATAAGGCTGAAATCCCACAAACCAAGCTAAAGACATAAAGTACAGGGCACCAAGTCACGATCGATGGCACCGTTTCCGAGGCTTAAAGCGTCACTCGGAGAACTCACATTCCGATCTATCTATAGTACTTTATGGTTTTAGCTATGCTAACCAATCTAATGTGAGTTCATCCTAAAAGTCAAACTCCAAAAAAAAGGGTTATTGTTTAATAGAGAAATTGAAATTCGGTGAGTAAATGACCAAAACTTTAAAAGAAATTGGACGCTATTGTTTCCAATAAATTCAAATACTTATTGACATGAAATTATTTTCATAAATTCATGAAATTTTAAGCAAAACATAATCATGTAATAATAAATAATGTTATTCATCGGGGTTCTGAGGAAATATTTGAGCTACAATTGAAATTATTTCTTCAACTTCCTTTTCAGATAATCTTTCTTAGCTCTCTTGAACGATCTGAAATTTTTTTTAAATTTAATCATCGAAAGTAATTTAAATACATAGTGAAAGTACAAATATAATGTTTACCAATTGAATTTCTAAGGAGATCGGGGAGGCATATTGACGATCATCAATTTTTCAGTTTTGGTCAATTTGTAGGGTTTCAAATTTTCGAGCAATTTCGTGTTTTTCTCTTCACTTTGATTCTTACACTCTGTATCTTGTAAATATCGAAGTGTCTAAAATTAGTAATAAAAAAAAGAAGGGTTAATAAGATAAAATACATTATGAAATTATCCACTTCAGAACGTGGACAATAAGTTATAAAATTTAGATGTAAACATTATCAACTCCTAGTAATTTCTGAACAAGGAAAATCATAAGAAATCTCACTTCATACGTTACAGTAGCTAAAGATCCTTCCTTTTATACTTCTTCTGGGTATTATCCTTGATCTCTTGCAGTATCTGCATAACTTCAAAATTGCAAAGAGAAGCAGAATTGGCGTTCACTCTGAAAGTCGAATACATATTCGTCAGTTTAAATAGTTACGTAAAATTTAGGGCAACACAGAAAGAAACGATCATAATTACATTTCCATTTTAATCGACGGGTAGACGACTGAGGCGCAAAAATGTAAAAGTACTTGACCTCGTACGAAAACAAATCGTCAACGTCAAATGCACATGTCGGTGGGAGGCGGCCCCGAGAGACGTTTTCGCGACCAGGTCCACGAATCGACAACACCACGTGCTTCGTTCCGCGTGTTTCAATAATGAATGAAAATGGGTATTTTGTAATTTAACTGTGGTATTTAGCCCGAGAACGAAACGTTGGGCGTGAAAATATGTGCCGAACGTTCGATTCATATTTGTTTTCGATATAGGTTAGGATAAAGTCGTGATAATTTTGTTCGCGTTTTGTTCTGTAAATCGTTTTGAATCCAATTTTATTATTAACATGTTATTTGTGGGTATTTATTGCGTTAAATATTGAAAGAAAAATAATTTGAATTAATTTGAAAAATTTCCGTTTGTTGAACAAGTCGAAAATATTGAGTGAATTATTTAAAAATTATGACTATTTTTTTGATCAGACGGTCCCTTTTGAGGAGGATCGTCTTTTTTTTTTTTTTTTTTTTTGAAACTTTATCTTTTCTAACTTAAAATAGTTTCATTTATGAAGGAAAATTTTAAATTTTCATCGACGACAATTTGTTTTTTTGACGAAGTACATACAGAATCAACCATATTATCAAAGAAAAAAAAAGTGGACAGAAGATGTAACAGATAAAAAAAATCGGTGACTATTTTGATTTGTTTAAATATTAAAATATTCCCATGGCAATATAAAAATTTTGGTTGAAATTGCATTATGTTTGCCGGGTACAACGCATGAATTTGTTGAAGAAAAAATGAAAATATATTCAAAAAAATTAAAAAAGAAACGATAAATATTGTCGAGTTGAGTTAATTACATGTAAATAAAATTATAGAAAAATAATATAGTGATTAAATTTAAAGATTTCCCGTTTGTTGAACAAGTAAAAATATCGAAATAATCAATACAAAATAATATTTCCGAATACATTTTAACGGTAAAACGACAATTTCACAAAAACTAAACCCGAAAATACACAAAACCCCAAAATCGGCCACAACGCAAACCCAAACGCGCACTTTTCCGGCTCACCCAACGGCGCCGTATGGTTGGCCGTGTTATTCCCCGTTAGGACCTCCTCGCGTTCGGGCCGGCAGAGCGCGCGCGCGGCCGAGCGGGCCGCTGCCATCTTCGCCGATCGATCGAGAAATGTCAACCGCGTGAGCCGCCGCCATCCGCGCCATCCCAGTGTCCCGCGGCCCGCGCCCAGGCCGCCGATAGTCCCGCGCCCCGACGCACCGCCCGCCGCCATTATGGACCACCAGTACGGCGTCGGCGTGGTCAACCGGTACGCGCTGTTCCTCGACGACGAGGCCGACCCTACGACGTGATCAAACAGCGCGATCAACAACGCGACAAGAAGCGCAAGAACAAAACCGACAACGAGAAGGAGAATAAGGCCAAACCTGAACCGAGGGCCAAACCCGCTTCTCAAACTGTGGTGCAGCCTGCGCAGCCGCAGCCTCAGCAGCCTCAGCAGCCGACGCCGCCGCAGCGTAAAGGTATTCGCGATCAGCAGAATCAGAACGCGAGGCCCCAAGATGCGCGTCCGCCGCAGAACAAGGGGCCCAGGCCCCGCAGCAGGACAGGCCCCCCGCAGGAGAGAGGATAGTGGCACCAACGGGCCGTCTTCTCCGGGGTAGGGGTAGGGGAGAGGGCGATCGCGTGGACCGCGAAGGCCCGAGGCCCCGCGCCGCGATTTCAACGACCGTCGCAATAATAATTACGAACGGCGGCCGTACGACGGGCAGAGCGACGGGGAGCGTCGCGGGCCCCGAGGGAAAGGGGGAGGGGCAGGGGCGGAGGCCGGGGCGCTTACGACAACCGTGGCAAGCGCGAATTCGACCGCCGCTCTGGGTCCGATCGCACCGGAGTGAAACCCGTCGACAAGAGGGACGGAGGCGGCCCGCACAACTGGGGCTCGCACAAGGACGACCTCGACGACTTCAACAAGACTCCTCAATCCGAAGGCGAGAACACCGACCCGGAGAAGATCGAAGCCCCCCGACCACCGAACAGGCCGCCAAGGAAGCCACCGACGAGGACGTCCCCAAGCAGCCCGTCGAGGATGAACCCAAGGAGCTGACTCTGGACGAATGGAAGGCTCTGCGAGGCAACCGCCAGAAGCCGCAGTACAACCTGCGCAAGGCCGGCGAGGGCGAAGATCTCTCCCAGTGGAAGGACATGGTCGCTTTGCAGAAGGAGAAGGCCGACGGAGAGGACACCGACGAGGAGTACGACTCGGCAGAGTATCCTCAACGCGTGGGCAGGCAGAAGCGCGTCGTCGGCATCGAGTTCACTTTCAACGAACCCCGGCGGGAGGCGGAGGCGGAGGCGGGCGCGGGGAGGGGCAGGGTCGCGGGGCGCACGCCCTCGTCGCGAGGACGCTCCCGGCCGTTCCTCAGGAGCGAGCTCGTCCAGCTCGCCAGAACGCCCCGAAGGTCGACGACAACAAAGACTTCCCGTCTCGGGCTAGGGGAGAGCGGGGCGGTCGCTCTCTCTCCGAAGTCACCATCTCGCGGCGGTTAACATTTTTAAAACAGTAACGCAGCAAGCAGGCTATGTCTTGAGCTAGATCATCGGTCATAATCAATAAGTCGGGCGACAGGGGCGAGTCGAAGGTCCGTCCGGCTCCGTTCGGACTTCGCTCGGTTCGTTTTCGTCGAGCGAAAGCGCCCGACGTCCGACAGTCATATTTATATATATGAATATATTTATACGTTGTATTTCGCATAACACTCATGTGTGCTTTTGAAATTGTTGACAATTTTATACATATTTTAAAACAAAAGTTCTTTTTTTTTGTTATACGTTGTTTCGTAATCGTAACCGGTCGATCGAAAGAGTACAAAAGAATCCGAGCGCGAAGACTGGGGACTTTCGATAGTTCCCGCCTTCGGTCCGCCTCCCAAAAAAAAAAGTAATCTAGTGTAAATATATGAAACTCATCCTTTTTTGTACTTTAAAAAAAAACAAATTTACATTTGCCTAGAACTTTAGGTAGCGTTCTGTATTAATCGAAACTACGACAGCGTGGACGTACACATCATTAGGATTAATAGCGTTTACCGTTTTGACTTGTTTGAATTTCAATCGCTTCTCTTTAATCGTTTAGTTTTATTTCACAACATTTATATGTATTTTTTTACATGAACAACTAACGGGCCCCCGAGTTTGAGCGTCGCGAACAATAAATTCTCGTCGACGCTCGGTCTCCTAGGCCGATTTTGACGTGTTTGTCATTCTTATTTTATGAAAGTCTTGAAAAGATGAAGTCTGTATATATAGTTTTAAAATAAACTTGCTGAAACATTTTTTTCTTTCTTTTTTCTATTTACCTTGTGCTCTTCCTTTTCCATTGCTCCGGCTCTCCTGCACTGATTCTCTCATATGCTTTTTTTCTATAAATATATATTCATTGTGATGTCTATATTTGACACACGTGCTACAGTAGCTTCACATGTCCTGATTTTATATCGTTTCCACTCTAGAATCGATGGGATTTCATGCAAATTGAAAATGCATTTCTTATACATATATATTCATCTATTTTTTACTTTCCTTTTTTGAAATGGACAACACTTTTCATTTATTACATAAATTGTTTGACACAGATATACTGAACTATTGACACACAATTATATTATGTTATCGAATCGAAATTAGCTGTCGATGCAATTATAATTGTTGTGGATGCAATTAGATATTTCTATTGACATTGATATTTTGTAACAGTCAGGGATTCAGAAATGACAAAATAAAATATTTATTTAAAAAAATTTAATAAATTAAAAAAGCAAATAAAAATAACACTTATTACAAAACAAACAATCATATTTTAAAATACATGCATGTCATGTACAGTTGGAATATATAATAGACGTGTGTATAAAACATTACATAAGTTCAAAAAATAATACAATGAAACATTTAGTCGGGTTATAAAGGCCTTATACATCATATATAACATATATATACTTAAACGATATTGACTAGATGTGCACTACAATTCACATAAAATGTCTTTGAAATATGTACTACATAATTATTTAAAAGATCACTATAAATGCTGAACATTCGAAGATTCACAGCAATGCGCGCACTTTCGATCTGGTAGGGCTATTCTATGCCGAACGTGTTGGTCTCTTCGACGGACGAGCAACAGCTTCGTGGAGGATCTCCAGCGTCGGGTAAGGCGGCAGATCTAGTCTGTTGAAGCATGTGTGGGCACGCGGAAGGCTGTTGGGTTTGCCCCATTTTTCGATGCAGAACTTGCGGGGTCCTACCGATCCTCGCAGTGCAGCGAAACCTTCGTAAGGTATGCTTCGACGTACCGTAACAAATTGTACTAAAGCGGAGCCGTTGTTGGTTACTGAACCTGGAATTTAATAATTAAATTAGAACAATATAAAAGCATTTGAGTTTATAAAGTGGTTGTGTATTGATTGTTTACCTTCCGATGGTTTGCCAGAACCAATGTATGACTGGGTGTTGGTCATGGTAACCACTTCGGTATTCAGTATTGTTTCTCCAGTCGGCTATGTCGATTTCAGCCGTGCCAGCAATGACTAATTCTAATTCTCGTGCATCAAATACGGTAACTAAGCGAGGGTCGACTACTTCATAAAAGCAGCGTACCAGCCATTCGGTTTTGTTCGGCAACGCCGCGTTCTAACCTCCATCGCACAACACGCTCTAAATATTCCTATAAAATTAAACAAGTTATTTTAAGAAATATAAAAATAAGCTTCTTTAGCAAATATTGAATTGGGTTCTTACTTTCTTATTCTTTTCAGTGACTAATATATTTCTACCGCCTGGTTTCAATTCTCTTTCCACGACTTGTCCGAATAATTCTTCGGTGACTGAAAAAAGTGAGTTCGAGACCGGTAGACGCAGTACTTAAGTCATTATCTTTGATCCAGTGTAAAGAGCGATGAAATTCTTCATCTAGCGATTCAAGATCAGAAAGAGAAACTGGTAAGCGAAGCAAAGCCTTGTAAAACGGGCGAGTGAAGAACGCATCCAATAAGTATTGATGAACTAATGCCAAGCCTAGAACACGACCACTGAAGCGAAACCTAAAAGATGAAACAAATCATTATGATAAATGATAAAGCTAAAATCAATAATGTCGGTAAACACACAATTATTAAGTTCAACTTTATCTTTTAAACAAACAATTCTAAATGCATCGAAAGGTATATATATATTCATTTTGTGCAAACATCGAACAACATTATCAACATAGCCTGTATTAAGAGCTGACATTTGAGCAAACGATAATCTTTCACGCTTGATCAAGCAAACACAATTTTAAACATACACAATCCAAATTGAATATTGAACAAATAATTACTCTTTCAAAACATGATACGTACAACGAAGCTTTAGTTAATCGAACAATTTTGTTTAATTTTTTATTTACAATTCAAAATATTTATATATGTGCCTTTCAAATTATAAACAGATACATCATTTAGAAACGCATTATTTAAATATATGTTAAACAGTTTATTTTGGAACTGCCACATTTCGTAGCACCATCTATGTAAAAAATTGAATTTTAAACTATTTATTCAAAAATTATTCTTGTGCTTTGAGAATTATTGACAAAAAATAGAATTGAACTTTCATAATTTTGTATTATAATATAAACTTTGAATGTATAACTAACCAATCATGATAATTGTCAACGAACGCAGACATGGGAGATATTTGAACGGTGTACGTGTCGTTGGCTGAATACTCGAATAGTCCATAATAAGGATTGAATAGTTCTCTAGAAAGCAAGAAGAAGAATTCGCGTGAAGGTCCTCCATAGTCGAGGCCCTCTTCGCTGTCCCATGTGACTCCCAACTTTCCCTTCTGCAGCTCTTTCTTGCCGCAGGACATGATGCGTCTAAACGCATCCTCCAACAGATGATCGCGTCTGATGTTCAATCTGAAAACGACACGATCAAACGATAAGAATCTAGTATGATATATAAATTTTTTGCAAAATTATATCGACACTCACTTTAATTTGGCAGGCCCCTGTCCGTAGCCTTTGCTGTCGAGTTTGCGATAAAAATTTCTTAGTTTTGCCTCGAAGTCTCGGCGGTAGGGGCTGGGGCTCGTGCTCCGTGTCTTTGGGGGCCTGGAGAGGCGGCTGGTGAAGCTCCAGGAGGAGAGCCTCTGCCTCCGGCTACTGCTCCTCCAGTGCTCGTTCCAGTTGTGGAGCCAGACCCGGTGCCCACGGCAGGTACATAGCTCATAATCTCCTGCTCGAACAGGCTGAAACAACACAAACACATCAAATTAGAAACCTATATTTTATAAAACACCGTGATTTAGCTTCCTCTAAAGAAGTTAACTCATTTCCTTTCAATTTTTTTTACGATTCACTTAAAATTTTTTTAGCTTCTATCGCTTAATACTCGAAGCTTACGTTACAAATATAAATTGTTATTTTTTTTTTTATAATTAAATTGTTTTTTTTTTTTTTTACTTAAATATGTTATTATTTGTAATCACCAAGTACAAGCAACTGATTGTGAGCAAAAAAGCTCGTGCGTATCAATGCGTCTTCAATTGAGGACGATGACAGGATAAATAAGCAATTAAGGGATAATTTTTTTATTATTCAAAGTCATTTGATATCGAAACTTTCTTATAGAGAAATTGTATTTTGTATTAAAACTCGACAATAATCAACATACATCGAAAGGTCAATTACCATTCAAAATCACATCATACCAAAACATCACCGCAGAGGACAATTAACAGGCCGAAATCAAAATTTCAAAATCAACCACACACAACAAAACCGATACATCAAAACGCGCAAGAGGACAGTGACCTTTTTTGCGCGAAGACGTAAAAGCACCGCCACGACCAAAACTCCCAACACCCACAAAACACATCCCGCAAACCCAAACCGACCACCCTGAAAGCAGCCTCTAGCACACGCATCGCGCTTCCATCTCGATTCCATTGCACCCCGGTCCTTAACTCCTGAAAGCAGCCACGATTGCCAGTCTGATTTCAATCAGACTCACGCACTGCGAGTTTCCATCACCGATCCAACCGCATCCCGGTCCTTAACTCCTGAAAGCCAGCGGTTGGTTTCAATCATACTCTAGCACTCACTGCTCTACTCCATCACCAATCCATCTGCATCCCGATCCTTAACTCCTAAAAGCAGCAACGACCATCAGTCTGATTTCAATCAAACTCTAGCACACGCACTGCTCTACTCCATCACCGATCCAACTACATCCCGGTCCTTACCTGATCTAGCTCACCTCGCCGGTTCCAAAAAAACCGAAGCGGCCGGCGACCACGTAATAAAAACGAAAACGAACGGAAAAAAAAAAAAAAACGTGGGGTCGGTGTGGCCGCGCGGGGCGAACGGCGCGAGCCATGGCACACCATGAGCGCACGATGGCGACTACCGCTCGAGGAGGCGGTTCTGGTCTTCGTATCTGATGATGGCTGTGCGCGGCTGGACGAGGAGTCTAGGATTCGAATTGGAGTTATGGGGTTACAGATGGTCGAGTGTCCAGAAACTGGGGCGTCGACTTGAGTTTTATGTGTTAAGTGTGTGTTTTTTTTTTTAAAGATATGTTGATTTCGGAATCGTTTAAAAGTTGAAATTATAGGTAAAAAAAAAATTTAAAGTTGATTTCGATGGTTTACTTATGTTTTATATTCACTACAAATTCCAGGTAATGCTTCTTATAATTTGAAGTAAAAGTTGAAGTCAATATGAAATATTGTCATTGTTGATTTGGGAATCGTGTCGTTAATATTCAAAATGGCTTGAAAGTTGAAATTATAGCTAAAGAGTAAAATTGATTTCAATAATTTACCATGTAAATGTCGTACATTTTTTATTTAATAAATTCAAAATGAAATATTCACTTCAAAATTCAGGTATATAAATAAGATTTATTGCTTCTTATAATTTGAAGTAAAAGTTGAAACAAAGTTAACAACGTACTTTCATTCGATGGATAATGCGCTATCAAAAGTAAAAAAATTATTCCGATATTCAATCATACTTGAATTTCTCAATAAATTTAAAATATAATACATACATTAAAGATTTAAGTACAAACTATTTATTAATTCGGAAATCACATTTACATGATTGAGGATTATATTTTTTAATGAACGTAGAAAAGATTCCGAGCAAATAAAAAAAAAAAAATCATTTTTTATAAACCACGTAAGTACGTATTCTAGTAAGTCGAGAACTTACTGTAAAGCTTTATTATTGATATTCAAAATGCACTGCTTTATTTTAAAATAAACATAATTGAAAATGTATATTAATTCAATTTAAAAAAACCGACAATTTATTTTTTTAAGAAATTTATTTTAAAATTATGATTATTGATAACAAGCCAATATTGAAGATAAACTAAACCTATTGCTTGTAATGGTTTGAAGTTAGATTAACAAGTCAAGATAAAATTGATTCGTCATCGTGATAATTCAATGTGTGATAATTGGATAAGGATCGTTTATATGTCAAATTACCGTGTATATGATCTATCTATTATTATATCGACAAATATGATACGATATAATAAAAAAAAAATCTTTTAATTGCTCTAAAGATATGAATAATTGCAAATCGCGGCGATTTTTTTTTATCAAAGATAGCGATTTATAACTTCGACGTCAATTAATTATTTAACGACTTCAGTTAAAATTTAACGATTATCTTGAGAACCCCATATAAAAAAAATCAAATCCTGCGAATAATTTAACAAAATATACATAATAGAAACATTAGTTACAAAAAAAAATTCAATTTCACATCGACACTGATAAAATTTAACCGCAACGTATACAAAAATAAAACTACGATTTACCACAAGTGACTCGACGATATATTTTGCAAAATAGATTTTGATACGAATTCAAATTTAAATGGAACCCGTATGACATCGACATTCGCACAATGCGAATTTTTCACGCCGCTTTTTTGCCGACGAAAGTCCGTTTTTTATCATCATTTTATTATGAAAGCCTTATCGAAAATTCTAGATCGGCGGAATGTTTTTTCTCGTCCGCCGAAATGTGGGCCAAAAAATGAGAAATTCTCTCACAGCGTGACCGGCGAGAGCAAAAACGGAAAATAACAATTAAAAATTATCACAATATGCGCATATTTTCGAATGTATATATTCTGAAAATGTAATGAGAATTAATGTGAATGAAAAAAAAATGATAAACGGAAAGTGAAAAAAACGCTCATTATGCACGCGATTTTTTTTTGGGTCAAGGTGTGGATCGTAAAAGTGAATCGTCAAACGGTTCCGAATTTTCAATAGGTTTTCGATTACGTATTTTCAATTTAATGTGCGTGAAAAAAAAATGATAAAATGTTAAGTACATAGATGTATTTTTAACATATTTTTTTTTTTTTATGTCGATCGTTTTCGTTAATATCATTGAGTATTTAAATGATTTTTTTCAGTAGAAAAAAAAATTTTACCTTTGATCGTATAATTATGTCAATTACTAATTGAGTTAATGGTAATTGAATTAATTCGAATATTCAAAATTTAGATCGTTCATTAAATTGATAAGATTCCAAACAGGGTAAACGAGCAATGAATCATCGTCAATTGAAGAATAAGATTTTGGCAATTTTTTTTAAAGTCACAAGGAAAAGATTACTTTTGAATCAAATATAGAAATGATTATTAATTAAAATTAACAAAAAAAATCAAATATTATAAGGAAAACATTATTTCAACGAGTCAAATTTTAAGTGTTTCGCTAAATTGTCTCATATCAGATCAACAGTATGTATTTTAATTCATTTTAAAACTGCGCAATAAATACTTCAACTTCAGCAATCAGAACAAACTCATCCATTCACCGCATCATGAATATACAATTTCAAATTCGAAAGCACCGAAAACGAAACTACAACATAACATTTTTTCATAACAAATCACATTTTCACAAACCCCAAAACCCAACACCCACCATAAAACAACAATCGACAAGAAACCAACCTAAAACACCTCAACACTCCACCAAAATCCAACGGCCTTGGCTCGGCCATCGAGATTTCGTCCGCCGAAAAAAATCCAAAATCCAAAAAAAACGCACACACACACACACCCCAGAAATCCAGCGTGTCAGTTTGGCGCGCGCGCACGCGAATTGACGATTTAAATGTAAATCGCGCCCGCTCTCGAGCGATCCAGAGGATCGATAGATCGTTTAGCGGCGTACAAAGTGCGATCGATAACGCGAATCGTGAATTATTGCACGTTAAACGATCGAACCGGCTCGAGTCGGCGCGGTAACGCTTTCCGATCTGTCCGGATATTTGGTATGGGCGTGTTTTTTTTTTTAACGGGTGAAAGAAATGGTCTGTTGTGTGGAATAGTTTTGTCGTTGAGTCGTTCGGGATTTAAAACTTATACCAATTTTTTTTTCGATTTACCAAAAAATTTTAGAATCTATCGCTTAATACTAGATTATTTTCTTTTTTTATAATTATACTGTAGAGTTTTCCTTGTTTAAATATGTTATTATTTGCAATATTTCATCAAATTATAGTAACGAATATTTCGCATTCCAGCGCGTCCCAATTGGGGATCATGGCGGGATATGGGTTAAATTAATGGTGAATATTTTCTAAACGGTGGTGGTTATTTGGTTCGCTAATCTTTATAGGGAGATGGCGTAAAAGAATATAATCATTAAGAAGAAGATGGATTTGTATCATGGCTGTAGCTAGGTTTTTTTCAGGTGGAAGGGGCAGAAACATACGTTGTATATGAAAGTGATTCCAAGCAATAATAAAATATGCTGTTTTTTTATTCGAAGTGTGTAATGTAATGCGTTTAATGCGTGTAAAGAATTAAGGCATTCAAAGAATTGAAATAGGTATATCAAGATCGAGTTATCTCAACATAAGTCTTAATTTAAGTATAATTTGTCATTATTTTTTTTTGAAATTCAGGGGGGTTCAATCCCCATCTGGCTAAGGCCATGAATTTTGCATTATGATGAAGATCGCGTGATCTTTCATTATAGAGAGTTATTCTTATTCAGGTGACTTCATTCATCCTTTTGTTGTCATTTGTTAAGTCTTTCTTGTTTTGATTTACAGTTCCTCAGATATTATTTCAAGACTTTACATATCTATGCTGCATTACGATTTCGATCCGTTCATTTAACCAACAAAAGAACAAAACACTCGTTCATCATCATTATTTTCAATTTCTAACACATCTCTTCCATACATTACTAGCATTGAATTATATTAAAAAAATTTCACATTCAAAATCACTTAAAATTTCAGATTTACATCCGAAATACTACATATGAATATACATAAAATTTATAATACACAAATCGACGTTATCTCCATAATTATCTAAATGCGGTAATAACGCGAATTTCATCCTAAACGATCCAAACCTTTCCAACACATCATTACATAAATCGAGACCCTCAAATTGATTTATTATATAAAAAAAAACACCATCTTTGCAAAAAAAAACTTTCAACCAAAACACACATAAATAAACCCAAGACACATCCCATTAAAAAAAAAAACCAACTAAAGACACCATTGATCCACCATAGATCCACCGCAGATCCTCGAACAACACTCACCATTCACCTCACGAACCACACGCAGATCAATAAACGCGAGATCTGCATGCGAATCTCCAGGAAATCGCACACCGAAAACGCACAATCGCCACGAAAACACAAAACTTGCACCCTGATAAAAAAAAAAAAGGGCGGATGTCGGACCTCGTGTGTGTGTTACGAAACGCGTTGGCGATTCCCGATGGCCGCTCGAAAGGTGGTACACATTGTTGTTGTATTATTATTGTGTTATACACCGACGTGGTGTTGTTCAAAAACGGGAAAATTATTAATAAATTATACGGACTGCGGTCGCCGTATAACCGGTCGATCTAATTTATCTAGTTCCCCGTGTTCGGTTTGTGTTGTCGGCTGTTTTAACTGGGGTGACCATTGGTTGAGGCTTTAAAGTTTGTTTTTTTTTGTCATTAGTTAAAAATAATATGGAAAGAATCTCAGTATTGAATAAATAACACTTTAACTGATCAATTGAATCTAATTGACGAGATAAATATTATAATAATTATTTAAAAAAAATAAATTATAATTTCCGGTTCATACCAATGACCCTATAGAAGTTCAAATTAAAATAAAAGGGTTCGTTAATATAAAACAATGAAACAGGAAAGAGTATAAGATAACATCAAAATGAGGGATGCATATATAATATAACGGTATATGCACTAGTGCAATTAATTTAAAACACATTTGAATATAACGAAAATTTTTTTTATATGAATAATAAATTTGGCACTATTATCAAAGTTAAATGCGCTCATTAATTTAATCGCATTATTACGAATTAATTAAAACAATTCCGCGTTTTAAATATTCATTCGAATCCGACAAATAGGCATTTCGTTGTGGGTTAGTTTACAGTTAAAAAAAACTCAAAACAAGTCACTGTCCTCTTGTTAATGTTTCGTTCGAGGATTGCGGTTAAGTCAGTTTTGAATTTCAAATAAAACAATAACCGGGATTGGTACGCATTTGTATAATAACGTGAATTCTTATGCGTTTTGTGCACGGTGCGTTTTGTAATCGGGAACGTTGCGAAAATGTCGCCGTTTTTTTTCAAGCTTTTTTTATATTACATGCGAATTCTCGATTGTTTCGAAAAGTTGTGCATTCGTGGGAAAATTAATGTTTAACCGTGTTTTACCGTGATCGACAAATTGAAAGCATGGTGGATTTTTCTTTGACGGTTTACGAAATGAATGTCATTGTATAGTTTTGCGTGTAAATTTATACGTAAATTGTCGAGTATTTATAACGCAATTGCGACAGTTCGAGATTGTTGGGTCAAATGACGTGGTAATTTAAATTAAATCGCGACCGAGTTATCAGAATCCATAAACATGAAAAGAAAGCGATTTTAAAGTAAAATAACATATTTGAATGGATCAAAGTTCGTATAATTTGATATATCGATTATTTTAATATTAATGATACATTTTTGAATCGATTACGATATTTATACACTGAAAACAATTAAAAAAATTATAGTAAAATGATGTACGTAAATTTTTTGCATGATTTGAAAATAATTTATTTTTTTAAAACATATAGATTATAGATTATTTTAATTTTAATACAAACGGAACTGTTATGAATCAACGATGATACACAGAAAACGGATAAAAACCAAAACGCAAAACCGAACAACATAATTTCCCAAACAACGCAAACTTCAAAAGGAAACCCAACCGATGACACACGACGCCAATACAAAAAAAAAAAACACTCGCACCATACAAAATCAAAACCATCACATCATCAACACCAAAAAAACTATCCAAGACAACCCGCACTTCCGTGAATTTCCCCACACCACCCACACCGAAAACTTCTCCAAACGAATTTCCCAAAAGCACGATTTTCACACCGAATACTCACAGACTGAACAGAACCCCGAGGGTTTTGGTAATCAATCCCATGGTCGCTCCCCAAGACGACCAGCCCTTCCATCTAGCAGGCTTTCTCTAGCCGCGCAGCATCAGACCGGCCCTCGAGGGCCAGTAGCAATCACCGTCCACAACCGCCGACGTTCACCCGGCCGAGCACTGACCGACACCGGCACCGCTGACCGGAGACCACGACCTGGCGAGGAGCGACCGGCTCCGGAGACGGCCGCGGCTAAACTGGTCGGTGGTTGTGCGGTTCACTCGTTCAGTTTACTATACGGCGAGTATTGCCGTTCCCCGCGTTGTTACTGGTGCTTTTAACACGTGGATGGTTTAGAATGTGGTGTTTGTTCAGATGGTGGTTTTGAGTAATTTGTGCGAGTACTGCGAATGCGTTGATTCATTGATTTCGGTTTGTAATTGCAGATGTTGATTCGAATATTCGGGAAATGTGATTGGATTGTTTTGTTTAATCGATTCGTTCGATCGTGAGAATATTAATCATGTATCTGGATTTAGCTTCAATGAAAATCAACATGTTTAGGTAAATAAAAAATATAATTTATTCGAATAGTGTGAGAATAAAATTTTATTATATCGATGAAGATCATTAGTGCGAAACGACGTGGTTGAAAAAAAAAAAAAACAAACAATATGCAAGTTAATTATTGTTTTGATCTAGTCTCGAGCGAGATTGAAATGGTTATGCATACGATTTTTTTTAGGTCTATTCGCCCACACTGGAGCAAAAAAAAATGAAAACAATGCAATATTTCATCGCCGAAAATAAAATAAACTCATGAATCAAAATAATAAACTAATTAGAGCATAATTTTCGGTTGAATTAATGATTGATAAAGTACGAAAAAATAAGACGAATCGTTATGGAACAGCCGAGACGGTGTTGACCGTTACGAAATAAAGTTAAGCATTGATAACCTTAAACACAATGTTATCTTGGTCAAAGTTAGACAAAACAAAACAATAGCCTACAACGGAAAAATTAGTCATCGGTATGAGATAATTTCGGTGCATCAAACAAATTATAATCGAGGACATCATCGGCTTTCACGTTTTGATGACTTGATCTCATCGTCATGATTTCATGCTATTCGATCGCAACTTATTATTAAGTAACATTTTTTTATTGCAAACAACGAAACGTGCACCTTCAAAAACGTCATCAAATATAGTAATACCGTTTACGTTTAGTCATACACAGATCAATCTCGAAGCCTTTTAAACAAAACTAATTAAAATTGCATCATACGTCTTGAATGAATGACTAATGTAACATTGAAATACTATAAATTCAATTTCATATGAAATAAATTGAAATTATTAAAAAAAAATATATATATATTTATAATATAATAAAAACTCAGGTGACAAATGTATCGATAAAATATTGCGTACATGGTAGAGATCATAATATTTCATTCATTATCATAAAAATGATCGAGTTATAGATAAAACTTCCAGAATATGTAAATGTACTCGTATAATATTATTATATATTTTTTGGCCGTGTCAAATGCACCGGTTCTATCACTTACAAAAGTTAGGCGACATATGGTTTGGTCAACAAACGGATTAAATTGCACATCGTTGACCTGTAACCAAATTTAGCAATGCAAGACTTCAATATTTATTGCAATGCCCACACGTAAAAAAAGGAAAAAATGTTTGAACTTCCAATGATATCAGAAAGGTCATGTCCTGCAGTGGGCGTTATATACGTTACACGCAATGACGATATATTTTAACAAAACAAATATACATTGTAGATATGAAAAAAATTATTATTATTAAACACATTTGATAATAGTATTAGACACATCAAAATCAACATGTATAATAATGAAAATGTGCGTATTCTAAATTAAATTTTCTTTAAAAATTTCATTCAGAAATAGAAAAATATTTAAATTTCAGAAGATATATCGGAAAATTCTTGTCTAAAATCTACATATAATAATGATATTACAAAATAGAAAATTTCTGGTACATATGGAATGTATATCGGAAAGGCTTTGTTTTACCGTAGATATTATATGGGTTTTATATGATGAAGATCATTATAAAATTTCAGAAATAGAAGGGTAGGAATCATACGTCACGTTTTAGGGTAGAAAACTGAATTTCTAGTCAAAAGATCAGTGCATGTGCACCTATGCATCTCTCCGCAAGGGGTTGGGCCGCTTGCAGCGTTCGATCGTGATCAAAACTTCCCGGTAAAACCTCGACAACTACACGATATTTTTTCTTTTATAATTCGAAACGATCCTCACTCTTGTACGCTTACCGCTTTTTTGTACGCGTACGTGTATTTTTTTTATAATTCGGAGCGACCGTTTATCTCCGCGCGTTCAAGTCTATCGAAAAATTTCCCGACCGAGCCATTTCCCGATTGGAAAAAATCTATCGCGGATTAATCATTCGCTGTTTATTTCCATGATCGTTGAAGTTTGCGCAGCTGATGCGAAAAAACTGGTATAAAAAACTTTCCAATGAAAATTACGCGTGACACATTGATACGGTCGAGTTTGTAATCGCGAGAATGAGTAACGACTTTGCGTATGCATAATTTAAAATAAATAAAACGTTTGTTTAGTCTGGACCGTTGATTAGTTCACGCTTTTTTATCTTGTAATGAACAATGAAGAAGTTATTGCTTATTTCGTTTTAGATTTATTGAGGAAATTATAAATGGGGTCGAATTTATTCGCGACAGTGAATAGGCATTTTTTTGTGTGAGTAAAATTGATTGTACGTGATTAAATAATTAGTAATTGAAGGGTGCGATTAAAGTGTGATCGTTTCGGTTTATAGGATGGTAAAGTTGTACTGACCCGTGGACGTAATAAAGTTCATAAATACTTTGTATTATAACAATATTATCGATGCAAGTTTCAAATAAAACAAATTATTAAAACAGTGCATGAAATTTAAAATAACATAGGTTAATTGAATAGATTTGCATTAATTGGATGAAATAAAAGAAAATGATCATTTAAGAGTATTCATAATGCAATTGAGGAAATCAGTTTAATACTAAATCAGTTATTTTTATAATCGTATCATTTAGTCCATACATAATAAAAAAAAATAACAACATACAAAAGCCATTTTCTTTCATCGACAATACGTTTCAAGACTCGTACAATCAATCAAATGACAGCTCTTACAAATCGGACAAGTTTTGGCACGCTGACTGACACTCTACGGAAACTCGCAAATAAGGAAAATCATCACAAAATTGCATAAACTCATTAATACACAGAACAATCTCAACAAACAAATTTTCGGCAAGAACGCCCGCTCGATCGAACCTGCGAATTCTTGCATCCGAAATTCATTCACAGACCATCCCCATCCATTTTCACACACAGAGCAAAAAACCAATCGCAAACCCTATAAATACTCCATCGACATTAAACCGCCCTCGCAGCCTAAAAAAGCTCGAACTCTCCGCACTGTTTTATTGCAATATCGAAATGTGGGCCGCCTATATATAGAAGGCTTCGACGTCACCGTCCCCGAAAGCCTCACACCCATCCAGACCATGGGAAAGGTGTCTCCGACACACCCTCGAGCATCCGAAGCGAGGTGACGTCCGCTCGATATGATAGTATGGATGTGCGCGAAACTCGTATTGATTTTCCAGAAATAGCGACGGTGACGCAAATTTGGCAAAATGAGGATCCGAGGACGTCTCAGGGCACCTGTTGATTTATTCGGTAGTCGGTCTCTTTTGGGGATGATGGTGTACTTGAGGGTCAGGTGGATTGTTTGTCGAGTGTGTGGTTTAGGAATAAAAGGGGTGTATTGTGTGTTGTTTGTGTTTGATGATGTGATCGTTGTGTGATGTAAAAATGACAACTTGTTAACGATTGTATTTATATATAATGTAGATAGAATTGAGGGTTGAAGATTCGTTGGAATATGTGTTTTGTAATTGATAAAATTTTAGTCTTTTCGATTTCATGCTTTCAAGATCATCATCATCACATCTAACAAGATCTTTTCTGATCGTAAGTTTGGGCACTTTATCTTTATCGTGTCGATAAGATGAAAATGACTTGATAAGTTTGAATACTAAAAAAAAATCATCCCTTGTCAAATGATTTCAGGTACGCATTCACATGCAGACTGTTTCACTTCTAGAATAAATTTTAGAAAGCAAAACGAGAAATATTTTAAATTAAATTTCATAAACATAAAACGTAACCTACGAGACTTTGGACCCATCGCCTCTTCGAATTCATAAGGCGACAATTACGCCGCGTATACGGCCCGCATTATAAAATGATAAATAATAACACTTCGAAGAAAAAAAGCGAAATAAAAACGAGATATGGATACATGGTCATGCCTAGGAGCGAGGATAGGAGATTCGGCACGCTCGCATAGTCCAATGATGTATCTGGAGACGATCTGGTGAACGAAAAACGTGTCGTGATGCGAACACCGAATTTTGCAATGTTTACGAATTATATAGAGTTCGTAGCCCCAGGGATAATTTCATTGTAATTTTATGAAAACGCATCGAAAATGCATATCGTTTCGCGTGCGTGGAATATTTTATTAAGATTGTATCGTAATGACAAAAAATTGCGATAAATAAAAGTATGAGAGTCGCTATATATCAAAATTTTATCACACCACATAAATCCGTTGTACAAATCGGTCCGAATAAAATCGTGAATCCCGAAGGGCTAATCTGGAGCAACAATGGGATTCGTCGAAACTGTGACACGAAAAGATGATGCGATAGAGCCAGGACGAGCACGACGATTACGATTACAATGATGATGATGATGATGATGATGATAAATGATGACGTATGGGCGCGGACTACGCCCCGGCACGCTTATGGCCGGCCACTCATTATAAATTATTTTCATGAAAAAAGGGTTTACCGGCCCTGAAGCTAAACGCACCAGGTACTGTACCGCTCGGGACACGAACGCTAGGGTCGCCATTGTGTATGAAAATAAAATGGAACTCGGAAACGTCACAATGAGTGTTCTTTAATTTTTTTGAGTAACGTTTATACATCTTATTTTTTATTTTAGACAGTTTTTTTTTTCTAAATGGTACATCATAACGTTCATATACTGATCATTTTATTTATTTTTAAAATCGTTAATCAATCAAAATTGACGTATTCAATAACGCTAATGATACTAATAATATATTTCTATTTCTATAAAACAAACATCATAAACGTCACATTCCAAGTGCATATTTACATCAGCGTTTTTCCGACTAAAACAACCGTCACCGATTCAAAAGCGCACGTACAAGTGCACTCGGAAAAGTTTCTTGCGTTCTCGGAACGTCGCAACTTATAATTGGAACAAAACCCATACAGAATTAACGAATTAGCCGTGACCCATATATCCTAAATTCAAAAAAAATAATCAAAAAATCCAAGCCGCGCCTAATATCCGTGTTTACGAAACGCGATAAAGCGTCATAAAGTAACGGATTTGTCGGCCGAACCGCGAAATTCTCAGATACACGGAACAATAAAATAATTAACACGAGTCCTCGGCACGAACAAACGACTGGTTTTCGACTTTTCGAGAGTTCGCCGATCCCTTGTTTGCGTTTGTGAACCGACCGCGTTATCGCTTTTAAAAAAAAATTACGATACCGCCGAAAAGGACCAATTAAACACGGGCAATAAATATGGAAAGTCTTAGACGACGGTTGGATTTTTTTAAAAATCAAAGAATAAATACGAACGGTCGCTGAACGATAACGCTATCGGGTCATTTGACACTCGATTGCGAATATGTGGATTGTTTCACGAATTGATTATATTTTGTTGACGTAATGTATGATTGTTTATTTATCGTTGTTGCATGCAATCTATAAATGACTTCTATTTAAAGGGAAAACTTCTATTATATTATTGCAAAAATAATTAAAAAACAAAATGAAAAGTCAACTTTTCTCAAATGATCTAATACGCGCAATATCTATTTATATACAATCGTTTTGTTTGACGCAAATGAATCGTTAATATTAATATAATCAAAAGAAGTTATGGACGAGAAATATTAATAAAACAATAAATAAAAAAAGCTTGAAAAAAATGGTATGAACTGGAAATGTAAGGATAAAAGATATGTGAAATTTTGAAATGATCCCAAGGAATTTTCTAATGAAAGAAATGCTGAGTGAAGAATGGTAGGATGAAATAAAAAAAAAGGAATAAATTGAATGAGAATTATATTCAAGATATATTATATTTTACAAGCTTTAAAAGAGGATTGAAGAAATCTTTGGATATGAATTATGAAATTATGATATGTGAATAAAAAAAATGATTCGATGGTCACCCTGAAAGCGCAGTGAGCCTTCCAGCAGGACGGAAAATATGTTAAAGACCCAAAGTGTTCTATGATGTCGGGTGATGACATTAGGTGAAATAAAGCGACCCGAGCACACTGTGTCGAATCTCGGTTTATATATATTTTTTTATACGTCCTATCCAGTATTAAAAAATCGAATTAATTTATATTATAGATTCCGAACGAAAAGGTCGATGTCGTAAAACAAAAGGACCGAGGATAAATTTCGTGTTTATTTCTTTAGCGAGGGATGTGTCGTAAAGTGCATTCAAAATGTTTTGACGGGGTTGGTAGTAAATCTTCGGTAAGATACGCGGAAGCATCACGGGGTTTGTCGATGGTGGAAAAAAAAAAAAAAAACGAACGGTATCTGACGTCAGAACCTTGGATTTGTCACGAGGGACAATAGACGAAAGTAAAATTGTCCCATATATTTACTTGCGCGTCGCTGTGAATGTCCGAAGATCTATGGAAAATATGATAATTTACGAGCGTTAGTAATTGAAA
The DNA here is from genome assembly GCA_009617725.1 of Hydropsyche tenuis. Classification (NCBI taxonomy): domain Eukaryota; kingdom Metazoa; phylum Arthropoda; class Insecta; order Trichoptera; family Hydropsychidae; genus Hydropsyche; species Hydropsyche tenuis. The sequence continues at coordinate 579,731 of VTON01000056.1, read as the reverse complement.
ATGTAAATATATATTTTTTTTAGAGGGAAATACACCACTGGGCTCGAAAATATGATGAACACGTTATTCTAAAAAAATTTAAAATTCAAATGTAAATGATTGGTAGTTTATGAACGAAATGTTATATATTTAGTAAATGTCAAAAGTGGATTATAATAATATTTAAATATAAAATACATAAGCGAATCAATTCGAATTCAAAATATACAACACATCGATTTATATGCACGGTAACGCGAATATAGATTTGAATAGAAAACAGATATGATAGAGTCGTCCAGTTTCAGGAAATGTCAGAAACGTCAGTGAGATCATACGATATGCAATTCGAAATCACATTGAATGACATTTGAAACGCTTTTGTTTTCGAAAAAAAAATATGAAAAACACTTTGAAGCACATGAATTCTATATTAAAAAAAAAAACCCTTTAAGATCAATTACACCCAGTAATCTCTACAAAAGTAGCCGCCCCACGTTTACGAAATGTGAAAGACGAGAAATGAAGAAAGTCCTAAACAAAATATATTGTACTAATAAAAGTTCATCAAAAGACATTTTTTTTTTCCGCGAGCAATATAGATGTTTGTAATACAAAGGCGACGGTCAACACAGAAAACATCCCTTTGATGGCCTCGAATGGTGAAATGCGCTAAGTTCGTTTTTTGTAAAACGCCGAAAGCCCGGTTATATTGTATACCTGCCGATCCCGAAATTTTCGAAAAGGCCAAAACTGAAGCGATAATCCGAAAACTGTCGAAAAGTGTTAAATACGCAAAATAATACGTTCGCGCGATTAACACGCGCGCGATAAAAAAAAGCGCGGTCGTGACTTATCTTGCGGTGGAAAATATGACACATTGTAAAAAATATATACAACCGGATAATTTTTTAATTGCATAAAAGGCATAAAAGTAGATTAGTGTTAATGCGCGCTAAATTTAAGTACAATGCGAATGGAAATTTTGCAATGACTGCATCGACAAAGGCGAAAATAATCGAAGTTTCCGTTCTCGAAAGGATTGTTGAGAAATTAGGATCGATTGTTATATTATTTGTGAGTTAAACCGAAATCGTCTGAAAAAAAAACTGCTCGAAGGGTTGTTTCTGCATGTTTTACGATCTTTTGTGCAATAGTCGAAAAGTATCGTAATTTAGTTACGTGATTAATTAACTCCACACCTCGTTCGCCTAGCAATATTAAGAATTCAATAATAATTCAGTTTGAGCTGATAAATAATATTTATGAGATACTTTAGCCCGGAGCAGTACGAACGTTCGTGTCATTTATTCGTAAGCACGCACCAGCTGAATTATCGTATTTTAAATAAATAAATTTCGGCAACCATATTCGCGACACGCAAAAAAAAAACTAATTCACTTACATAACCAGATTCAATTCCTCTCCAACTAATTTTTTACGACCTTTAAATCGAAATCGGAAGGACGACGCCCCGAAGACTCATATACATACAAACGAACACGATTTTTTTTTTCAATATTCCGAACATAAATCATTCTCGTAGAGTCGAAATCGGACGAATGGCCAGCGCTTCGTTTAAAAAAAAATCGAATAAAAAAAAAACGAAAAGAGTGGACGAAATTGGCGGTTGCTCGCTTTTAATTGCCCGAGCTGGTCTCGGCCGGGGAGGGGTGGCGAAGACGACCCCGAGGGTATCCGAAGATCGTCTTCCGAAGACGACGAGGAGTAGGAGGAAGACGGACTATGCTCCACCCGAGGCTAGTACGCCATTCATTCCGAGAAATCGTAAAAAAAATACGTACAAAAAAAACGCGAGTCAACGAACGTTCGCGAGCGCTATTCGAAGCATTTCCGTTTCCTAGGAAAGTTCTAATTTATTATACTACCTATATGAAATCTTTATTACGATAGGCCACGTATTTCGGTTTGACCATAGGAAGCGATTCTAGATAATTTTAATGAAGCGTCTTCTTAGTATCTTAGCTATTCGCCCTGAGCGCATATTAGCGGCAGTATGGAGATTATAGTGATCGCACGTAGCGGATTACATCTATCGGGACGAAATATTTTCGTAGGAAAGCCACAATAAATTACAAGCTTAGAATAATTAGGCTCGAGAGTAGTGAGCATTCTGCGGTTGTTTTCGTGTCAGCAAACATATTCATAGCTGCGTCGGAGGCGTGAAGATTCGACGGTAAAATGTGTATTGAATAAATTGACGAAAATTTCAATGCGTAATATGTGAAAGGAACGTCAAAACATATCCATTGAAAGTCGACAGGGGATGTGATGAATGGAAAATATAATATAATGTGGAAAAAAAAGATATTTCTCGCATGAAATAACATAGTTTGTTATTCAAATTTCATTATTTTTAGCTTTTAAAAAAGATGATTTTTCAGCGAGAACCTTCGCGTTTCAGACACGCGTAAAAAAAACGCACAAAATGATTAATGATCTCGGTTTGTGCGTGCTATATTCAAAATCGACGTAATTAGCAACACCGAATCTGAAGCAAATTTATTACCCATTTACATATAAATCCACGACTCCGAAAACACAAACATAACGCGCATTACATAACACATGAGAAGTTAGCATGAATAATTCATCGCGACGAAACAATAGGACAATATCGAATAAAAAAAATATCCATTACACACCGAACGAAAATGTTGTGCATCATACAAAAAAAAACTGATAAAGGCATACCACGTACATCGGCAACTGCCACCCATAAGCAGCTCCTTCATCCACCTACCACGAGATTAACAATCCGAGGGCACCGGAGGGCACAAACCGGACCCACCCACCGCCACCCTTCATCCCACATATGTGGGCACATTCGGCGCCGAACACTACCGTCTATTACAAATTGTAGTTAACGAGCGATCCATTCCTCATGCGCTGGCTAGTTCCGAAACCGGGGTTTATTCGGGTTCTGATTACAGGCCTCCGGTTCGGGAGTGCTTCTAGACAATATGCGCACGCAATTAAACATTTCTGGTAAGGCTCCCGACCGGGTCTGGCCTGCTCGAAGCCATCGGCGTAATTAGGGTCCATTTCTGTTGTTACATTAATCATGCAAGCCATATTCGTAGGATGGACTACCTCAGGAGTGCTTTCGGTGCATCCACGGCTGCTGCGGATCGGTAGCGTACACCACTTTCACAGGAGAAATCAACATTTTCGATGTCGATTGAAGGAGATCGACTTGTTTGTGATAGATATCCATCGAAAACGTGTTGATTTCCATTAATGGAAGAAGTTAAGCGATAATTGAGGAAGTACGTATATTGGTATGTGTACCATTGGTCTTATATTATTTGATAAGGGATGGTTCCAGTTGGAGTGACGTCTCGAAGGCATAAGCAAATAAGGCGATGCCTAATAGCGGAAAAAATTTTGAGTGGCAGCAAAATAAATTCATTGTCAGTAATAAATATTTTTCTTTATAAAAACGTATTCGATGAAAAAAAAAAAAGCCAAAGTATTTGTGTTTCAGAGTAAATTTACGACTTAAAATCGTAATTTAAAATATCTATCTATAATATTAGAATTATTTAAAAAAAAAAAATCGTTTGAACTTTGAACAATATTTCTAGAGACGGTGACATTTCGAACTTTGCCTAACGGCGGCACGTTATCTCAGGACGTCACTGAGCATCAAAATTCATTAAAAATTATCTTTCCTAAATAATAGATACAAATGAATTTCGGAAAGATCTTGACATTGACATTGCATAGGCTGCATATGATAACGATTTTAAGATCAGATCTGATCCTAGTATGGAAATATTACAAATATTGTACGATTTCACAAAATAAATAAATAATATTTTACGAATATTTTCGTTCACAATATAAAAAATATTATATTCACATCTGAAATCGAATATTATATATCAAAAGCATATGAAAGGTACACGCAATAAAAAAAAAACTCGACATGAAAACGGAAGGTGATGCGCGCCTGCTTCTCGGGGTGTTCGGTAGTGAAACGATACGAAGAAAAAAATTATACACAAAACTATCCAACATATTACATTGCCCATGAAAATAACGTGATTATCGGGCATTTCGAATAGATGGATGATTACTGTTTCGGAGTCGGCCGAAAAAATATACGAAGAAAAAAGAAGAAAGACAACTAGCCAGACGAGCAGAGCGCACACACGTAATATACCAAATTGATAAGTCGAAAAAACGCCGACGAGATTTGTTTTACACGACCCGAGAAAAAAGGGTTCGGTAAACAATAGCCATCGTTTGTGGAACAGATTGCTTTTGGATATAAATAAAATCGCGAAATAAATTATCAATTATATAACGCATTTTGCGCAAACGAGCGCTTTTCCAACTGGGTCAACGGATTGGCGACGTTCGCAAAATATGACCTAATCTAATTGCATTACAGTTACACCACTATAATGACTCAACGTTGGTATCATCGATACAAAATAAATACAAATCCATCGATGATTCGAACGAAAATCGAATCGAACACCTTTGCAAATAGAGAAAACGTGCACAAAAAAAGAAACGTCGAACGAATCGACAACCACCTGCCCTTGATACGTTTTGTATTTAACGTGTGGGCGTACTGGAGCAGATGGAAAAGACAAAATTCGAAAATATACAAATTTTTTTTTCAAGGGTTCGTACCCTTAAAATCGTTCACAAACATGCGACATTTACCGTTACATCCCTTTTGAAGTGTCCATTGAAACGCGGAGGAAGTACGCCCACGATCGAACAAAAGCGCCAGCGTTTATAAAGAAAAAAAAGGATAAAGATCTATATGTGTCGATCATTTTACACACGGAACTCTTGATCGATGCGTATTTTTTATGATTTTTTTCAGCCGTGAGAACGGAAAAATTCGAATTCAGCCTATTCGAATATAAGCATACGGGCTGCGAACAAAGGTGGAAAAAAAAAATTCCGCGACTGTGAAAAGAGTTTTGTTCCGTGCAAAGTTGAATTACAAATAAGGACGAGATCCTTGAAAGCGTTAATTGCCGCCATTCGTCGAAGTTTTTTATTTTATTTCTAGGCGGACAAAAGAGCCGATTGTTGTCCGGAACACGAAACGTAAACACGAATTAAAATTGTATAATGGCCGGCAAAAATAACGGAATATCGACGGATAGAGTTATTATGTAAATATAGATAAAATCGAATATTTCGCATTGTCAGTGCGAATTCCTTCGAAAGAGTTTCAGATAGTATTCAGAGGCTTGAATTACGACCCTTGTTTAACTGTAAATTAACGGCGGATGGAGATTGTTTGTTTACGAAAAAAAATATCCGTAACAATGCGATTTTAGTGAAAGCTTCGAATTACCGAGGGTAAAAGCTCTATCCTTCAACGTCCATTGTTTAATTTATGATGAATAAGTTGACAAAAACCCACTTTCGCTCGTTTCGCGCAAACAAAGATGTATATAATGTGACACGAGCCGTTTTAGAGAACGTTTTATTGTAATACTATAATATAACATGTTGAGAGGGCGACACACCCTGTTTGACACACTTCCTTGTCGAAATGTAATTACGAATGGCCAACGGGCTTTAACAATAAGCTCGTTTAAACAAAACGTATCAGGCTGTGATTTTTTGAAACTGGACACGAAATTGCAACGTGAAAGAATTATTAAAAAAAATGCAATTTAAAATCAACCCGAATCCTAGCATTTCTTGAATTACGAAGAAGAACTTCATCGATGTAAATGATGAAGATATAATTTTCAAATCAATAATACCATACGAATAAATAACTATGATTCAAACCAAAAGAATTCAACGGCCCGAACGAACCGATTACATTCTATTCGACAAGAAACGATCATTCACAAACGACATTAATAGTATTGGCTCGTGCGAATCACGTTCTTAATAAATCATTCGAAATTGAGATCAACATATAAAAAAAAATCAAACTGGAATACATATCCGGAGAACAAGCAGCAATATTCGCACTCTGCAGGAGGTGTTAAGAACATCAATAAGACACGCGAAACCGAAGCAAAACGCTTTGGTCCGTCTTTATTTATAAACAGTGTCGTCGCACTGGTTTCTTGCGACGCACTTGGGAGGTCGAATGTGAAGAATATGATGAAGATGGACGCGGAAGATCAGCTAATCTGACGAAATATAGATCAAAGTGTGCGTTTCGACACTAACACCCGATTTAGTATCGACGATCCAGTTATTTGAATGTTAAATTGGAGCACGAGATTCGATACGAAAACGTTTCGTTTTAAAATCCGATCGAATATAAATAAATTCGACAATTCGGTGTATTTTAAGAATCCGAATCCTTATAACAGTCGTTCTGAAGTGCGATAAAAATAGAACGAAATATGAAAGGAGCTAAATTCGAAATATCAAAAAAAAATCTCCGGCTAAAATAAGATTTTACGGGGATGATTTTGCGAAAATCCTTGTATCTTAGCAGGGGGATCAAATAACACCCACGTAGTACGAAACGCTCGGAATTAGCGAATTATTCTATTTTCGTTTGAGATATAAACCCGTGGGCGGATCAGACTCACGCTTAGATCCCGAAAAGAAAGGATATTTCGGAAACTACGCTGAACTTTTAGGGCCACCGTAAAACGGACCAACGCGTGCGATATAAGAAAATAATCCAATATAAATTTCTCAGCACTATACATTGCAACTATTCACATATACGTCCAGGAAATGCGTTTAATTCGAGCGAAAAGGATTCGCCACGAGCGAGCTAGTTCGCTCCACAATCTCGGGGTATTATCGTTAAATTGTACGTAGAAAATAGACTAGAACATATCCCGAAATATAGGCTGAGTTTCTCAAAGTGCGGTTTTGTGCCGGTTTCGCAACGAGGCCCGTATTGTGTAAATTGTTAAGTCGAAAAAAGTAGTCTGACACGTGAGAGCGAAAACTGGAGCCGTTTGTGAGCAATTAGCACTGCGTGAAAGCGATTTTGAACGATAGGCTAAATTGGTAATCGATCGTCTAATTTGTCTGTTATCATGGCGGTGAAAGTACTGTAGGACAAAAAAAGTAATGAGCGATTTGTACAGTGCGATAGGTTCAATTAGTACTTCGAGGTACGCATACGTTCTAATGTCTTATTTCATTTTTTTTTAAAATCTGAATTCTTTATTTTGAAATCGAATCTAAAAAACAGTTTAGTTCTATGAAATAAGAAAATTTTATATTTAAATAATGGTTATAATTAAAATTTGTACAACATAAAATGCGTCATGAAAACAAAATGAAAAAATTTTATACAGCATGACGTACACTTAATTTAACTAATTCAGTTGTGCAGTAAAATTTCTTCATTTAACAGTCACACATAAGTTCAAAATATATTCATTTTCATTACAACATAAAACACAACAATTTCATACATAAAATTTTCAGCATCCCAGCAACATAACATAAACGGCAACGAGAAATGCACATAACAGTACACCGCATCAACAGTTGCAAACAGAAATCAATCAAAGGGTACATATTATAAAATATTTATAACGGCGAACCGCAACAAAACACAATCATTTATAAATCCATCACTTACAGACAAATCAATTAAAACCAAACGCGGAAGTATCATACAACAAATAAAAAAAAAAACGGTCCAAGAATTGCGACACCTTCGAGGGCCGCGGCAGTTGCGTGAACGCATTAGCTGAATCGATCCGAGCTAACAAGAACAATTGTTCGTGCCATTGTTTGTTGTTGTTGTTCTGCAGTTGGACAAGCGCCGTTTTGCAACGCGGCAACGCAATTAGTGTTGCGTTGAAAACGGCAATTAAAATCGGCCCGTGCATCCGACAAATCTTCGCTTTGTTCCATGTCGCACATGTGTGCAACGTGCACTTTACTAAAATGCCATTTCCCATGGTGGTTGCGCAATTTTCAGCGGGTCTTATGGGGTTTTTTAGTCGAAAGTGCGTGTCGCACTGTGGAGGTCGCCCGAGCGACAGGTGCGAATTTCATGGATCGATAAGTGCTCGGTAGTTAAAGCTGTTTGGAATTATCGAGAATTATTTTGAATTGATGGAGTAATTTTCGATATCGAACATAATCTACGAGTATTAAATTTTATTTTGAAATGTAATCAGATTTGAAAAAAGGTATTAACTATAGAAAAGTTGAGGAAGAAAATTATAATATATGAAGGTGATTTGCGTATAAATAAACAATTTTTATTAAAAATTTATAAAATATATTTTAGCGTATTAAATCAAAATATTTACGACATACAGAAAAAAAGACGAAGTCGATGAAAGTCATCCGCAAGGTCTTAACTAGGGTCAACGAGTGATTGAATTATTTCAATTTGCAAATAATGAATTAAATTGCATCACGTTGTTATTTTATGCGAAAAATCATAAAACTTATTTGATAAATATATTTTTTTTTATAATCTTGTGATTGCTTGACATTTACATGTTCGCAAGGTTCTTCATAGTTCGCAGTTTGTTTGAACTGTTCACTATTGAAAAAAAAAGTCAACACTATAATACTGCCCGAATATGTATAATAATAGTGGTTCGTTTTAAGGTTTTGGTTGATAGTCGATTGTGTGTTAATAGGACGACAAAAAACGTTCGAAAATCGGCAACTTCCCTTCACAATAAACGAAATATAATTGGAACAGGAAAAGATACAGTCACGCCACGATTCATACATCGCGTGACGGAAAAGCGTCACATTTTGGGCGGCAAAAATATAAAAAAAAAGCTTGAAAAGAGTAATAGCGGTGATTAAAAAAAGTGAAATTTCTAAATTTACAAAATTCACGTAAACTAAATTAAATTATAATTAATTTAATGTATATTAAATCGATCGGTTGAATCATGAAAATTTATTATTATTGAAACACACGATACAAAGCAATTTGAATCTATAAAGAAAGCATACTAAGAACGTTATAAAGATATCGAATATCGCACAGCTTCCGGGAAAATTAAATTTTCACAGCCCGTGCTCCAAAAAAAGCGTTATTTATAAACATCGGGATCGTGAAACGCGGAAGCGAAATCTAACCTATTTAACACCGAGCGTGATTCCATGGAAAACGTGTGAAAATCGCGAAAAGTGGAAAAGCACTCCAAGCCAAACATACGTAAAACATTTTCCACAGCCCGAAAAAAATTAACACTTTCCTTTGTCGTCGGAAATAACTCAGCCAAAGCGTAATAAGTGATTCATAGGTCGGCAAGTTCGCGCACCTCGCACACATTGTGTGTAAATTATCGTGTGCCTGTCATCCGATTCGAATAATATTATACGTAATCATTACCACTTCATTGTCCATCGATCGGATCGATTTTGAAGCCCGCCGACCGCGAAATTTTCCGAAATTTGAAAGCTGTCAAAGCGTGAAAAACGCGCGAACGATAAACCATTCGAATCATCGACTATTTTCAGATCGAGGATCCGAAACGGGAGACCAGGTGTCGGATTAGTGGCCGGTTCGTAGACCTCAGGTGCATCCAGAGGTTCATCATCATGCGCCGGATGTCCACCGGGCATTGTGTTTGGCCATCGTGTGTTGTGTTAAGGATGCCGTTAGTTTTTTTGTTGTGTGATAATTCAATGGCCGGATGACGGTAGCGAAGGATCAAAAGGGTATCGGATGGATGGAGTTCGCTTTCGCTCCGATTCGAATGATTGCGCCGTTTTCGATCGCCGATGGCGTGTCGACTGTCGCTTTTCGTTGTTTGTTCAATGGTGATATAAATAGAAATGTTATCGAAGAAAGTCAATAAATATGAAATACCAGATGGTAAATAAAATAATTGATAAAATACAATTGGAATGAATAAAAATTTAGATATTTTGGGGTCAAAGGAAGACGTGTCCTCATTTTGCATATAATATGCATATAACCTTAACATTTAAAAAAAATATCGTTATACTATGTAAGTACAATTTATGAATCGATTAAATCACATTATATACTTAATATAATTGAGTAATTAAATTCGCGTGTCGTGATATTGCGCAATACAAACAACTAAAGATCCGCAACAGTTAAAAAACAGCATTCAACAGTTATGTCATATCAATTTGCGAACTTAAACGGCGATCATGTGGAACTTTATCGTTTTACTCTCAACATAAAGGGTTACGATGACACCGCAATGCACTCAGCGTTTTATTGTCAGTCAAAGTCATTGTTCGGTGCTCATTCAAGTGCGGTTATTCACCCAAATACCTGCATTCGATGCCGAAAAAAAATGCGAATCGGCGATCTACAGATAAGGGGTCATTCGGAAAAAAATCAACACAAAAGCTTAGAACGTTTGACAAATGTCCGATTTACGTGCCCATTGAAAGTTCGCCCGAACGGGTGATATGGCGCATCAATGGTGTTTGATTTTTATTGTCGTATTATTTTCGCATTCAAAAAAAGACGTTTCACGTTTGGTCCTTTTGTCGATGGGTTTTCGAATCGAAGGCTACGAGGTCGTAAATGGACAGGAAACCATATACACACATCGGTTCTAATTTAGCGCGGCGATTTTTACATATAAATTAGTGTTTGTCGTTCAGAAACGACACCCGACTAAATAATGGATGGGTGTCGACTACATTACCATTCTGTAAATAATTCATTCTGATGGCTTCGTGCGAATGAAAATTTCACGTGTTTATCGAACGTACGTTTCGGATTACGCATAGATAAAAATATGAAAAAATATATGTATCAATGTTTATTGATGGCGGGTCACCGATACTTCGAATCGTCCCACGGTCAGTTATGTTGTTGGTGTCGTTAATTGGCGACACTATTCGGTTTTAAATTGGCAATGCGGGAACGTTTTAAATATCGTTAACGAGATTGGCGAATCGTATTGAAGAGGGCGGCCAATATTAAATTTTATGGCGATTGCCATTTAGATGAAGAAAAAAATAGGTCCGAGATCACAATTGAAATATTTGAAAGTGTTTCACTTTTGTGGGAATTCGTCTTTGTATGAAAGATTGTCGGTAGTTAAAAAATATGATCTGAAAGAACAATATTAGGTTGATAAAATGTGAGAATGCGACCGAAAAAAATGTAGTTTCAGTGACATTTCACTATTATTTATAATTATTTATAATTGAGGAAATTACCAATGACTAAGCATTGTTGAAAATATCAGCTCGTTCAATAAACGGGCGATGATAGAATTTGAAAAGGAACGATTTTAGTATTCAAACTTTTACGATAAAGATAACTTCTAAATTCATAAGATATCAAAAGGTTTCATCGTTATATAGTCCAACGATGATAATGACATTGAAAAAAAAAAACAATCAATTAAACAAAATCGGCGCATTGAAAAATTTCCACGATCCCATCTATCCCACTGCCCGGCCGGAACAAAAGCCCGAAAAGCCACCGGCTCGGCAAAAAACAAAGACACAAGACACGAAATACATAAACCTCATTCGTATGCAGTTCGCGAACGGCCATTGTCTCGGGGCATTTCATTCATCGGTCGCACGCAGCTTCCGTCGAACCCTTAAATCACGCCGAGGCTTAATCGAGTTTGAGGGCGAGCCAAAGAAACTGGTCCCGATAATCGTCGGTGCTTTGTGTGTTTTATATATTGCCGTGTTCTTAAGTCTGAATTATGTATGGCGTTGCTTTTTTTCAAAACGCGAATAATGAGGCCGGGCCGCGGAAAGCGCGGAAAATCGACAGTGAGACGTCAACGAATGAGCGCTCGGAATTATTTGTCAATTCGTGAAATTAAAACATGTTTCGACGTATACACAAATACGCAAAACATCCCGAGGATAAACCGGTCTAATTGCGCAGCAGCTACACAAAAAAGTCTTTGTGTTAAGGCGAATATCTCACGGCGAGTTGTCGCCCTCATTGTTCGCCGACAATGGCGCCAAAACCGGAAACAAAATTCAAACATCCACCACTGCGAGTGATTAAACATGGAAAAAAAAAAAGCATCAATCGACATTCGGGAGAGCGTTTTATCGTCGAAAGTAAAAAAAAATTGCCAGCGTGCAATTTGGAATTCTCCGTGGGTTGGCCGACGAGCGTGGGTATGGTCCTCTACTCCGTAATTAAAAAAAGGCAGAACGGCGTCCAGCAATAAATTGATCTGGTTTCCTCGGCGGGGAAAATAAACGACGCCAAAGACACCCCGAAAACAAAACAGACGAGACTGAAACGGCATTTGAAATAATTGGCGATGACGAGCAGTGCGGGCATGGTCCTCAATCTTGGACACGGTCTCGGTGCATTTCTAGTGCGATCTTCGAATGCACGAAACGATTCGGCGAAGTACCGAATTTGATATTTGTGCAGTTTGAAAAGCGCTGCAATTCCGGAGGCATAAATGCTTCGGATATCTTTCATGTATTTGCTCTTCAAATTTATTCCCTTGTTTGTAAACCGGCAATTCCCTTCGTATAAGAAAAGCTAATTTATCGCCGGCGAATATTAAACCTTTTTTTGACTATTCTTCGAACTCGAATATATGTACATTTTAAAACGCCACTTCGGAAATTCGAACAAAACAAAAATCTTTGTCTTTCTCGAACGTCGCGGCGAAGAATTCGATCGGAATAATATCCCATTCGAAAATTTAATACAATATTCATATGATGCAACTGAAATCGATGAGAAAACACACAATAAAATGCGGTGAACCTTCAAAAGCGACCGGTGAAAGGAGACCATAAGGGACAGATGGACAGATAGAGAAACCACACAACGAGAAATTCACCACGTCCGAGCTTTCTAACATTCGTGCCCATCGAAGGACTGCCGTTCACCACAGGCCATCGTCTTTGGCCAGGCTCTGGTCTCCGAACCGCGGCATTGATCTACGTGCTTCCAGCTAACTGGCAACAAATCGTTTTCGAGTTAACTGGTGCGGAACATTATGGGCACATCTAACATGCCTCTTTCACCGGTTCCAATTTCGATCGAATCGCCTGCTTTGCATCGCGAGAAAACGCCCCCAAGGTCCGTTCAATTGTCAACTGCGACTGTGAATTTAATTGAAATTTGAATTTGATTATTATTGCGCTGGGTATCAACGATGTTAATAAACCGACGTAAAAAAAAAGATACAATTCATATCGAAAAAAAAAATCCTTTTATGTCAAGGAGGTCACATACGGGTTGGCCGTTTACCACAAAGACTGATCGAAAATCGAAAGAAAAAATCATTAGCCGGGTTATTAATATGGCGGCGTGGTCTATTAGACACGGTTCAGGCGATCGGACAATAAAATAATTGGAAAATGATTGCCGCCGAGTGGAAAAATCGTATCAGAGACGTGACTGGGACTAAATACCCGTTAAACCGACGCGAAATTAAAGTGCCACGCGTTTTCGGCGCGCAAAACAGTTACGATATCGAAAAGTGAAGAGCGGTCGATTTGCAAAATCACCATTGAAAAAATTTACGTAACTGTAAAGCTTTTTCGTACGCGAACGGGACTGAAGCGAACTTTTTCAGCGAACACGTTTAATTAGGCAATTCCGTCCGACAATAGCCGCGCTTCTAACAATAAGAGGAAAATCAAACACGAGGACCGAACCATTGTGCCATCGGTCGGGTATTTCAGGAGACGACAATGTCCGCCTTTGATCGGCTCCCATTGGACATTGAGGGGAGACCTTGTAACGAGAACAGACGTGATTGACATAACCGCCGTAAATGCGGAGTGATTCACTCCATCACGTATTTCGATTGCGAAACGTTGTGTTGTGTAGATTTGTTTACAACCTGTTTTCAGTGTTGAAGGAGACACAACAGTCGGATTAGTTAGCTCCGCGTGGTCAAGATGAAGAAAGATCGCTTGTAAAGATGTTACGTATACAATCCAATAGAGAATGTGATGATTTGATTAGGCGTATGGGCGCATCGTTGTTGGGAGGATGATGGATTGAGATTATATGAGGAGTTTTTTTTTGGTGAGGCAATCGAATGTGGTTTTTTTTATTGAAAATGTATGGAAAGCGTTGAGATACTCTAAATATTAGATCAATCATTATGACAATTTGAAACGCAGAAATGGTAGTGCCTGGTCATGTGGTGTTATTTGTGAATGGAAAATAGACACATGAAGAGTGCTGGAATGATATCTGACAATGAGATAAAGTAAAAGGAAAACAAGGAAAATCTAGTGGACAATGGATAGATGAAATAATGAAGTTGTGTGGATTGAGTTGAACGAAAATTGTTCAATATAAACAAGAGCGGAAGATCACAGAGGCCTTCATCTAAAAATGGATAGTGAATGGTTGAACATAATATGATTTATATGCATACAAATTATTATTAGAATGTTCAAAATATTGAATTATATAATATGTTTCATTATTCATCAAGAATTTTAATTAATTCAAGAAGATTTAAAACGATAAAATGCTGACTACTTTGATAACTCTTTTTTTATTGTATTCGGTGAATGTTGTGCCGTGAGAATTCTCCGAAATAGACAAAAAAGCGAAAACAATGAAATATTGGTTAATGTATTTTGCAACAACATAGACATACACACTTGTTACCTTTTAAATGATGAGTCAAGGTTGATTGAAAATTTGCATTAGGATCAAGTACGTGTACACACAGAGTGTATTCATAACGAAAAAAAAAAAAAATCTCTGGCAAAGTTTGCATAAATAATTCAGACTCACCTAAGAAGCACGGTAAGTTGAACATCATATTGAAAACGTTCTAAGGCTGGCGATCCTTCTGTTCTCACAGCGGCAATTTTGTCTCTCAGAACAGCGCTTCCTGCTACAACAGCATGACGTTCTCGGAGGATGTCCAGTATGTTCGGTTGGCGTAAAAATGCAACTACCTAAATTACATGAATAATTATTATAACAAAGAATTATCATTTTCAATAAAAATATTTATGTAATGATAAAACCTTATCGTTATAGGCCACGGGTATATCTGGCATTGCAGCTGCAGCAGCATTATGCGAAGAAGAACATGGTGGTCTGGGTGGTGGAATAGGAGCCTAAAATGAAGAATTTAAGTTAAAATTATAAAATAATTGGATTTTAAAACATCTATATTGAAACTCTACAATAAACACACATTCCATACTAAAAAAAAATAGAACATAAATCTATAAAAAAAATTGTGGTTACAAATAAAAAATATAAAATCAATTTGTATTTATCTATGCTACTACAAATCAACAAACTGAAATTACAAAACAAAACATTAATTTATATCTTATATAAGGTTATTCATTTTCATGCAAAAAAATGTACACACTCTTAATAAAAAAAAAAATCAAATAATATTAAATATTTTCTTAAGCATTTAAGTGCTGTACTAATAAAAACGTAGATAGAAAAAATAAAATGCTAAAATTCTAAACACAAAAAAAAAAAAGCTAAACAAGATGGTGTTGTGTTAACACCTGGTCGCCATTTTGATTATGATGTTGGTTTCTCCTTCGAACAGTGGGAACTGGTGAAGCAAAGGTGAAGTTAACGTAGCTCCAATAGGAACTTGTGGGAGACGAGGATCCATAAATGATGTTTGCTTCTGATTGTGATCAATGAAGAATTGCTATACCAAAGATATAATATTGATATTTATGAAATCATTCCCATTTAAAATTAAATTTAACGAGAGAATTTATAATGAAAAATCACTGTTTCAGAAATTTATTATAATGTTAAAGAAAAAATTTTAAAGGAAAAAACTGACCTTTCCATGCCTGTCAAACTTTGTTTCCCAATTTTCAGGTAGATCTTTAGAAGCGTCTGCAAAAAAATATTGACTAAGGCTACTAAGTCACGGTTATGTTGATAGCGCTCAAAAGATGAATTATCTCTGTCGAATTTTTGAAATCATATGTTTTAAAGTGCTGTTACGATTGTATAAAGCGAGGGCTTCCTGTAACATTAATTGGAATAATAAGTAATGCTGAATAATATATTTCACACATAAAAAAAAAAAAATATTTAATTTACTTGATCCATATGTAAAATTGAATAAAAAATCAGGTCGACACAAAAGAGTGACAGCCGGATGAGGTTGACGGGGTTCTCTTGTATCTGATGATGATGAAGGTGGATCAGGAGGTGGTGGAGGTGGAGCTGCTCCAGGATTAGGACTGCCTGGAGCTTCGCTTGATGTAGTTGGCTCATCATTAATATCAAACTGACGAGATGTTATGGTACGCCTAATGCTTTGGTATCTGAAAACCAAATATTTAACAAATAAATAAACATAAATCTTTTATTGAGAAAGAAAATATATTTAATTATTAACCTTCTGTCTAACTGACGTCGCTGGAGTTCATTGCTGGACTGGCGAGGTCGTAAAATGCTGACAGTTGGAGATGGTCGAGTCCAAGTAGTAGTTCTATTAACATGATCAATATAAAATAATCTACCGTGACTATCTAGTCTTGCTTCCCAAGCTGTAAATATATTTAATATAAAAATTAATTCAGTGTTGGTTAAATTATTATTATGAAAGTAATTAACATTTGATAAACGTACACGGCGGTAATGGCTCATCACAATCAGCTATATTGACACAATGTTGTCCATTAGTTCCATCAGATGAAAGAGGAAGATGTCTATTAATTCTTTCTGGTATAGAAGGCAATCTTGTGCTAGCTATATGTCTCAAAGGCAATGGAATTGGATTACTAGACGATTCGTTTGAATCATTTCTACTTAAATTATTGGAACGTGATTCTCTGACTCTCATATCAACACTAATATTTGCTAATTCATTTGACCTAACATCTGGAGCTCTTCTATCTAGTACAAAATCTCCTAATGGTACAAAATCTAAATTAGGTGATCTTATTTCAGATGTTCTCAATTCGGTCATACATTCTGGTATTCGTAAATCAGTTATCGGTTTCAGTTCATTAAATGTTGTATCTAAAGGTCTAATATCAGCATGTTTGATCTCTGGAGAAGCCATAAGTTCAGGTTGATTCGCTTTCAAGCACGGAGGCCTCATTACCTCAGGCGGAGGAACAGGTCGATTTCTTCTAGCATGATGAGTTGGAGTCGGAGGACATTGTGGTATATGACCAGCTACACGAGCTAAAGCTCTGGGATGTGGTCTCATTATTGGGCTGCCTTCGAAATTTGGTTTATTTCCAAATTCACACCTTGTAAGTAAATTATGCTTTGGAGTACCTTCATTAGAAGTAGCTGTCGATTTTGACCATTTGAAGATAGTTTTGCTATAGTGGCATGAGCTGCAAATTGGGATGATGAGGATGGATCATTGACTGAATCGGATTCACAGGTAACAGCAAAATTTGTTGGCACGTGAGTAGAACAACTAGGTTGATCTAAATTTGGTATGTTCAGCGGAATGTTGAAAGTGTTGACATCTGGATTGATGGGTTCTTTCGGAGGAATTTTCAACGTCAGATCATTAGAACAAATAGCATCGTTTGCAATATTATTTGAACTATTTGATGTTTTACAAATATTGTTTGAAGTTTGTCGAGTTAAAGGTTTGTGTGTTTTTATAGCAGATATTTGTTTGATTTCAATTTGATTTTGTTTTCATCTTCAAACTCTGATTGATTGGTTATATTTTCTAAAAAAAGTATTTTGTGCTCTTTCCTGAGACTTTAAATGGTTTGGAGTCAAATTTTGACTTTCTAATGAATTGAATAAAGTACCGATTTCATGTTTGGGAGAATCACATAATTTTGCAGGATCCATTTGCTCAACTTCTCTTTTTGAAAGCTGTTATGTAATTATCAGGACCAATGGTCTTAGTGAGCAAAGTCTTAGATTTCATTGGAGAATCAATAGAGGATTCTAAAAGACGTTTATTTGGTGGAAGCTTGTGAGAATGATGTGTGGAAGTAGATTCACAAATACTACCATCAGTTTCTGGTGTTGCTAACGGAGCCGCTGGATCTGCATTTTGCAAAAAATGGATTGAGCGGATTCAAATGAGGCATGTCATTATTTTTTCGAATATAAAATTCACCCGCTCAAAGTCTATTACATTTTTAGCACTATTCAATGCTGTATTTTCTATATTTGGATTTGAAAAATGTTCATCAGTATCGATCAATTCAAAATTAAAGGTATCTTCTGGTTTAGTCATTTTCTTTGGTTTTGATGACGAAATACTTGTGGAGGAGGTATAGCATGTGATCTTTCTAGAGGTCGATGAATAAGTCTTGGTGGTAAAGGAGGTGCAGTTTCTTCTGCGTTAGTAAGATTTACTATATTTTCATTATCATAAACAAATTTCATAATTTTACAAGGATTTTTAGGTGACCAAATTTTATAATATTCAGAGCCTGGAGATATAAGTCCTCCGTTCATTTTGATTTTCTTCTTAGCACCATTAGATACTTGACCGTTGATATTGGTTAGCTGCACACACTTTTTTCTTAACCCCGAACAACTAGCTGATGTTTGATCATTTGGAACTACACAATTAGAGTTAATTTCTAATTTGTTCTTATCTTTTGTTCATTTATCACAGATTTATTACATTCATCTAATACTTTATTCGAATCACTAGTACCATTAATATCACTTTTTAAATTTTTTTTGAACACAATTCAAAATTACTGTTTCCACTTTCTTTATTTGAATTATTTTTTTGGAATTACTAATATCACTCCCTTTAGTCACTTCACTAATTGAGCATTTTTTTATATTTTCATTTATACTTTTAATATCATTACTATCTTCAAAGCACTTGTTATCCATAGAGTTAATAAAATTTTCACATAAATTATCACTAACACATTTTAATAAAGGCGAGGAATCTTTTAAGCTGCTATCAAATAATTTATGCTGATGTTCTATATCTTTGATGGTGAAGTTGTGAGACTCATGCCAAGCATTCTACAGGTTGCCCACTGTAGTACCGAAGCAAAGAAGTTTTTTCGCATTCTGAAAAAAAGGAAAATGTGATTTTAGCTAAATCAATCAATAAAAAAAAGTTTGAAATTCATACTGATACTTCAAAATATACTTTGCTTTTAAACAGAAATTTAAGAGCAATTTAAGAGTTTTCAAAAAATAGTGGAAATATATGGGTACATATTTCAAAAATTTGAATCAGTAATATTATTACCTTGATGTAAGCTTCGGCTGGTCAAATAACCACATTTTGGTATTACTATTTTGTTTAGAAGATGATTCAGGCTCACTCTCCTTCTCGCTTTCAGTAAAATTTGAGTCCTTTTCATCAATCAATTGGCGTGATAGACTGTCGTTGATGTCTATGCTATCTGTAAAACGAAAAGATACAAAAAATTAAATAAACTAAAATCAAAAGACAACTTGAACTATATAATATTTTATAATTTCACAATTTAAACTGATTTGTGTCAACAAAGTAGTACAGATTGACTGTTTCCTGTTTCGTCACAATCTTTTATGCTAAAACTGAATGTAGATATTTATTTATTCGCGTGCATAAATACATGAGAAAACCATGATAATTCGCAAAAGTCTCTGAACGATATCTGCATCGAGTAATGGGATCGGACACCTTCCATTCGATAATGTAAACATATATGGGGATTTTCACTCCGATTAGCATACAGTCAATGTTTTACCATTCGAAAATACCATTGATAGAGTGTAATCAGTATAATGATATTTAAAAAAAATATTTATAGGGTTCGCTGATGCCCTGAATCGTATTTTTTAAAACTAAAATATCCACTGTATATTCGTATTGAATATAAATAGAATTTTAGCATTGAAAAGGGCAATATTTTCAGTCATATATAAAAGCTATAAAACGGCCAAAAAGCGAAATTGTGTCAACCGAAATACATCACAGATCGTGAGTTTTTTTATATATAAAAAAAAATAATACAAGAGGGTGATTAAGAACGATAAATGGTAAATTGGAAGCATTAAAAAACGGGCAAAAAAAGGCAACCTTTCCGAAGCCTATCATGAGCGGAAATGTTCCGATAGAGATTTATCGATGTGGGAGTTCTCTGGACGCATTGTTTGTCGAGTTTTTTTACGAGCCACATAAAACTGGAGGCGATTGAAAGATGTCTCGAAAAAAAAATCCGAAGGCGACGAAAAGTCCCCATAAGTGTCAACTGAATCTGTGAAGAGCTCATCACTGTTTACAAAACCGTGAAAAACTCGATCATAATGATCCAATCAATCGTCAATGAATGTGAAAGTATTTTCGGATACATGTAAAAAATGCACTATTTTTTTTTATACTCCGTGGATCACAGGATCTGTAGTGATGACGTTCCATGTGGTTAACCGGGAAGGAGAAAAAAAACGTATTAAAACCCAAGGAAGACTACGAAGCGAATACTCATTGCAAGGATGTCAGTTTCCGCTTTAGCGACAGGAAACTAATGACTTCAGGATGTTAAGTTATTTGGTCGGTAAGCGCCACGGCACGCCTTTATTTCCTATTTAATTGTTAAACAATGTGAACACGGAACGTTAATTGCATCTTTATGCGCAATCGATTGCTATATCTGTCCGATTGGAAAAAAATGGTTACACTGCCAAATTATTGCAGCAGGTTCAGAATTTATGTTGCGACTGCAGAGTAATTTTTTGAATACCGTTATTCACGAAAAAAATCATTATGCATACATTTTAAGGTCGAATTTCGTAATAATTTATCGCAAAAAAAAAATACTACGAGGCCGCCTACGTTTTCTCACGAAACCGCCGAATCATCAACAATCCGCTAATGGGTCATACGAAACATAAACGATCAATACCCAAAATTTCACCGTTTAAAAAAACAATCAAACCCGAAATTCCACATCATCTCCCCGGGCGCGGTTCGCCCGCAACGGCCGCCTTAATTTTGGAACACCGACGTGTACCGAACTCAAAAAAAAATGCTGAAAAAAATTTCACCCATACGAAAACAAACAAACGCGCACACGAGGCGCTTAAATTTAACCATGACAGTTGGACCTCCTCCGGAGGCCACGTGCTCAAACCGGAAGGTGGCAGGAAGCGCGCGTAACGGCATCGCGCCAAACAAACTCGCGCAAAAGTCGTAAAAACGCGCCAATTTTAAATTTAAAATGAGCGGCGACTCGCAGATGTACGCCGGAACGAACGTGGAAGGAATTGTCGGCGGCCGGCGATTATTTCGGGGACGAATTCAGCGTTCTTTTATTCGGCGGAATCGTTCGCGTTCCGGGAAGTTGGCTCTTAGTAGATGTCCAAAATGCTGAAGCCGGATGAATGGATGGATGTTGCTGTAAGCTGTGGTTGATTCGCATACGTGGTTTTTTTTTTCAAGCTTTTTTATTATTTAAACTGAAATTTCGCTAAAGTCGGTTCTGGGAACGGTGCGGATCGTGTGAACTGTGAATGAACTGGACGATGATGAAAATTTTGAATGAAGTCATGTTTAAAAAATCGTAGAAAATTAAAAGATTGATTTTGGAATATATTGGTATACGTAGTACGTTATTTAGGATTAGTCAATTTGTCAATAAAAAGATTGATTATACACGAATGATGTAATTTATCTTTATAAAAATATTCTTATCGTAAGATTATCCTTCAATCATATTTATTTAAAAAAATAGCTGAAAAAAAAAAACACAATCATAGCAACATTGTAACATGATAATATTGAAACCCATAAAAAAAAAAAAACATGTATTCAATTCAATTCAACTAAACTATCAAAATTCATTCAGATTTCACATCGAAACGCAAATTGCATTCAAAATCCGGCGAATCAACAGATCTCCAAACAAAACATCGGATAAAAAAAAAACGAATCAACATTAATACCGTCAAGTTTACAATACACCACCGATTCATAAAACGAAAATAACATCCACAGACGATGACCCGCAGCTTTCAGACCACGGACGACGTCACCGACACCGTTACGCCAGAATTTGCTTAGCGGATTCCAGTTCTGCATAATCAGATTGGCGACGTCCCGTGACGTCCTTTCCTGGACGTCATCGGCAATGCCGATGACAGGCGCATCGAAGTGCACCGATTATCGGAAACATGTCAAACTCACGTCCTGCTGGATTCGATTAACGTACGCCTGAAATGTTGCATGTCCGCTGGAAGTAGCAGATTCGATATTCGATTGATTCTGCACGTTTCGAGCACTTTGTTTTGCACGGATTATTTTCGGAGCGTGTGCGTAAATAGTCGAAGCATTGATCCGTTTAATGCGATTCGAAAGTGTACAGAGATCGATCGGTATTTTTAGATACAGTTCACAGTAAAAATTTAGGGTAAACTACGATATCACCCGCACCATTTCAATATAGCGACATCTAGACGTGTTCACTTATAAAAAAAAACTGAACGTGGGGGTTTGGGCCAAACGCCGCATTTCTCAGTCAAAAGTCTGAACGTATTTATTACTGAACGCGTGTTTAGGTTAGGCAGAGAAGATTTTTTGCATCACATTTAGGGCCGATCTTTCTATCGTCGGTTAAGAGTTATTCTCGGAATAAGCCTTTAAGGGCCGATCTTTCAATCGTCGGTTAAGAGTTATTCTCGGAATAAGCCTTTTAGTTTTATGGTTATTCGCGGCCGGTCACGGATAAAGTCGCGTATAATGTCACGGATAAAGTCACGGACAACTAGCTTATAGTTAAGATCGGCCCCGCGAATAACCATTGTTATCTTATTCAATCAGGTATTTAGATCGAAAATATTTTATAGGCGTCGCTATATTGACATGGTCAGGGAGATAGAATAGTGGCCCTAAAATTTAACACCTCAATTGACAATCCAACCAACACACGGAATTAACATACAAATCAGTAAATTTCCCCGGCCACACACAACCGCATACAAAAGCCATTATTCGTGAACGCACCATGAACATTATTAAGATATGAATTATCGAAAACGAGCGCAATTGCAGCGTAATTTACGTCCGACCGTAGCCGCCTCCTTTATCCGGCCGCCCATTGCAACGCCTCTGCAGAGCGTTCGCTTTCAGCCGATTTTATAACACGGCACAGTGTGTTACCTAAAAAAATAAGATAATGGACTTTCCATGTGGAAGAATGTTCTGCCTGCCGCCATTGTTGCGCAACGGTGTGATGGCGAGGAGATTTTCGCACATTCGCGATGTTGAGGCAATATGCCGTTTTCGTACGAAAGCGGCGGCGATCAATCAAGAAGCGGAAGTTTGAAAATAAACTGACGCAGATGGAGTATTGTGATGAAATGGCGATTATTGCACGTCTGGTATATCAATATGGTTGTTTTTTTGTATGAAAATATGATGTTAAATATAGATTAAGATTTATGTGTTTAAAATAGATATAAATGGTTGTTAAATACGATTTTCGATGGTTTGATTGATACGGATATAATAACTGAAGTTTAATATAATAGTACTCGGATAAATAATATAGTAATTTGAAAAAAAAAAGGTTAATTGTTAGTAATAGAATATTTTGAGATTTGAACTTATCCGCGAAAATCGGAAAATATTCAAATTTTATCGAGATAAAAAAAAACGAATAAGGTTCATTGCAAGCTAAATAATTTTTTTGATGCATCATCGATTTTTTTCATTTTTTCTAATCACTACATAATGATAAAGAAAGAACTTTTCTCTGAATACTAAAAAAATCAGTCTCAAATCAACGGTACGTGCATCCATGTGTTAACTTCAGCGAAGAGCATCTTCAACAACTGAAAATATCCCACACATAACAATATTTACGTAAACCCCATTAAAACAAATCCAAATCATCAAAATCACAAACACATTTTAATCCAATTAACATCACCACACGACCCGTCGACAGATTTACGAATCACTGCAAAATAGAACTCGCATGCACTGGAACGCATCCAAAGCTCGAAAACCACTTCGCAAAGTCGACCGACACGAAAACGTGCGTAGATCTGGATCAACCACCCACCGAAGAAAGTCACCATCGCCTCTGCGATAAGTAGGCAGGAAAGGGGGGCGGCCACTTGTCCCACGCCATGTGAAACCCCATAAAAATGTAACAAAAGAAATTGTCGAGATCGGACCGATTGAGCAATGACGCGAGGGCGTCGGCCGGGATGATCCTCGGGCGGTAGGTGGGTATTCGGTGTTAAAAAATGTATGAATAAAACCGTCAGGTGAAATTTGTCGGGAGGTGTGCGTGTGCGCGTGTGTCGGTGTGCGCGGGCGGAATTGTTCCGTTCGGTGTGATGAACTTGATCTTCGTGTTATTTGTCGTATTCAGATTAAGCGATGGGACGGTCTGAGGAATGTTTTCGTGTTGGTTGTACATAAATATCAGATTATTTTGAATGATTGAAAATTTTGAAGAAAAAATCAATTGAACGTATCTTCTTATCAACACATCATCATCAATATCGTTGTGTCCACTGCAGGACAAGTTCTCCCCATCAAATTTTATATTATACATACGGATTCATAAACATTTAATAGAATCAGAAAAGCCTCGTTTTAAAATGCACATATCGATCTCGAATGTATTAAAGTTCAAATGTTTTTTTTTTTACAGAAAACTATAAATGCTAACAATTTACGTCAGTTCCTAGTTTTGTTTTTTGATTTTTTAGAGTTTCGTCGGAATTTTCGGCCCGAGATTAATAGCCAAAACAAATACGCGAGTATTTTAGTCCCGATCTATTCAACACGTCTTAAATTTGAATCGAATCTTGCTGCGTATCGGAAACTATTTGTGCACCGTTTTTTACTATCGCGTTCTATTGCGCACAACCAAATTTAAAATTATAATATGCACCGATAGAAGATGCGGATATCATAAACAATATCGCGGATGTTATCATAACAACGACGTTTAAAAAAAGCATAAATAATACGTATTGCAACGAATAAAATAAATAAGAGCAAATCCGAGACGAAGCAAAAAAACAAACTCGGATACATTTGCAAGACCGGATGGCGATGTCGGTGAATCAGCGATGAACCCGAAAATACTTCAGGATTTATTTATTACGTGAAAAAAAACCGCTGAAATATTTCAAAGGCGATAATCTTATATGAATCATGATTCAGGATGCGATTTCCTTATTAGAGAAACTGGGGAGGCGCACTAATACCGATTTCCTGCTTATGGCAAATTCGACCATTTTTTTCGGACTCTTTCGTGTTCTACGGTCATACATCAGAGATTCCCAAACGCGGGGCGTACCGTCCAAAGGAAACAACTAATTAATCGCATTTTTTTCTCGTGGGAGAGCGCTTTTGTGCAACGAAACGAAAGATTTGCATCGCGCAAACGTGGACGCGCTTGCGAAACGACCCGATTCAAAATCGAAAATATTTTGGGAAACGGTGAGAACCGCGATCGGACCGAGCATTAGATTCGCCCATTGTGCCGAAACCCAAAACGGAAAATGTACATAATAAGCGTATGGCCAAACGTGCCGAATGTCACAATGGGCGAGCCGTATGGGAAAGGCAAACATGCAATATTTTAATAAAATCACACAATGCGAGGGTTCGCATAATCGACGCATTGAAGTCTCCGACGGTGTGGAAGTGAATCATTTCGACAAGGACGATGTACAGCGGAAGGAATACTAATGTAATTAATTTGACGTGCAGGATGAGGAAAAAATTCCGCAGACGTTGGTCACAACTAACGAGAAATCGATGTGACCAATATTTTATTTGCAATCTCGGAAAGATTCTCACAAGTGTGAATTTTTTTTAAATAGAATATTTGGGAATCATTGAACGAGCTAAGTACATCCTGTTAGTATTAAAAATATGGAAATAGCGCTCTCGAAATAAGTGAGCGTAAATACCTGTTGCATTGTTCTCGCGGATGACTTTATATCGTCGATGCGTACAAGCAAACATAATTAAATCATTACTGCCGTTAAAATAAAAGCTTCTTCAAACATTTCACGCACACGTTGCATAATTATCGATGTGAAAATTGTCGTGAATTTTTTTCGAAACGAACGTCGCGCGTTATGTTTGCACAGCGAAACGGATCTTTACATATTGCCGCCTACGTGTCGGAGTAGAATACGATAAAAATCGCCATAATTAACTCGTAGAAAAGATAATTAGCGACTCTATTCAACCATGCAATTATATTTATAAAGGAAAACGCCTTTACGCAAACAGCAATCAAAATATTAGCGAGATTTATGTGCAAATTAGAATGACGCCTTTTCGAATACAATTTTCCATCTTATTTTGCACCATATTTGCAATACCTCCCACATCGATTCTAAAACCGATTATTGTGTCGTCTGAACGTCGGCCAGGAAGCGAACGAGAGACAATCGAAGCCTGTATATGGGAGCGCATATACTTGCTTGTTGAAATTGTACGCATTTACTAGAAAATATGTGACGAATACAGGACGTGACGTGTAGGAAGCGAAGCAGGCTTTAATCCGATCACAATTCGGCGGTAAGTCACAAAGGGACTGTTTCCGGTTGGGATCGGAAGTGCAGCACTTGCAATGCAATGCATTGAGGATGTAACAGTTCGAAGAATGAGGATCGGCGATTAGTCCGAAGTCTATTGGTCAAATCGTGAATGTTAAATTTAACAAGTGCTTTGAATGAATAGAGACAAAAACACAGTTGTCCTGCGAAATTATGCATGTATCAAAGTAGGACACATCAAAGTTGCGGAATTTTATTTCAAATTTGAATCATTCAGAGGATATTGCCAATATTTTCAATAAGAGAAAGCCACAATTGAATTTCATAAACCTTCTTATTCAGTCACGAACATTTTCATGGATAATTTTACAACCCACTATAAATTCTAAAAAAAAATAAAAGAACAAAAAAAAGTCAAACGAGTGAAATCAATTTTGGAAACCCTAAATAATTTTCACACATATAATTCACGGCAGAATTAACACATCAACCCATAACTCATTCCAAAAAAAAAACCACCGACAACAAACACAATACGAGCCCCTGAATAAGAACCGCATAGGTGCAACAAGTCGGGATTATTTTACGACCTTCGCAAGGACCTCCTCCGTCAAAGACGCAAGGTGAAATGGTAATGTCCAAAAAAAAAAAAAAAAGGTGATACAAAGCAGAAAGACACGACCCGAATGGACCAACCTAATCCCGAACGGATGGTGGACGTCACGATTTGACGAAAATATATGGCATCCGAATCGGATGTGTCGACAGGTAAGCGACACGCCTTTCGTATCTACGTTACGACCGATTTTTAAAAAATGGTCTCGAAAAAAATACACACAAACAAGGACAAGAAGATCGGTAGGACAAAATAAATAAGCACGATCTTAGGGACAAGGATCGTCCGATGTCGGGTCGCCGTCATCAATTATCGTAATTAAGAATGCATTGTGGGTGTGTTCGATGATACGTTCACGTTGTATTGTTTTCGAAAAGTGGACGTTATGGTTAATTTTATTAATTGACGCGGAATGTATGCCAAAAGTGTTGTATAAACTGAATCACATTATACTTGGTAGTTATGTAAATTTCCATAATGGAAAATTTATGGGTGATAATTCAAAATATTACGGAAAATATTTGCTTACATTCAACTGCGAAGTACTCAATTAATTATTTGAAGTATTTATAGAACCTTTATATATGTGAACGATTTAGAGTCTCAAAACGAAATATCAGTATAATTTGATCAAGCAACCAATATAACCATAAATATCAACAACGCATATCAAACGAAAAGGGCACCCAGATACTATGGTAATTCGCCAAATTACTACCCAAAATCGAATTTGCAACACAAAGAGGACATCCAGAATTGATTGTGAGACTATAAACGAATCTATGAACCGTCCAGCATGGAAGACCTCCCTGACGAGGAGGAGGCGACCAGCAGACACGACCACTAATTGGTACGGGCGTCCATCGAATTTGGTCTGTCAACATAGCCGCTTCCGGCGTATTGTTTAATACGACATACCCGCGACATCAACCGCCGTGTTTGGACGACGCTTCTTGTTGATTCTTCGCGGGTCATCTTGACTGCCGACTCCCAAATAAGGACGACCGAACCGTAGAACACACATGCACTCTGAAATTACGTCAGGTTAGGTTTCTCTGAGGTAATATGGGACGATATGCTCTCTGATTCGATTGTACCTATCAACATCGTCATTGATGGAAGATTTATTTAATTCTTCGTCTTTGATTTGTTCATTTTGAAAAAATTCTCTTCAAATTCACTACGCATATCTTCTAGATTCATCCATCATTGATGGATGAATTCAAGAAGATCAAGATCAAGATGAAGATCAAATTGTTGATGGACCATCGAAAACTCGATCTTAAATATTTTCTATATCAATCTATCAGATACTATTATATTTCAGTACTTCACAAGTTCAACTTCCATCTATTATTTCAAAATTTTTTAGTCACTTTAGAAATACATTTCTATTTCTTTTAGTTATTACTAACATACATCTTTCCATACTTTTTTTTGTGGGTACTGAATCTTTCTTAACATTTTCGCATTCAGCGTCCACGTTCCACAATCATAAATCATCACGAACAATATACATTAGGCGAAAGCTTTAACTCATACAAATTTCGTCTTTGAAAAAAAAAATATTGCGATATGAAATAAAGATTATAAATATATAAACCGAAAATGTCCATATCTATAACATCGATATATGTACGATCGATCGCCGAGGATAATCTCGATCGTTTTCCTGTTTGTCGATCGCAGGAAGCAATATAAGGACGGTTGTCGTAAAACGTCGCCCGGCGGTGGTCCGAATCGACACGGACCCATAATTTATAATGGTACAAATAAAAAAAAAATGACGGGGATCCGTATATATACGATCGAAAAAATCTGTTATGTGAATCGGTACGTAATTAATTCAAGTTCTCACGGAAACAAAACCGGTGCGCGTGTCTTGACGCCGCGTAATCACAGTTCGTAACAGTTCCTTTACGTACGAACCTAAAATTACAGGAAGTCTGGGTTTTTTTTCATAGCGAGTTCGTTTTGAAAGAATTGTAATAGCATTGCAAACATATTCAATTTGATGAATGGAAAAAATTGGTAGTGTTTTGAAAAGAATTTTCATAATTAGATAGACGGTTTGTACGTTGAAATGAAGATTTTTTGCATATCAAATGTACAATAATAAAAAAAACTATAATAATCTCGCAATTGATGCGAATAAAATTTATAATTGAATATGATTTTTTAAAATATCAAATCTTACATTTCGAAATGAATCATTTAATGAAAATATCGCTAACCTAATTCGGCAATCCTGAACCGTTTTTTCTGAGAAAATCGCCGAATCAATTGAAATTTTGTTTAGAAATTAAGCTGTAAAAAAAACTTTCGATTCCGAATGACTTTTCTTAATTCGGCGATCGTGGAACGCTTCGAGGCTGAGCGGTCTCTTTGCCGATGCCCGTAATCGGCTTATTCAAGGTAAACTCTTCGAAAAGAGAAGCAAGTGCGGAAAAAAATCTTGACACAGTGAAGCACGATTCCAAAACGATCGTGAATTTTGTTCTGAGTCGGCGCTATAAAAAAAGTTACGTGTTAAAAACGTGTGAAATGAGTGAATCGTATGATCTTATCTGATTTCAAGTGAATGATTGTTGATTTTTTATATATTTATTTATACAAATAAATAAAACGAATCGTTTTTTGTTGATAATAATTAAAAACATTTTGCCACAATTTTCCTTCCAAGGACGCCAAAAGCACAAACGCGATACAACAATCACTCACATTTAATTCATTTTCATTTTTATATCAATCTTAATTACGTACGCATTACTTATCAGTCGAAACACGAAAACGAACGACCATCAGATACGGAAAAAGACTCGTTAAAAGGGATCTTCTTCATAACAGGAAAAAAACAATAAGATAAGGGGGCAGTATCGACGCTACAAAGGTCCAAGAGAAACGGTCTCTTATCTCATTAGACTTCCTGTTGATATGTCATTCGATGTGTCACATTCGAAACGATTTGCATCAATTATACTTCAGCACCCAGTCGTTTGAAACTCATGAAAAAAACCTGAATTTTCCTCGAACGCGAGTTCTATTCCGAATAGATTTTCCAGAAAAATCGATTCTTGAGATAGGAAATATCGAAGAACTCGATTTTGGGGTGATTTTCGCACAACCATCATCATTATTCACCGAACCAAAACTAGAAAGCGGAAGGAGGTAAACGGAAGAAGGGGCACCGTGGTGGAAGAGTGAAAAAAAAAAGAAAAGATCCATAATAATAACATTGCGATCGGGCGAAACTGGCACAAAGTGGAACAAAGACCCGTTTTATGCGTACTCGTTGCGGTCTCTCTATTGCCATTAAGAAAATTGTTATCAAAAGAACTTCCGTTATCCAAGCAAAGAGCGGAAGCTTTCGAATAAGGTCTGACCCCCCATTGTGCCAATGCGCCCGTGCAATTTTTTTAGGCATGCGAATCGATTAAATATGAAACACGTCCGAGTGTGTACGACACGTATTTTGTACTGTTCAAAGGAATACTAGTTAATAAGTTAGAAAAGGACGACGAATTGTAAATTTTGAAAGGAGGAAGCAATAATTATCATAATTTGGTATGTGAAACAATTATCGTTCATAAGAAAAAGTGTACGAAGCTCTTTTTATTTCCGGTTCGTATAACACCCTATAGAAATTTAACTTGAAAAAATTTAAATATCAACACTAAAATAATCGACTTCAACATAAATATTCTCATAAAATTTAAAAAAACTACATAGTTAGTCAATTTTTAAACTTATTTATTTTTGATAAAAATGATTCGTATCAAAATAGATAAATATAAAAACTCAGACCGGAACAACCAAAAAATTTAAAAAAATTCGGGCTCAAAGGAAAACGTTATATTTTCATCGTTCTACTTTTGGATACCATATGGCAACCCTAATAGGTCAAATTTGTACTTTTGAAAATTGCGTCAAAACAAAAAAAAAAAATAACAAACCAGACGCGATAAAACAACGAATATATTAAAGAAACACATACGAGCGGTACCGAGGCGGAATTCGTTCCAGCAAAGAATCCATTAATCCATTGGAGAGCGAGGAATTGCGCATAAGAGAAACGAGCGAATCCTGGACACAGGCCAAGGCCGTAATAGTGTCTGTTTATCGCGGATGCGCCGCCTCTCAAACTGTGGTCCGCTGGAATCGGCGGGAAACAAAAAAAACGGACGAAATAGATTGTTTACGGGTCGGCGTAAACGCGATGTAATGTTCGGAAGCCGACGTCTCGTTTCCGTTTTGGTATTTTGAACGCGGTCCAAAATGTGTTTTGTTCGGGGTTTTTTGTTCGGATATCGAACGTATCGGTTAACTGACTTATCGAAATAAATTATCCGGGTGAAGTTCGTTGTGAGGATAGAAAATTGGGGAAGAATGTTTGAAGTTTCGGTTGCATATTGTCGGGTCGAATGTGTGCCAATTCTGGTCGAGCTAGTATGGAGACATTTCACAATTCACTAACATGGAAATGAGTGCAGTGAATGAATGGATTGAGGATGAAAATTGTTATGAAATCACTCGTGAGAGTTGGATTTATGTAATTTTTATAATTTGCATAACTACATGATTGTTATAAATTATATATCTTTGAAAACTACTGGGAAAAAAAAATATGAATCAAAAATGACCAAGATTGTTAAATTGCTTTTAGATGCAATTGAGATAATCTAATTCAACTCTTGATCTGTCAATTATTTTATATAAAAGAATCGAACCGAACTCGAAATCTTCTCACAATTATTTATCAACCTGCGAAATCAATTCAAAATTTTATACATTAAAAAAAAACAAAATTAAATGAAAAAAGATTTTTTGTCGCAAATTAAATAAATTTTTAATACATCAACTCATAAAAGAATCGATCCAAAGCTTCTAAAACACAACGGCACCATTTGTAAACCATCAGAATCAATCGAAAATCGCGCACATTAGAAAACCAACACACAATCAACATTACACGTCCGACGGTGCGCAATAATGAGTGACATTTCGATTCTGTTTGCGTAGTGGAAGTCCTGCCCCGGCCGCATTCTATGAATGAACGATGGGCGAAGCACTGACCTTCAACAATAATGAACGGCGAACAATGGGAGATGTCATCGGATGGACGACATTTCGAAAAAAAATCACAAATAATCGCGAAAAGCGATCAAATTTCGCGAACGAAGGGGAACAGGATCCGCGTCGAGTCGACGCTTTGACAGATCCGAAGCGATCGATCATCGCGAAAGTGTGAGGTTTCGCAAATGGGCTCGGTAATGGGTTCACGGTCAATGTGGTCGTTTATGGATGTGACGCAATAAATTCGGATTGAATGGGAAAAAAAAATGATCGGTTTCGAAATCGAAACTCGCGTCTAATTGATGCGAATTCGCTTCGAAAATTGTCGATGGCGTCCGTTGGGTTTTGTAGAGTTGATGATTTCGAGGTCGAATTCAATTTTGGGATTGCTCAATTTGAAGATTTTACTATTGTGACGATGTTGGCGAGTGACTTTGCATACCGAACGTGCCAAAAGCAGCCTGAAAATGCATCTGACGCAATCAGACCGAATGCATGTGTGAAATTTTATGTGTACTGTTTATTTTAATCGTTGAACTAACGTAAACTTCGAATGCATTAAATCGGGTTTTATATTTAAATATACTCATATCGACATGAAAAAGATGGAAATTTTCATTGAGACGTGTATACATAATAAGTAGTGTGACGAACTCTTTCTGACTAGACTAGATTTTTTTTTTTTGCACGTTATGAATACAGGAGCATTGAAACTTTACACGCTCGAAAATAACGCTATGATATTCAGATAAAATTAGAATACGATGTGTAAACTATTCGTATGACGGATTCAATTCATTTGGTTTATAGCGTGGGACTCGGACGGACATTAGCACAGTTTCGTTTCTTCGAAACTGAATCATTTTACGCGGAAAGGTGATTGACTGAATGAATGCAATTTTTCGCGAGCTGGTAAGGCGGTTTTTTTTAAAAACATGATATAACCGGTTCGAATTTCTCATCGTTATAGTGATGAATCGCGTTGCGTTTATTACGAACGAGATAGTGACGGAAGCGTAATTTTATATGGCGAGATTAACGCGATTTAATGCACCAGTATTAGCAGAGACTGATGGTAATTTGTAAGAGAAGCTTTATCGTCGGATAAAAAAAGCAGTAATTGAAAAAATGTAAGATGTGCATTACGGACATGAATGGATGGAAAAAATGTGGAGAATTTATTTGTCCATTGAAAACCCCACCGCAATATGTAACGATTTTGAGACCGCAAACCGCAAACGGCTTTAAAAAAATACGATACGATATATCGAGTTTGTATCGAAATATGCTAAGTATTTTCGTACGTTACTAACGTCATTCGATTCAATGAATTTCTATTTGCGAAATTGAAATTTCAAATTGGATGCGCGGGCACATTGTGTAGTGCGTTTGAATGGAAATACAGAAAATGAATTCGTCGAGTGAAAATATGCGGAGTATTGTCCGATCTCGTGATAATCGTCCATCTTGACTTGCTTGATGCATTGGTACATTGTTTCGACGGTAAATGGCATTTTAATTAAACGCAACTATTTTCCCACAGTATACGGTTAGTTACACATAGAAAATCGTGATGGATCGAAGAAAACTGGAAGCCTTTGAAGAATATACGAGAAAGCAACGCTCGCCGCGAAAACCGATGAAAACTCACTTAGTATCTTCAATCTATAATTGAACAAACTTAATATTGTAAAAATAACGGGGAAATTTTCAAAAATATAAGATTTTTTTTATTAAACATCAACCTCCGTTATATGAGACAATAAACCGTTCGAAATCTCAAGCTAATTGATTCAATCGACAATAGAATAAATAAAATTATTTTTTGAATACACAAACAGATCCCAAACATCTTTGAATAGCCGAATCTTCCAAAACCATCGAACCATCGGATCCCCGTGAAAATCCTCGACCTCAGACTCGGATTTGCCATGAACGAATGCATTTGTTTCTCGGTCGGTTCGACACTTAGCGACCCGGATCTCGAAAAGGAGACCTCACGAACCGAACCGAAACCAATCGGTCACGAGGTGCAGTGATCCGATCCGGATAAGGCCAGGACCTGGCGAGGATCTCGTCGTCCTTCGGCTGCAGCCTTTTATTGGGTTCAACGATCTGATCGTACGTTTTTTCGAGCCCGACTTCCTCGGGTTCCGCGAATCCCGATAGAGCCTTCGAGAACACGTAGTGTGTTCTGCTGTATGGTGTGGTGGTACGTGTCGATCCTCCGGCTCGATTTCCATAGCCAGCGGAAATGAGTAATGTCGCAATGTGAGCGATTGTCGCCATGCAAATGGAAATGGATGTTAAGCAAGAGAAGTGGATCAGGACGAGGATGTCCATGCTGATAAGCTCGTGACCTATTAAGTGCACGATTCGTCCATGTTTGGCGATCCGATGTATTGTTGAATCTATATATGAGTTAATGTGAGTAATCGTTATTTTGATATAACCGTTGTGTCGAAATAAGGCACACTTACGTATCCTAAAACTATAAGGTTATATCGAAAAAATAATGTTATTTAAAATGAGTTACGTGAAAAAAGCTGAAATATTTTAATTGGCTCTTCGCGCTTCGACGTAATTGATGAATTTAACAATTTCAGCTTTGTGGCTCTGCTACGTTTCGACGTAATGATCCAATTAAACGAAATTTCAGCAAGTTAGTCTTCGAATGTCAAAACGGGTAATTGACAACGACCAACACCTACAAGTCTCGCACAAGATAAATCGGTAGCGAAATCGAATTCCTGGGTAAACGAAACACTTGCATTTTATGCAAATTTCAGCGGAAAATGCGCAACGACCGGTCTCGATATATGGACCTTCGAAAACCCTATATGGCAAAATTGCTGGATATAAATAATTTCGTAAAGTCAATTTATTCTGCATACTTACAAAGCCGATTTCATACCAAGAAACCATTGTAATAATTACATCATCAAAATAGATTACTAAGCTAAGCCATTCATTTTTTTTTAATTAACTGATTTCAGTATATCATTTCCATACAATTATTCAAAAAAGTAATGATATCATCAGTGATAAACTAACAACCCGAGTACTCTAATTCCCTGATCTACAAACGGGAAAAAAAAGTGCATTCTAAGCCCACAAAGGGCAATTGAACAATGACGTACACTCAACATTTGACCATAAACATTCGGCCGGCGCTCAACAATTAACTCGGCGGTAATGAATGAAGACTTGAGTTACAGACAATCGTGATATCCGGTTCCCACAGACCGAGGGTCGTAAACCTTTCAGGAAGACTGTTAATTGATTACGACGAAATTATGAGGGGCGTGTCGTATGCGATAGATCGATAAAACATAGATAAAGGTCACCGAAGTACCCCATTCATTATACGTGAAATTTCAACTGATTTTTTTTCAAGTGCCCGGGTCATCGGAGACATACGGGTAGGGTCAGGCGGATGTGCATCCAAGAGGGTTAATTAAAACGTGGATTAATCATTTAGGATGTGTCCAATTGACGTACTTGAAACATATCGTGTGGGACCACGATCCATCAACTCCACGTCCAGCTCAATTCCTCGGAGACAGGAGTTCCCAAGTGGTGCACCCTCGAGGGAAGGGAGACGGACAAACGGACCGATATAAATATTGTCGGAGTTATAGTGCATGTGCGTTTTTTTTTTTTTGTTGCGCTTTTTTCGTTATAATAAATGCAAAAGCAGAAACCGGTCAAACGGCAACGTCTTTTTTTTGCGTCCGACTGTGTACTTTTTTGGTCAAGACGACCGCGTATAAATGGATGAGTACGTGCAGCGTCTTCGAAGACACTATTCGGTTGAATTCGATAGATTTAATTAAAATGTCGGTTTTTTTTTTGTCAATGATTCTGATGTAAATTGAGATGTAGTGAATCCGCTCAATTAATCGTAGACTATTTAGGAGATAAATAATTTCAATTTTCAATTATTTAACTCCTTGAGATGTTTTTTTCTTTATTATGAGATAAGCGAAAATTGATCCAACTTCCGATTGTATCTAAAAAAGCCTTATTCAATGATGATAGAACTGATAAATATGTGAAATATTAGAAAACTTAACAGACCTGGTGAACAGTGGATGGGCGATATTAAAATATCATCATCATCATCATCATCATCATTATCATTATCGACCGTAAAACGTCCACTGCAGGACAAATATATGTAAAATAAATTGGACGAGAATTGCTCAAGATAGACAAGAGTGGAAGAAGATTACAGAGGTCTTTTTTCTAGCAATAGATAATGACTGCGAATGACGATATTGATTTATTATAATTTTTCTAATGATGAGACTACAAAAATATTTAGTGCACCGAAAAGGCTCACACACCACTTCGTCAGCACCGAATATTTTATATTTAACAATTACGTAATATTTATTTTCACTTATTCAACATTTCACCGAACATACGCCGACTTCGTAGCCGACCTGTATTCACTAAAAAAAAATGCAAGAAACGTTCGTTTCGGATGCATTTGCATATTTTTCATTGACGAAACGTTCGACCGGGGTCAACCGAGACGCAGAAACAAAGGCGAGTGCTAATGAACGCCCCAAATAATATATTGGAAGCGTCGGGGCCCGTGGAAAAAAAATGCTAATCGGATTCAAATTCGAGTCCGTCTTCGAAAATACGTCGCGAACGACCTGCGGTTTTGCAATTTCGGATCGTTTTGGACGAACGATATACAAAAAAACAAAACGATCCGAAAGAAGCGGATCGGAAGTGCGCCAGTTGCGGTGCAATTTGCGAGAGGAAATGAAAACGACTGTTGCGGATAATGGGCGTGCATGTTGTTCCCGGAGACGAAAATTTTCATAAACAAAAGATCGCGGAGGTTATAATTTGGGTGTTTTGAATGAGCTTTTGTAGTATGGATTGAGTGAATGGACGGTTGAAATTCGAGCCGGCGCGGAAATACGGGAATTATGCTTTGTACTGGAGACGGTTGTGGTTATCTGTGATGAAAAGTTTGGTTTTGTTTCGTCGTTGATGTATTTTAATATGAATATGCAACATATCGTAGGATTGTAGGATAGATATGTTTTTATGCAATTAACTTTACACATATTTTTTGATATCGCCTATTCAATGGGTTTTCTTTGGAAATATCGGGTACTATTGGAAATATCGGGTACTATTGGAAATATTGGGTACCCTTGGGTACTATTTTAATTTCTCGTATTAACCAGTTTATCATTATGAGAGTTTTCTCAAAATTTCAGGAAGGAAACTTTCAAAGAATTATATACTGAAATCGTCAATTATAAAAAATCTCAGATCAAAGATGCGTATTATGTCTTAACTTCTTTGATTAATGAGAACAGATTCGACAAATTAAACTACTTATCTTTTATTTGTCCATTAAAAATAACATTCAATTTTGCATATTGACATAAAAACGAAATAAAAACTTATTTCATTAAAATTTCCTACAAAAAAAAAAATCACACATTTTCTCCGCGTTATTAATTTATACAATAATGCAAATATCAACCTTTTCGCCATAACGAATTCATCCTCGTTTGCATATTTCCGAATATCAATTAAAAAAAACACTTCATTGACGAAGATCATCCATTACACTCCACACCCGACAGTCTCGATACGAATCCAACACCGCAAATTAATATAATAATTCAAACGCCGACATTTTCAACGACTCCAAAGACCACATCGCCGCACAGCCTCATCGTCGAGACCTCATATATGTACATCTCGATCTCATGATCGACATTGAATCGGACACCGGCTGAGGTCTAACGACCCGTGAACTTTATACGGACGAATGTCATTCATTCATACCCGTGGAAAAAAAACGGACGGCCATATGTTACGACTTTGCGATGATGAGATTCGCAGCCAGGTTCGAAAGGTCGATCGGTGAAGATCGGTGATGTAATGTCGGAAATGTGCGCGAATATGATAACGTTGTGATTGGAGTGTGTGATCGGTTGATCGGAATCGTGTTTCTGATATTACATCAAATAATTTTGTGTAGTTGTGTGTCAATGTGATATTGGTAGAAAAGGATGGTTTTAATATCTAAAATCCTTTGAAAGTTACCTTCGTTTAATCATTAAATATTGAGTATATGTGATAAGGAAATTTTTTTTATTTTCAATTTTCAATCATAAAAAACCTTGTTCTACAATGTATATGATTATTATTTAAAAAAAATAACTATTTTCTCATACTTTTATATGAAAAATATGATCTGAATGTATATTACATAATAATTAAACTTTTTCAAATGCATCAATGACCGAAGTAAAGCGACACTTGTCAATAAATAAACGACATAAGATAATTTTGTGATAAAGAATTTTTCAACAGAACAACTCTTCCATATCTAATCCAAAATTAAACATTATATAAAATTCATATAACAATTCCATTCACACACAAAACGACGTACAAAACGAACACGACATTGCGAAAACCGGCGAACCAATCCGAACACAACCAGACCAAAAAATTCCGAACAAAACAAAATTTTCATTAAACAAATTAAATACACACCTAATATGGGGATCTTCACGCCTGCACAGATTTAAATTGCATCGAAAACGCGCATGCGCACGCGCACGTGCGGAGCGCGAGAGCAATCTTGGCTTACTGAATGAACGTGGCGGGGGGCGGGGCTTACGCGAGACGGGTACCGTGGGGGGGGGATACGAGAGGGGCCGCAGGGACGGAGGGGGGTTCATTCATGAATCGTTCAAGAGGCGGAGGGGGGTGCGAGGGCGGAGGGGCGATAGAAATCGCGTTTTTTTTTGCGCGGTCAGCTTGTGTGATATAAATGCGCGACATTGTGACCATGCGCTGATGTTGATTTTGATTAATTATTGATAAAATTTTGCTTCGACATTAAATCATTTCTTGCTTATTTTATTCATATTAAAATCGCATTTATTTATTGACCATATTACGTTGTCGATTAACATTGATCAATTGATTTGATGATTCTAAAATTTTGATTTTGAACGATTCATTATCACATATAATCTGATATCGATTTTATTTGAACGATATTTTTAAAAAAAATAAAGTAATTTTCATATTACATTGAACGATCTTTGATGAAGAGATCTTTAATAAACGACATTGATAACAAAATCTACCGATAGCGTCAATTGTACCTTACAACATTCAAAATACGTATTTTTCTTTAAAAAAAAATTCCGCAAATAAAACAATAGCGCAAACTCAAACGCACCCAAAACAAAACCCAAAAAAAATAATAACAACAATTTTCCACGCACAACAAAACGGAAGAAGCCCGTTTAACCGTGAAGCGCTAACAACTCAATTGTTTGTAAACTCCAACGCTTTTTTTCTCAACTTCCCGAACAACAAACGATCCGTCGGCGTTCAGAAACTCGAAGGAAACAAAACGAACCATTGTGAATCGGCCCTTCGGAACGGTGCCGATTCAAATCTCAAAACGGTTGGCCACCCTGCGCACAGGGGACACAATAATATGTATGATGTGCGTGTTGGGAAAAATAGTCTTCGAGAGTGGCGTCGAACAGCTGTTGGGAGAGCGCGTGCGATCTGCAGATGCGTGGTGGAAAAAAATTACAAAAAAATCGATTAACGAAACCGTCTTGTTGTATAAGAGCGTTGGATAATTTTTCAGTGCAGCCAAATCGATCGGAATTCGAATATTTGAAGTTCTAAAGTTTTCAAATCAGATGCACTTTCTATTCGACGTCAACCGGATAAATGTGTCGGAAAATCGAAAACTGTCGCGATCGATGCGCTTTCTATGCAAAATTGTTGAATGATATTATATTTAAGACAAAAGCTCCCTACCGTTGCTCTAATTTTGAAAATTGATAAATGTTCGATACATCAATCGAAAGAGCTTTAAAAGAGAGCTTTTAAACAGATATGTTTTTAAAAAATACTTGCACACTTTGGACATCATTTTTCAAATACCAAAACCCTAATTTCCCTTTATTTCATCAAATTTTTTATAACTAATCATCTATGTTATTTTAAATAGTTTGTGTTGATATGAAAGTTTTAATTCATATTTATAGATTAAATACACAAAAACAAGATTTTTCTACCATTGCTACCTGCGCAAGTGTGAGATTTTGAATTTTTTCATAAAATCGAAATAGTAATAATAACTTCAAACCTATCACACGTTAGATTAAGATATGTTTGGTTCAAAATGTTCCAAATAATATGATCTATCACCTCTATAAGGATTTAAGGAGACCTTTGTAACACCTGTAAACTAATATTCAACAGAAATCGAAAGGTGACGGATCAAACTTCTTCGATGTAACGAAAGTCCGTTAGAGTCAAGTTCATGTTCTGGAGTCGCCCCATCGTCCAAATACCAATTGTCGTCTCACCTGGTCACACCTGCCTATGGTTCCAGGAGCAGCTGTTGCAGCTGCTGTTTGAGTACAACTAATTTTAGTTGTATTACCATTTTGCATGTTAACTACGCGGTGGGTGTTGGAAAAAGCGGTTATAGAACGGCACGTTCTAAATATAATATAATGAGAGAAATTTGTATCAAACCCACTAATATATTTGATTAATTCAGAATATTTAAAACAATCATCATGCAATCGAAAAAAATATTGTAAAATTACTCTTTCTTTCTTAGAAATTTTTCCGTTCGCGTGCGGATAAATACACCGCAATTAAAAAAAAAAATACCACGACAGTACTTGTGGGTTCTCTCATATTTGAAATCAAGTTTACAACAACATTTTTTCTAATTACTCTTATACAATTATACAAATCCGCAGCCATACATACACAACAATCTCCCACAACAAACCCACCGCAAATTCACACATCCCTCGATCCTTAAAAAAAACAAAACACCTCCAAACTCGAAATTTTCCATTTCGAACAGATCCCTCGATCCGACCATTTGTATCAATGAGTGTCTCGTCCAAACTCAATAATCTGCCCTCGGGTCGAGACCGGAGGAAACAAGGTTAACTGGCGGGGTCAAACGGTTCAAATCTCATTCGAGAAACGGCGGTTTTCAAACGTCGCCGACGACTCGAACGGTCGTGAAACGTCCAATTGCGAAACCGGCGCGAAAATTCTGCCGCAAACAGCAGTTTTGAAACGGGTCGTCGAACTTGGAATTTTTTTTCGAGAATTCGGGGTCGAGTGTCTCGAACGTGGGGTATATCGCGATTAGATCGATGCGATACGTTATGGGTTGACGCTTAATAAAAAATTCATATGAT
Source organism: Hydropsyche tenuis (assembly GCA_009617725.1). Taxonomy (NCBI): domain Eukaryota; kingdom Metazoa; phylum Arthropoda; class Insecta; order Trichoptera; family Hydropsychidae; genus Hydropsyche; species Hydropsyche tenuis. The sequence goes on along the minus strand of VTON01000056.1, from coordinate 538,453 downwards.
GGTTGTTAGATTAATAGTTGTTTTTTTTTTTTTTTTTTTTTTCATCATACAGTCATTGCTGGTTGAAAACCTTTCATATTCCTTTGCAATTTTGAGCGATTCACATTCAGTATGTTCCACAACACTGTTTTTTTTTTTTTTTTGCCTATTTCATGAATTTCTACTTCAAAAATGTCATTCATATTTTCAAAAGCGCTCCGTCCTAGTTTCATTCAATTTTAATTACTTTTTTTTCAAACATATCATTTGACCCAAATATAAAAAATCACACTAGATTTTCGATCGATCATATTACAAATCAATTACGATCCTGATAAACTAATCAATCACAATAAACAATATTATAAATCATCTGAAACAATATAAAGCGTTTTCGCGATGATTAACTACACAGAATCTGCCAAAGATAATCCGTCGTTTCACAAATTGACATGACTCTAAATCGGATAATCTCGCACAAAACCGAGATGAAATTTCCAACGGCGAATCTCGATTTCGCGGAAAACAAAGCCCGATCGCGCAATTAATCGCTGAAAAAAAATAGTAGTCGAAAAGCTCCGGTCCGAAGTGTCGTTTTCGTTTTATATTGTACGCGAGTGTGTGTGGTAATATCATAAGATAATATTAAAAGATTGCGGTAGACCGCGAGGCTTTTACGTCTTGTAATATAAGTATCGCATTACGCGATATGAGATAGATTGTGTTCTGTAATCTTTGGGGTGGAGTATAGCGGTAAATTTGAAAAAAAATATATATGACCGTATATTTTAAGATATTTTTTTAATGAGAAAAAAAAAATAAATAGTAAATTCGGTTGATGTAAATTTAAAAAAAAAAAAGGCGTTTACATTCAATGACTATTTGAGAGTGACGATAATTGTTTCAAATGATTTATGAAAATTTTAAGTAAACACAATAATCTGTAACATTATTAAATATTTATATAAAAATATAATAACATCGGATTACGTATGGTATATGAAACTGTAATAAACAGATTAATGTTAAATCAACCATAGAAAAAAACACCATTAAAATTTATCTCAAACATCCAAAGTTTAATTTTTAACTATTTAAACGCTGGACTAAATAAAATTGATGGATTCTTTGATAAATATAATCGTCAAATATAAATAATCATAAAATTTAATAGATTCATATAAATAAACAGAATTAAAAAAATAAATAAACTAGCGGGTATATGTATGTGCTTGACTTCATAGAGTAACGAACAGATTTAATTTCTAAAATAAAATGTTTGAAAATTATGATATTAATCAACAAGTACTGTAATATGAATCGAATAATCATAAATCTGCCAAATTCATTAAATAATTTATCGATAGCATATTTGAAAGTTGAAAATTTCTAATTGTATGTTTACCCATTAGAAACGATTTGCATCACAATTTAGTGATTTGCATCTTAATTTCGTTTTTTGTAAACTATGAAGAGAAAAATGCTATTATTTTTCAAGAATATTCATGATTATAATAATTTAAAAAAAAAAAAAAAAACGATTAAAAGTATGAAATTGCAATAAGTAAGAATGTTATCTAATGTATGTGAAATAATGAGTTAATATCAAAATATTGGGTTTATCTGAAAAATCAATCGAGATAGAGAAAAAAGGCTGATAAATAAATGGCTTTTTTTTCCAAATTATTTTTTTCACACGCAATATTATGAAAAAAATTGATTCACGCGACAATTAATCAGTAAAATTCATATAAAAGTAGCAGTTTTTCTATCTGAATATTCATAAAAAAACTACACTAAAGAGAATTTCAGAATAATTTTCCATTTCAACCTAAAAATTATTTTGAGATAAACAATAGAAATATAACGTATAAAAAATGCATGTAATCAGTAAAACATCGTACAGTCGACACGAACTTTAACGGAAGACACTACAAATCGTTATTATAAAGTTTCAGAACTTTCCAAGTTTTAAAATTATATAAGTACATGAAGATATTATAGCTCACAATTTCAAACGTGCACTTGCACAAAGAAAATGCACTGCAAGGCAACAAATTACGAAAACTTTTCCCCCATAAAGAATGACAAAACATCAGGATATTGTAATTAAAAATTACAATATAAATTATTTCATCGTAAACTGACAATGAGAAGGCAAATAACGATGAAACATCATGTTATAATATTATATTATATAAGTAATGCGAATAATTTTATCACGAATCGAGAAAAAGGGTTTATAAATTTTTCATATTGAATAAACAAACTTTGAGAAGAGACATAAGAAACACACGATACAAATATTTCATAGCAGTTGAGAAAAAATAGGTCGAGATCTGAATAATGAAAGATATGAAAGATGCCGAATACAAAAATACGAGTCCTTTCATATTTCTGAATAATTTAAATTTAGTCTTCTGAAAATTATATATTTTTTTTTTAATGAAAAGATTGAAATAGATGGATTGACCTAATGAACAATAAAAAATGAAATCTTTGTATTTTCTCAATGACCTTTATGGGTTAATTTCATCACGCATGAAACTGAACTAATATTATCGTGTATTATCTTTTTTATTCATTATTAGATTAGATTTACTATTTTTTATCATATGCAGCTGAAAGTAAAATAGTCTTAGAATTACACACAATTAGGATTTACACAGACTAAATAATCAAATGAAACTTTTCACAATTATGCTCAAAATTAAACATGTATTACGGCGATTTTAACCGAATGAACCATTAAATTTTTTTTCAAGGATATTTATTTAGTTTACATAATACATTTTCACGGTCTACATTGTAGACTGTGAAAAAAAAAAAAGACAGTGGCGCATTTAATTTACAAAAGAGCCCAAGGCGCTGTATGTTATCGTCGCTTCGTAATATTTAAAAAGAGTAAATTAATAAAAGCTTTAAAAAAAAAATGACAGAAAATTTTTTTAATATTTTTTATAGACATCATTTCTGGTAATAATTTCATTCGCGATATATAAAATTAAAATAATTTACTTTAGAAAGCCACATCTATCTATATACATATAATAAAAACTCAAACGGTGTATGTATGTATGTATCCAATAAACTCCTAAACCGATAGACGAATCTTCACCAAATTTGGCAAGAATGTGCTTTGAAATCCGGAGAAACTATGTAAGCATTCAGTTTTTTTCTATCGATCGCCATACAAATTATAATATAAAATGCGCCGATGTCACGATTGATTGTGACAATAATTACAATCGATGCACAACGTATCTTCACAGAGTCCCACAACCAACGCCGGGTACAAGCCGCTATTTAAAAAATTTCCGCTCGATCCGGATAACAGACATCCTCCTACACAAACAAACCCACCACTGCCAACAAAAAAAATAAAAAATTATATAACAATTACCAGCAGGACACAGCGCCAAAAAGTCCCCATCCAGCCTCATCTCCACCAAAGCTATGCTGAACCTTCCACCCCCTTCATACTTGAACGCCAACTGCGGCATCCTGGGGGGCGCAGGCGGCGGGGGCGACTCCTCGGGCGACGCGGCGCCCCCATTCGGGGGCGGAGGCGCGCTCTCCATGGCCGGTGGGCGGCCTACGAGCGTCCGGGGCCTTCTGCCGTGGGGCCCATCGCTCGGGGGGCGCCGCTCGCTCGCCGCCGCTGCCCCGCCCGAAGCCCCGTCGCCATGGCGACGGACCTCCCCGCCGGCGCCCCTGAAAACATGCACACATGTCGATGTATTGTTGGAGCTTTTCTGTTGCGTCGCGTCTACACTGGTGGAAAAGTTTTTTTTATATAAGTACGGTTGTTAATTGCAATTTATGAGTGTGAGTTTTCTTTGATTGCTGAAGTTGGGTGTTGATTGTATAATTTGGCGTTTGATTTTGGTAATCTGTGACAGTTAGTATGTTTAACGATTAATGGTGTTATGCTGGCCATACACGCCACGATATATCGTTCCGAAAAAACTGAGGTACGATTTTTCGCTACGTGTATGTATAAAAAACCGGACGAAACCGGACGAAACTGAACGGTTTTATAACATACACGTAGCGAAAAATCGTACCTCAGTTTTTTCGGAACGATATATCGTGGCGTGTATGGTCAGCATTAGGTTGTTTGGAATGGATAGTTTTTGGTAGCTGGCATAGAGTGGGGTGCATGTAACAGGCAGGATGGTGGGTTCTTATCGATTAAAAAAAAAGAAAAAAAGGATAGTTTTTGGTAGACAATTTTAAGAAAGAAACCTCTTGTGCAATAATAAGAATCGTGGTCCCTCCCCCTTCACCCTGAAATCGGGCCTAGGGTCATAAACTTTATCGGCTCCCCATTTTTCACCATTTTATTTACATTATAAAGTTTTTTAGTAGATACCGACAAATCGAATTATGTATAATACGAAGATGAACAGAATTGATAGATCCTGTTAAAAATAGTGATAAAATAATTTTATATTACAAAATTTATCGATGCCGGGCTCTTTTGCAACCTCGGGCCTAGGGCCTTGCTGAATCCCCTACTAGTGGGGCCCATGACGATGATGATAATGATGATAATAATAATAATAATAATAATAATAATAATAATAATAATAATAGTAATAATAATAATAATAATAATAATAATAATAATAACACAAACTTTTTATCGTGCATCGATGAGGACTTATCTTAAAAAGACGTTATATATGTATGTAAACTACATACGATAAAAACGAGTGTATCTTTAAATTATTTTTTCATTGAATACCAAAGTTAGGCGACAAATCATACAATCCATAGATCGAAATAATATTCAGTTACTTGGGAATAATCTCAACACCACATATGATATGAAAAAAATTCATCTAATAAATACGACATTAATTTTCAAATCAACATTAATTTTCAAATTTTCAATTCATCATTCATTATTTGCTAAATAAAACTTCTTAACACACATTCCATATATCAATCGTTTCTTTTCCACTTTTACAAATTCTCACATATTATTCAATAATTTATCCATCCATACGATCATAGACATAAAACAACTTCGAAACATCACACAAATAAATGGCTAAAAACGGTGCAAAACAAAGCAAACGCTTACGAAGCTCGCAACCTCGCACACGTGCACAATTTTCCGCGTGCACGTGCAATTCGCACACAACTCTACCGATGCTCCAGATTCGATGCAGTTGCACTATTTATTTCTATGCAATTTTCAGCTCGCGGTTACTATGGTAATGGTGATGGGTCACGATTGGATTCATGCGTGCTCGATTGATCTGGGGTCAGTTATTGATGGGGTTTTTTTAAATGTAAAATATTATAATATAATGGGGTTTTGTGTAGGATATTATGATTAATGCCATGAATCGAAGGTCATCGATTAATTGATGTGTGTTTGATAAAATATAGATCTATATGATATTGTTATATTGCATATTCGTGTCCATATTGTTGGTGATGAATTTTTAATTTCAATTAAAGGTAAATTTTTTTATCGTATAGTGAATTTTTATAAAAAAATTTGGAATTTTTTATTTAAGATTTCGAATTGAAGATGTATTGAAAAACATCGATTACTAAATGATATTAGGTCAATATAGCGAGATTTCGTTCGTTTGTTGACCACGTAACTAGTCGCTTAACAATCGGTGGGGTGCATGTAACAGGCGGGATGGTGGGTTCTTATCGATAAAAAAAATTGGTGGAAATGAAAAATTCGGTGAATTTACCGTTGAACTTTAGACTAAATAATATTATAGATGAAAATTATGATTTTTACCCTTTTGTTGGTAGATCAATAGTAATTTGTATGAAAATTAATTTAATTCGTATTTGAAAATTAATTAAATATTTAACGAAAAAAAATTTATGTGCACGGAATGTAATTGGAACACAAATTGTTCATTCAAGCGTTTCTAAAAGTGTGATTGTAAATTTAATTAATCAATTTCTGCAATAAAAAAAAATTTATATAAGGCAATACTCCAGTGGTTGTCCGTGAATCTAAAACATACTGCAATACAGCCTACCAATCGCACCCTTTCCGAAAAAATACCATTTTCGGAAACATTATTTTTTCCCATTTTCTGACAGATGTCCAATTTCAAATTCACGCCCAACCACCGGGACATTACTCAATCAAAAAACAACGCCCCCCTCCATTCCAATTCAATCAAAACAGATTCAACTTCCAAACGACACATCGATCTCCCACAACAAACCGAACCTCAAACGGCAATCCATCAAAGAAAACCCGACACTGAAACATCCCAAAGCCTCACAAACCAAAAACCCCTCACCCACAACCGAAAAAAACCCACACCAAGCCCCCAACGGCCATCGAAGGCACGCGGGGAGCATTCCTCGCGAGGACACGGAGGACCTGTCGACCGCGGCAGGTTCTCCGAGGATTGTGGCGGGTCAAGGTGGCAATGGCGGAGGCCTACTCACTTTAAGCGTCCTGAAGGTCAGCCGGCGAGGGTTCAGGGAGAGTCGGGAGAGCAATCGCGAAGAACGGGACCAGCTCGCGTCAAACCACCATTGTGAACGTTTTGACGTTTGCACACGCGCACCTTTCTTCTGTTATCGGGCGGGCCGTAAGAGGTCGTTTCGGCGGCATGTCAGTTTGTTGTTGGGGATATTTTATGATTGCGGATGTGTTTGTATACAGGGCCGCCGAGAGGAATTCCGGGCCCTGGTGTAGAATCGTATGGACGCCCCCCCCCCCGTTTTTTATTAATTCCATAATTTTAAATTTTCAAAAAAAAAAATTTCATACGCTTTTTATAATTATTTGAAACATACGCTAAAAATTTGAAACCCATTTTTAGCTCATAAAAATCGGGGGCCCTAAACGGCCACACAGGATGCGTACTTTTATAACCGTCACTGTTTAAATTTCATATATCTCAGTAAGAGATTGAAATTAAATTAAATTAAAAGGCTCAAAGTATGTATAATTGTTTTACTTAACACTTATTTAAATATCATTAAACACAATCCAGGCCCTGGAACTCTGTATCCCCTAGTATTCCCCTCTCGTCAGGCCTGGCTTAAAGTTGGGATTTGTGGTTTTTTTTGGATGATCTTGCACGTTGAATGCGTATATTATTTATTGACAAGTTTTTGTTTTTACCAGAGCTTCGAACCGTAATTTTTTTCGTTCCGGTTTTCGGTTACGGTTCAACAAAAAAATTATTAACAAAGACCTGTCCAACATTTCGGTATGTGAGGGGCCATTTCGGCCGAAATGTGCAAACATCGGGGGCCACTTAAAAATTTCAAATTTCAATTGTTGTAAATTCGAAACGTAATGATTCAAGCGCACATGACCCAAGTGCAAATGTTTTCGAAATTTTCAAATTAAAGTGAAAAACGTTTAACACGAAACTAAAAGGACCAAAATATGTTTTTTGTGTTAAAAGAATTCCATGTTGGACGTTATACTATAACGTCCAACATGGAATTAAACGAATTATTAATTATATTATTGCGAACCTTTTTTCGTTCACGTGTCGTACTTTCCAAACACATACTTTGGTACTGACAAAATATTATGGGCGTATACTATAACGTCTAACGTGAAATTCTTTTAACACAAAAACGCATTTGGTGCTTTCAGTTTCGTGTTAAACGTTTTTCACTTTAATTTGAAAATTTAAAAAATTTCGAAAGTATGTGCGTTTGCGTCATGTAAGTTAGCGTCTGGCCACGGCTTACTTCCTAGTCCAGGGAATAAAGAAAAATCACTTTGCAAAAATTAGCGCAAAGCTGAATTTTGGTATTAAGTTTGATATTGCCGTTCTTAATACAATGTTGAAATTCCCCTTCCTCCCCCTTTCAGCAAATTTTTTTATGGGAGGTCAAAGGTGACTGAAAACGGTTTTTCGTAAATATCTCGTTAACTGTCACTTTTCCAGAAATATAATGTATCCCAAACTTATAGCTTAAAAAATTTCCTATAAAAAATATAAAATAATATTTATGGGTAAAGGTGATCTTTAGCATACATACGAATTTAAGTTGGCACCTCAGAAACATGTTTATACACGTACATGCATGAATACTCATTCGCAGTTTGACAGTTGGTTGAAAATATTCCGACGTTTGCAACGTTAGTTTGGAGTAAACTACGCTATGCTAAACGACGTGTTTACTTCAACTTTCCTTGCGGAAAAACTGAACGTAGGGGTTGGGCCAAACGCCGCATTTCTGTCAGGGAAAACTAAACGCACTTATTTAATGCCGCATGTCTCACAAGGAGAAGGAATGACGACGGAATTTAGTTTCGATACGGGATATTTTTTTTTCGATAGATCACCTCTATTGATTTGATATGGCAAAGTATAAGCGCGCACCACCGAGCCAATTTAATTATAAACGACATTATACTAGTCCATAAAAAAAAAACATTTAAGTTACTGTACATTGCAATGTACACTGGTTCAAATGTTTAGTTCAAGCTTTTTTTTATAATAAGTTCACTTCTCACACTTATAATGTATGTTAAGAATCTTAATTTAAGCATTTTTATTCGGTGGCCAGAAGCTAACTCACATGAAGCAAACGCATACGAAGTAAACTCACAGGAAGCAAGCTCACACGAAGCGAGCTCACACGATGCAAGCTCACACGATGCAAGCTCAAACGAGGCAAGCTCACAGGAAGCAAGCTCACACGAAGCAAGCTCACATGCTTTCAAAAATTTTCAAATTAAAGTGAAAAACGTTTAACACGAAACTGAAAGCACCAAAATGCGTTTTTGTGTTAAAAGAATTTCACGTTAGACGTAATAGTATACATCCATAATATTTTGTCAGTACCAAAGTAATTTCTTGTTAAATGATACGAAAATTTTCGAAAGCATGTGAACTTGCTTCGTGTGAGCTTGTTTCGTGTGAGCTTGCTTCCTGTGAGCTTGCCTCGTTTGAGCTTGCTTCGTGTGAGCTCGCTTCGTGTGAGCTTGCTTCCTGTGAGTTTATTTCGAGTGCGTTTACTTCGTGTGAATTAGCTTCTGGGAACCTTTTTATTCATGTCAAAGCGCGCGTGGCATCAACTGGTTTAATTTTAAATGATTTTTTTTAGTTGTCTACATTGAACCAGGGTTTTCCTTGTTACGTTGGCAAAGTTTGACAGTTTAGTTTAGTTAAGGCGGTCTGTGGTTATTTTAGCGAAAAATGAGTTGTTCTTTAGCTAGTACCTCCATTGCTAATAATGATACTGAAAATAAAAAGATCAATAATTTATATGTTGAAATGGATCAGGTATATTGTTAACACCGTGATGTATATTTTATTTCCAACTTGACACAATATCGAATTTGATTTTAGAGAATGAAGATCATAAATGAAAAAATGTTTGCATTACAAGACAATTTTGAAAAGTTGGCATCGAAATCTTCTTCTTTGGAAACTATTCTGACTCCGGTGATGATGGGGATAAAAAAAAACTATAACGAGATCGAAAACCAGAAATAGCCTTCATTCTAGCATAGAAAAAATGTTTCTTATGTCGTATATCAATAAATTTTTTAATATTGTATAATGAAAAAGACAGTTTATTTAATTGTATAATTTTATTATTCGAAAATATAGGCAGTTAACAATTAACAGTCAGTTTTATGATTCTTTATTTACATAAACTTAAACTCTTATCCTTCATAAAGAAATGCATATTTTTGAACATACAAATAAATTACATTTGAATGCACGGATGAGCAATGTATTATTAATAGTAACACATTTAGAAATACTATTTCCTAAAACCTCACTTGGCTAAAATGTAAAACGAGACTAGTATTATGAATTAATACATATTGTACATTATTTACAAATAAATAAAACGTTAATTAACTAGAGAATACACGAGTCGAATCACCAAAGGGCCCTTGAAGTGGCACAAAAGACTTATCAGGATTTGGCCTTGCGAAAGCAGAACTATTCATCATATTGTAATTGCTATCGAAAGGCACACTGGGTATGAAGACTGACTCGTTGCCGTTCATGCTCGGAAACACGGGAGACTTTTGCGGCATGAAACTCCGCAAACTCGAAACATTAAAGGAACTTCCCAAAGGCAAATCTTCGATTCTTCTATCACATTCGCTGGAAACCGACTCGCCTCTAGATGGAGGGAACGACTTGACGTTTCTGCGATACATGCTCGAAGTGAGAGATTCGAAGCCCGAACTTTGACTTGATGAGCTCCCCGTTTCGTGCATGTTACTTAAAAGTGAGTTATCCGTCCCCCAATAGCCGCCGGCAACCCAAGACTGTTGAGTGCCGTGTACTAGTCTACTGGGAGATATGATTGGTTTAGAAAATTGAGGGTAGGGCATGAAGATGCCTGGGCTAGTGCAATTATACTGTCTTGTTACGAAAGGATCAGTTTTGCAGCTTTTATTCGATTTTCCAATGCTTAGGCTACTTATGCTTTTCCCTAGCTCTGAGTCATTTTTATTCATTTGAGAGAAATTTGAAAAACTTTTGCTACTTAAATTAAATGGTGATTTATATTGGGAACTATTGCTATTATAAAATGGACTTATGGCGTTTTCTTTCCTGAATTCGAAAGAACTCATTGATTTTGGAGACGTTTTGTAGTTGTTTATATCGAAATAATTAGATCCAGATATAGAATATTCACTATCACTAGAATCACTATCTGAATTGTCACTAAAAATGTCATCTTCACTACTGTCTGATAATTTGCTAGCGGACAAATTTTTCAATTTGCTTTTATTGTTTTTTTGAGTTTTGGTTTTTTTTAATTCATTTGAATCAGAAAATATATACAAAGTCACTGCAAATGGTATCTGAAATTGAAAAAAATATAATCAGAATACATACAAATAAAAAATTAATTAAAATTAGATATTATACACACCTGAAGAATATAAAAATAGTCTATGCCAGTTCTTGAAACATAAAATGAAACTCCCCAAATAAAGTCACGTATGAAATTTTTCATGTTGTTTAATTCAAATACATGAATTGATATTTGTAAAATAAAACCTATCAGGGTTATAATATCTATGAAATTGAAATTATCTAATATACTAATTAAGTTTTTCAGATCTACAATGGTACTGTATCCACTGTAAGAATCGACAGTAGTCACAAGTGAAGAATACTGCTTTGATAATAACGGAGTGATGTTGTAATTTTCTGAATATTGGAAAATAATGTCCATTGCAGATTCAAAATATGGCAACGATATATTTTTTACGTCAGACGATATGTCTCTAAAATATCTTTTGGTCACAAATACAATTTTTTTCGACAAAAACAGTTCTAAATGTGTGTACACATTATACACGGCAAAAACAATGAAAACAATGGACAATTTTTTCAATACGTTCTTCAGAATGTTTTTAATTAAATCTTTATGTGAAAACTTTTTTTCTGGGTCATTTTTGACTCTATTATCTAATAACTTTGTACCGAGCAGGAGGCCCTTTTCAGACGACAGTTTTTGCTTCAAGTATTTCTTACAAATAGAGCATAGCGAATATACTTTTTCTAAATGTTTCCTGAAAACATACAAAATGATTAAGATCAATCGTTGAAGTATCTTTCAAATAACAAAAATCAACTCACTTAAAAGATTCCACTTCCACGTCGAAGTTCTTTTCGTTCATGGGAACGAAACCGGAAAGTTGTCTTATTTTTAACTGTTGATTGATATTGCATTTCCTGCATAAACCGTTGGTGGCAGTAGATGAACGTTTAATATTTTTGTTATAATTGATAGTGTTCGTCGTCCGAGTGTCCAAAACGACGTTGTAGCTTCCATCCTGTAAATTAGTATTGTAGAGACATATGCTCGATTTTCAAAAATAGACAAGATATAATACGAACCGGCAAAAATCCATTGTATTGCTCACACTTTTTGCAAGTCCAAGAATTGCGTAGACGGTAATGAACCCATGAATTTGTGCCACAGAACCAACAGTTAACTCTAGAAGGCACTCTTTTTCTGTTGAATAAACAAACACAGATTTATAATATAAGCCATTGTTTTTGAAAGTGGTAAAAGTTCATCTATTTATATTTTCAGATATTTAAAAGTTTAAAGTATTGTATAAATATAAGTAAAAAAATATTGGCATAAGTTAATCAATTCTGGTAATTTTTTTTATTTTTAAGATGTTCAAGTTTATTATACAATGAGAAATAATAATTGATATATTAGCAAAAACAGATTTATATCACTTTCTTTCTTGGGGGCCACTGTGGCCCCGAGGTGGCTCTTTGGACAAGCCTGAATTATAACAAATGTGCATGCTGTATTATGAGTATTTTAGTTTCAAGTACGTTTTGAAATATTAGTTTTTTTGGGTTAACTACGCTATAGTTTCGCACCAAATTATATTAGCGACATTTAGACGCGTTTTGCTTTCACTTTTCTTTTAGAAAAACTGAACGTGGGGGTCGGTCAGGTAAAGATCGCATGTCTCAGTCAGTCAAAAGTCTGAACGCTTTGATGGGTCGAGATGAACGTATCTTATTCGATCAGATATTCAGATCGAAAATATTTTATATGTATCGCTATATTGACATGATGCAAGGTGATAGTGTAGGGCCCCGGTTTTTTTTAAAGCAGTATTATTAATTAAATACAAAATAATTAAACAATAAACTTTGAATAAGTGATATTTGACATTCAAATCATTTTATAAAAACTCTAATATTACTTGAGTAGCCTATTTACAAAAACGGCTTAAGCCATTTTACAAAATTTTTCACGACAGCTAATTTTTTGTATCTCCTGAAGTTTTTAAGTTATTGCAATTTTTCTTTTTTGAGCTGATCATCGTTTTCATACGGTTTTCATCAACTTTGTTAAGCAAGCGATACATTATCAAATCGGGCTTCTCGTGTAGAACAAGAATCCATCAAAAAATAAAAAAACTGATCCAGGGTGGCTTAAGCCATCTTTGTAAATAGGCTACTCACTTTTAATGTAACCTTTCTTTAATTATTATTTTGATTGTTAAAATTTGTTGTATTATTTTGGTCATTTTCAATTAAAAAAAATACAGTTTCATGTAAAAAACTTCAATTTTCCAAAAATTCCGTTTTTGACCCAATTTTCCCGTTCGTTCAAAATTCCCACTTTTGCCCATCTCTAGTTATAACCGAACGACAACCAGCAGCGACGTTCATAATAAACACGAAACGAAGAACATCGTTACGAACGCACGTCTAAAGGGGGAACCGGCGCGCGCACCGAGTTGAGGTTATGTCGGGCGAGGTTCGCCTCGGACTTTACCTGACGAAGGAGACCAGGGCGAGGAGTGCTGTGAGGACGAGCGCGAACACCACGCAGATGCAGACGCACACGCAGAGGGCTACCACTGCCACTGGAGCCCCCATCGAGATTCTTCTCACTGAATATCGCGAGGAATTCTGCGTCTAGTCGACCGCGGCGGGAGCGGGAACGTCACGAATTCGCCGAGCGCATGTCGACCATTGTCCGAATGTGTTTTTAGTAAATTTGAGGGGAATTCATCATAAAAATTGTGCGTAAATCGCTGTCGGACGTTTGCTCTGATGACACTGGCGTATATGACGCTAGGGTATATGATGCTGGCGCATATGACATTAGCGCAAACGATACTGGTATGGTTGGGGGAAGCTAACGCACATGAAGCAAGCGCTCACGAAGTAAACTCACACGAAGCGAGCTCACACAAAGCGAGCTCAAACTAAGCAAGCTCACAGGAAGCAAATTTTCGTGTCATTTAACATGAAATATTACTTTGGTACTGACAAAATATTATGGACGTATACTATTACGTTTAACGCGAAATTCTTTTAACACAAAACGTATTTTGGTGCTTTCAGTTTCGTGTTAAACGTTTTTCACTTTAATTTGAAAATTTGAAAATTTTCGGAAGCATGTGAGCTTGCTTCGTGTGAGCTTGCTTCGTGTGAGCTTGCTTCGTGTGAGCTTGCCTGGTTTGAGCTTGCTTCGTGTGAGTTCGCTTCGTGTGAGCTTGCTTCCTGTGAGTTTACTTCGTGTGCGTTTGCTTCGTGTGAGTTAGCTTCTGGCCACCCGCTGGCATATACCGATGTTAGCGCATTATTTTCGAAAAATTTCGAAATCTCAGATTTTTTTATTTACTTGTTATCGTTTTGATAAAATCGCTACGTACGTATCCACCCGAGTTTTTTTCATAGCCCAGATCGGCGGTGGCAAACCTTCTTTCGAACAAAGCGAACTTTTTTAATTATTGTGGCTACTTAAATATAGTCATACTTTTCAGTTATTTGACAAAGTTCAAAAGCATCTTGAAGAATGAAATTACTGCAGTGGAAAACGTCTTTTCCTATTTCCCATTGCCAGATATTTTCGTTTTTGAAAAGGTTCGCTCAAAAACTAAACAGAAAAAACTAATATTTTCAGAAATGTCACGGGAAGACAGCCTAGATCTTTTTAAACACTAGATTTTTTCACTGCCAACAACGTGTAATTCAAGAATTTTATTTTTCACTGAAAATTTTTCGAAATATTATCTTATCCCAAAATTTTGTATAATCTAAAATTATATTACTTAGTAAATGGATTTGAAAACAAATGTAGTGTATTTCACAGACAACAGATGGAAATGAAGATTTCCAGATGGTATGGTTTCATCGACCAGTACTATAATTACGAAATCTTGGAGAAGAATGATCATCGATCAAGAAATTCAATGTTTCTTATCATTATTATAATTTAAAAGTATTATATCGAAATAAATATTTATTGTATTGTCTTTTATTTACTCTAAGCATTTTACAGTACAATAGGTACTATGGTAAGAATACATTTATTTTTTAAAATCAAAATTAATATTTGTTTTATAATGAAGAATTAAAAGGAGATTCTTCAAAAATATAATAACAGCTAAAAAATTACAGACTCAAATTGATTGCACAAGTGGATAAAAGCTTTCAATGTATAAAATCAATAGATGACATGTTTTTTAACAGTTCACTGCACTTTTCTAATTATATACAAAGTCATAAGTCTTTTCATAACACAGTCACAGACACAAACTTGTCAGTGTTATAATTCATTGTGATAGTATTCTGTAGTAACTTTTAATTCTTCATCATGGAATTCGTCACAAACAGCCGGATATTTGGCCTGAAATAATAATAAAATATAATTAAACATGTTTAATTGCAGAAATATAATAATATTATGTAATGATTACACACCTGACAATTACTTTCATCTTGAATAGCAGTATAAAGATCCCAAAATCCATGACCTTCTTCATAGCTCAAAACCGCTGATGCTACAAAGCTGCTGAGTTTCGTCAAGCCTGCTTTAAAGCCAGGCAAACCTATTAAAAAAATAGTTTTGATGTATGTAATATACTAAAATATTTTTATAGTATTATTATAGATTAACTTAAAATGATAAACCATACCTAATTTTTCATTTGGATTATGTCGATTTATTACGCACAATACATGAGTTTGACAATGAGGAACTTTTTTAATAAATCTGTATGAACGATATACTCGCAACACTGGTTCTATGATTTCCAAATTCAAAGTGTCTGTTAATTTATCACTAAGTTCGTTTTGATCTACTTTTCTCAAGAAAGATCCATGAGATTGAGCAGATTTTATTAAATCCTAAAAAAATGTTACCGATCCATTAGTATGTTTGTAGCCAGAAATCAAAGTCAATCTTTTAATGCAAATGAACCGAATTATAAAAAAATAATATACATATTTATAATGAGCTTACTTTGACATAATTAACTGCTGGTTTTACATAAATACTGGCATCTGTAGGATTATTAAGATATTTCAATAAAACATAATTCACTATGCTCGATATTGATTCTGAAAATTTCGTCGGTTGAAACATAGCATGTTTGGGAAATCCTTGAGATTTTAAAAATCCATTAATAACAAATTGCCCAGAAGATAAATACCTATAAAATCAAAAAAAGATTTGATTTATTCAAAATATAAAATAAAATGGGACTTTATTATTTAAGTATAAAAGATCTAAACCTTTGTTGAACTTCTGGATTAGCAACATGAATTATCCACTCAGTTAAATAATTTGAAGCTGTTTTTATCCATCTTCGTCTAAATGAATGGTTTTCTAATGATTTCAACACAACTTCAAAATTTAAATTTCCTTCCTTATCCATGAAAGTTTTTGTCATTTCAGACATTCCTGTATTGTGCCACAAGGTCTTTCCTAAATCAGAGTTAATAAAATGATCCCAATATACATGGAGCTTCTCGAGTACTGGTGGTAAAAAGGATGCATGTCCAGCATGTTTGTGCTCTCTCTCATCTGCTTCAGGACCATTGAACGCATTGAAAGTGTTCATTAGCATTGGCAATGCTCCCACAATGTCCTCAACAGCATTTTGACCATTGGAATTTTGCTGATTTTGATTCTGCTGGCCTAAAAATGCTGAGGCTACATTTAAAATAGTGCTCATATCGATGCCACTTTCTTGTTCAGATTTTCTTTTAATTGGCTTAGTTGATTTTGGGACTTTGTGATCATCATTTTTATTAGCTACTGATTCAGCAAAAGCACTGATGACAGATCCCAAAACATTTGGATCTAAATTCCCTTCTTTATTTGTAAATAAAGAGCCTATGCCTGTTGAATAACATTGATTATTATTACAATATGTTTTAAAAATAATTTGAAACTTATAATAATGATTAACATACTCGACAAAACGTCACCGGCTGCATTATTTTTATTACTTTGCATTCCCATTAACATATCTCCGATTTGTTTTCCATTGTCCCCTTGCATCAATGTTCCCAAAATTCCACCTAATGCACCTAGACCACCTCCACCTCCATTTTTATTAGCTAATGACCCTTGGAGTAATGTCGAAGCAATATCCATAAAATCTCCCGAATCTTCATCGTCAACTTCGTTCGTATTTATACTTTGATATGTTAATTGAACTAGCAACAACAATACTAGTGCTACACACTGATGCCACTTTTTAACAAATGCCATTGTTTATAGAATTTGCTTATCTTTTCGATGATTGATTTTCTGAAAAAAAAAAAATATACACATATTATTTGTTCCAATCGCTAACGTTTTGTATTCGTTTTAAACTATGATTAATATTTTTACACAATTTCAATTTGAACCAATTCACTATGAACATACGGCAAACGAGTATCGAATTATTCATGCTGCGATTTCATCAAAATACAATTAATGTACAATTAACCCGTTATGTTCCGACATGTGTGCGTTCTAAATATGCACCATCAGAATATTAAGCGAATCTTAACAGTGAAAAAAGTTATATGTTATTCAAAACTGGCGAAAAATCAAATCAGTACCAAAAATAACGGACCTAAAATTTATAGTCTTTGGTAAAAAATCCGAAGACGTTTGTGCAAATTTGCGGATAGCAAATAATTTTTTTTACATGTATGTTTTGCATTATTGAAAGACATCGTCGTCGTTACAGTTGCAAAATACATCGCACAGCTCAAAACGGCCAAGAACAAACGACGACCGTTAATAACGACGGCACGCTCATTCGCATTCCGTTATGATGGCGCGAGTAGTCGCTGAAAATTTAAAAACCATTTTTATTAGCGGCAAAACGACGAAATACCGGAGGCATTTTTGAATTACCACACGGCCGCAGTCCGTTACGCAATAGCATTTCACAATTTCCTCATCTACCTCCATCAACAACCATCGAATCGACCTCTTCGTTTTTTATTGTTAATTACCAGTTTATCCAACAGGTGGATGCTCATAAGATCCACAATAACAATTACATAGATTTCAGCACTGATTAAACGTCGGATTCGTAATATACTTTTAAGTATCACGCGGGTTTCTCTTTGTTTAAGGATTTATTAGGCTTTTGGTCCATGTTTACGGCGAGGACCAGAACCTGATATTCAAAACGAGAAGTAGGATTACAGTTACTTCGGATAACGGTTTCGGTCAAGGACACCTGGCTCACAGGACGATGGGACCACCTCCGAAGGCGGAGTCGACACGGTGACTTTCACATTCCATTTTGGAAATGATGTTGTGTGATTGACGAATAGAGCCTTTGTCATCTTCGCGATGATGAGTTGCATGTTACGATTTGAATTGGTATTGGGATGGTACGCTCTCGTGGTTTGGCTATTCGCTATTGTTTTCTCGGTGAGTGTTGTCATTATGGGAAAAATTGAGGAAAATTGCTAGCAAAAAGTACAAGTGAAAGGATGTTTGGTTAGAATTAATGATAGTCATTACATTTTTCACACTAGGAAGATTTGCGGAGGAATACAATGGAAAAATCAGTGTATCGTAAAAGAAGTTTCTTGTAAATCTCTTGCTTGTAAGCACAAATTGATCAATTTTCGTTTTAGTCTTTGAAATCAAATTTTTTTCTTAAATTCGAAATAATATTAAAAAGAATCACTTCGATCGAATTATTATAATTCTTCCTTTATAATTTCGTTACAAAGAGTAATAATATATAAAAAATAATAATTTACGAAAACTTTTCGCATATAACAATGACGCACGAGAATCAGATAAGACACTACATATTTGAATTAGATTGGAAATACGACTATTCAAACTTTCCAATGACTAATTGCAAAAAATAAAAAAGTTAAAGACGGTATCAATAGTGAATGAGCCTCAAAGAAATTCCGTACATTCTGACCCAGATTATGAACACGGATAAGAATCTTCTACGAATTTCGATGATTTTAATGCAACAGGCAAAAATAAATAGCGAATGCTCACTCTTTTGCGGACTCAACTAAAAGTACATATTCGAATACACAAAACAACATAATGAAAATGACAAATTTCATAATAATTTCGTCATTATTATGCATCAAAAATACAAATCTATAAATGATTGTCACCACAAATCAATGCACTCTTTTGAATTGTACAATTCGTACGGCACAAACATGAAAATTCGTGTACATTTTATTGCACATGTTTTGATAATTTATTGATAAATGTTATAATTACCTCTGAAATGTGAGGTAATCGAAATATCTGACGTGGTGAAGTCTTCGACGACTCCAGCGGCCACGACCTTCCTCCGAAGCAGCCGAGCTTCAACTTGACAATCAACTGTTATGTTACAACCTCGACAGAAAATGCACCGATTGTATCACAATTCTACGATGGCCATTGTATTTTTTTTTTTATAAATGTAATTTTTTTGTGAATATGACTAGTTCAAAAATATATTTACTAATCGAAGATTCAATTCAAATTACGTATACGTAAAAAGATATTCGTGAAAAATCGATGAATGAGAATTCTTCGTAAATTTTTTAATATACAATATTATTTTTATAATAAATTTGTTGAAACTAAACCATCTTATATTTTATACGAATAAAAAAATATATTGCGTACTGATTGTGAGATTTACCTCGAAGATAACGGAAAATTTATTATAATTTTTTCCAAGCATTTCTTACATAATACAGAATATTTTAACACGATAATTTTTTATGCAGCCATAATAACTCAATCGAAGCGTTGAAAAAAAATTGATTTTAACCACCCAGTACTGACTCATCTATTGAGTTTTCATTTCTTTCTCTCAACGCGGTTAACTGTAGCGCCAACTCTTTCACCTGTTTTTTCCGCAGAAAATCACAACAGAGATTCTCAAACAGCATTCGAACAACGCAACAGCACCATGACCTCATTTCGATAATATAACATTATCACCATAACGAAACCAAAACGATTTTTATACGACTCGACAACGATAAAAGAAACACCCTTGCGTCAATGAGCAGTAATCGTAAAAAAATCAATTAAATTCAATTTTACCTTTACCGATCGGAACCGATTGCATTCATTGATCATAAAAATGGTGGAATAGTTGAAAATCATGGCACGATTTGTACCGTTGTGTTCGTGCTTCAAACTCTTCTGACATGGTCATCCGACGAGGATAGAAACACGCCTAGTTCTTCTTTTTTTTTCTTCTCCGATATATTTTATATTATAAACATTAGATCGCCGCTGCCAATGACCTCTTTGGAGTCATCCACCCATGGAGGAAAATGCTTGGGTGTATGTATGAATAATTTCTTAGCATGTTTAGTTGTGTGGCTCGAAATTCCGCCATTTCGACGAATTTTTGTTTTTGGTCAAAAATCAACTGCATTGGAAACTGTAACATTTTTATTAAATCAATAACATCAACATTTCATATTATATCTATAATCACAAATCTTTTTCCACTTAAATCTAACGATCGGAAATTTGTAAATATGCACCATTTTCAATTGTGCAATATGCATATTCATTTCATAGAATTTTAGAAGTTAAAATTTAGCATACAGTTTAAGTAAATATTCCATTTACTTATTATAGCCATAAATTTGTAATGTGTACAAAATTTTTGGAACTACACAAGGAATATGACTTCAATTTACACCCAAATCCAAACATCGACTGGCCAAAGAGAATAATTTACAAAAATATGAAACTAAAAGGAAAATAATAGTTTCGGATGAAACATTTAGTAATTTACATTATTTTTTAATAATAAAAATATATCATTTCATGATTTTTCTATTGAAACTTAAAGAAAAGTATAACGAAAACATTTAAGATGGCTGTTAAAATGGCAACTTAGGTATATATTTTTATAATCGACTAAATCTTGAATATCATCAAAGTATTGTGACTTTAGTTTGAAAATTGTCATTACTTGCCATTTAATTAAGACGTAACTTCAAATATATTTTAACAAAAAATAGATCGAAATGTTCTATGAAAAATTTAAAGCATTGTAATTTTCTTAACCTAATTTCAGTTGATAAAAAATATATTTACAAAACAAAAAAAAAAATAGAAGTAAAATAACCTTTGAAAAGTATTGAAATTAAATAAATTAAAATCATAAGTACACTAAACCAATCACTCAAATTATAATACAATAATTGTAAAAAAAATAATATATACAAACATGTGTATTTTTTTTAATTAACAAGAACGAATCAAAATTTCATGCAATGTACATTTATAGTACTGCATCATAGAATCAATATTCAAATATAAAATTTTAATCGTTTGAATAGAAAAATACATATTTACAAAATATCAGTCTATATTTTTGATCAGATGAAGTATAAAAAATTAAAAATTTAGAATTGAAAACTAGTAAAAATACCATTTGAAAACTATCAAATGCATTTTGAATGTTTTTTTTTATAGTTTGGGAGTTATTTATTCCCACTAATTTTTCCTAATAAAATTTATCAATACATAATATAATATTATATTATACTATGATAGAATTTGTTAATGTCAGAATAATATTTTCCCGAGGCTTTGTGGAAAAATAATATTTGAATTGATAGACAGGAGACCATTAATTTAAATGACAAAAATAAATTAAAGATAATGTTAAATATCTCCTTGAGATATTGACGGTTAGATGTTCAAAATAACCGTTAAACTATGCAAATCTTTGGTAAATGTATTCAAGACTAGATAAAATCTTGACCAAATCACAATAAAATCAAGAAAAATGCAGATATTCTACATGCTTTTCATTATAATTTCTAAAATTTAAACCTATCTGCTAAAAGCAATAAAAGGTAACTGGAAAGCATAAATAACCCACTTGGAATAGAAGCATATAACTTATTTTCACTTGTATCTGAAAACAAAATATATAAAAAAATTAAATCTATAGATTACAAAAAAATATAATATATTACATATGAGTTATATTATTTTTGAAAGTAATGTAAGTCCATTAACTCATTTTTTCCATAAAATACTTTCAAAAACAGCTCATATATAAAATAATACTATACTGACCACATTTGTTTTCAGTTTGATATTTTGGTAATTTCGATGAAGTCCATCCATGACATTTTTCAATTGCCGCTGTCCATCGATTATACATTATATCACGTTCTGCACAAATACATTTACATATTTTACACATTAAGCAAAATATTACAATCATAAACAAAAAAAAAATTACCATCACAATTAGTGGTTGGATTAAAAGTATCTGATGGGACAGGTAAACTTGCGAGAGGCCATACGTTCACTCCTGACGCACTGCCGGCAGCTATTGCTGCTCCTAAAGCTGAGTATTCTGCCATTACGGGTCTTACTGAAAACAAGTTAAAATTATAATCGAAAATCAAATTATGTACATGGAATATAAAATTATATACCCATAGGTATCCCGCATATATCAGCTTGTATTTGCATTAGAGACGAATTATATGCCAATGGACCATCAACGAGAAGAGAGTTGATACAAAAACCACAATCTTTATTTAATGATTCTAATACTGCTCTGGTTTGGAAAGCGAGTGATTTTGATGCACTGTTAACTAATTGTGAATACCTCGTATTGGATGAAATACCACAAATCACTCTACAAAAAAATTAAAAATACAGTTTATGATTAAACATTAAAACAAAAAAAAAATACAATTTATACCCTCTAGCATCTTCTTCCCAATAAGGAGCATATAAACCAGAAAATGCTGGAACAAAATAAACTGCTCCTTCTTCATCAGGATCTTGTACTTCCATATTGTTCGTTAATTTTTTGAAAAGACCAGAATTTAAAGACTCTGATAGACCATCTGTTTTATCGATACCATTTCCATTTAACAACCCTTCAGAATTTTCGTTAATTTCTAAGTCATTTTTGAGCCAATCTAATGCTAGTCCTGTGTACACATAAATTATGTTCGGATATTCAAATTGAAAAATAAAAGGAATATGTATTGATGTTTTACCTGCAATCATTCCAGAACCTTCTAAAGCATAATGTGCAGGAGAATTAGGTCCAAATTTAAAAGCGACTGTGGTTAAAAGACCATTCCTTGATCGAATCAGCGATTTTCCTATGGAAAATAATTGAAATAATAATTATTATTAATTTAAAGATCTTTTAATAATTATGATTATTAATTTACCAGTGTTACATAGTAAAAATGATCCAGATCCAAAAGTACATTTAGTTTGACCAAACTCTAAGCACATTTGTCCAACTAATGCTGCTTGTTGGTCTCCTAAACACTGAAAATTTCAAATAAAAATATTTTCAAACCAAAAATAATACACAATATATAATAACATACAGTAATATGAAAATAACAATACAAAAATACAAATTTTTTAAAATAAAAGCCAACCTACCCCTGAAATAGGAATTCCCGTAAAAAATCCAGTGAAAATATATCCATAAATTTCTGAGCAGCTTTTTATTTTCGGTAAAATATTCATAGGTATTTGAAAAAAATCACAGAGATGAGAATCCCATTTTTGAGATATAATATTCATCAACATCGTTCTGGAAGCGTTTGTCACATCGGTCACATGAACACCGCCTTTGTTACCCCCAGTCAAATTCTTTAAATTAGATTAGTAGGAATGTTATAATGTTAGAAATTATTAAAAGAAAATCATCTTAAAATTTGTACCCAAATAATCCATGAATCAACAGTACCGGCTTTACAAGTTCCGTTATTAAAAGCTAATTTAACTGAATCGTTATTTTTCAGAAGCCAGTTTAGTTTCGGTGCTGTGAAATAAGTGCTAATGGGTAATCCACATGTTGCTTGTATGGCTTCTTTAGTTTTAGTTCCTATTTCACATAATTTCTCAACTATACTCGATGCTCTTGTATCCATCCAAACTATAAAAGAATCAAACAACTTTATTTGCAACTTAATGGATAATAAAGCAGTTTTTACTAACAAAATTAAAATATACCAATAGCATTATCTAGTGGTAATCCAGTTTTTGAATCCCACACTATAATGGTTTCACGTTGATTTGCAACACCGATAGAAACAATATCTTCCGGATTAATTTCTAGTTTTTGTAAATTATCCAGAGTGACCTGAAAAAATAAATTATAAATTCACTATATAAAAACAGTTATTTGATTAAAAAAAAAAGGCTAACCTCTATACATTCTAATATACTATTCATTATTTCCATAGGATCTTGTTCCACCCAACCATCTTTAGGATTGTACGTTTCAATTGGAATTTGATGATATGTTAACATTTCGGAAGTTTTGGCAGCAAACACCTAATCGACACAGTGTTATTTATAAATTCAAAAATTTTGTTTTTCTTATATGTTGACATAACACACAAAATGTCAAAATTTATATGAGGTTTATGCGATTTTCACTTGAATTAAATAAAATATTGAATTACTGTGAATCTAGCTGCATGCGTTGGCTGTTCTATGGCAGCCACCAGCGGCCCATAACGCCCGAATTGGCGCATGATGAGAACACCGCTCTCGTCTTCAGCTGATAGCTGAAGACTTAATTTGACAGCCGGACCTAACCTCAAATTGTGTAGGGATACCAGGTTGAAAAAAATTAAGTAGTTGTATTTAGATTTTTTTCTGAAGTGTTTTTACTTTGTTAATTCAAACCGCGCGATATAATCATCGAACGTAAATACCAAATGATGATTTTGTTTGATGTAATTTCATAATGGGCTGTAATGTTATAAAAATTACGTTGGCAGCACCGAACGCGCCGAATGGCAGTATTGATACGCTTCAAATGTGTATGACGAAGGCGCCAATCATATTTTTGTGATCTTTGTAAATAATAATAAATAATACAAGTGTTATCTAAAACAGTTTCATAGAAAATATTGGTTTCGGTTCGAGTTGATGTGAACAACTTTTTCACTATATCCTTGAAATGTTTATTCAAATGTATGAAAAAATATTTTAAGATAATATTGACGAGTTAATATGAAGGACACGGTTCTAATTGAAATATTCACTTTTACTCTATCTGCACTACAGATAAAAGACTTAATGGGTAATTTTAGGGACAATTCTCGGTACTTAATTTTAATTCAAGCTTTTTATTATAATTTAATTTACTTGAAAGCGTGGAATCTCTTTTTTTTAATAAGCAAAATCAGTCAACGATATTTGAATTCAATTATAGGATAGCGATCACTTTTACGTTCGCTGTTAACTTTTAATTTCGTGGATTTTTTTAGTATTTTTTTTAAGCCCTGTTTGTTTTGTTACGTACAAGTCACTAGTGATATGACATTGAAAACAGTTTTTTTTAATTACTGGTTTATTAGTTTTTCAAGTTGAAAACCTAATAGAATGAGCGTTGAAAATTTAAACGCTCGTATCGTGAATGTAGACGTGGATTGATACTGAATTTCAATTTATAACATCAATCTTTAACCATTACTCTTTTCGAACATTGCAAATGATACGTTCAGATGCAAATAGCAACAGAATATTCACTCAATAAAAATCTTTCAATTGTTATCCACAATTCATCAGTGAAAATTTTTATTGAATTAAACTTAATCTTTGTATTATTGCACAGAAGCTTATTTATTTTACATCGAACAACATTCATACACTCCAAATCGATCCATTGCATCCAATCTCACAAGTCACAAACACAAACGCAACACTCCACAAACCTAAAACGATCCAAACAAAACAAATCATCTCAACCATTTCGAAGACGCCTCAGCGTGCGAACCCCATGGCATTTACGAAATTCGAACGCGCACATTATCGGCGCTGTCACTCGCCAGCGGAATCCAAAACCCAAAACCCAAAGCGGCGAACAAGAAGAAGAGACCCCGCGGCGTGACCTTGAGGCCTCATTCCCGCCACAATTGAGAGCCGAGGATCGCCCGAGAAAGATTATGCTCGTTCAGCCTCCGCTCGGCTATGGCCGCGCAACTCCGACTCTTTCACTCCGGTTCGTTATAACGGTGTTCGATGGGCGTCTCGCTCGCTCTTCCACGCGTGACACTTGCAGGTGCGATCTTACCGGTGCTGGGGGTTCAGGGCGTCGTGGTATGTTTTGGAAGTGGAAAATTTTGTGGTTGGTTGTTTTGATTAAATATGCAAATATCTTTCGGATAGCATTGAAATTGTAGTTTTCATTGACAGTATTGTTTTTAATTGTATGCGATTGAAAATTGTAGTGTAATTATGTTCATTTATTATTATCGAGTTGGACGATATTTCCGACTGTATTGATTTGAAATAATTCAAGGTTTTCGACAAAAGATTACAACAAATATGCAAATAAAAATAATGCATATTTATTATTTAAATATACACTGCATTTTAGAATTTAAGGTGACCATTTGTGCTAGTTTCGCCAGTACAGTATTCGTTTTCATCCTGGTTAATTATAAAACGAAACCAATATGAATCTTTGCGGTTTTTTGACTTAATAGAATATGATTCTGGCTCCTTCAGGGCTAGGGATTTCAGATTTATCAAATATTTCGTTTACCGGTGACCTGGTAAATATTTTTTTAATTGCCGGTTTATCGATAAATTAAATTTAAAAAAAACCTGGAAAAAACCAAAAAAAATAAACGTATACTTACAAAAACCGTCTTTTCCAAAAATTCCAAAAAATATCTATCTATCTATCTATCTATACTATTATAAAACTGAAAGTCCCCCTGTCTGTCTGTCTGAGACGCTTTTTTTTTAATTAAAGTTTGTCCCTTATACAAACTGTGACGAAACCACCTAGAACGTTGAAAGTTTCTCAAATATCTTAGAAAATATTCCTATAGCGACGCGCGTACTTTAAAATCTCCAAAAATGCCGAATAAAATTACGCAAAAAATTAATTAATTGAAAATTTTTAGGCGCCCCTTTTGATTTTTTCAGAGTTTTTTTCACAGTCGGGGGTTGTTCTAGGGGATCCATCTTGCTATGGATCCCCGTGTGACGATCTAATTCAAATTTCAGACGGGAGTGCGGTATTTATTGAAATATATGAAATTGAATGCGTAAAAACTCGAAATTTACGATTTTTTGGACGACGCCATCTTGATTTTTTTATTGAGTCGCTGTCATTTCGAAGCCTTTCTCAAGGAAGACATTCAGGTGTTTCAATATGCCAAAACCGTATCTATTGTACATATTAATAAGTCATCGAATCCTTATCAATAGTTTTTTTACATAAATTTATCGATTTACCGAATCATACGAATGTCAAACTGTGTAGTTGATTTTTTTTATTTATTTTTTTCAAACTTTTTTTTATAAAGTTTTAATGATTTTTTTTATTACCATATTTAAGCGTCATGTCAATGTCAAACTGTGGGTTGATTTTTTTTATTAATTTTTTTTCAATTTTTTTTAAACTTTTTTTATGAAGTTTGAATGATTTTTTTTTTTATTTCTATAATTAAGCGTGCGGTTCTCAAACTTTTTTATAAAGTTTTAATGATTTTTTTTTATTTCTATATTTTCGCAATACGAAGTCAAATGTCGATTTCGATTAAATAAATGATATTAAAATAATAAATATTTTCAAGATACGTTTTTTTTCGATAAATAATTTTTTTTCATTTTAAATAGATATTTATTTCTACTACTAAAATTAGTGGATTTGGGTGTATAGCCAGGGCGAGCCGGTACGCCCGAAGGGCTTACCCACTAGCGTTGAGGTATAATATAAAATCGTGCAATCCTCAAACTTTTTATAAAGTTATAATGATTTTTTTTCATTTCTATATTTAAGCGTGCGGTTCTCAAACTTTTTATAAATTTTTATAATTTTTTTTTTAGATTTCGTTTCAATAAATGATAATAAAATAATAAATGTTTTCAAAATACGTTTTTTTTTTCGATAAATCATTTTTTTCAAATTTTAAATCGATATTAATTTCTACAACTCAATATTAGTGGGTGTGGAGTGTAGCCAGGGGCGCCAAGGTCCTAGCGTGAGGACTGGCGCAGCCAGTCCGAATACGCTAGTACTATTATAAAACTGAAAGTCCCCCTGTCTGTCTGTCTGAGACGCTTTTTTTTTAATTAAAGTTTGTCCTTTATACAAACTGTGACGAAACAACCTAGAACGTTTAAACCTTCTCAAATACCTTAAAAAATAATCCTTTAGTGACTGGCGTACTTTAGAATCTCGAAAAAGGCCGAATTAAATTACGCAAAAAATGAATTAATTGAAAATTTTTCGGAAATTAGTAGGCGCCCCTTTTGATTTTTTCCGATATTTTTTCACTATTGGGGGTTATTTCAATGGCGGAATATCTTGCTATGGATCCCTAAGCGACGATCTATTTCGTATTTCGGACGGGAATGCGATATTCATCGAAATATTTGAGATCCAATGAAATGAAATACGCGAAAAATTCGTTTTGTACGCCAAAAACGGTCTTTCGGCCAAATCTGCCAAATAAGGCCCGACGCCATTTAATTTTGTTCAAATATAAATTAGTATGGAAAAATATGTTGAGCGAAAAACGTATCTATCGACATATAAATAAGTCATAGAATCCTAACCAATAATTTTTTCACATTAATTTATCGCGTCGATTTATCGATTTACCGAATCATACGAATGTCAAACTGTGTAGTTGATTTTTTTTATTTACTTTTTTTCAATTTTTTTTTCAAACTTTTTTTATAAAGTTTTAATGATTTTTTTTTCAATATTACTATATTTAAGCGTGCGGTTCTCAAACTTTTTATAAAGTTTTAATGATTTTTTTTTTTTTATTTCAATATTTTCGCAATACGAAGTCAAATATCGATTTCTTTTTTTTTATTTCGATTAAATAAATAATAAAAATATTTTCAAATTACGTTTTTTTTTTTTTTCGATAAATAATTTTTTTTCGTTTTAACAAAAGCCTGCGATCCTCAAACTTTTTTTATGAAGTTTACTGGATTTGAGTGTGTAGCCAGGGCGAGCCGGTACGCCCGAAGGGCTTACCCACTAGCGTTGAGGTATAATATAAAATCGTGCAATCCTCAAACTTTTTATAAAGTTATAATGATTTTTTTTCATTTCTATATTTGAGCGTGCGGTTCTCAAACTTTTTTATAAATTTTTAATGATTTTTTTTTTATTTCAATATTTTCGCAATACGAAGTCAAATATCGATTTCTTTTTAGATTTCGATTAAATAAATAATATTAAAATAATAAATATTTTCAAATTACGTTTTTTTTCGATAAATAATTTTTTTTCGTTTTAACAAAAAGCCTGCGATCCTCAAACTTTTTTTATGAAGTTTACTGGATTTGGGTGTGTAGCCAGGGCGAGCCGGTACGCCCGAAGGGCTTACCCACTAGCGTTGAGGTATAATATAAAATCGTGCAATCCTCAAACTTTTTATAAAGTTATAATGATTTTTTTCATTTCTATATTTAAGCGTGCGGTTCTCAAACTTTTTTTATAAATTTTAATGATTTTTTTTTTTAGATTTCGTTTCAATAAATGATAATAAAATAATAAATGTTTTCAAAATACGTTTTTTTGATAAATCATTTTTTTTCAAATTTTAAATCGATATTAATTTCTACAACTCAATATTAGTGGGTGTGGAGGTAGCCAGGGCGCTGCGGTCCTAGCGTGAGGACTGGCGCAGCCAGTCCGAATACGCTAGTACTATTATAAAACTGAAAGTCCCCTGTCTGTCTGTCTGAGACGCTTTTTTTTTTTAATTAAAGTTTGTCCTTTATACAAACTGTGACGAAACAACCTAGAACGTTTAAACCTTCTCAAATACCTTAAAAAAAAAATAATCCTTTAGTGACTGGCGTACTTTTAGAATCTCGAAAAGGCCGAATTAAATTACGCAAAAAAATGAATTAATTGAAAATTTTTCGGAAATTAGTAGGCGCCCTTTTGATTTTTTTTTTTTCCGATATTTTTTCACTATTGGGGTTATTTCAATGGCGGAATATCTTGCTATGGATCCCTAAGCGACGATCTATTTCGTATTTCGACGGGAATGCGATATTCATCGAAATATTTGAGATCCAATGAAATGAAATACGCGAAAAATTCGTTTTGTACGCCAAAACGGTCTTTCGGCCAAATCTGCCAAATAAGGCCCGACGCCATTTAATTTTGTTCAAATATAAATTAGTATGGAAAAATATGGTGAGCGAAAAATGTATCTATCGACATATAAATAAGTCATAGAATCCTAACCAATAGTTTTTTTCGCGTCGATTTACATTAATTTATCGCGTCGATTTATCGATTTACCGAATCATACGAATGTCAAACTGTGTAGTTGATTTTTTTATTTATTTTTTCATTTTTTTTTTCAATTTTTTCAAACTTTTTTTTATAAAGTTTTAATGATTTTTTTCAATATTACCATATTTAAGCGTGCGGTTCTCAAACTTTTTTATAAAGTTTTAATTATTTTTTTTTTTTTTTATTTCAATATTTTCGCAATACGAAGTCAAATATCGATTTCTTTTAGATTTCGATTAAATAAATAATATTAAAATAATAAATATTTTCAAATTACGTTTTTTTTTCGATAAATAATTTTTTTTTCGTTTTAACAAAAGCCTGCGATCCTCAAACTTTTTTTATGAAGTTTAGTGGATTTGGGTGTGTAACTAGGGCGAGCCGGTACGCCCGAAGGGCTTACCCACTAGCGTTGAGGTATAATATAAAATCGTGCAATCCTCAAACTTTTATAAAGTTATAATGATTTTTTTTTTTCATTTCTATATTTAAGCGTGCGGTTCTCAAACTTTTTTTATAAATTTTCATAATTTTTTTTTTTTAGATTTCGTTTCAATAAATGATAATAAAATAATAAATGTTTTCAAAATACGTTTTTTTTATTCGATAAATCATTTTTTTCAAATTTTAAATCGATATTAATTTCTACAACTCAATATTAGTGGGTGTGGAGTGTAGCCAGGGGCGCTAAGGTCCTAGCGTGAGGACTGGCGCAGCCAGTCCGAATACGCTAGTACTATTATAAAACTGAAAGTCCCCTGTCTGTCTGTCTGAGACGCTTTTTTTTTAATTAAAGTTTGTCCTTTATACAAACTGTGACGAAACCACCTAGAACGTTGAAACTTTCTCAAATACCTTAAAAAAATAATCCTTTAGTGACTGGCGTACTTTTAGAATCTCGAAAAGGCCGAATAAAATTACGCAAAAAAATTAATTAATTGAAAATTTTAGGCGCCCCTTTGATTTTTTTTTCAGGGTTTTTTCACAGTGGGGGGTTATTTTAGGGCGGTTTATCTTGCTATGGATCCCTGTGTGACGATCTATTTCAAATTTCGGACGGGAGTGCGGTATTTATTGAAATATATGAAATTGAATGCGTAAAACTTGAAATTTACGATTTTTTTTTGACGCCGCCATCTTGATTTTTCCATTGAGTCGCTGTCATTTCGAAGCCTTTCTCAAGGAAGACATTCAGGTGTTTCAATATGCCAAAACCGTATCTATTGTACATATTAATAAGTCATCGAATCCTTATCAATAGTTTTTTTACATTAATTTATCGATTTACCGAATCATACGAATGTCAAACTGTGTAGTTGATTTTTTTTATTTATTTTTTTCAAACTTTTTTTTATAAAGTTTTAATGATTTTTTTTCTATTACTATATTTAAGCGTGCGGTTCTCAAACTTTTTAATAAGGTTTTAATTATTTTTTTTTTTATTTCAATATTTTCGCAATACGAAGTCTAATATCGATTTCTTTTTAGATTTTGATTAAATAAATGATATTAAAATAATAAATATTTTCAAGATACGTTTTTTTTCGATAAATAATTTTTTTTCGTTTTAACAAAAAGCCTGCGATCCTCAAACTTTTTTTATGAAGTTTAGTGGATTTGGGTGTGTAGCCAGGGCGAGCCGGTACGCCCGAAGGGCTTATCCACTAGCGTTGAGGTATAATATAAAATCGTGCAATCCTCAAACTTTTTATAAAGTTATAATGATTTTTTTTCATTTCTATATTTAAGCGTGCGGTTCTCAAACTTTTTATAAATTTTTATAATTTTTTTTTTAGATTTCGTTTCAATAAATTATAATAAAATAATAAATGTTTTCAAAATACGTTTTTTTTTTTTTTCGATAAATCAATTTTTTTCAATTTTAAATCGATATTAATTTCTACAACTCAATATTAGTGGGTGTGGAGTGTAGCCAGGGGCGCCAAGGTCCTAGCGTGAGGACTGGCGCAGCCAGTCCGAATACGCTATCTATACTATTATAAAACTGAAAGTCCCCCTGTCTGTCCGTCTGAGACGCTTTTTTTTTAATTAAAGTTTGTCCTTTATACAAACTGTGACGAAACGACCTAGAACGTTGAAACCTTCTCAAATACCTTAAAAAAATAATCCTTTAGTGACTGGCGTACTTTAGAATCTCGAAAAAAGGCCGAATTAAATTACGCAAAAAAATGAATTAATTGAAAATTTTTCGGAAATTAGTAGGCGCCCCTTTGATTTTTTTTTTTTTTTTTCGATATTTTTTCACTATTGGGGGTTATTTCAATGGCGGAATATCTTGCTATGGATCCCTAAGCGACGATCTATTTCGTATTTCGGACGGGAATGCGATATTCATCGAAATATTTGAGATCCAATGAAATGAAATACGCGAAAAATTCGTTTTGTACGCCAAAACGGTCTTTCGGCCAAATCTATTTCAAATAAGGCCCGACGCCATTTAATTTTGTTCAAATATAAATTAGTATGGAAAAATATGTTGAGCGAAAAACGTATCTATCGACATATAAATAAGTCATAGAATCCTAACCAATAATTTTTTCACATTAATTTATCGCGTCGATTTATCGATTTACCGAATCATACGAATGTCAAACTGTGTAGTTGATTTTTTTTATTTATTTTTTTTCTATTTTTTTTCAAACTTTTTTTTATAAAGTTTTAATGATTTTTTTTCTATTACTATATTTAAACGTGCGGTTCTCAAACTTTTTTATAAAGTTTTAATGATTTTTTTTTATTTCTATATTCTCGCAATACGAAGTCAAATGTCGATTTCGATTAAATAAATGATATTAAAATAATAAATATTTTCAAGATACGTTTTTTTTCGATAAATAATTTTTTTTCATTTTAAATAGATATTTATTTCTACTACTAAAATTAGTGGATTTGGGTGTATAGCCAGGGCGAGCCGGTACGCCCGAAGGGCTTACCCACTAGCGTTGAGGTATAATATAAAATCGTGCAATCCTCAAACTTTTTATAAAGTTATAATGATTTTTTTTCATTTCTATATTTAAGCGTGCGGTTCTCAAACTTTTTTATAAATTTTTAATGATTTTTTTTTTATTTCAATATTTTCGCAATACGAAGTCAAATATCGATTTCTTTTTAGATTTCGATTAAATAAATAATATTAAAATAATAAATATTTTCAAATAACGTTTTTTTTCGATAAATAATTTTTTTTCGTTTTAACAAAAGCCCAAGTGATCCTCAAACTTTTTTTATGAAGTTTAGTGGATTTGGGTGTGTAGCCAGGGCGAGCCGGTACGCCCGAAGGGCTTACCCACTAGCGTTGAGGTATAATATAAAATCGTGCAATCCTCAAACTTTTTATAAAGTTATAATGATTTTTTTCATTTCTATATTTAAGCGTGCGGTTCTCAAACTTTTTTATAAATTTTTATAATTTTTTTTTTAGGTTTCGTTTCAATAAATGATAATAAAATAATAAATGTTTTTAAAATACGTTTTTTTCGATAAATCATTTTTTTCAAATTTTAAATCGATATTAATTTCTACAACTCAATATTAGTGGGTGTGGAGTGTAGCCAGGGGGGCCAAGGTCCTAGCGTGAGGACTGGCGCAGCCAGTCCGAATACGCTAGTTTTCTATAAAAACAACAATTCGGGGTCTGGGTCTCGGTTATTGGTTTTGGCTGTCTCTCCTATCTAGTTGGACCTACTAGCTGCATGTGATCGTTCTTGTACTAGCTACTAGCTTGTATGATGATGTTTTATTTGTTATCTGTATTTACTTTTTATCTTATTGGATATCATCATCATTATCACTATCGATCCGTTGTGTGTCCACTGCAGGACATGATCTTCCCATCAAATATTGGGGGTCTAGGCTATATACTGGATATACATAATTTTACAAATTATAGAATACGTTTACTTATAAACATTAAAATTGATTAAATATTTTCACAAGTAGTGATGTATATTCATGATTCTCTTTTTCAGAAAAAATGTCCTGTTTTTTATTATGAAAAAAATGGTCACATTACGTTTAGATAAACAAAATGATGTATCGATATTTAATATTCTAATAAATACAATCATTACGCAAACAAAAATTATACATCCATACAAATTAAACAAAAAAAAAAATATATTTAAATAAATAATCCGCACAAGCATACCGCAGATTCCGAAAGCCATTTTGTCCAACGCGCACGCCGATGGTTCCATCCAAGACACGAGTTTAGTTTGTCTTCGAGACATCGGCCCAACTGGACGTGCGTATAAAACTCACCAAACAATCTAACCTCACAAAACCGCTCTCGACCGTTCGAGGACTAATTGTAAAACAACCCACGAAAAAACTCCCGAGGATAACTTGAGAACCTCACGACCGTCCACGAAGACGCATTCCAACATTATTCGCCTTGTGAGTGTTTGTGTTGTATTTTACTTGCCTAAAAAGTTTCGCTTCCTTTTCCTTTTTTGACTAGGACGAAATAGACGCTAGGAGTTCACGCTCGCGTTGGATGCTTTGTATTTCGTTTTGCGTAAGCTCACTTCGGATTTTTTAAAGCTCGGGAATCTGTTATTTTCATATAAGGTTCGTTATAAATATGAAAGTCGGTCCATGTCCGGGTATAGGTAATAAAACGATTCTGCTCGTCCGAATGGGTAAGGTAATATCTTATTAGCATAATGTACTTTTTTCATCCGAAGCATAAATTCGTCGTAAATTTAGTTATTTATGTTTGGAAACAGACATATGACAAGATTATCATAAAGCCGTCAAGAATGCAATGCTTTTTGTTAGCATTGATATGTTAGGGATTTTGTGAAAAAAAATAATAGTATTAGTATACCTATATGAAATTCAAATCTGTATTTACAGTTTATTGTTCAAAATGCATTTCACGGTATTGTGATCAAATTATAATTATAAATTTTATACATAATCACATTATTATCTGTCTACTTATGCGATTTTTTTAAATACACGTAAAAACACGTATAAAATTTAATAATCACTATCATTAGATTAAGCTCTTTTAATCGAGAAACTAACTAATGTTATTAAAATAATTACTTTCAAATATACAATACACAAATTCGACCTCAGTGCTGAGTATTTGAAAAGCTCATCTCAATGTGTATATTCAAAACACATTAAGTCAACACGATTTTTCAATGTGCACCTACCGGTTTCGCGTATGATGTATGTAAACAAAAGTGGAATTGTCCATCGACCATTATTAGAAAGTAGAATGGTCATCTTGACCAAGACAACTCTCCTTCAGAATTTCAAAACGTCCTCTCTAATGCGTTGACCCTTTGACAACCCGCCGACACGCAAAAGATTAATAATATAAGAAACAATTAGCATACGAAACTCCGACTTCCACGTTGACGCTCACCTTCACTTTATCTAAAAAGGCAATCGAAAGAGAAATCCTCCGAAGATTCTGCCGACGTTTAATCACCCGGAATATATTTTCGTTCACGCAACAAATTCGGTTAGATTTATGTGTAATTCTAGAAACTTAACGACCTTCGAACAGGTGATTCTGTAGAAAGTGCACACACAACTTGCATGCACATCACTTTTGCCTTTGACTTGGTGAAAGCGATCGTTAATCCGAGAACTTTGCGGACTTGCGGTACTTGCTTAAAACTTTCGTATTTTGTGCAAAAAAGTCGATCCTTGAATATAAAACGTGTTCGTAAGTGTGAACTGGTCATGCGAATGAGTGACAAATTAAATTTTACATCCCTACTTATGCATAATTAAATTGCATTGCAAATCCATTATAAATAAATTGCATTTATATTTCTGATATAGGTATAAAATAATTATTTAGTTCTGTCTGTTTGCGAAATTTTAATAATGCATAGATTTGGGGTTCATAGACAATTTCATTGCATAATAAACCATAAACGTATTTAATTTACTTTCGATTCCGATTATATTTTTTCGATTAAGTATTCATTTATGTTTATATAGGAATATATTTGTTGAATAATAATTTTCCATGCATAATTGAACGGTAATACAAATTGAATTTATGCAAAGGTTATATTACGCACGATTTACAATTTAGGTTCTTTTCCTTAATCTTTCATCTCATTCATTTCTCATACACATTCATTTAATTATATCACACAAAAATGCACTTACATCAAATTTTTACGACGTCATTTGAATTTTATATTATTTTTCCGTTACGAAAAAAACAAACCTACACAGAAATCGGAAGGGAACAAACGGCCCGTTAAATATCAACGCGTTTATTGCGAATTGAATTCTATTCAAAAGTTTTCAGCATTGTGCCGAAATTTTCTGTACTTCCACATTACAATAATGGCATACACTCGCACGTACAATATTTACAATGAACGAGAAATATGAATGGTCGCTAGATTAGAGATTGGGTTCGTTTGAATGCTGCGCGTTTTTGCCCATTGTTACGTACGAAACACACATACATTTCATTCTCGTTTTCTTATAATGTAATTCGCCATTGTTGAGAAAACGGATGAGATTTTTAAATTTTTGCCTGTTTTTGTTTGATGCAAAAAAAGAGGGGCACTCTATAAATTTTTTGTCGACATCGTGCTTCGATATTGCATAAAAGCTTTGCGCAATTATTAGGATCTTGATAAAGACATTTGTCTTAATAATAGGGAATGGAACGTATTATTTATAAAGTAACCATTTTATATAGAACTGATAGACTAATAAATATGTCAAAATACCAATGACAAACGTAATTGAAATGGAAAGTTTTATAAACTTGTCATGTGTAAATTTTATCAATAATTATATCGATTGTTACAATATAATTAAATTTTCATGGTATAATAATTCCCATGTTGATTTATAACAAGAAAAAAGACAATTCAAATTTCACATCGGATACTAAATAATTTCATCGATAAAAATGTGTTTATCTCGATCGATTCATTTCGCTCAATTTTTCTCGCGGAGAATGTAACAAAGTAAAAGTATTTCTATAATTATCAACATCTCCATTATCTCATTTCAGCGACTGGTTTTTCAATAAACACAAGAAAATGACTCGAAACATTTTCTTTTGCGTTCGAAGTGAAATTGCTTTTACGTCGTAATGAATTCCGCCTATTGTTCAAAACGGAACGGTTCCGTTTGTTCTACTATTAGCACGCAGGAGTTGTCAAAGCCTCATTATTTTTAAATCTCAATAAAATATTCACACAAGATTGCGTCTGAACGTTTTACACAATAACATCACACAGACGATTCCGCTCACGATGCGCACATTCAACCTAATCTCGAGAGAGTTATCAAGCGCGTTTACTTATACTGCACTTGGATATTTGTCGTACACGTTCTTGTTCAAGTTCAAGAACCACCAAGTTGGTCCATCGAGTTCAGTCACTCATCTCGTTGTCACTGTATCCGGTTTGGTATTGGCGCAACTTTGCTATGAATCAATCGCGTGCTCTGCTTTCTTCCGGTGAAAGTATCGACGAAACGAAAAACGTTATTCAATTTTGCGCAGCAGAACGCATTTACTGTCGAATAATGCTAGGGGTTTTTCCTTTCAAAGAAACAATGAAATTTTCCACTTGCTGAATAAGCTCAATGTCGTTTTGAACAGTTGGAAAATTTCAATGCATTAATATTTTTCGGTCGATTTGTTTCAAATGACTTTGGTGCAATAGATTTTTAAGAAAGTAATTTGAGATTTTTTTCCGATATTTTTGTATGAAAATTTAGAATAACAAAATTTTTATTAAACAATTTATATAAAATTCCTATTAAAGGTATTTCATATTATATTTTTCTCGATTTTTTAAGAATAGCGAAAAAATATTTAAATGCAACGATAATGATCCCAATTTACAGTTACAGACCTGACAGCATAACTTCCAAATAGACAATCTTCACAACATCACAGATACAGTCTTCAATTGCTGAATAATAACAACAAAAACACACATAACACTTTTTTACTACTAAAATTGTCCATATTTCCCAACAACGGCAATTTTTCGCTCTTTAACTATTTTTTCATCTATGCCAAGAGGCGCATCTTTGACTCTGGTTGCAAAATTAATAACAATCCAACACACTTGCGGCCTTACAATTTTCTTCGAAATCAACCGACTGACCCATACGAATGATTTTCGGATCCGTGTGAATCTTCGGTGACACACTTTTTCGTACACACGAATCGCAACATTGCAACAAGATGACGAGGAGGTGTGTCCGATGGTCGCGAACTTTTCATCATTCGAAACGGACCGCGATATGAAAATGAAAAAGCGTGCCGCATTTGCCAATGTGGAGAAGGGCATGAGTTGCTCAATTGGATAACATTTGATTGAACTTTTTTGTATATAAGCGCGTTTTGTATAATGAAAATGTTTTTGGTAAAATTTGATTGATGTAAGTTTAAGATGGCTCAAAACACACAAATTGAATTGCACCATCATTCATAACATAAATGATTTACCGTTTATACTTATTAACTGAACAATTTCTTGAGACCCAAATTATGTTTTTGATACCATCCAAATCTTAAAATTGTAACAAATATAAAACGAAAAATAAAATTGTATGCCAATGTCAGGGTTGAAAAATCTCCCGCCAATGTGACTCACGCATGCGCCGACCAACACAAGGACACCATATCGCAGTTTCGCAAACGGATTTTTCCCGCGTAGGCTTTTCGATTTCGAAACAGTTCGATTTGTCACACAAGTGGCCCAATATATACGCAGCATATGTCGGTTGCGAAACAAGCCAAAGCCGCATTATTAGCCTGCGATTTTAATTTTAAAATCGGTCAGTGTACGTTGGTCTGTGCCGATGGTAACACGGCTACAATGGTATCGTTTCGCTAACATTTTTGCTGATGTAATTGTTATTTGCATGTTTCATATCGTAATAAATGTGCTAAATCATTTATATTTAACTATCATAATGGCTTAATCTAATTATTAGTATATTGGAATATTTTTTATGTATATTTATGTTAATTGTCATTGAATTTTCGTTCTTTTACTTTTCAGTTCAATGTGAACGTCTGGTGACTTCAACGAGTGGTCAGTCAATAAACCCGGTGTTGAAGTGTTGCTAAAAATGAGGGATATTATTGCAATGTGAAATTTTGTGTGAATAGTTTGTTGTAATAAAATTGTGAAAATAGTGTAAAATATTAAAAAAAAACTCAATATGGGTCCACTAAGGATAATTTTCGTCTTGGCGACATTGACTGTTGCTTCGTTTGCTTCAGACTTAGGTGAGTTTTTTTTATGTATTTTTTAATTTGAAAGAATATAACATTTAATATTTTAAGTGTATTTTAAAAGATTTTTCGTGTATGGTTTGAAATATTGAGTACCATATAAGATTTTGCACAAGGAAAAGAACGTTTTATTCAAGTGGACTTATGATTACGTCAATTTTCAAATAGGAAATATTTGGCAATCGTTTTTTTGAATCACTCCAGGTAAACCCAAGTACAATAACGTCATTGCTAGTAAACAGATTTAATTAACGGAACCATTATGTGAATAGTCGCGTTAATTACCTGTTGTTGTTTTTTTTTCATCAAATGTACCCGGGTCCCTTATTGTTTTATTATTTCCACGATTACTTCATTGACCGTGCGAACTGGGCTTCTAATTTTTTACCCATAAATAATTTTCGCGTCTAATTATTAAGATTCTCGTGCAATATTATCGTTTGGATTTTTTACAGTAAAAGGGATTATAAGACGAGTTGACATAAATTTTACGGCGTTTAATTGTAGATTTTCGAATGTATCAGGCCGTGAAATGGACGTATAACGCGATTCGACTGAAAAAGCAAACACGCCATGAAATTACTGTCGAACCTCATTTAACCGACAAAGTAAACTGTCAAATCGAAACTTTTTCGAGTTAATTTTCGTCATGTAGCAAAATTCAGATACCGTATAACGAGTGTCTCACGTGAATGAAACACCAAACAATACACGTGTGCACTACTTTTGCCACATCCGGCTTATGGTGAATTATAAATATGACATTTCGATGATACGATGTGCAATCCATTGTGTGACAAAATTATACGAGAACAGAAATGGCATTTCAGGCGATTTGTCGATGAGTAGATCCGTGTGCTTTCACAATGTAATTTTTCAATTTTGTTTCGTATTAATGTATTTATAATTTAGATATCGTGAGTATATTATTTCAATTTAGATTGTTAAATGTGATTTTTGTTTTATTTCCAATATGTACTTCAATACTTTATATAAACTAATTGTAAGATTTAATTCTATTTATTTAAAAACATGAAAGTCAATTCACCATGCGTATTTTCACGGTTCATAAATAATGTATGGTAAAAACGAGGGTTTATTCGTATTTTTGCATTTAAATGACATTGAAATGAAAACGCTTTCCGTGTAAAAAAGATGTTAAAAAGTGTGACAAATTCCGGTAACAACCTAGACCGGTTGTCGCCCGTGACCTGAAAGAGGAACTGGAAATTGTTACATTTCCTGCGACGAGCACTTACACATCGATTACGTTTCATATTTATAAAATTCGTATATTTTATGTAATTATATAATCATACTTACAACACCAAAATATAGTATGTACTAATCATGTTTATATTTCCAATTCGTAAAAAAGATGACTAACAATATTTGATTATCCTTTTAAATTGCGTTATTTTCATATTATGATTCAATATAAAAAGATTTCAATGAGCGGCCAATAGGAAAACCTCAAAGAAACTTTTTCTTCGAATCTTATCATCATAAATAATAGTGTCGTACAAAAACTTAATAACCAATGTCATAGTTTTTTGCATTATGCATGTACAAGCAATAAAAACAAAATTCGTACATAAATTTCGTTGGTTTTCTACAGCTAACGGTTTCTCGGTAGTCGATAGTAGACTAAAAAAATCAATGACTATTCATCGATACTTTTTTTATTCTTGTAGCGTAAAATAGCAAATCTAATGATGCCAACAAATAGTGGATCGGGTCTTTGTT
Source organism: Hydropsyche tenuis (assembly GCA_009617725.1). NCBI lineage: Eukaryota > Metazoa > Arthropoda > Insecta > Trichoptera > Hydropsychidae > Hydropsyche > Hydropsyche tenuis. Next base: position 497,411 of record VTON01000056.1, on the reverse strand, counting down.
AAACGCCATTCGATTATCTTCGCCACGAATCTCTCCAACCGTAGTTAGGCGAGGCAGTTATGATTATCTCATTCTACATAATAATTTGATGTAACCATAGAAAATATTCATTCGTGCGTACACTTTCGACGTGTAAAACTGTTTTTTTTTTCTTCATACTCGACACGTAACATCGGTCAATTATCGGATTCATTCTTTGGTACCTTTAACATTCCGCAAGTCAACACTTTGTAATTTGCGTACATCTACCATAATTGATACCAGAGAACACCAATTTTATATGTTGAAAAAAAATCGCACGAGTTTGATGTATCATTTTTTTGAATTTTAAAAACGAAGAAGAAATACGATGTAGTAAATTGCATATGTATGAATCGCTCAATTATAAGCTCAAAACTTATACGTGTCGAATGAATTTCTATAAATCGTATTTATATTCTAAAAAATTGATAATTTTCAATCGAGCATAACCATTTATTACGAATCTAGAACCTCAAGATCAAAAGTTCAACACTGTACCTTCACATCGAGCATTAGTTAACATCATCGCGGGACCAATCGATGAATACCCTATAAACATACTCGTTTTGCTCATTTTAAGTGAATACATAATTTAGATAGTTGAACAACTCGTGTGCTTCGGTACTTACATAGTAGGGTCGTCGGCATCTGAAGAACTTGGATGTGAAGCAATGTGACCGTCGGTCGTGTTGTGCAATAGTCGACGCCTTCCAATAAGAATAGATCTTGGGTACGTTGTCTTCTTCACGAAAACCACCCAAAGATCCTCTGGAGTATATATAGCAAGAATCACGAATAAGATCGCTTTCACTGAAACAAGTTAAAGATCCTTCAAAGTACATATTATATTAGTATATACGATATTAACTTAACAAAGATTAGCTAACAAATGTCCATGGATCGTGAATCACAAAAAATAAAAGTCAGATTCGTGGAAACTAGTCAAAGATCAACCGTGATTTGTATAGAATGGATCTCAGATACGTTGTCTTCTTGGAAACTAGCCGACAATACTATGTGATCTATATTGAGTATTCTTCCTCGCTAGAGTGGATCGAGAGTTGTTCCGGAGGTATCTACTGTTATCTGTTGCCGGTCTGCAATCCTTCGCGTGTGTTAGGCAACAGTTAGTGAGTTGTTTTGTTCATTATGGGAATCTACTGTATACCATATGGTGTAAATGCCATATAAAAAGTTTAAAAATATTTATTAGTTATTGATATTTGTAAGCTTGCATTTTTTTTCCGAATATTATATTGATGTCTAAATTTTCCGATCAAATGAGATTAACATAATTTATTTTTGTTTTTCAAACAAAATTTTGAATAATTTTCCTATCTGAATTGGTCGCTTATTATGTGTAGGTGTTTTGATTGGTAGTTGAGTTTGATTTCACCATATCTTACAATTAAATTGAAATTATTTTCTCGTTCTAATAAATTTTTTATTGTGAATAACATAAACTAAATTACAAATTTATCAGTATATTTCCACATTGATTGCAATAAATCGACCAAATCGCATAAAACAAGTCAACTGATAAAAAAAATATTTTTTTCATTATTCGTAATGTACAAATCCGTTTTTCTCGTGAGAAAAAATTCACTCGACAAAAACTTCGATACTAATGAGTTCAATTGTTAAACAATTTCAATGAACGATCTACGAAAATATTTTTATACGTACACGTTCACGGATGCCTAATTAATCTCATAATTACGAATTTTATTCTCTCGCCAGTACAAAAAAATAAAAAATGAACGACCGAAGAATCCTACGAGAAGTTCCTTGAACGCGATGAACCAATCAATTAATCTTCCTTTTGTCTAAACGTGAGCCGATTTGTCTCGACTTCGTTTCGGATCATTGCCGTTTTTTCTTTTCATCGATATCCTGCAAAATATTTTTTTATATAATATTCAAACTACAATTAAACTAAATCTGTTGCGGCATCGAAATTGCAATCAGATTTTTCCATTGTGGGATTTTTTAGAACGAAAAAACAATGCAATCGTTTAAGCACATCTGCGTGATATGTAACATTTGAACTAATTCGTGGCTAATTCATTTTTTTCATATAATTCAATCCCGATCATCGCCGTGTGACTAATGGTTAATAATTGTAAATCGTGTCCGAAAAGTAACAATGGGATCGCGTTCGCATTATGGACGTAACGAATTTAAATATGAAAATATGTTTAATGTAAATATTTTTTTATAAAGCCTCCAAGTCAATGAATGAATCGTGATGCGATATTAACGAGCACGTCTGATTTTTCAAAGGCGGCTTCATTATTCTTGTCGAATTTCGCACGTATATAATGACTGAATTAAAAGCGCTTTGTAAAAGTCGTAAAATTGCCATTTTCTTAATGGCTTCGATTTGGGAACGCGCTCCACAAGCATTTAACAATCACCACAATAATCAGAATATTTTAAATACTTCAAATTATCGATGTAATTTTTTTAATGACAAGAAAATACTTCATCATCGCCATATACATAGCCTATACAATTTCCATTATGGGCTGAGGTTTTTTTGACATCATCGAAGTCTTGAAAATATTTCCTAGTTGTAGTGTAACTCTCATAGATTTTGATTATTAAAACTAATTTTGATAATTAAAATAATAATTTTAATTTTCTGATTTTGTCATACTAATTCTCATGAAAACTGTCACTGATTGATAAAAAAAACAATACTTCAGTTAAGTGTTTCTTCTCGAGAAAAATTCCAAAATTGAGAATTCTTATTTCTCGAGAAGTTTGTAGATTCCTTGAGAATTTTCATAGAAAATTTTTATTATTATACATTAAATTTATTCAAATATAATATTTGAAAATATGCATACTTTTAAAAGGTTTTAACTCATTGAAATTTTTTTCTTAAGATATTCGAGATATTTTTATTATTCTGATGGGTAAGAAGCATTGATTTATGATCGATTAAAAAACTACTTATTTTTTAAAATGAAAATATAAAAATTAGTTAGTTAATGAACAAAATCAGCCAACGACGTTTAAAATTGATAAACATCTTGAGAAACAAAACACATAGTACCTATTCGAATAATGTCACATATCACTATAATATTTTATTTTATACATTTTTATACAATAATACAATTATGATAATGTTAATAAATAACTGAATATATTATACATAAAAGTTTATTCCCACGGCTTCGGTTTAACCAACATGTGTATCTGGACATTATACTTATTTAGTCAATTTATTCGGTTCAAAAAAAAAATCGTGTTTATGAAAATATTTTTTGTATTATATGATAATTTCAATATAGTAAAAGTAAATTAAAAGGGCAAAAAACAGTCGATATTCTTAAAAAAAAATTTCTTAACACATTATATTTAATTATAAAAAAAATGATATTTTTTCATACATCAAAATTTCTTGAAAATTCTCGAGGAATTTCAACAGCAAAATCGAGAATCCTTATTTGTCGAAAAATGAAAATCATCGAGAAATCAGAATATCTAACTGCAGTAAATTATTCTGTGCGATAACCTCTACGTCCAATTTTTGAATACAATAATTCATTGAATATCGCAGTATAATAGCCAACACCGCACATTATCGTTTACTGGGGCTTGTTATCATTTCATTGCACGCAGTTTTCCGTTCGCAATCATAAAACACACGTTCTTATGCAAGTTTCGTTTCAATAGATCATGCGAAATACTCATCAGTTGCATAAACCCATACAATGCATTCCCACAAGAGAAACTCTTGCGTAAATTGAGAAAAAAATAAGTTAACGAACTAAAACATCTTCGTATCGACAAACGAATCTCGTACGTGTAACGAAAATCTCGTTTCGTTCGAACGGGGACAACACACGACTTTCTCTATACGCATATATTCGCTATTAAAGATTTCATAGAGACACGTGTTCAATTCGATAATTTTTCGTATGACATAAAAGCAAATCACCACCGCTTTGATTGCTTCATTAAAAATATTAACCGATAAAAACGTTTCGATTCGCTAATTACGTGTAAAGCGACGCTGAAAAGTGGAACTAAGCAACGTATTATAACTCACTCTAACACAAAACTGCTTAATTGAGACTACATTTTGTTCAAATTAGACGAAAATTGAACCGCTTCCATAATTCATGGCTAAGTGTACGTTCTTAACTTGCAATTTTATGCAACTAGCCCGCTCCATGAAGAATAATTAGCGAATTTAATTCATAGCTTAGCACAAGTGGCTTAATTAAATCGCACATTGCGAACGCATATTCAATTTTAACTGTTGTTTTATAAGGCAACGGCCGTTATGCGTCGAACAACGAATTGAAACGTGTTTATTGCGTGTATATATATTTTTTAATTGAATTTTCTAAATTTAAACTTTCGGTTGTTAACGGGTTCGACTGTACCTTCGTCGGTGAGTAACCGTCATGAGGTCATCGATAGACATCTTGGGAAGACGCGAATTGCCTACGCTATGTTTAGTTTTCTACTTCGTAAATTCGATGTGTAGAATGCAACGAAAGTTATTTAAATAATATTCCAATAACAATGAATCAGTCGAAAAAAAATAATTATGAAAAAGGATGTGTGATGAAATAATAAGGTGCCCACTCATAAATGAAATGTTGAAGTTAGTTGCATAATATTTGGTGTTTAAACACTAATGAGTTTTCCTTAAATATAATGAAATTTCCATGTCATTATTTTATGTATAAATATAATAATTACGTTATTATAAAAAATATTTTATAGACAAAAAACATTTACATACATATCGTCGACAAATTTATTCGAAATACAACCTATTTATATAAAGCATTCGTCACTTTTTAAGAACATCGTGTCTTACTAATATGTGTCTTTTGTATAATTGCGAAAAAATGTCAATACTTTCTAAAATGCAAAACGAAACAAAACTCAATTCGAATTTGAATATTAAAATCGATGACGTTTACCAAACTCCTCAACAAACCAGACTAATCTGATTTTACCATATTAGATACACAGATTTGACGCATTCGTTCAGCATCAACAACACATGCATGAAAAAATTATCGCTCAAACACAAAGTGAAAGTTCCACGACAAAAACGTTAAAATTAAATGAAAAATCACGTCGATTTAGAGGCCCTTCAGTCTGTTATATGTGGCATACGATATGCGCCATAAATTGCTGTTATTATCGAATCACGATCAAGCACTCGGTGTCAACGCCTCCGGTTATGTGTCGTATAATATTATATTATACGATAGTACAGCTTACATACGAATTCTTTTTTATAATCCCTTTATGGAGGAGGTTATAGAATTTTTATACGGAAATCTAATCTTGTACGCCCCAGCCAAGTATCGATTCAATCGTGATTTTCCAAGCATGAAATTCTCGTTGCTTAGAATCTGTAATAAGACGCGTATTGAAATATTGAATTTTACGAAGGCTGTTGATCTGAGATTCGCAGTTTTCAGTCTGTTAAATTTGTAGGGAATTCGTTGATGTATTCGTTTCGATTCGATGTTAACGATCTTGAAGTTTTTATATATGTTATTGAGCATTGATGACTTCATCGTCGGCAACGTTTCAGCGAAAACCTTCGTTATTTATACGACGTTTTCAACGTTTACACCTCCGTTTTAAAAAGAGGGTCCGATTGGAGTCCTGACGTGGCATACCTGCACGTCCGTCCACAATGGCCTCAGGAGGATCTCGGCTAGATCATGAACACGAAATTCCTCGTCGACATTCCCGAATATCTATTAATCCACGAGTATGGTGAACTCTTTGACCCCGCCTACCTGCGCTTACATTAGAGTCAAAGCCGTGAAAACTTGAATTAGTGTTAGCTGTTGAAGTAGAATGATAGGTGTTTCCGATGTGTCATAGAATTCTTATTGGTCTTATTTGAACGATGAAAGTATGTATTTTCGTGTCAGTACAATATGAAAAATTGTTTTTGAAGATAAGTGGCCAAATTGAAAGTTTTATTTTCAAACATTAGAATTGTGTTATCGAACCAATTTTTTTTTTAAATAAATTCTCATTTTTGAAAATTTCGATGTATTGCTATTTAGTTTATTGTTATTTAGATTTATCACAATATTCTACTTACCACGTGCCACTGCTATTAATCACGAACATAAAAACTATCGAACAACATCTGAATCGTTCTAGCGAAACTGCCCTAAGTGCACCTGCCAACACAAAAAACCATAAATAAATAAATTTTCCGTCTCGATCTCGAACAGAGTGAACGGCGAATGGCCTACTTTGCGCCAAACATGAGCATCAATGTACCGTTCGAGAGGTCCACGTTTCAGCCACTTTTTGGACCTCGTCGAGACTGATATGGTGCGAGGTCTTCAGAGGACACCTTCTGAGACATCTTCAATCATTGAAGTATTGAACAAACATTTCACCCGAGAAATATGCATTGGTATTCGAAGATCGCAATCCGCGAACGTGGACGTTGTCGAAAGTGACTATTGTTCTTCTTCTTGAGAATATGACGAGGAAAAAATAAACAAGTCATTATTCTATAATAGTGTGCTTGTCTGTTCTGTTCGGTGGGTGCTCGTTTGTTTCATTTTTTAGCTCCACTGTATGGTTGTCAGGTTTCGGAGCCGATTGAAAAAACTTGTAAGTGTGGCAATAAACTGATTCGCGTTCGAGATGGAGATGTGTTATATTTTTTAACGCGTTCAAAATCTTTTAAGATGGAAACAATATCGATTTCAACATTATGTGTGCTATATATAGACGTGTGAGTCATTGTTTTATTATGGAAATATTTTGATTTAAAATATTTGTTCAATTGAATCATATTTTGTTTACAATATGTGTATTGATATTCATCTGAAAATCTTAATTTTTATTTTAATATTTGTCATACATAAAACTAGAACACATAATTCTCATGATCACATTCAAAGATTCTTTTCAACGTCTGCACGAATCCGAACATACCACTCTCCCCATTCAAAACCGCCTATTCATCGAATAATTAATCCGTCGATTCTTCTTCAAACATTAGATTACGAATTACCATAACAACAGTGCGATTTCTCACGCGAAGGAAGCAGATGTCTAAGACACGACTGTTATAATTCATGAAAAGCGATTAAGCCTTTCAATGCTCGCGTTTCGAACAGCCTCTTTTCTGACGCGGGTCGTTAACACTTTCGAGTCACGACACCTCGATTATTATGAAACGATGGGCCGAAACCTAAATTGCCGAAAGCACGAGGCTTCAAAGTGTCGAAAATCGAAATCGTTTCGGTGATGCGACCAATTAAAGCGTGACTAGGATGTGTTTCGATGTGAACTTTTCGATTTTTTTCCAATTTGAACCGCTCTATATTTCGTACACGAGTTTTGTCTTTCGAAATTGGAATAACGCCTCAGGAACTTATTTAAGTTTGCTCGAATATGACACGCAACGGGTATTGCCCAATTTCGCGTACTTTTATTATAATAATTTCATTTATGATAAGCTGAATGATTTGTGATAAATTATGAGATCATGGTAGGTGAATTATCTGTTCGACTTTTAATAACCTTCATTATTTGAAATTCAAATCAACAATGGAATACAATATTTTTGGATATAATCTGGATAAGAGATAATTTATAATACATGGATTTAATGGTATAAAATACTTCAATCGATAAAAGAAAATGCAAGTGTGTATTACTTCAGATCAGCTGGTTTTTCCAATGTATTACAGAGCACGTCTTGTCTTTCACAAATTTTCTAACTAAACGACCTCATTTTTACAGCGGTATTAAAATGAAGTCATCGTAATTTGAATATAGCGTTTCTTTTCAACGAAAAACATCTACCATCTACAGGAAGTGTCCCGATAAAGACAGAAACAAAACAATGAACCTATGCACTCTAAACGAAATGCTAATTAAATTTAATTTTATCGCTTGAATTATACGTGGTACACTTTCGGATAATGTATGACGTGAGAAACGAGCGTAGACCCATAAATGGTTTTAATTAAATTATATTCTATTTAATTACATCCATTTTTAATCTGAAGAATAATTTTGAGATATTATTTAAACCTTTTCATTTTTTTCTTAAACTTTTTTATATTTCTAATATAATTTTTATAATTGATCAATAATATGAATTATTTTTTCATTTTTAGCACCACTACTTCCAACACCACTTCCATCCGAAGCAACGACAACGAATAAAATCGAGGAATCCACGACAACCGAAAAACTTCCGAACGCACCCAAAAATGACACGGAAGAAGTCACGAAGCAAGGAAGAGCCATGGATATTTCTTCAACTGATGTCCATTCATTAGTGAATTCGATACATTCGAATGTAACAGGTGGAAAAGTCGACGATCGACCCAGTTCTACGAAAAACTACATCAACACCGATCTTAGCGATGTGAGCATGGACGACGATATGGATCTTGAATTTTCAGGAAATGTTGCTGAAAAAGATAATGCTAGTTCATTGAATGTCTACGGAGAGACGAGAGTTGTTAACAAGCCTCACATCCATGCTGAAGATAAATCTTTTATGCCTTTATTAATTCCGTCTATTTCGAGTCCTAAAGATGTTATTGAAACAAGTTGTATAGATTCAGGAAAAATTTACAAGGTATTAATTAATTATTTTAAGACAATTTTATTAGCATAATTGAATATTATAAATGTTATGACAATATTAAAATAAATTTCATTATTCCAGGTAGGAGAAATGATTGATCGAGGTTGTGATGAAAAATGTAAATGTGGTTCCGGAGGACGTTTAGAATGTGAGCCAAGATGTAGTGTTCCATATTTCAGACGTGGTCGTATTAGTGATGATCCACACTGTAAAGCTAAACCAGTTGAAGATCCTTGTTGTGTTATATTAGTTTGTGCTGCAGATACTCGTAAGTTTTTCTTTTCAAAGTGTTCTCAAAAATACTTTTTATATTAAATTATTATTTATTTTATGATCTTCAAGCCCATTTATTTTTTACAGAAAACGATACATGTACTTCCGGTAACAAAACTTATAATGTGGGTGAGAAATTTGATGAAGACTGTGTTAAATCATGTAAATGTGAAGAAAAAGGAAAAATTACATGTGAACCTATTATGTAAATGATTTTTTCTTTTTAATTAAATAGAGCATTCACAAATTAACCACTTGACTATATTTTTGTTTAGCTGTCCAATTTTAGAGCACCGAGAAGGTTGTCTTAATGTAACTGATACAAATAATCCATGCTGTATGATTCAATTATGCGATGTGACACAAGACAACGAAGAATTCACCACATTTAAAAATAGGGTTGAAAAATCAGATGATCACTTAGTCAATTCTGAGACAACTACTTTTAAACCTATCACAACTATTCAGGTAATTGTGTAGTATTTTAAAATTTGGATAAATTTATTTTTATTTTTATTTTGCATAATTTTTTTTCAGCCTAATGTTGTTTTAAATGAATCAACAATGAAAAATTCTGTGGCTGAACCTATTATGTCGATTGATATATTAAATAATGGTTCAGTTGAAGTTTTTTTGAAACATGAAAATACTTCGGTCAATCCAGTTCATTTAGAGCTTAGCAAAGACGGAGGTATTTCTTGGTCAAGTATTCAGTTACAAAATACTTTATTGAAGGGACTTGAAGATGGTGGGGACTTTTTAATTAGATCTACAGAAACAAAGAGAATATTCCCTGTAAGTGTATCGAAACGTGCTGATATTCCTAAAGATAATAATCTTGGTTGTATGCATAAAGGAAGACATCGTTCTATAGGTTGTTATAAATCAAATCATTCATAAATTTTATATTAATTATTAATAAAGTGATCAACTAAAAATTTTTTTTTTCATACAGATGAAGAATTTCATATGGGTTGCGACGAATTGTGCATTTGTGGAGCTGACGGAAAAGTGGAATGTGCTCCACTTAAATGTCCGTCATCTGTAGGATTAGATGTTTTAGATCCAACATGTATTGAATGGAAACCAGACCCTCTAGATTTTGAACCTAAATATCCAATGTGCTGTCCCCCAGCAATGAAATGCGTCAATAATGGATCATGTGTTTACAAAGAACATACGTATGTCGATTTTTAGTTTTTTCGATTTTTTAAAATTATTATTTTAAGACATTTTTTTATTTATTTGAAAAGGCTTCCGAATTGGTCTCAAATCCCAGTGGAATTAACTGGATGTGAACATCAATGTTTTTGCGATAACGGAATTGTGGAATGTCAAAGTGTGTGTGCTCCGCTTCCAGCCCTTCCGCCACCGACTTTACAGTGCAAGCAAAATGAGCATCCAGCTCCTATACATCCTAAAGATGATAACTGTTGTAAAGAATGGAGTTGTGTTCCTGCTGGTATGTTTTATTTACAATACATAACATATTGTATCATTGAAACCAAAAATTAACAATCGATAATTGTACACTGTACAAAGTTTCAAGCTGGATACACTCGTTAACTAATTCTTTGCTTTAATTTTACATTTCAATTTAATTGTATGTGCTTTGTTTTTTTTTTTTTTCATTTTCAGCTCATGCATAAATCAAATGAATGAAAATGTCACTTTATGAAATAACATTATCACTAAAATGTTTATTTTGTAATTAAATATGTTATATTTAATAAATTGATTTTCAGGTAATGGTAAATCATCATCACCATCATCAAAAAATATAACAGACAATGACAAAGACGGACTAAAATACTTCGTCAAACAAAATAAAACTGATAAAAATGACCTATTACCACCTCCTATATTTGTTACACTTCCTCCAGATTTACATAAAGCCATTGAGAACAAATTCGGGACTCCATTATTCGACGAAAATGACAGTAAAAGAGTAAATTCAAATGAACCGAAATATCCGTATTCAGAAGGAAATAAACCTTCAAGTTTTATGCCTCCATCTGTCCGACCACCAAAACTAAATTATGACGAAATTAAACATTATGAATATCCTGGACCATTTGCTGATCCCAATCATAAACCTCAATCGCCTGTAAATGATCTTGGACCATTTCCTTTCATTAAAAAACACAAAGAAAAACAAATATATTCTCATGGCTCTGAAAACCCACGAGATTCAATGCACTATCCAAATAATGTAGTTACTAAGCATAAAGATAGTTCTAAAAAAGTTTCTGCTCAAAATGAGCCTTCAGTTAATATTTCAAATAAAATAACAAAACCACCGGAGAACCATGAAAATTTTCCAATTAACGATCCTTATTTATCAGGTAATCGTTTTCATCTTCCCTTTAATCAAAATAGTGTTGGTCCAGGATTTTTCAATCCAGCTACGTCAAAATCTCAATCAGAACTAATAAACTCAATTCGGAATCCAAACTCTAATACGAATAATATAAATCCACAATTAATTCAACCTGGAAATGGGATATATCATCCTGGAATTCCTATTGGAGATCAAGTACCACAAGGTCCAGATACGATACATGTTTATACTGACGGTTCTCCAATACACATTGAACATTTACTCCAACATATACAACAAGCCGATCCCAATCTAGGGCCTTATATTCCATATGTCACCCAACCACAACAGCCACTCATTTCTAATCTTCGGCAACCAGCAAACGACAGCAACACGTCGAATAACATACCGCCAGGTCAGTACCTAAGGGTACTTTGGTGGAAGATCTTATGTATTGGAAAGTTATTTACTTATAGGCTTATTGTAGATACAAAAATTGATAAAATCTTTCCTAGCTATGTTTTGTATTTCCCTTATATTTGGTATCTATAATATAATGTGAAATGTTAAATTCATCTAGAAATGCCACAAATGTAATGTATATATTATTTCCTTATTTTAAACTTGTATTTTGAGTTGTTGAAATATTGAAATGTAATCAAAGATTACATCATTTCTTAAAGACAGCAATTAAGATTAAGTGAATTTTCAAAATATTTTTTTACAGAATTGAATGGCTTTTCTAAACATTTCCTATTTTATTCCAATAATTTTAACTCCTTGGTGGTATATGGTGTGTATGAATGTATTACGACAACTGACAGACAAAAAGTACAAACTTTATACATGTCATTAACTCTCATAGAAAACATAACATTAATAGGAATATGCTTCTTATAGTTTTCATTTTACAGTGGCGTTAAAATATTTGAGACTTCGATTCAATTTTTCAAGAACTAATTTTTTTCTAATACATATTGGAAAAAGACATTACTTCAAATTTCTTGTAGTCAATATTAATAGAAAAGTATTCTTTAATTCTATTAAATATTGTGATAATAACTGCACATATCTAATTGCACTAATATTTATTATACATGCTTTTTACTTCAATGGTATGCTGAGAATTTTTCAACTAATTTCATGTATTTTTGATACTTTGTAAATAATAAATATAAAAATTTATAAATAATGTTATTTTCTTATTTGTAATTGTTTTTTTGAATAAAAAATTCAACTACAAAATATATTTGTAAAAATTACATATTTCATCTTTTAAAAAATATGTGTTTTATTTAGGTACTGGAGCTTTTCCTGCATCACAATTAGGACCGTCGTTCGGAAGAGGTGGAAATGACGAAGAATTGCATATTATTGCTTTGGATGCTATTTCGCCTGATACCATTCGTCTGGTTTTCAATATACCTTCAATTATGATTGGCCTTCAAGGAAGAGTGAAGTTATTATACAGAAAGTATGTTTCAGTATTAATTATAATATTGTAATATATAAATATCATATATTTTTATTAAACCTGTTTTATTTTTGGTGTATAACAGTGAAAATGATCTCGGAAGATGGCACGAGCAGGAATTTGCTCCACCGAATGATATATTAGCTACACAACAATTTGAATTTCAACTATCTTTTCTTCAGCCTGATACAATTTATCAAGTGCAAGCTGTTCTCACAATAAAACAATTGCAAAATGAACGGAAAAGTAAAGTTTATAATGTCCGAACATTACCGTTGCAGGTATTTTTTATTTTATTTTTTACAATTATATTCATTCAATAATCGATAAATATTTTGTTATAATGTTGAATTGTTTTTACATAGGAAAAGTCTACTTTACCACCAATGATTCCCATAGAGCCAAATTTGTCAGTCGGACAAGTAAACCCCACTTCAGCAAGTATCAATTGGAGACCTTTTACTCAAGACGAGCTTTTGTTCATTGATGGAATACAGTTAAGGTAATAAATTTTATTTGCAACAATTTTTAACTTACATTAAATATCAATATTTATATTAATTAAGTAAATAACAAAATATTTTTATATTTAAGTATAATACTATTTTGAATATTTCAGATATCGTGAAATAGATGGAAAAGTTTATTCTGGCACACCATTAATTCACAGAGCCGTCACAACATTCCAATTAGAATCATTAAAACCTAACACCACTTACGAAGTAGGAATATTTTTCATTCCATTTTTGAACCAGCATACAGAATTACAAAGTGCCAATATGATACATTTCAAAACACTTCCTGAGACAGGTAAATAGTACATTCATATTTTAACCATATATTTAAAAAATTGAGAAATATCTTAAATATAATCTTTTATAGATATATTTGATTGGAATGTGGACATTGATGTAGAAGATATTACTCCTTGGGGTTTGACAATCACCTGGACTGGTATTCCACGGCCAACTGAACGATTTGTTAATGTGTTCCGTGCAGTTTGGAGAGCTGAAGCGGCTAGAAATGATACAAGCAGTTTTTCTTTACCTGCTAGAGAGTCACCATCGCAAAGCGTGGTATCTGGTCTTACACCAGGAACAAAGTAATTTTATTTTAAAATTTTTAAAATTTTTTAGGCTTTGTAATTTATAAATTTAAATATTTTAATTACATTCCTTTAGATACAGAATATGGCTCGAATTATATTTGACAAATGGCCGTATAAAAACTAGTAATGTGAAAGATGTAATGACTAAACCGGGTAAACCGGCCCCTGAAGCTATTCCTGCTCATGAAGGTTACATATAAATAATTATTTTCTTTTTTATATTATAAAGATGTTGCTTCTATAGAGTTTTAATTTGTAGGGAAATTATTGGATAGCCCGCATAGGGGTGATTATTACAACTCATTGGTTGTAGTAGCAATAATCGCAGCTTTGGGTGCCATGTGTTCGTTAGTTTTACTATTGGTTCTGGTCAGACGACATCGTACAGCATCAGCTCCGATTTGTGGGCCAACTCCTGCTGCACGTACAAATCCAGCTTTACCACCATATGACAGTCCAACATATAAATTAGACTTACATCAAGAAACTATGGGTACGGTATAATTTGTATAAACTTTTTTATTTATATTAAGTAATGTTTGACTATAATATTGAAAAATATTTAATTTAGATCTTTGACATTCAGCTAATGGAAAGGTTCATAAAGAATATCAAGAAATGGCTGTTTTCACGATGAATAACCAATAAAAAATTGTGCAGAAATCTTTACGAAGTAGCAAGCGTTTGTAAAAAAAGACTAGAACCAATATATAAATATTATAAAGTGACGAATAAGTGCCTTTATGTTTATTTTAAGTGACTATTTATTGACTGATATATTTTGTAATATAAATGTATATATTTTTTTTTATACTTTCAATTACCTTTTTGTTAATTATGATAATAATACAAGCATTGTTTTTTTTATTTTTTATTTAATTTTAATTGTTTATGTAAAACCAGTTTTTATATAAAAGTCAATTTCTGATTATTGAAAAAAATGGTTGATTGAAAATCATAAGTTTTGTTTTAACATAGTTATGAGTACAATTTTATATAACATTACCTGTATATTTATGGGAATGTGATTTAAAAAAATTATCATTCAAATTGAAGATATTCAAAATATTTACAAGAATTACTCAAAAAATTAAATAACAAACAAATTTATTTGTAAGGTCACTTAAGTGAAACAAAATTTTTTAAGTAATTTTATATCAAATATACATAAGTAATAAGTTTATCGATTCCATTGATTTTCTAAATTGATTCAATAAGATTTTCCATTTTTATAAACTACTGTGCTTTTATTTAATTTTTTATGTTCTAAAAACCAGAAGTATTTACATGGATAATCAGAAGTTGATTGTAAATACATATTGCTAGATTTATTTATCACATAGTTTCCAGTAAATATAAAATTAAGCTTGTAAATATAACACTATTTTTTGACACAATACAGATATAATTTTTTAAAGTAATACAGTTTGTATGTTACTACACCAAAATATAATTAAACATAAACTGTATGTTCCTCATTTTGAATAATAAAAGAATTAAAAACAATGTTTTGTAAATATATATAAAAACATATATATGTATATACGAGTATATATATATACAATTATCCAATAAAAAGAACTTTTATTTGAATTTTTACCACTGTCCAAAATGCTAACTACACCAATATAATTTTATTGAAAAAAGTTTTTCATTAATAATGATTTTGATATCAAAAGCACTATATATATTATGAAGATATACTGTTAGTCTTTCTTTAATAATATTACAGTAATTACAGTAATATTTATAAATCATTTAGTGACGCTCTGTTGTTTAGTTAACACAACTGACCTAAGTTTGTTCAAGTTAGAGATCCGTTATTTCACACATTTGCAAAAGGACTTTAAAATAAGATGACCTGATCTTACGCAGCTCAATTCTCAATATTTTGCCACTATGATTTTAACAAAATATATACACTTGTATTTATATGCAAATTTTCTAAATATTGCAACTTCTGAAACGTTTTTAATAAAATCAAATATAAATCATACAAGGAAAGGAAAATGTGAGTGATACATTTTAATAATATTTTTATAAGTTTTCTGACTAATAGAAATACTCTTTCAGTTTTCCCATTTTTTAGTATTATACGTTTTCCAAATACGGAATGCCCAGCAAGTGGTAATTTTAATGGTACATGTTTTACGAGGCGTGAATGTCATGACTTGAAAGGTTTATCATCTGGAACTTGTGCTTCTAAAAAGGGTGTTTGTTGTGTAGGTAAAGTGTGTTTGTTAAAAAATTATAGTCAAAATGTTTCTATTCAATAACAATTAACATTTATCTTATATTTAAGTGCAAAGAACCTGTGGGGGTTTTTCTAATGTAAATAGTACATATTTCACAAATATCGGTTACCCAGGATCATTTGGTGGAGGTCCAACTTGTACGATTCGAATTCAAAGATGTAATCCAGATATTTGTCAGGTTAATAAGTTTTCTTTGAATAAATTTATTATTATAAAATATATACTGTATTCAAACCGTTACAGGTTCGGTTAGATTTTTTGGATCTCACCTTAGCTCAACCAGATGGCGATGGGAATTGTGTCAATGATTACTTGACAATTACAGGTGGATCCTCAATAGTTCCAAGAATTTGTGGTGAAAATACTGGTCAACACGTCTACGTAAATTTTGATGGAGATAATGATATTATATTATCTATTATTTCTAATTCTGCTTTTGCATTCAATAGACGCTGGAATATAAAAATTACACAAATTGCATGCAATTGTCCATGGCTAGGTACGCATATCCTTTTTTTATGTGGTTATTATATATAAGTATATAAACATATATAAACATATACACTTCTGATTTTTTAAATTAATAATAGCTCCAAATGGATGTTTGATGTATTATACTGGTGTTTCGGGTACTGTGAGAAGTTTTAATTATGGTTCTACCCCAAATATTGCTACAGCAATGAGTGGTCTCACAGGAACTAGACAAATAGCAAATCATAATTATGGAATATGTATTAGAATGGAAGCTGGCTATTGTAGCATTCGATGGAGTCAAACAACAGATCCATATTCGTTCACTGTTTCGGATAATACTGAAAGTACTGATTTTCCATTATTAGGCACACCAGAGGTAGGTCTAATGGGAAACCAATGCACCACCGATTTTGTAGTCATACCGAATCCAAGTTCGATTGCATCAGATAGATTTTGTGGACTCGGTTTCCCTCCTGTTACGAGTAAGAAACAATTTTCACACTAAATATATTTGTGAGATATTTATTTAATATTTTATTGTACATCTTGTATATTTCAGCATTTTCCAAACCCTTTGTTTTGAATGTAGTGACAGATCAAAACGAAGGATTAGGTCTGAATGGTACAAATCCCGATGCTGCTAACAGAGGGTTTGTTCTAAATTACATGCAACAGCAATGTGCATTTAATTGATAATCATATTGTTTATGTTGTGATTCATTAAATTAGTTGAAGAAACTGCTGCTATGTTTTTAAATATCTGCTATCTGTTTGATAACATTATTTAATTTATTACAAAAAACTAATAAATATTTGAAAAAATATAAAATATGTGAAAGATAGAGAGTTATTGGTTAGTATTTTCTGTATATCTTCGATGTACAGGTGAACTTAAAACATACATATTAATGTTGTTATTTGAAGATAATGGCTCATCCGAAGAAACTGATGGTGAACGATGTTCACTTCTTGCTTCAGCCGTTTTATGGTTTTTATAAATTTTTATAAATATTACAATAGATAGAGCAAGGAAAACCACTCCACCTATACTCATACCTAATGTGAAAGCGAGAGTTGTTTCTAAAACAATATATTTAAGATTATTTTTTGACTGTTATTGAATATGTATTTGGAAGATATCATAAAATATCAATACTATGATTTTCAACAATGATTCCCACTGAATATTTCTTTTCAAATATTTCCACTGTTTCAAATGATGTTATGCAATACCAAACACCGATATCTTTTTCTTGTATATTTTTCAACTGAATACCACACTGACCTTTACTAAGGCTGGATCCCCAATATGAAATTCTACAAAATAAATTAATTCTGAAAACTTTCTTCAATCGTACTTTATTTAATCTAATAAATATCAATGAAAACCTTTGTTCACTAGAATTTGATGCTGGCTGAGGTAAAAAACTTTCTCCTGATGGTGAAGTGAAACGACAGTAGCGCATTGATTCCTCTATGGGTGATTTACATAGTAAATGTACATCGTCTCCAATATTAACTTTTTGGACACCATTTTCAGCATAAATTTTGTCATTTATTACGATAACCTAGTTTTTTTGTTATTACAATGAATGAAAACTGTTTATGAAACAAATATATTGTGTTAGAAAATACTAACATTTTTATGAAAAAGAATATCACTACTGCCGTCGTCAGATGAGACACCACAAATCCACTTTCCAGCTAAATCTGTATTCATACTCTGAAAGTAGATTAAATCGTATTATGAATTTTTTCGTTAGACGAAAATTGATCAAATTGAATGTATCACTTGATTGTACCTCAATGGACACATGACAAACTCCAATTTTTTGCATTCTATTAGCTAAAAACCCAGTTGCATGTGTATAATTTCCAAAGGGATCTAGAGCATAACAATAACTTATAGGCCAAGGTACTGAACATTTTATTTTCATAGGACTTCCATTAGATATATTAATTACTTCTTGATTAGGTGTTGCAAATTTTTTTATTGTTCTTTCTAGAATCAAATCAAAAAAGTTTCAGTTGCATAAATATTAAATAAATTAATATATTGAGTGATAACATAATAATTTATTTTTAACTTTTCGCAACAGATGTATCAATAAAACAGCCTGTAAAGTCATTTGACGACTTCCCCAATTCCAACCTCCATTGCCCAATGTCTTCTTTGAGTAGTGGAAGTTTAATCTCGATGCTACATTTTTTTTGCTGCACACTAATATTCAAAATATTTGTTTATACATTATAAGAAAATAATTGATAAAACAAATAATTTGTTTGATACTTTGTTTCAAAAGCCGAATATCTATCAGTTACTAGTCCTTGTGTAAGTAAAAGTTTCTCTCCATTTGGTTTGACTGCTCTGCACCAACTTACTGAATACCTTGACTCCAGTAATGAACAACTCATAAGTAAATGAGTATTAGTTTGATTTTTTCTGGTCTTAATACGTCATTAACTGATAAATAAAATTTTATATAAAAAAAATTCAATCATTTCAAATACAAAACAATTTTACACACCAATTTCTTTTAAAACAACAGTATGGTTAAATTCTTTCATAGCACCCATGACTGCTATTTTGCAAATCCATTTTCCAAAATTGTTAAAAGTTACTGATCGTATATAGTAAACACATTCATCAGATACAATACGTCCAAAATTATTAATAATTGTACAGTATGTAGGTTTTACTGGTTGTGAATTACAGTCGATTTGAACACTAGATCCTAATGAAGCAGAAATTTGCATTTCTAGTTCAGGTTGCGCTGAAATTAAATTAGAATAATATTTAGAACTGTTATTTATATTAATAAAAAAAAATTACTTACGTAAAATAGAAAAAGTGCTTCGATCTGTAAAAACTTCATTATTTTCAGTGGTAACTTTAAAATTCCAATTTCCATCACTATAAGTTGAAGCGGAAGACAAAATTAATCCACATTCTTCGTTTAACCATGATACACGATCAGTGCTGTTAGTGTTTAATATTATTGTCTATATAAAAAGATAATATGTTACATATATATCTTTCAACTTAACATAAAAAAATAAACTTATAAACTTACAGTATCATTAGGAAATTTTTTATCATAAACTAAATAATTATTTTTTGGTGTTGTTACTTCACATTTTTCATAAGGCAATAGGGTGTAAAATTTAATTTGCGCTGAACCGCCAGTTACTATTCTTACTTGTTTAGGTGAAACAGTTCCTATTGCTTCGATTAGAAATAAATAATAATCATCGAAATAAATAATACAACAGTTAAAGCTTATTACCTGTTGCAAATACTTTTACATGTTGATTTGAACACATGAGTAAAATTGGCAATATAAAAAAGTGCTTCATTATTCTAAATGTCTAAAGAAACAAAATCGAAGCGAACAATGATTTTTAAAATCTCATTTTTGTTCCTTTATATTTTCATTTTCATTCAAGTTAATCTGAAAAAGATAAGACTTTTACTGCATTTCAGTCAAAAATCTATGTGATTAAGGAAATATATTGTAAAATATAATTTTGATTTATGTTTTTGTATTGTTTTGATAATTTTAAATGTCTAAGAATTTATATCTGATGTATTTTATTATTTATCTCCAGTAAGTTAATTTAACAAATAATCCATATATGATTACATATCTAGCAAAAAATGAACTAGATCAAATAATTCAACTTTTTTAGATATAAAAATAAAATTTATTTGCATACTTTGAAAAGGCTTTAAGTATTTTTCCTCTCATTTAGAATGCATTGATACAGCAATACAAAAATAAAATAAAATCAAGTACTTATTCGCATTTTTGTCTACTTACTAGAAACCGATAAATATTGTTATAACTTCTGAAAGGTCCCATATTTTAATGTACCTACTAAAAATACACATCAACTAGCGATGTTTAAATATATCCATTGGATCTAATATTCAATCTTGCTTTACCTCTTTCAAAAATTATACATTAATTCCAAACGAAGTGGAAACAATTTTTAATTATTAAGAAAACAATATAGTAAATGTAATAAATAAGTAAATTTAATCTCAAAATAAAAAAATTGACCATTTTGAAATATGTATTTACACTGTAAAAAAATCAAGATAATAAACGTAATTTTTTTTCAATCTAAATAAATTATATTGTTTATGAAATAATTAGATTTAATTACTTTATTGTTTTCTCAGTTATAAAACGTTCATAAAAAACGGTATTTAAAAAATTTGGCCATAAGAAGATTATTCACAATTTGTTTTAACTGTCACTGTCAAATACTGACGTTTAGTACTTCGATGGTAGTATCGTTGTAGTCTTGTACAAATATCATCAGTGATAATAAATGTGATTCAACAGCCTTTAAAATGATGTCCGATGGAAACGATAACGACATTATCGAAGGATTCCTGTGTCCGATTTGTAAAGCTGATCTAAAAACTCCAGATCAATTGACATCTCATTTCGAAAATGTTCATAAAGAAGATCAGGATGTACTCAAATCTCTGAAGCTTATTTTTGGGAAAGCGAAAAAGAAAATTCTCAACTTGGATGAAAGTGATTTGAAAGAAACCTTCGACCGTGCTTTGAAATTCACGCCCGAGATTGTGAATGATTATTGTGAGCACCAGGAATTCGGGAGTACCAGAAGTCTTTCTGAATATTATAAAGCTGTAAGGTCGGCAAAATTGGAAAGGTATACTGCAGAAACAAATAAGTTGTTGATCCGGTTAGATAAACTGGTAGCTAATATGCCATCGGATCAAGCTCTCAGAAAAGTATATGAACAAGAGGTTAGTTAATGTGTTTAATTTTTTTGGTCGAATTTATATATCAAAAATTGTAAATGCAAACGATTTTTGAATATCAGATTGTCCCATGGTTGGATGGTTCTTCGGTCAAATTATGTCCAGGATGTGCAAAACCGTTCAATATTACCAGACGTCAACATCATTGTCGTTTATGTGGTTCTATCTTGTGTAATGATTGTTCTTGTTTTTTTGACCTCAACGTAGCAAGTAAATATTAACTCTTATAAATTTTTTGAATCATCAGAATATAATTAAAAAACGTTCTAAAATCATTGCAGGATGTATGATTGATCCATCGTTGAATATTTCTCAATTGCAAAATAATTCTGATCCTTCTAAAACAGGCTTACGTTTATGCGAACATTGTTATAATTTGATTGAATTACGCAAACAACTACAAGAAAGTCGAAATTCCAAAACTATTCTAGTAACAGGGTATGAACAAATGCGAAGTATTATGGAACAAGCAACTCCTGCAGTTGCAATGTATTTAAAGGTAATATTTGTAATTTTACATTTTTTTTTATGTTAAAGAAAGTTTAATTTCATACTTTTTCTTTAAGATGTGTTCAAGTTTGAAAGAGGGAGAAACAGCTTATCACTTATCAGACGTCAGCATCCTTAAATCGAGAATTGCGAAGTACGCCGAAGGGATTGATAGCCTTAGTAAACAAATAGCATCTTTACAAATTGCACAGGCTGGAAGTCGAACCAATAAATTACAAATGGCAATACGACAAGCAGCTACTTATTTTATAAAGGTTTAACTAATCACCTTCTTATTCATCAAATATCATTTTGTTTTTAACGAGTAGTTAACATATTGTAGGAAGAGTTAGTTAGTTTGCCACCTGTTCCGAGCGAGGTAGAAATAAATGAAATTCGTCGTATGAAACGCGAAGAAACTGAAAAGCGAATCGAACTGGAGCGAAAACAGATGCAACTAAATGCTGCTAGACGTCGAACATTTGGTGATGGTACATCTTCTAGTGGAAATCAGGATGATTGGTTAACGGTAGGTTTTAATTTATGCGTATAATGGATGATATTGATTACTCGAAGTTGATATATATTTTTGTAGACGAGCCAAAATGACTTTATTCCTGATAATAGTGCTGATAATCCATTAGTTGAGCAAATGAACATAATAAGAGGATATATTAAAGAAGCACGTGATAGAATGGAATTTGAAGAGGTTGGTTTACTTTATAGAATGTGAATGATTTATTTGATATTTTAATGAAAAACAATCTAAATTGTTGATTTGTTTCTCTTTCAAGATTGCAATTTTAGAAAGAAATCTCAAGGAACTTAAGCAAGAATATCATTACCAAATGTCTCGTTCTGCACAGTAAAAATTATTCACATAAATTCAATACAATTTTTTTGTATTTATAGCAACGATAATTTATTTATGATCATTGTAATTATTTTCATAGCACCAAAATATCTTACAATATAAATGTATAACTAAAACTGTTTTTTTTTTTTTTACTTTATTAGTTCTAATAATAATATTTATAATGTGGAATTTTTCTTTCGAATTTGTTCAACCCTTTTTAATAAATCTGGTTTGACCATTAAAATTTTATCCAATGTGATATCTAAAATATTTGCTCCATTGTCATCTGGACTAGAGATGTTTGCCAAATTATAAACACTTATATCTCCATTAGTATTCCCAATTAAAATATTTTTGCCATCATTAGTGAAATTGATATTTGTTAAAATAGAATCCTTCGATCCTATTGTTTTTTCTTCAAAAAGCACATTTTTTTCATTTTTCAAATTCCATAAATATAGATTTTTAGTGCTGATTGCTGCTATGATTGTTGAGTGAGTCGGACAAAATAATACTGATTTTATCGGATCCAAAGAATTGGTTAAAACCATTAACGGTTCCATAACATTTTCCATCCAAACTTTGACTAGCCAATCTGATCCACAAGTCACAAATATATTTTTTCGAAAATGCGAAAATTTCATTGCATTTATCTGACCATCATGTGCTAAAAATACATCAATATATTGATCTGTGCAATTCACAGAACATCTATAAATGCAACCATCCATTGTACCAACAAAGTATATATTTTGCAAAACAGGATGGTGACATAGCACTAAACATATACAGTATCGTGAAATAGGGACATCTTGTGTAATTGATTTCTTCGTTTCAAACTTCCCTTTGATACTTCCGTCGACTTTGTGTAATCTGATTAATTGCTTGCATGTGAATTCAAGTGATTTAGTAATTGAAAATCTATTTATTCTCCCGTCTTGACCTGCAGTCACAACATTTTCTTCATCTTCGAATTTATGCCATGTGATGTCCCAAATTGGTTCATATGATGGATATGTTGTTTTATCAGTTTGTGCTATTATTTTTTCGTTGCTAATAGATATGTCCAAAATGGTAATATTTCCATTATAAAAACCTACAGCTAATAAATTTGGATTGCATTTAGAAAACTCTATGCTCGTTACAGGATGTTCGAAATTTATTAATATTTCTGGTTGAATTGGATTTTTTATATTCCATACAGCTACAAAACCGTTATTTTTTTCAACATAATAAAACTTTCCATAGCCTACTGCTAGTATATCACTATTTTTTGGATTTAAGCACATTGACGTTACAGTTCTTTTATTAGTTTCACTGCAATTAAATGACCACAAATAGTGCAAATATGATTCACTTTCTTTCACATCATCGGTTATACCTTTAAAACATTCTTGTTGTTTGTTGTATACATTATTGGCTAAAATTCGCTCCATTACTATTACTGAATTCTTAAAATTTATGTCTTCAGTTAAGCAGTTTAGCATGTTTATTTTGTTATTGCTACTAGATTTATTACTTTTGCATTCTTTGTCATTTACTATGCGTTGGTCAACACATTCATTAATGGTTTTAAAAGAATCGTACATATCCCATGCAGATGCAGATGCATAGTTATTTTTATTTGATATTTTTGGTATAAACGTTGATCTAGTTTTTAATATATAATCGTCTGTCTGTGATTCATTTGATATTGTTTTACGATATTTGCCTTTTCCAATTGTTAAATACTTGTAAGTTTCATTATCCTTTTCAGCATCATCACCTTCCTCTGTTCCTTTTTCTATAGTCATACTAGGCATATCGAGAAGAAATATTGTTTCTGTTTCGATCAAAAGTACAATAATTTCATTGGGAAAATTCATTTTTGATTCTTTTTGATTGTTCTCACTGTTTGGCATAGAATCTAATTTTTCTTCTTGAGGATTACTCATATTTAAATTTGATAAAATATGATAAGAATGAATCAATAAATCAAAGTCTATTAATGACTGTAATTTTTTTGTCCTGTTTCTTTTTGTGTTGAAGAACCATAAATTAATTATATTTATTTTACCTAAAATACTCATTATTATAATTTTATTGTAAAACAATGGTTGTTTTATATATGAACAAAAAAATCTTACATAATCGTTATGACAAAAATAATTCCTGACACTTTTTAGAAAATTTGTTTTTACACTTTGCATCGATCAAACGGTTGCCAAGGATATTCATACATAAATAAACATCTATTACATTTACAACTCTAATAAGTGATGACGGATGTAATATTTGAACAATATAACCAAGCGACCATGATTTACCACTTCATTAATTCTATAATATTCAATTGACTGTTGAATGAATGATTTCCAAACTACCCTTCATTTTCGCTAACAGACTTTATCCTCCATTACTAGATTTCAACATATTATTTTCAAGTGAAATTGATGGTGTGAATTTACAGAAAGCACCAATTTCACTGATCATCAAAGTTAAGCTAAACGATCGCATATACTACACATTAATTACTATACAATATCGATTTCGAAAATTTTCCAACCCTCCATCATCGCCGAAAGTTCAAGATACGCATCGACAACTTTCAGCCTCCGCATCAATAAAAATCATCCACACGCGAAGATCAAGATCATCCACACCCACCGAAAAAGTGGCTCGTCGAAACGTAACGAAGACGAGCTGCATTCTCTCGTGCACCCGATCGAAATCGGTCACGGGTCGACGTGCAATCAACGGATACATGTGCATAATAATGCTCGATGGGGTACTTGAGCGTGTCTTTTTTACATGGTTGAAGGCAACGAGCGCACTTCCGCTGCTTCACGGGCCGTGGACACGAGTGTGCCTTACCGAAGCACCAGCAGATCTTTACCGGCCTCTGTGCAAAACGGCGATGCTGACCAGGGCCAGGAGGTTCTTTCGGAGGCGGAAGATCGGTGAGATTTGTCTCGTTTTGTTTTGGGTTGTGGATGTCAAATTGGTGGATCAGGGTTGAGGATGTTGTCGATGTTGGCGATGGTTGTAGTTTGTTTTGTGGTTTGTGCAATTCGAGTGTGTTGTGTAATGGTTTTGTGAGCTCCTGAAGTGTGGTTTTTTTGGAAAAAGTCGAGGTTGTGCTCGACCGCAGAACTTATATAAACAGATGTTTCGAACGACCGCAAAAAGTTGTACGAGTCAATTCGCACTTCGTTAGTTGTTATGCGTATTATTTTAATGTATTTTATTACATTGTATTTTATTTTATTTAAGGTAATGCACTAATGGTTGACCGTGAATCTATAATTGACCATTTGACAGAAAAACTTAAAAATATAAGGTTTCCAAAAAAAAGGTAACTTTTCGGAAAGGGTATGATTGATAGTGCGTTTTACAGCCGATCAATCGCATCATTCCCGAAAAATTACCATTTTTAGAAACCTTAATTTTTACTTTTTTCTGTCAGATGGTCAATTATAGATTCATAGTCAACCACTGGTGTATTACCTTATCGAAATTTTGAAATAGATTATCTATTATTTATTAAATGTAATTATCGATAATTGTTAAGTTCCAATAAATAATTCATAAGTCAATTTTCAATTTATCTTGGGTTATCATAAATCTTGATTGATTCCATTTGATTTTTAAAAATAACTGAAAAAAATGTAAGATTATGTACTTATAATGAAAAATTTAATTATTTTGCAAGCCTCGGTTTGAGTACATCTGTTTCGGTTCGTATCGATGATCAGAACTTTTTTTCGAGCTATCGAAGTTTAATCAAACTTCGCTTGCTCGTAATGATTATGATCGACTTTTGAAATTATCTTTTTACTGCTTCAATGTATTATTTTATAAATTGGCCAATTTCGCATGTACGTGCGTATGGACTATTGAAAAAAACCGGGTGATTTCGCATTGTACTCATTTCATTAAATTGAATCTATATTGTACTTTCGATATAATTATTTACAGTAGATGTATAAAAAATATATTTTAAATATTCGTTATTTTATATAAATTTCGTTATTTTGTATTCAAGAGTAGAAAATAGCGGTTTATGCAAAATATTATTTTAATTAATTAATTCAGATTATCATATTTTTGAATATTGAACATTTTATCAAAGATTTTTATCTATTAACTCCATAACGTGAACGTATATAAGACGATCTTTTCTGATATGAAAAAATAAATTAAATATTACTTATTGTTAAATCAAAATCTAATACAAAATATGGCATTTATGCCATATGGCATTTTTGAAATAATAAAAAAAACGCGAAAGTTTCTATAACGGATGACTGAATCGACCTAGTATCACTCAAAATTTGCACAACACAACGACAAATCAACTTTCAGTTCAACGACATTTCATACACTTCAGCAAAACATCCACTTTCGCAACAACATTTCGCAAAACTTACATTTTCACTTACAGTTACAAAAAATATTTGGGCAGTAAGGGATAGTTTTTAAATTGTTTTGAGTATTCAAAATCTATCGAAGTAGATGGTTTTAGAAAGTTATCATATCGAATATGAATTGCATGATGAATAAATTCACACATATTTTATTCAAACTGGAAAAATTTTGAAACAATTTTCCATTTCCGTAACGCGAAAATCGTTTTCGCTTTCTATGCAGCGCAAGTTGGCACCACTGGAACAGTTGGCGGCCGTGACTTTTTCAAGGGGAAGCGGCGGCGGGACGCAAACGACCGCCGCACGATTCTCACATAATTCCGGGCTCGGATTCGACTTTTAAAAGGTTTTCGATAATAATCGCGGCGGGAAAAAAAGCGATGTTCGTCAACGCGGGGCGAAAGGAGAGGACCCCAGGGGCGGTCCCCGAGAAACGAAAACGGCCCAAAAACAACAATCGGCGGCCAAAAAAGGAAACGCGAAATGTTTTTTGAGTGTAAGAATGAAAAAAGGCGTGTAAAATTCGCTAAGATTAGCGCGAGTCGTGTGTGGCTCATTTCCGACAAGGCAGAGGCGAATCGTTTGTATTATTGTAATTTAATTTTTATCTCACAATCGGATTAGATTTGATAAATGAGATTGTGCTTTGTTTCATTCTTATAACGGTATTGATTAATCTTAAAAACGAATTCGTTAAATATGTATTGTATAAATATAATATTAGTTTAAATGCTTCAACATGAAAAGTTGAATATCTGATCAATATACGAAGGGGTGATCAATTCAAAATTGAAATTTTCAATTGATTGTAAATGAATTCTACGAATTTTCAAATTTTTATAATATCGCATGTAGATATTTCACAGCACTGATAATAATACCACAATTAGGTATCAAAAGGTTTGTAATCGCATTAATTATTTTTTAATAAGTTATTCTGTGAATTGAAAAAAAAATTTCAGAATTTTTTGAGCTCTCTCAACCGCTGAGGGCTGCGTACTAAATAGTACCAATTCTGTTAATCGAATTATCTCCGAAAAATTTACTATTACGAATAAATATTACAATTTTTTTTGTAGGAAATTTTCCAATTGTAAGCTACAAATTTGAGGTATAACATTTTCCTGTAAAACCTACAGTTAATGAGATATTCATGAAAACTGTTTTCGGTGACCTTTGACCCCACATAAAATTTTAAGCAAACCTCTTATCGACACCAACTTTTCACATTTTGTTTAAGAATCACAATATCAAGCTTCATACCAAAATTCAGCTTTCTAATATCTTTATTTCCTGGATAAATAATACACCCGAAACATCCCTCGAATAAAACCATTCAAAATTTCATCACCATCAAACCCCAACACCAATCCTAAACAAAATTAAAAACCGAAGGGTCCATACATAACAAAACGCCGGCCCTGCAGCCGCACCGACGCACCACCTCTCACGATAATGCCTTCGAGTACCACCCACTTTTGGTCCGGTCGTGAGAAAATGGTGGAGAGGCCGCGAGAGACGGCTCTTCATAAATAACAACGATCGCCCATTATAACCCCGAGCCGCCGTTTTTTTCACGTGGCCCGTCTCCCTTTTACCCTCAGTGGTCGATTGGTTCGTTTGCCCTTTTGACAGTTGTCGAAAGGTGGACGCCACTGTCTCCAACCTCTGAAGATTGCGCAATTTTTCGCGGTGGTTTGTTGAGTTCAAATTGTTTTTTTTCCATATGATTTTTGTCGTAAAATAATTTTTTTTAAATTTCGAAGTTCAACTTTCTTTATTATCAGAAATCTCAATTTCAGAATGGCAACAAAAATTAAATTTAATAAAAAAAACATCCCTTAACACAATAACGAACATTATCACGATAAAAAAAATTAAATAGTCCTTATAACCGATTCATATCTTAACGAATATTTATAATGAAAATTAATCGATACTCAACACGTTCCCAGGTATCTTTCAAAGGAAAACCTTTGAGTCATACAAAAAAATATTGTATTATGTATTTTTTAAAATGTTACACAAGTTCAATAGTAACATTTACGAAAAATCGTGATTGACCCGGCACCTATAATTAGCCTAATCTTTATTGAACCAGGTTCACCGGTCGGGACCGTTAATTTTGATACATCTAACCGATCGATCTATATGAGATCACACGGATCTCGCATTGTTCATACGATTTTTTCCCTAACCTTTTCGAAGGCCCACTAAAGGAAAAAAAAAGCAACAAAATAACAAACAAACATTCTAGTATCTTCGGATCAACCATTAAATCGTCATATTTTCCTTTGATTCACACAACAGTTGAATATAGGATTGCCATTTATTATATGTCGCGCTATAATAAAGGACACTTCGAAATACATATGCAGTGGCGGATTTATTTCGCTAGGGACCCGAAGTGTCACAAATTTTTGGGGGTCTCTATACAGGAATGGGTTTCAAGCTTATTCTTCCTCTCCTATTACACAAAAAATATTGAAATTAAAAGAAAGCAGCGTCACAAACAACATTATTTTTTTTAAAGCTTTTTATTAGCTTGTTCGTTTAATATCGATATGTAATATGTAGCTGATTTTGCAAAATAAAATTTTCTTTTAACTATGTAAATGAATGTCTTTATTTTCTAGAGAATAAAGGCATTCATTTCTAGAGTCTAGAAAGTGATTTTACATTTAAATTTATTTTACCGTCCTTCAGAATTTGTCGCTATTAGGCATTGCCTTATTTGCCTATGCCGTCGGGATGTCACTCTAATGTCTAACGGATTGGACTATAGAAAAACTATAATAATTCATCAAAAATACTAGGGGAACTAAAGCGAACGCTTTCACTGCCTATAGGTAAATCCACAACTGCATTTAGCCACAAAAAAAATTTCAAATTTCCAAAACAAAGAACATTTGTCACTTTTTTACAAATTCAATAAAGGACAAGGACAGGAAGCTATTTTAAAAAAACTGTCTCAATAAAAGACGTTTGACAACCCTAATCGAACATAACCTCATTTCCAACAATCAACCTAACCTCACCCGCCCCAACCTAGAATTACATCTTCCAGAGATCCGCAAGTGGCAACAAAACAACCGACACATCCCGACAATCCTCGGAACCGCCATTAAATCAACCAGCGCAATTTCCTCGGCACTTGCAGCAATTTCCATACCGCGGCCGCATTCCGGGGATGACGCGGGGTGGTCACGAGGCGGTCAATTAAAATTTAAAATAGCGAGGTCTCGGTATCTGATGTCTGCCCGGGGTCAGGGGTCGTCTATCGGAGACGCCCATCCTAATTATTGGTTCGCCGCGGTCGACGCTAAATCACTTTTTTTCCGTGAGCGCGCGCTTTTTTCGACGTTTCGGATGGTTGTGGATGGCGGCCATGTTTCGATGGGTTGCGCAATGCGAATTCTTTTGGAATATTGCTTTTTTGTTGGTGTTGTGATGTTTTGATGGATCCTTTGACGGATTGCTATGGAATTAAATCATTTGTTATGAGAATAGACACGTAAGTATGATTAAAATTTACATTTTTGTAAAGATTATACACTTATGTCATCTTCATCATCATTAGGAATTTATTAAGTCAGTCCATTGTTACATTGTTTATGTAAGTCCATTGTAGAATAAGGTACTTTTCGATATATTATACACATTTTCTTTCATTATATTATGAAAGAAAGTTATTTTTTAATGAGCTCAATACTATACATAAGTATAATAATAATCTTTTGTATCATAAAATTGACTGAGTCACTTTTCACACAACTTCAATAGTTAATAGAAACCGATAATTCGACAAGATAAAACCGTTGACATGTACCGAATAATTGAACTTGATATTGAAATATCAATTTGGTATAAATTTAAATACGATTTATTTTGCACATTTGCATAATTTATCATAAGTGTGTTAAGTATAATTATATTTCTGAAGTACTCAAGTGATGATTGACACTCCGTTGACACTAATGTCAATATAATGTGATGTAATGTGGATTCAATCTAGTTGTAAAGTTTTAATATTGGAATTCGAATATTTAAAGTAAATATATGCGTTTTGGAGTTGATAAAATAGTTAAATTTTATTTATGAAAAAATATTGATAATAGAAATGACATCTAGATCAAAATAGTTATTTAAAATTTCTAAATTTAAATACATAAAACAAGATTAAGACAAATTGTAACGTAAACCTTCGCATATAGTAATAGCAGGTTTCACGCGATATAAAATATTATTGTTCGCCTAAATATAAGTCGGCTGAATCCGGTTTAATTATCTACTTAAATATCTTTAGTTTTTATTGTTTATTATACGAATATCTATTGTTGTTTTCTGTGGATTGTGAACGCATGTGCTAAAAGGTTGTTTCGTGATGTTCCCTCCCCCTCGTTATGTTTCTGGCAAGCCTCGGGGAATATTTACGGACCGAAAAAAACATTTTTTCACCAACGCTCTATTTAACAAATCCGCGTCAACAAAAACATCTTATTCAGCGAAAATCTTCACATTTTTCAAACCCGAACACCATACACGATCAAAAACTAAAACCCCGCGCACATTTCCGCACCGGAAAAGCGACGATTGGCGCACCTGTCGCAGCGCGCGCCATCCGCCCCATCTGTCATCCGGCCGGCGTTTCCCGGACGAAAAACCGTCTCTAAACGACCATTATGCGCGCGTGATATACGCACTCGGTTTTTTTCTTATTTTGGCGAGGCCCGAGAACGCAAAGGCCGGGCCTGACCCGCCTTCCCACGGCCGTTTCGAATTCCTCGAAAATTCGGCGTCCGACAATCGATCGGTCACGGCCCACCGATTTCGGGGTCGCGGGGTCCGAGTCGTTTAAATTATCCCGGTGAAACGGGTAAAAACGCCAATTTCCTACGACACGACTCACGCTCGCGCTGCCATTGGTAGGCCTGCGAGGATGGTGAGGATGGTTGGCGGACCTGCGTGTTGGATTTTATTTTTTTTTATTTTGTTATTTGAATACACAGTTCCAGAGACTACCGTGTAAAAAATGTATGGTGACCGTACAAAAATTGGAGATAGGTTCCATCACTATATTTGGATAGAACTTCCATATTTGGATAGTACTTTATAAAAAATGTACAATGTGAGAAATTTTCGCCGCGAAAAATCATCACAAAAACATTGGATTTTTTTATTTAAAAACTATATTTACATACATATAATTACATATATCAGTATACTGGCCTGCATAGAATCTTACCATTGTGGCATAATAATACATATTTTTATTATTTTTATACCGTGTTATTTCGGAACCGTGTAAAAAAACCGTATAAAAATAAAAAGAGGATTAGGTGTATTTGAAAGATTTTTCGTTATATGGTACGGCTTGTTAGAGTTAAATAGAAATATTAATTAAAGGCTTAACAATAGTGCGGTTTTATGACAAATTGCAATAGGCAGAGCCGTAGCAATGTTTTTGGCGCCCTTGGCAAATATAAAATTTGGCGCCCCTTTTTATCCAAGAGGGAGCTGGAAAAAAAAAAATTTCCATGGGGAAGCTGGTCAAAAATATTTTTTTAATTTCATTATTTTCAAATGAAAAATTATTCGTCAATATTCGAACGTGTTCGAACCCCAAAAAATTTTTTCCTTAAAAAAAGCTCAACGCATTAATGTAACCCAACTTTCGGAAATATTTTCGCGAATTTCTCACCAAGGCTAACCCAACCTATCGTTGTTTGATGAATAAATTCACGTGAATATAACCCAACATTCGGAAATATTTTCGTGAATTTCTCACCAAGCCTAACCCAACCTATCGTTGTTTGATGAATAAATTCGCGTGAATGTAACCCAACTTTCGGAAATATTTTCGCGAATTTCTCACCAAGCCTAATCCAATCTATCGTTGTTTGATGAATAATTTCGCGTAAAGCTAACCCAGCTTTCGGAAATATTTTCGCGAAAAAAGTCACACGTCCTTGGCGCTTACCCAATTGCCAATGGCTTGCTATGGCACTGGCAGTAGGTACATTAATATAATATTTTTTTTGTATTGTAGAATATGATTTGTGTTATATCAAATGATACACGTGGTATACAAAGTAATTTAATTTATTTAATTTGAGAATATTTTTATGAAAATAAAATGAATATTTGAAATGAAAAGTATTTGGTTTGAATTGGAAAATATTTGATTTGAGGTGAAAAACTTGTACGTATATGGCTTGATATGTAAATTATGAATAATTTTATCAAAAAAAATGTAAGAAACATCATTTTATAATTTAAAATAAGGATATATTGAAAACTTTTAGAAAAAAAATTACATATATAAGATTTAAATATTATATAGGTATATTGCTATTCAATGATTTATATAAAAAAGGATAAAAATGAAGAACCCAATCTGATACAATCAAATTTAACATAACCAAATCAAATTCAACATAATCTAATAAAATTTAACCTAACCTGATCAAATTTAACTAAACTATATATATTTTTTATCTAATACAATCAAATGATTTAAAGCTCAACTCAAGTGGCGTATCTTTATAAGATTTTCACATTCCTCACGCAAAAAGACATCTGAACTCCCATAAATTATTCTTAAATTACACGTAAATGAATAAATTTACAGTTAACTAAATCTAGCGTGTGACGCTTTGATGAATCGCTGAAGCGCCATCATTGAATCAAATCTATTCAATAATTGCGGCAAAAACTGTCGTTTGAAATTAATCATCGCATCGTTCGCACGAAAGCTCTCAATACGCAATAATATTTTCAATTTTTTTCCAAAAAAAAAAAAAAACAAATACGTTGACTATCGTTCGTAATGCGTAAATAATATTAACATCATTACAAATGAAACACTCGCGAGATTATTCCTAACGACCAAACGGGATATACGAGAGCCATTTAATAGCTTCATCATCAGCTCCATCGTTTCCTCGTTTGCTATAAGAGTCTTCAATCACACCGCAAATGAGCTAAATTTTCATAATTTTTCCGAAACAGGAAACTCATGGCGTCGTATCAAATTACATAGCTACTCGCTTCAGTGTTTGTATACAAAAAAGGTAATAACATTCGCTTGACGTGTTGAAATTTAGCGGTTTACGTCGTGTTGGGAAAATTACATTTTTTTTTCAAAAAACATCAGCACGATTCAAATTAACCGTATCTATATGAATGTAATTAAAATTGTAAGCTGTATGAAAAAATAAAATTTTTGAAGCAAAAAAGTTCAAATGTCGGATAGTTTGATTTAATAAAAAGTGTGTGAAAAAAATATGGGTCAATAATCAAAACAGTTCATAAAAAATAATTCATATAGTAAGATATTACTGTTTACTACACCGTTAAAATATTATATTACAATCGTGACGGACGAATTAGTTTCCGAATTTTCCCAAACGAAGCCTCCCCATCGATAAATATTTATTTATTTATAATGAATGTATTGACAATTAGCGATGCTAAGAGACGAGTGCGTGCCTCGTTAATATCGACGAAATGAATAATAATGCGAAAGTAAAAAGAAAAAAAATTCAAAATGTGCCGACTGTGAAAATAAATCGTTAAAAGAGCGCGAACGCAGCGTCCGACAATAAATCATCGCGTTAAACAGATATACGAGTGGATAAAGTGTATTGGGAAAGAAACGAGCCGGCCAGAGAACGAAAACTTTCGATATTTCGTATTTGTGTGTGTGTGTGTTGAAAAATGATTGAAGATGACCGAATTTTGAATATATAAACGCCGGTTGTCGGACGGCGAAATTGTGCAGGAATCCGAAAATGGATGAACGTTCGGTGTTGTAGGAATTTTATTGAGAATTTCAAAATGATATAAAGATTTCTTAATATATTTGAGATGGTGAAATCGTATGAAAACTCAAAAAATTTCAAAAGATTATGAAGATTTTTAAGAGTTACAAGTAGTAGAAGTAAATATTTGATTATCTACCTTAACTTTACTTATACTATATTGGGTAAAGCTGAAGGATTGATCGGTGAGTGAGAATATTTAAGTTCGCGCTCTGTATTACACTCATACCTCTCTTATTCGCACTTTACCTTTAACCTATATCGTTAGATTATAATTCTAGAATTAATTAATTATATGTATAATACAATTCAATAAACGCCAAAATTTTCCATGAAGGCATTTTCAACACTTGAGAGTGCCTGCATCTGCAAATGACCATTCGCACAGAGCTCCGAGGCTTTCTTCGCGTCCGTCTGATTTATGCGATAGACGATGGCCAAGCAATAAAGGTGAAGTGTGCATTATGGCCATCGTCAAAGCGACAAGATTCCAAGGGATAAACTCGATAAAATATCCCGAAGATTGGATGAATGGATGTGGATTGATGCGACTTTGCGTTCAAATTCATTCAAGAAATTATGCCAATTTGTAGTTGTAATGTTGAATTGTATGATTGATGTGGTTTTTTTGTCAAAACAATATTGAAGTATTTAGCACGCGATCAAAACACATTTTTTCGCATGGTTATAAATCACAAATATCATCGAATCAAATTTATGTGATATAAACAATGGTGCAAGTTTCCAAATCGGGTTCGAAGATTTCCTTATACGAAAAATTAATTAGGATTTCTCGCAATAACTCTCCATAGCAAAACAATCATTTTCGATCTCTTCGACCATATTTTCAAATATAATATCGTGGCAACGTTCAGTAAGGACGATCCTCGGGTACCTAACACTGATTTATATTTGAAAACGTGCCGTAAACACTTGGCAAAACCATTATAAATCGAGAAAATACGACCCATTTTCAATAAACACCCCGACCTGTTCATTAGCATAAACGCATAAAATATTATTTGTATGTGAAAATATGCGAATGGAAAGCCGTTAGTTTGCGTGGTCGTTATTCGAATCGTGATCATGCAGTGATTACGATTAATTAACAATTAATTGAAAAGACACGCATCGGCTGGAAAATTCTGATGAAAAAATTATTGAATTGAAATCGAAAATGGTACAAAGTTATGGTCTGAAAGATATTTGGATTCTTTTGATTTTTTATGAATGATTTTAAGACAATTGATTATTATAAAAGGAAATTGTCTGCATCCTGAACAGTTCGTATGGTATCACGATCGAGTCATAACTCATAGCTTGTTAGTGAATAATTTATTGCGTGAATCGAACATATAGAAAGGGCAAGGGTAGTTCCAAGTGTTTTATGTGTTCCCACGCATTGAATTTAAACAGTAGATGATGTAGAATGGACACTATTGTTTAACAGTTTTATTGAAAAAGCTCGGGCAATTTTAAAGAATTTGTAATCATAATACAGATAGTGCTTTTCTGATTCATTAGAAGTTCAAGTTTATTCATCCACCGTTTGAAACCGAGCACGAAAAAATCATCAATTGATCTCAAAGCTTTGTACATAACAAGCAGGGCTTAAAACAATATTTATCGCTTAATTTAGATGCTCTGTAGAAACATGAGCTTTCTGCTAAATTAAACCTAAATTGCGCAAAATTTAATTACAGGAAAAGCCGAATACACGAGCCAATTTCATAAGTCATCGATCATATTTACATTTATTAAAAAAACAGGCAATAGTTTACTATTAGAAGCATCATAGTCGTGTGTTAAAATATCGAGGTGAGGGCATAGTTCACCGTGTATGGGATTTAACATCGACAAGTTTCAGTCTAGAATAAAGCCTCCGTCGGTTCGGACGTGTCGAAGTGCGTCAAGAACGGGCGCGAGTTTTTGAACTTTCGAATTGTGAAATTAAAAATATTTACGGTAAAATATTATTATTGTGCTGTATTGTGAATCGTTACGATGGAATTTTTTGTATGAGTTTTTATTCAATGGTGTTTTTATTAAATTTGATGTTAAAAATAGCTCATATTTTAAATAAAGACTTATTGATATAATTATTTGCTTTGATGTTTCTATAAAAAACATATTATCCAAATATGTAAATTTATAATGCTTTAGTGAAAACAAAGAAAACAATACAAACATGAATTCATAAAAAAACCTTATAATTTTATTACTAGGTGTAGAAAGAATCGATGAACCTCCACCTCCGTATGGGGCAGTGTGTCAAGAAAATGAAATTGTAAGGGAACAATTTCTACATGGAAACTCGAGCAGTAATTCACAGGTAAATACTAAACTATAATTTGTATATTAAAAATCAATAATTATTATATAAATTAATGAGTAATTCTATTAAAAAATAATTAAGGTTGATGCTCTCCAACAATCATTTGCTGGACTCGATCTGGTGGCGGAATGTAAGCCTCAGAATTGTGAAAATGAGGATTATCAAAGTTTCAATGATAGTAATAATGAGACATGCAATGAACAGTTAATGCTAAATTGCAACAAAGAAATAATGGGTCAAAAAACTTCTTTTCTCGGACATCACAGATCGAAAGTTTCTTTAACATGGGTTCTAAGGGAACATTCAGATATACAATATAGTCCTTGTAATAACAAAGGCAGAAGCGATATTTTAAATAATTCCAAAAACATAAATAATAATCGTTTGCAGAAAAATGACAAAAATTTTGATAGAAATGTTATAAAGAATGATAACGAATATTATAATGGTCGAAATGATGCATATGGTTATCCGAAAAGTGAACGTATAGTGGGACGAAATGCTAAAAGATTTAAATGTTTCGAAACTGAAGTTAATAAAAAGATAAGTAAAAATAAGGAAGTTAACAATTCGTCTAACAGTAATTATCCAGATTCGTGGTTTGAAAGTCCAGAAAGAACCAGTTCAACAAAGAAACATAGGCATAGAAAAAGAAGAAATAAATCAGTTGAAAAACAAGACAACTTTGGATATGAAATTAAGGATATAGATAGTTTTTTGTCTGAGGTATAGTATATATTTATTCATAAAATCTTTCAACAAATATTTTTAGTCACATTAAAAGGAATCTAAAAAAAAACTATATTTTTAGGCATCTATCGACAACCCAGGAAATATTCCAGTGGTGGTGACTTATCCTAGTACATTATATCAGACGCGAAGCGGAAATTATCAAAAAGAATTATCATTATCTTTAGGTATGGTAGTGAATGCAGTTTTCAAAAATCAACAATGGTTATATGTTCAAACTCCGCATGGAGAAGAGGGTTACATTTTATATGCATCATGTTTACCACTAGGAATACTTCCACCTATTCATAGGTAAACTAATTATTTAATGCATCAGAAGTATATTATGGCAATAAGTAAAAAATGATTATTATTTTGATAGGTCTCAATCTTGGAAAACAGCACCATGTTGGGAAAGTACTTTGGATTTATATCCCCAACCTTGTGGAAACATGACCGACAGTGAAAAAGAACAATTACGCGGTGGAACTAAATCAGAATGTGGTCGTAGCAGAGCAAAATCTAATTTCTATGATGATACATTATCGGCATACAGTGAAAAGACATTCGATAAATTATATTTAAAGGCCACTTCAAGTTTTCCAAAACTGAAAGATATTTGCGATGATAACACATCTTTCAACAATCGTTTTACAACAAAATCTCAAGACAACAAATTGAAGTACAACAATAATAAAAGAAGGCAGAGGCAAAAAGAAAACATCAATTTAAGTTACACCACAAGACATACATTATTGATAGTAGAATCAGATTTCGAAGGTTCAAAATCTATCAAGACATTAACGGTTAATAAGGGTGAAGTGGTAATTCTAGTTCAAGGTGAAAGTGTAGAAGCTGACGTAGACTCAGAATGGTTTTATGTAAGAAATAAAGACGGTGAAGAAGGTTTTATTCCTGCAGCAATAGCTGGGCATGGATATTTGTAAATTTATAATTTCAGTTCTCAATCTAGTCATAACTTTCATGACAATAATTTCTTAAAAGTATTTATTTATGTATTTATGTAAATTTATAAAAAAATATTATTTTGATGTAATAATTGTTTAAAATTACCAAAAATAAAATGTTATTACTTGAAACTGTTCATTACAGGATTTCATTTGTAAAATTATTATAGTAAATATTGAAAATGCAATTTTATAAGTATAATAATTTATTACTTGAAATATAATGACTGATCTTTATAATTCAAATTTGTACACAAGTCTATATGAGGGCTAGAACCAGCAATAGTAAATACAAATTGAGGAGACGTTTGTTGAATTGCACTATACACAGTAGTACACGAAACGGGAATTTCCACAATAACTTCTCCAGAATAGTTTAATTGATACAAAAACGGTGCTGTCCCACCAGCAATTATTCGATCATCATAAAAGTAACTAACATGTATTCCGTGATCTGGTAAGTCGAATACTGCAGCAACATGCAATGATCTTCGCTGCATTAAAGCTAGTCGAGGACCACCGCCACAAATCTGAGAAAATATTGTAAGTATTTGATGAAAGTTCAAAGTGAAATTAGAATACAGCTTAACAATCTACTCACTATCCAATCATCAGAAAGGGTGGCAGAACCAATCCATTTCCCCAAATCTGGTCTCGCTAGTCTTTCATTAGTGTGAGGTGTAAACTGGCAATGATGTTTAGGAATACGGGTATCCCAAAGATTAACAGATCCATCTTCGCTGGCTGATACCATATCAGAATTTCTGGTAATTGTTTTTATTTATGAATTAAAAAATACATAAACTTCTTAAAACTAAATATTTTTAATTTACAAATGAATCAGATTCTGGTATTTATTTTGCAACATTTTATAAAAAAAACTAAAGATTTTTACTTGTAGCCAGAAGTAATTACTTTGATATTATACATATAAAATTAATAAATCATATTCATTCTCATAATTTATAAAGTAAATATAAAATAAATATTAGGTATAAAATACTCACATTCCTTGAATTGAATGTATATAGTCAGTGTGCCCATCATAAGTTTTAACTAATTTACTATTTGATAAATCAAAAGAGTAAATATTATTGTCTCCGCATCCAGCAAACAGTTTCTCCTCGTTTTCATTCCACCACAATGAATTAACATCGGGTCGATCAATGTTTCTCTTATTATCAGGAATAGCGATTTTCCAAGAAGGTTTCAGAATTTTAGAATCAGTAATACATTTCCAATCCCAACCT
This sequence comes from Hydropsyche tenuis, assembly GCA_009617725.1. Classification (NCBI taxonomy): domain Eukaryota; kingdom Metazoa; phylum Arthropoda; class Insecta; order Trichoptera; family Hydropsychidae; genus Hydropsyche; species Hydropsyche tenuis. The sequence goes on along the minus strand of VTON01000056.1, from coordinate 457,200 downwards.
GAAATTTCTCCGCAGGTCCCAACAACAAGATGAGTGTCGGTCGATACCATGCTACAAACAGGAATATCCTTTTCTACACTGAAAATTGTTTCAGCATTATTGCTGTACTTTTCGACATGATCACTGAGAGGATCTAAAACTTTTTTCAAACTGAAAATGGAAGAAGTTATAGTAACATAGGTTATGTTTATATGAGTTTTAATTTAAATTGAATTACTTGTAAGCAGCAATCTGTCCATAAGTATTTCCGGCTACTAAAAAGTTGCCACAAGGAGAGAAACTTTGACAAAGCACAGTAGTATAATGATCTCGATCCAACATTTTGGAAATGAAAGAACAGAACGTTCTTGTTTGGACTTAAAATCAAACAGTTGTCAAACTACAGGGTTGCAAGTTGAAAAAAATGATAAATTAGAAAATAAAATATGTCCAATTTTTATTACTAAAGTAATGAAATTTCAAAAATATACATATTTTCATATTATATTTAACGACAAAGAAGATAAATGATAATATTAAAAATTATAATATATTTGATCAGAAGTTTTTGGGACTAATGATCAGTATTACATTTAAGAAAATGATAAGTTTTTATTTTCAAAAATGATCAGTGAAGTATTCGAGTCTTAAAAATCATTACAAATCTTAAAAAAACACGACGTTCAACAGCTGATAATTGGTGTACCATAGTACGGTAAACAGGTGATGGGATCAGAGCTAGAAAGTTGGTTTTGAAGTTTGTACTTTGTCAAATGCTTACAATTAGTTGACGTTGCGATTTATAGTTGTCATAACCCGTTGTATTATCGTAAAATTTTGAGGATGTCGTTGTCGAAGCCTTTACTAAACTTGTTAGGAAATTACCTACAAAATCTCTACTTACATCCAATTAGGACAAAATCACTGACAAGGTTTGTTATTGATTGGGTGATTATTCAATTAACTGTACTATCAGAGTATCATCATCAACATTTCATATTTTCGTTTTAAATACTGTTTAGAAGTTTCGTATATCAATTGAATTCATTCATATATCAATTATTCATATTATGATATAATTTATCTTTGTTTCTACATTAAATCTCTTTACACGGTTATTTGTCACACTTGAGTTATTTTCCTTTCAAAAAAGTTCATAAAATTCATGGATTAAAGTGTTTCAAAATAAAAGCAAATTGAAAAATATTGAAGTCTTTGTATGTGGATTGGGATCGATGATAAAGATAATGAATTATGTTATTTTTATTTATAAGAGTAGAATTTATTTCATTCTACAACCAATAAATTGTTATTGTTTTATGAATTAAGTTTATAATAAATAATATAATAACATAATTTTAGATAATAGGGAGTTGAAAATAGTTAATTATTTTCATAAACATTCAACAACAGCTTATCACTATAAGTACACATAATAAGTCTTTATCTTTTTTTTGTTGAGATTTGAAATATTCTTATCACGATTCATTAATACGACAGAAATATATGAAATATAAATACTTAGATATTGTTTTTCAGTTGCGTAATATCAGCAACAGCAAATTTATCTTCACAATTAATAGCAGGAGAAAAATCTATCAACACAGATAGCATTGTTGCTTTTGCTGCTTTTGGGTAATTTATAAATTTATTTTACAATATTAAGTAATTGAAAACATTATGTATAGTTTAATTTGATCAAATTTTAAGGTTGTTCTTTGGCGGTACTTTGCCTCATTATTTTTATGAAAATTTAGAAAAGATAATACCAGCATCGGGAGTACGATTTGGCCTTTTGAAACAGTTATTCATCGAAAGGCTTCTTTATACACCATTTTTCCAAGCGTTTTCTCTTTATGTTGTATCGCGATTCGAAGGAAAGTCTCACGATGAAGCATCCAAGTTCATGCAGTCCATTATAGTGAAAATATTACGAGCCAACTGGACCTGGTTGACTATTTTCCAAATTATCAATTTGACTGTAATTCCGCCAGTGGTGAGAATTTTTCTATTTTTGTATGTTAGTTAATAATTTTTTTTATTTATTAATTTTTATTTCCAGTTGAGAGTTTTGTTCGTTAATCTTGTTGGATTCTTTTGGGTGATGTATCTTGCAAAAACACGAAGAGCTGCAGCCACAAGGCCTAAAAGAAATTAAAAACATAGTTTGCGTTTTTGTATCTGAATGATATGCATCATTGTTAAAAAAAAATCATGAGGTTACAGGGTAATGATAGAATGTATTCTGTATTGACACTATCCATACCTATTATTTTTAAGAAATGTTGTTTATGAATAGTAATTTTATTTTTTGAAATTCCATTTTAATGTTGTAAGTTTTATTATAAATAACGAATTATAATCATAAAATGACAAGAATATGCCATTTGTATCTTTTTTATTAAATGTTATTCAAGTTGTTAATCTGCTGGTTTTTTTTAAATTATAATTCTATCTAATAAAAAGATTTAATAATTTTTAGAATTCACTTTATTTTACAACAGTAATAATTACAATAAGTTAATTGTATAATATAAATAGAAAAAAATAAATAATGTATAATAATAAATTAATTAAAAAAATCACAAAATGACTAGAATGAATGGAATACAAATGACTTGGAATGGATAATATAATAATAATAATTATCATATGACATTCAATAAATATTTTGTACTTAGATATACTAAACTCTGCATGTGTAAAAACATGAGATCAAAATTCAGGAATGTTAAATATATATTAGTCAAATTATTTGCTAAAATATTGCACAAGTGAAGATTTCCTTTAAAATATAACAAAAAATAATTCAATAAATTCCAGAGGATAAAAGAGAATAAATCAATAACAAGTTTCATAGTAAAATTATGAAATATCTTTGGTTATGTTATTTGAAATAAAAAGGTATAAAGAGCTGTGCTCGTAAACTTATCTTAAAGACATACTTCCAAATATTTAACATGCACTACATTTAAAATAAAATTGCGTTTTGAGATCATCACATATTACAACCTAACTAACCATAAATTTGATATACTCTCGAGGATTATTTTCATGTTGGTATTGAAAATCCGAGTCTTTGCATGAAATCAAAGCCGAGAATGAAATGAACGTTTAAACTGTCAAATTTGCCCTTGATGTTAAGCTTTCATCGTTATAGTCGAAAATCTTAATTCTAATTTCACTACCTTTTTCACATTCGAGATGTGTTGAATGTTAGTTAAATATTTATTTGCAATTGAGATTTCCTTTAATATCTACATTCTTGTTATTTTTTATTTATAGTTGTTATTGCAAGTATATGAAAATATACTTAAGGTACCGAAGAAAAATGGATTCTTTGAATATCGTGTTTTAAACGATAATGAAATCAAATCAATCAACACGTGCAAGTGCTGTGAAATCATTTATTTTAATAGATTTTCTCCGCAATTATAAATTTCAAGATTTTTCCAGGAGTTTCTTGAATATAAGCATTTATGAGCTAGTAAACCATTTCAAAACTCCTAAGTGATATGTTGAAACAACATTTTCTATTACTTCTCTCCGATAACAAATTCCATCTAATTTTTTTTTACATATACAATTCAGATTTTCTATTAGCGCTTTGAGCATTCTACTGAAAGGTACCTTTCTCCAACAATAAACAATAATTTCACATTAGTCGGATGCAGCTTACATTTCAAATAATTTATGGATAATTAAATTTTTTAAAGCTGTTTGTAATAAACGTTTTCTTCAATTAAATGTGTCGTGTTTTTGAGTGCTTTCAAAATTCGTTTATATATATATATTAACTTTCTTATTATTCCATTATTACATTAAGTAATAATACTTAACGTAAGCACAGTGTGGATATAAACACTCTTTAATACCTTCATTTGATTTGATTATACAAAATTTTGCTAATCAAACTTTTAAATTTTGACATGTAGCTAATGAAAAATAATTGGATTCCTTTCAAATATTAGAAATCCAAAAACAATTTTCACAATGAAGATGATCAAAATTATGTTATTTTATGAAAATTAATTTAATGATAAGGAGATATAACTCGTGATGGCGAAGGCGAAGAATGTGAAGGTGATAAAGTACGAGTCGGAGAAGGTGAGGCCGGAGTTGAAGCTCGACTGCTCCAAGCACTGCTTGACGAGTGAGAAGATGGTGTTGGTCGACGGTAAGGGATTGGTCTTTTTCGAGCACTAAAATTTTCATGTTACGTAGTTAGTATAAAGAAAATTAGACTTATTAATGTATGAGTTAGGATGTTACATAATATATTGGTATGTGTATATTTCAAACCTGCAATTATTTCAAATCCATTTAAGTTTCCAAGAAATATTTGTGTCGTGAAATATTGTTGTTTCCAAAATACATGCAAATCTAGTTTGTGTAATAAAAATAATATGCAATTTGTTCACTCAAAACAGTTGTAAATCAAATTTTTTTCTATGAAAAAAAAATTAAAAAATAGAAACACTAGTTGAAGCATAATTAAAAAAAAATGGTAACTATATACTTCTAACTAAAAATGCAAAATCATGTGCGATAATTCTATGACAAGGTAAAAACATAAAATAAAATAAAAGAAAATAAAAATGGTGGAATTGTTTATTTATATTTATCTTATAAATAATAGAGAAAATACAATACAACGAAAAAAAAATTCTACAAAAGTCTATATAAGCTTGACAAAGATTTTAATAATAATCAGTACTATGCAACTTCCCAATAGAATGTTTGTAGTTTTTCTTTCAATTAATAATCGGTAAAATTCATTAGAAAAACAACTATTATTATGCATACTTCAAAGATGAAAACTGGGTAGATATACAAATAACGGGGAAGGTTATAAATACCATAAACACACAAAATCTTATATTTGTGATGATTAATCAAACTGATATATGTATGGCGCATTTTAGACAATCGAGAAAAACATTTCACTGATACGTGAAAGACAAAAAATATAAATTAATTAAAATGCAACAAGAGAAGTTAATTTCAAATTGTTCAGTCTGAGATTTCTAAGTAAAAAAGTAATTACTACTCATTTAATTAGCCTTGTTTGAATGAATTGAACAAATTTATGTATGAGGCCAAATGAGTAAGTCTATTTTCATAAACAGATTAAGGTTTGATTCTGGAATTTTAAACAAAATACAGTAAAATGAAAAACATAATTACTAAAAGAAAAAAATAAAGGCAGACAAAAAACTTAAATAAAAAATAATATCTAATTGAAGCACAACGATTTTACAACATTTCACCTGGTGATACGACGCCTATCTAAGAAACTTGGAGAACCAGCTCTTCTAGGAATAGAAGGTGATCGCGATCGTGATCCTGAGCGGGACCTATTTCGAACAACAATTTAGTATCTCATAAATTAGTGGTCAATCTTTTGAGATAGTCGTAGTTGCTACTGATGTCCAAATGAATTACCGTGATGATGGAGAATCGGATCCAGACCGGGATGATCGCGAAGACCTACTTGATCTAGAAGAGCTTGAACTACCAGATGATGATCTAGAGCCCCGTGAAACAGATTTACGTTTTCTACTGCTGGCACGTGAGCTACCAGATGAATATTTGTGATCGCCGCCATGTCTAAAATTAATTTTTATATTAACATAATGAAAAAAAATACATATTCATGTTAATATTTGAAAAATAAAATGACTTAATACCTGGAAGATTCTGATGACATGGAAGATATTGAACGCGAACGAGATCTGGAGCGGGAAGATGATCGACTTTTATCTGGAGTTTGTAATTTGCGCCGGCTTGTTTCTACAGTGTCTTTGATTTTAACTTTAGGATTTTCTTCGTTGTTAGATGAATTAACATCGCTTTTTGGAACAGTTTCTTTTTTTGGAGAAGTTTTATGTTCTGGCGATATGTCCATGCTTTCAGAAGATCCCGATTCATTACGATCTACATTAGGGTTAGGATTAGTACCGCTGGATGAAGCAGCAGTATTAGTTGTGGATATTTGCAAAGCATATATGTTTCCTTCATCTCTAGCTTTGTGTTCAAGTCGTTTCTTTTCCACAGATTCTTTAACAATTGCAGCTAAATCGATTTGTAATAAATTCAATTCTTTGATTTCTTGATTGTAATCTTCATCAAGTCTAGTGACTACACAACCAGCTTCTGAATCATCATCATCACTTGAAGAAGCACGAAGACACACAACAGGTTGAGGGTGATTTCTATACATCCTGCTTTTCTTCAACACATCATAGACAGATTGGTCTTTTTGTGAATTTCCTTTGATTAGTTTTTTGTTAGAAGGTTGGATATATTTAGACTTATCTTTTTCTGAAAGCTTGTCTAATACATCGATGTATCTTTCAGGATTTCTTCTAGCAGGAGAATAACTAAGACTAGAACTACTCTTTGAAGCAACTGATGGACTACGTTTTGGATCTTCCTCGTCTTTGTCAATATTTTCACCATCAACATGTTTTGAATTTCCTGGGGTTTCTAAATTACTTTCGCCTTCTTTATGAACATGACTTGAGGATTCACTTGCAGTATTATTTCGAGCATGATGTGGTGGAGAAATATTTTTTTGATCATTTAATTTTGGACTTTTGGAAATTATTTTTTCACCATTTGGTGATTTTCCCTTTAAGTTATCATGATTTTCAATAATTTCTGAAGCAGTATCATTTTCGATTACAGGAGAAATTATTTTAGAGTTAGCTAATGAGCTAATTTTGCGTGGAGGTGAATGATCAGGTGTACGCGGTAAAGCTTCATTAGGTTTTTTATATTTCTGAGTCTTAACAATATCCACAACACTCTGAACAATCATTTTATTTTTCTCTGAAGACTTTGAAAAATCTAGTTTATCATTGCTTATTTTTTTGTTTTTAGGTGTTCTGCTTCTGCCTCTGTAAGGGGATCTAGTTTTGGGATGATTTCGATTTGAATCACGCCTATCTGCAGATCCACGGCGGTTAGATTGTCTATCTGAATTTTTTCTAGATGTTCTAGGAGACCTACTATATCTTTCATGCCTTCCACGATAAGGAGACCTACTAAATTTTCTTTGATAGGGTTTATATTTATCTTTCTTATATGGAGAAACACTTTCTCTATGTCTAGATGGACTATTTTGTCTTTTTGGAGAAAAATCATCATTTCGATTAGGTTTTTTGTTAAGTTTGTCTTTATCCCGTTTTGGAGAAGGGCTCCTTTTATTTTTTGATCGTACCGGTGATTTGCTTTCGTTTCTTTTATTTTTATAAAATGGCACATCACGATCATCTCTGTTTACATGGCCATATTTTGAAGGGTGCTGTTCTTTTTTATTAGTATCCATTTGATAATTATCTTTCCTTTTAGGTGTTTTACTACGCCGTCTCGGATCTAGGGGAGAACGACTTTGCTTGTAATTATCAAATTTTTTGAAATCCTTTTTATCTCTGGAACGACTACGATTCCATTTTCTATCATCATTAGAATTGAACTTATCATTCTGATGCTCATACTTTTTTGATGATTTGGATTCGGTTTCGTAATTTTGTGATGGTTTATTTCTGCTCAACTCTTTTTCATGTTCATTACTTTCTTGCCGTCTGTTTTTGTTCTTTTCAACATTTTTATGTGCATGTGAATCATCAATGTTCTTAGTTTTATTCCGAGTTTGTTCTGGGCTGGCTTCCGTTATTTTCTTCTTGGATTTACTTTTAGATACTTTTGGGGGTGAACTGAAAATACAGGTTATTAATATAATAACTTGATTATCTGATATATAATATTTTTCGGGATTACAATGAGAAAACATACCTATCACAGCTACTATCACGTTCACTACTGTGCTTACGTTTTGAGCCTCGTTTTTTCTGTATGGAAAAAAATAAATATTACTTAAATGAAAAAAATATATGGATTGATATTAAATGTTAAGAATAAAATTGGCATATGAAAATAACTTAAAACTTATTGCATATGTTTTTTTCACCAAATAGAAACATAATTTTTTCAACACAAATCACATCTATTTTCATGCAACATTTATACTAAATTAATCTAAAATGATTATACAAGTATAAACTCAAAATGTAAAAAAGTTTATCAATGGCATTATTTGTGCAGATATAAACCTCAAAATATTTTAGAATTTATACTGTACACAAGCTTAATTGATATGTGGATAGTGATAAAATAATGAAGAAATTGTACTAGGTGTAATTGAAGAAAAGTGTATTAGCCATAATGTAGGCAGAAAAGATATGGAAATAGATTCTTATAGTATTGATGAAAAATCAATACTATGCATTTATAATTGATGTCCATCTTAAATATTTTTTGTGTACACAAATCATAGAATTATAAAACGAAAAAGAGAACCAACAAAAACATGTCATAAAATAAAAACTTATAATATTTTTAAAAAGTTGTTATAAATTTCAAAATGTCACTTTTGTTATTGGTATACTTACTGATAAATTATCTCTGCACACAGAAGCTATCCTATGAAATGATGCGCAGTCATAAACAGAACATTTTTACTTCCGATTTTTAGGTAAAAACAAAATAAAACAAAAAGATCCACTTATAGATTCAAAACAATAAATCATTTACTTTTATGACAATACACCAGAGCCTCACGCTCATTTTTAAATGTGAATATCATGCAAATCTATAGAGGAGACTTAGTAAATAATATACAAAAAAGAATCTTCAGCGTACTTGGCCAAATTGAAAAAATGAATTAATGTAGACGTTACATTTAATCGATTTCAAGAAAGTACCTTGTTTTTGCGGCGCGGTTTCTCCGAATCGCTGCTTTCATTATCACTGTCCGAATCGCTCGACGACGACGAGTCAGTTGACTTGGACCTTTTCTTCTTCTTCTTTTCTTTTTTGGAAGATGAATCCAATCTGTTATTTATGAGAAAAATATCTGCATGAACATATGTCATAGTAAATTTTTAAGACAAAACATAAATCAGATAAAAAAAACTATAAAATATAAACTGACGATTTTTATGTTTGACAATGATAAAATTATTTTCAAAGCTAATATCAAGTAAAAAAGAGAATATCACCTTATAATTAAAGAGCAAAAAACATAAGGTACAGTATAAAAAACTAATGTTATGCAAATAATGTTTAATGTAGTTAATTTGTTTAAAACAATAAATTTTGACGAAATTTAGAAACAAATCAACTTTATGAGTTTTTCAAAAGCATCGAAACATATCTCATTTGAGCTTTATGCAAAAACAAAAGTTTTTTATAAGTCATAAAATGTCCCGAATAGTGAAATAAATGAAAACAAAAATTAAAATAAAATTTACACAAAACACACTTAATAAATAATAAAGAAAAAAACAGTCTTTCTAAATTGATAGCAGTATTGTTACCTTATTGTTCATCGATTAGGAATGACTTATAAAAGAAACAACAAGATGGCGATTAAAATAAAATCTTTCAATATTTACGAAATAAATTACCTATACAAAATGTGATTGATATTTCAAACTATTATGCATTTATAGATTCTGCAAAATAGCATAACTAGGCTATTCATATGATTTATTTCTAAAGACATCATAATAAAAACATGTATACTTTTAAAGTTTAATGTTTATCAATTTTTCCATCAATTCAACTTGAAAATATACCTTTGTGTATGTATCTCGATTGTTGATATAAAGGATAAAAGTATGAATTTGTTTACAAATTACAAAATTAGAAAAAAATAACTAATCTATAATAGAAACATGCAATTAAAACTGAATATGATTATCGAACATTTCAAAAAAATATTTTATATTTATTGTAAAATTTAAAAGAAATGATGAAGTACCTCTCTTTTTTGTTCTTTTTAGACTTCTTCTTCTTTTCTTTTTTCGTATCAGGAGATTGACTGAAATTAAAAAACCATCATGAGTACAAAAACATATAAAACGCACAATATTATACTGCAAGTTATAATTAATTACCTGCTGTGTTTACTCTTCTTCTTTTTGGCAGGAACTTCAATTTCAGGAGAAGGTGTACGCACCGGTTGATACACAGGTGGTGGAGGAGGAGGCATAGCTCCTGGACCACGACGTCCTGACTGTAGACTAGTTCCTTCAACAAAACTAGAAGAGATCCCAAAAGCTTCTCTCAATCTTGCATTTTTGTCCTGCTGAGCTTCTGCTAATTGATGTGTTTCGCGGACGCTGAAAATCAAAATTAAATTAAAAACCACACATAAATATGATCGAAATTTTTTTTCCAATCAATCACCTAATGACGGAACGCATAGCTTTTTGTTGACCATCATTGGCCAAATAAACTTGCAAATTATTAATATCTTGGGAAGAGTGCAATTCGTGTGATACACAACTACAATGACAACAACAAGGGCGACGCATTCTCGACAGTAAATTTCTCAAGTCGTTACCGACGCAGTTTGAATTACATTCTAAAGAATCTGGACGATCCATATTTAATATCGAATTTTTATTACAGATGCTACTGGAGCTGTTTAATGGGATCGAAGAGTTATCGCAGCTGTAGCTTGGTAAACTTTCTGATCTAAGGTTGCTCATGGATCCACCCGACGAATGACCAGTTTGGTGGTTTCTGGTCTTCGAATTTTGAGCTTCCAGTGCTCTACGAAACTTTGAGCTTCTCTCGGCAAAAACAGCCTGGAACGTCCCCTTCCACAGCCTTTCAAAAAGAACTCTTTCATCTGGAGTATCGCGCTTATTCGAATTATTCTTCTTCTGACCTCGGTATAACATTTTGTACAAAAGTACACAAAAATATATCAATATACTCAATTACTTATTTTTAACTTTTTCAACACAGCATATAATTTTTAATTGGAAGACATTCAAGACACCGTTACAATATCAGAATATTTGGAAGACATATATGATTTTGTAAATACGGTTTAGATTATGTGACCATTGATTTATTTATTTTTATTACGTGCACCAACAAAAGTCTTGCGCAAATTCTCATATATAATCACTTTCTTTTGTATATAAAAAAAAATAACACTGATCTCTAATCACAATGAAAACACGAAAACCGAGAACGATTACCCTCCATCATCTATAGGAGACATGATGGAGGCTCGAGGTAAACCGTCGGAATAACAGGAAATGTGCAAGAACGCTCCCTATGAATAGAGCGGGAAAACGCCAGACGGGAGAGAAAAGGAGATGGAGGAAACCCAATAAAAGGGTGACCAAAAATCGCAAATAAATTAAAAATTTTTTGAAATTCAGATTTTTCGAAAATTTAACGATAAAATAAATTCGAAATCTTTAATATAAACTCATTTGTGATTCAATCTCGAGAATACATCGAAAATAAATCAAAGTTTAAGCTTTTTTGAATGCATTAGTTTCAATCAACTATTGAATCTAATTGTGAATAATAAGCGATAGAATCAATACATGATTGAAAACACATATTTAAGGTAACGCACCAGCGGTTGACCATGTACTAGTAATTTACCACTTTAAAAAAAAAATTGAGGTTTTTGAATATGATAATTTTTCGGTAGATAGATAAGCTGTTTACTATATCTCATCTATCGCACCCTTCCCGAAAGAAAATCGTCTTTAAAAATTTTAATTTTAATTTTTTTCTAAGTGGTCAACTACTAGTACATACATGGCCAACCACTGGTTTCGTCACCTTATATCAATCCTCATCAAAAACCAAATCCTTTTACAAATAAATAAAAAAAAATCAAACTCCCCAACACAAAGATCCCATCCTTAAACACACAAACATCCATCAACGGACTGGACCATCCCACAACAAACCCCACACAAACTCAACAAATCCGCACCATCTACGGGACACAACTTTCGGTCCACCCCTTAACAAAGCAACCTATAGATATGGGCATGTGCGAGAGCCTGACGAGATCAATACTACCCTCGCCCACCCTTTTCGGCGGGTGGGCGTGAGCGGGATATTTCCAGCCTCGCGACAAGACCAACACACCCAGATTGGACATGTTTGATTTGACTGTGCAAATGCGAAGGCTTTGAAGGAGACGATGAGGAAGGCGGACGTCGAACAGTCGACGGTTCGGATATCGATCGGATGGGCGAAACTGAAAAAATATATGTATACGCGCGCGTCGATGTTGTATTACAATTAGACGTGGATGAAGTGGTTTTGGAAGTCGCGTATGAAACGGTATCTGCGAAATCGCAGTTGTCGAATCGTGTTTTCTACACGTAAATAGATTATGTGGGTTAAAAGTGTCTAGGCTGAGGCGAAAATAAAAATCGAGTCATTGTGCAACGCCGGTTGGGTATTTATCTGGGTTTGTTTGGTGTGTGCGGAAGTTGGAATGGTGGTGTAGATTGGATTTTTGAGATAATTTTATTTTTTTCGTAGTAAATAAAGATCGGTGAATGAATCGTAGAGATTTTTGTTGGATGGGGGAATTTATTTTTGTAATGTCTTCGAAATTTGAAATGAACGAATGTACATAATCTTTCAATGACAAAAATGTATGAGGATAAAGTAAGTTTTTCTAAATCATCATCAGCACGATATATTTTAAAACATGGCACATCACACAAAGGCATTCTAGACATTTGTTTGACTTCTCTTGACTTCAACCAAATGACGCTTTTTTAAAATCTGCTTTTTAAACCCTGCAGATGTCGAAAAAATTAGGAAAAAGCTTTTTTTTTTTTTGAACCGGTGGTCGTTCGCAACTTCGCAACTGAATTCGAAAGCCCATTTTGGGGAGACCGATTTGTCAGATTTATCATATCTGACAAATATCCCTTCAATCAGAAAAAAAAGCGGACCAATTCATCATGTTAAAGTACACGTATTTTATAGTCGATTCAACTATATAAAAAAAAATTGTTTTTCTATTTCGCCCCGATACTATGATACGGATTTACTTATCCAGTCGATTGAATTGGATTTTGCGTGATGCTTTATTAAATTATTTTGCGACTATGAATACAATTAAAAACGATCCAAAATGTCCATTTTCCCTCTGAGTTTCGAATTGTTCGACGGTTTTTCGTCAATTTAAAATTAAGGCGGGGTCGATTGGAATGTGCGTGCTATCAATATTTCTCACTTAAATTCGTCATCGTTGATTGTCAACTGGTCATCGGAGCGTTCATTCAAACATTCAACATCTTCGTCTTCCGATTCGTTATCAGAATCGACGTTATGATAACGAATGATCTCTCCGAGAAAAGCGCCAGAAATACATTCGATGTTTCTTACACGTAGAAAAGTGAATAAACTATTGAAAATATATCAGTTTCATGTCCTTGAGCGATAATTGTTTGAATTACATTATTATAAAACATGTAAATGCGAACGATACGCGCTCGAGCGAATCGTACCATTGGTGGAAAATAGATGACCCAACTAATACGTGTCACATAACTCGTAAAAAGGATCGCTAACTTTTACACGATTCGTTCAACTCGTAATATATTCTATTCTAAAGTAATATCGATTAATTGCGAGCGTCAAGATTTATTTTACGAATAATCAATATGTGATTTTGTTTATTTTTCGAATGGCTCGTTTGAAATGTTATTTGTAAAATTTTGTGATACGGAAAATAAACGTGACCAGTTAGATAAAATACACAATTTACAACCGACAGAATAGTCTAATTAATTAAAAAAAAAAAAATAATAGATAACATTGTTCGGTTAGGGTTACCATAACGTATACAAAAGTTGGAATGTTTAATTTATCAAATAAAAGTCAACGTTTCTTCAGCACGAAAATGTATTTTATATTAAAAAAATTCAAATTTATTTAAAAAAAAAATCGTTTATCGAGTTTACGAACGAAACTACACAACCGATTTTACGAGTATAATTCTAATATTTTTTTTATCAACAAATTCTCAACTGTCTAAAAAGATCGGGATTTAATTTAATAAAATAACCTGAATCGAATACAACTTCAAAAATCAGAAAAACAACAAAAAACAAACCATCCATTTACAATTCTCCGTCTTTTGACCACATCCACACACAAACTTTCCACAAAAATTACCAAAAAAAAAGAAAACGTAAATTTCCCAAAACACAAATTCCCAACCGATTTCGCGAGTATATGTAATTCTAATATTTTTTCATCAACAAAATTTTTTCAACAATCCAAAAAGATCCGAGACTTAATTCAACAAACGACTCGATTCACAATGCCTCAAAATCGAGCATCAGAAAACCAACAAAGAACAAACAAACCATCCATTTACAACTCTCCATCCTTTGACCACATCCACACACAAACCATCCACAAAAATTTCCAAAAAAAAAAATGCAAATTTCCCCAACACGACTTCACCCATACAAAAACCCGATAGCGTGCCACCGGACACGCCAACACCATAGATTAACCAACCGCCCAAACACGCAACGCCCATAATTCGGCCAACCCACCGACTCCGACCTTCCCAAAAACCCAAAAAAATAATAAAAAAACCACTCACATCACCCGTCCGAACTCGTCCCTCTGCGGCCTGTCCAAGGAGTCGCAGTCCATCAGCTTCGTCCTGTAAGCGGCCACCTTGGCCTCCACGTCCGTCCTCGAGAACCTGCACACCACCATCGCAAAATCACATCAAAATGCCAAAATATATCAAAAAAACTGCAGCTCGTCCGCCGTCCAGTGGACGAATGGAGTCGCGGGCGCAAGTGCCCATAGGAAAAAATAATGCAATGGACGTAGGGGTAGATCGGCACACGTTTATCGATCTGCATGATGTAATTTAACCGGTGCGATAGGGGGGAGGGTGAACCCTCTTCGCCGAGACAAAGAATCGATTTTTTTCCATGTCCTCCCCTCGGTTAGGGTGTGGGGCAAGTGCCACCCTAGGTTGTAGTCGCGGGCGCAGTGCACATGTCGTGATTCTGTTTAGTTCAGTCAACCCTATGTGTATTTTTTTAATGTTTATTTATTTGATTTTAGGTCGTTTTGATTGTAGTGATATTTATGGGTTAAAGATTTTTCGAAATGAATATATTTTTTAATGAATATATTTGAAACCCTTTAGCCACGATGAAGAAATAGCCGTACAAGTCTGTAGTCGTGTTTTAATCTAGTTTTCGAATTTAAATATGCATCAATATTTTTTTTAGTAATTAAATAAGGTAACGCACCAGTGGTTAGCCATGTATGGGTAGTGAGCCACCTGCCAGAAAATGGTAAAAATTAAAAATAATATCCTTTTTTGTTTAAATTCCGGTCTTCCGTGCTACAGACTTTTCGGCTATGACTACTATAGCGGTCATTAACATTGAAGCTATTTTATTTTATTAAAAAAATCTAAAAAATACTTACCAACCTGGATTGTTAAACTGTGATGATAGTAGACTGATAAAAATTTAAAAATATTTTAATAATATGAAGATTCAAATAAAAAAAAATATGAATGGTGATGTTCGATCGATAAAAAATTAAATAAATAGCGATTGAAGAATTTCACGAATACATATTTTTCATCGTTTATGATAATACGAATATTGTTACGTTGATTAGAAGTTAAATTGTTGTACATTTTGATGGTTAATTTTATCGAATGTAACGTATCGAATAAAAGATTTGTTTCGTGCGGAAGCCATAAGTTTTTATAAATCTCTTGCATAATATTTTTTTCAAATCGAATGAAACAGCTTACTATGACGTTCCATATACTGCACATAAGTATGAAGCCATACATTTATCGATGATGTATCACGATAGTAAAAAGAAATTTATAACGAAACCAATAATATAATATTTCAATTTTGAATGCTCAATAATGAATTCCGTATGAATCATAATAATTTGACGTACTAAACGATATTTCACGTAATGATCAAAACTTACCCTTGCTTTTCCAACTCATCTTCCAATTCGGCACATTTGACTTCAATTTTCCTTTTTCTTTCATGATCTAAAATCTCCCGGTTCGGTTGCTTGTTGGTCGACGCGTCAAGTTTAGCTATTTCTTCTTCTGTCCGATAACCTACTTTGTCCTTAGTTTTCCTCACTACAGCCCAATTTCGTTGCACATGTCCGTTAGTACCAGACCCCCGAGGGGTTTGGAGGCCTATTCCGTTGTACATGTTTCACCTGTAAAACCAAAACATAATCAGTTACCAGTATTCAGAATCGTTTACGTGAAATGTTCAAAACGCATTATGAACTAATTGAATAATCTCTACTGTTATGAGTATGAATTACTAATATTGAGGTTATACACGCCACAAGATAAGTGATAAAATAAACGTTTGAAGACGTATCAAAGTTTGGATTGAATATTTATAACCGCAAGAGTGATAATGATAGCACATAACATACTCACGATAAAAAGAAGACGAAAACGATATGAAAACGTCGGAAAACGAAACAAACATTCGTAATTAGTCAACGACGCTTCGACTTGACAGTTGCGACATCGATGACAAATGACAGGCGATCGATTCGACGTAAATAAGTGCGAATTCCGACCAGGTTTCAAATTTTCAAGGTTACCAAAATGAAGAATTTTAAATTTAGATTTCAGTCAAGTATTATCGTTACGCTTCCGTTTACATCGTAAATCTACGATTATTATGATAAACATCGATGCGTCAATTCGTTGATGTTTCTATATAAGAATTCGATTGAAGAAATGTCAAAAAAACGCAAAAAATATGTAAATACAGAAGTTGGCGTTCGTTGATTTGAGAATTGACTGAAAAATGACAGTGGCGGTGAAATTTTTGAAGTTATCTATGAACATGGGACACTCATGTGATCCATGGGGGCGTACGAGTTGGGTGAAACGAACTCACTTTGGGGGCGTAGTCCTATGGGTGAAGGCGGGGGCAGAGCCCTGACTCCCGAGCCGCCATCTCGGCCGACACACCAACACATGCGAGTATACCAAGCAGGCCGGCACGTTGCGAAAAAGAGTAACTCCGTTAATTCGAAAAGATAAACTGAGTTTTATTTTTACATTTTGAACAAATTCAATGTATAATATTGTTTGATACGTTTCAAAAATGGCTATTATGGGATCGAAATCGTAAATCAGGACTTTTAATTTATGAGGAAGATTATTCGATTTTGGTGTTGGTCAAACTGGAGGAAATCGTACGGCTGGGTCGACTGTACGTTGAATGCGCAGGCGCGAGGTCGCGGCTCGCGATTGGTCAATTTTGACATTTTGTTAAGTGACCCGGTTCACGGCAGATGGCGCGTAATCCGCTGAAGTAACGATAAGTAATGGAATAATGTCCGAATTTTCTAGTTCAGTTGGATTTACAAGATTTCAGTTGAATTTTTTTTCAGAACATGATAATGACACCATTTTAAATAAAAGTTGCGATTTTAGTACATATTTTGAATGTTCAACAGAAAATATACAAGAATAATACATTCGTTGCGAATTCTTTGATTTGGAATATTTCCGATATTTTTTTGAAATCGTCTTTATTTAGTCAATTATTTTGAAATTTTGAAAAGATTATAAATTCGTACACGAATATTTAACAATCTATTTTTTACAAGTCTAAATAGTTCGTGAACGAATTCATCAATTCTTAAACGATTGATAGTTTTCTCGATTGCGAGACGGGCAATTTGGTTGACGAAAAAATTGATTCGAACAAATGTTTCGAACCGGCATCCGACACAAAACAAGTGAACGACTAAAAAAATGAATAGCGCTGTCTGCGTGCATGGTCGCGGCACTAAAAAGCACTCGACCACGCGCACTATCGTGTGAAGAAAATGAAATTTCTCCGAAAATCCGCGGAAAATTATGAATTGTGAATTGATTTTTGAGATAATACGATTTTTTTGTTATGTGAGATTGTAGGAGTTTGTTTAAAATGTAAATAAAATTTGAAAAAAATTGACATTCAAAATGGATGTAAGATGGATTGAAAGAGGATGTTTGGTGCGGGAAGAAAAGGACGTGTTCTAATGTTGAAGCGGAGCGGGGAGAGGGTAGTATGGTCGCGGTACTAAAAATGCTGGACCACGTGTATCTGTGTGAGAAAAAAGAATATTTTTCCGAAAATCCACAAAAAATTATAAGAAGAATCTTTTCGTAATGTACGAATGAAGAAATTTGATTAAAATATAAATAATTAAATTTTTAAATAGAAAATGGACACAGTCGGATAGCAGACGGATTGCAGACAGATTGTAAGCGGAACTGTGTCTCGGGAAGAAAAGGCCCTTATTCTCGCTTCGTAGTGGAGCAAAGGGAGGGTCCTATGTGCGTGTACGCTCGCGGCACTAAAAAGCGCTCGACCACGTGCACCTTTGCGAAAAAAAATGAATATTTCCCCAAAAATCCACAGAAAATTATAAATAAAAAATTGAATTTTGAGTTTAATGTCAATACTAGAATTTTTCTGGTATGTGAAATCGGAGGATTTGTTAAAAATTAAAATTAAATGTGAAAAATAAAAATTTGGAATTTGAATTAGCAAATGAACGGATTTGGATTGTAAGCGGAACTGTGCTTCGGGAAGAAAAGGCCCAATTCTCGCTTCGTAGCGGAGTGGGGGGAGGGTCCTAATATGCGCATACGCTCGTGGCACTAAAAAGCGCTCGACCACTTGCACCTTTGCGAAAAAAATGAATATTTCCTCGAAAATTATAAATAAAAAATTGAATTTTGAGTTTAATGTCAACACCAAAATTTTTCTGTCTTGTATAATCGGAGGAATTGCGAAAAACAAAAATAAAATCTGAAAAATAAAAATTCCAAATTAGAACTAGCAAATGGACGCAGTCGAATCGTAGACGGGCACCGTACGGATTGCAGACGGATTGAAAGCGGAACCGTGCCTCGGGAAGAAAAGGCCCAATTCTCGCTTCGTAGCGGAGCGGGGGGAGGTCCTAATATGCGCGTACGCTCGTGGCACTAAAAAGCGCTCGGACGTGCACCTTTGCGAAAAAAATGAACATTTCCTCGAAAATTATAAATTATAAATAAAAAATTGAATTTTGAGTTTAATGTCAACACTAGAATTTTTCTGTCATGTGAAATCGGAAAAATTGCGAAAAACGAAAATAAAATCTGAAAAATAAAAATTCCAAATTCGAACTAGCAAATGGACGCAGTCGGATCGTAGACGGGCACCGGGCGGATTGCAGACGGATTGAAAGCGGAACCGTGCCTCGGGAAGAAAAGGCCCAATTCTCGCTTCGTAGCGGGCGGGGAGGTCTAATATGCGCGTACGCTCGTGGCACTAAAAGCGCTCGGACGTGCACCTTTGCCAAAAAAATGAACATTTCCTCGAAAATTATAAATAAAAAATTGAATTTTGAGTTTAATGTCAACACTAGAATTTTTCTGTCATGTAAAATCGGAAAAATTGCGTAAAACAAAAAATAAAATCTGAAAAAAAAAAAAATTCCAAATTCGAACTAGCAAATGGACGCAGTCGGATCGTAGACGGGCACCGGGCGGATTGCAGACGGATTGAAAGCGGAACCGTGCCTCGGGAAGAAAAGGCCCAATTCTCGCTTCGTAGCGGAGCGGGGGGAGGTCCTAATATGCGCGTACGCTCGTGGCACTAAAAAGCGCTCGGACGTGCACCTTTGCCAAAAAAATGAACATTTCCTCGAAAATTATAAATAAAAAATTGAATTTTGAGTTTAATGTCAACACTAGAATTTTTCTGTCATGTAAAATCGGAAAAATTGCGTAAAACGAAAATAAAATCTGAAAAATAAAAATTCCAAATTCGAACTAGCAAATGGACGCAGTCGGATCGTAGACGGGCACCGGGCGGATTGCAGACGGATTGAAAGCGGAACCGTGCCTCGGGAAGAAAAGGCCCAATTCTCGCTTCGCACGGAGCGGGGGGAGGGTCGGTGTGGGTGCGAATTTCTCGAAAATTATAAATAAAAATTGAATTTTGCGGTCTCGCGGCTCGCGCGGTGTCTGGCCGCGTCGGCGGCGTTGCGGGTCAGCGGGTCGGCGGCTGCAGCGGCTGCGGCCTCCGCCACCGGCCGCCGGAGCCACCCGGCGTCTTCTCCCGTCGCCACCGGCCGGCCGCCGTTCCCCGCGACCTCTGCCCGCCCCCCGCGGCCCGCTCCCCTCGCCGCGGGCCCCGGCGCCCCCGTCGGCGCCTCCGCCCCCGCCATGTCGGACCGCGGCAGCCACGAGGACGGGCTCACCGCCCAGAGTATGCTTCATTCTATTGTCTTTTGTTACAGGCATTTTTTGGGTTCGGGGGCCATGCGGCGCTCCGCCCTCCCCGCGCGCGGTAACGCGGTGTCGGACGGGTTCCTTTGTTCTCTATGGCGGTCGTGCGCTTCGCCGTGCGGCCGCTGGTTGGGGATTCGGGGCGCGCCTCCGCCCCCCGCGGGGCCCCAGAGATCGGAGAATTGCGGTTTTCGGGGCGAGGGTCGGGCTCCGCCCGGTGTTTTTGGCGTTTTTTTTTGGGATGAGGGCCGCGCGCTTTCGTCCGGGCGCGAGCTTTCACCGGCGAAGGCGCCGATCCGCGACGAGCTAAATCCGATCAGCTGATTGTGTAATACTTTCGAATGTCATGAGGCGTTTTGTCGATATTTTTTTGCGAGAGCGCCGGGCGTTTCGCACGGTTTTGCAATTTTATCGCTTTTTTATTGTTTCGTGCTTTTTTTTATGTTCCGCTTTCGAGTTTTTGTCGCGTTTCAATCTTCGAAAATGAAAAAGGTAATAAAAAAATATGGCTCGAGAATTTTTGGCCAAAATTTTCACCAAGTTCGAGCCTAATCTCTCAAATCTTCAGGGGCTCACACGACTCTTTTTCCTTCCATTTTTATTCTTTGATTCGTTCCATCTTCCATACGAAATTAAATCAAATCTCAATAAAGAATCCACGTACACCTCTTTTTTCATTTGATCTTTGTCAAGATGAAATTTGAAGAACATATTCAACTCAGCTCTTTGTCTCCTTTGATATTATTTAATAAGTGATAACATATTCACTTCACAGATTGAAACATTAAACTGCATCCAATCAAACATTTGAGCTCCAAATTATTTCATTTCTTTGAACGTCCAAAAGAGTTATTGAAATAGTCGACTTTCAAAATGTCAACTCGGTAATAGTTTTCAGTCACACGAAACTCGTCTTGTCTGAGCAGGGTTTGATCGATGCTGAAAATATTCTAGATGTATGTAGGTTAACAATATGTTGCTCGATCAACCGTTAACGTGATGAAAGACGTTCAATGTATTGCACCACACATACTTGGTCTTGTATGTTTTCTTGTACAGATTGGTCATTTTGAAATTTGATCAGTTGATTGAAATCGGTTTCCTAGATTACAATCATAAAATCGGAGACATCCATTTTATGTACATGTTCTAATTTATTCAGTGATTGAAAAAAAAAATTTAAACCGACTGACTTTTCGAGACACTTTCCTATGAATGGATATGTTATAAAATAATATAGGACACAAACAGGCAGAATATAGAAAATTTTATTGTATGTTTCATTGTGAGTATTTATTGAGCGGGCTTTGTAATTTACAAGATCAAAGATTTCCTTAGCATAATTTTAACATTTTTCTGGTTTTACATGTGAAAATCGAGTTAAACTTATTCCTAGCATTCAAATGTTCCAAATTTTAAGGCCCTAGGTTACTAATTGAAGTTACAAACTTCTCAAAGTCAACGAGACAATGAGCAATGTTCTTCTTGATTTTCGAATAATATTTGATTAAGCTTTTAAACAATTTAACAAAATCGATATTCCTAACATTCTTATGAACAGAATAAGATAAGACTTTTGTTCTTTTAAACAAAAAAATTATATAATTTCGGATTTTTTGGCAATCAGCTGATTTTCGTCAAGTTTCGAAATATTTTTCTAATAAGAATAATCAACAAAATTTCCAAATTGATCTACATGATAACATTCACAATGTGTGAAAGAGTATAAAATTTTTTTTATTTTGATTATTACACTTATGTCCCACTTAACACTAATTGCAACTTCTTCAAGTTAATCGATTTTAATCTTAACATTTTGTTTTTATTTCCAGAATATCATGGCCAAGGTATGGAGTCAAATAGCAATAACTTTGACTCAGGTAATACTCTTTGTACTTAATTTGTCTATTTGCTTAGTTGAATAAAAAATTTAATTTTTTTTATAAATCATTTTCATTGTTATGTGCAAATCAGGTCAGCAACAACAAGAGCAAGAATTAGCTACTAAGATGCTTCAAATTCAATCTAAACGTTTCTACCTTGATGTCAAGCAAAATCGACGGGGTCGATTTATTAAAGTCGCCGAGGTATTGCATTTTTCTTATTTTTTCGACAGTTATTTTTTCATATTTTCATTATCACATTTGTTTTTGTAGATTGGTGCTGATGGTAGACGTAGTCAGGTTTTCTTAGCTCTATCAACGGCAGCAGAGTTTCGCGATCATCTGTCTTCTTTTAGTGATTACTATTCTTCACTCGGTTCGTTAAATTTTTTTCGTCATCGATGATCAAATTTATATTTAGAGTTCTAAAGTGTTTTTGGTATATCATAGGTCCACCGAATCCTGATAGTGTACCAGAAGATGGAAAATTAAAATCTGAAATGATGCTTAAGGATAACAGACGATATTATCTAGATCTCAAAGAGAACTCCAGAGGAAGATTTTTACGTGTTAGTTCCATTTTATTATTCATAATGTTTTTTATCGAGCTGGTATTTAACGTAATTTTTTATCCCGATTTAAGGTATCTCAAACAATACCTCGAGGAGGACAAAGAACACAAGTAGCAATCCCAGCTCAAGGGATGATCGAATTTCGAGATGCTCTAACGGATTTATTAGAAGATTATGGAACTGATGATGGAGGGTTAGTTTTGGTTTTTCTTTACAATGTAATTTTGATGAATATTTTGAAATCAGAAATTTATATCGACACATTGTGTTTTCAGCTTTAAAGGAGAATTACCCGAAGGTAGATTGTTGCGAGTGGACAACAAGATATTTTATTTTGACATTGGTCAAAACCATCGTGGAATTTACATGCGTGTGAGTGAGGTGAGTTAATAAATACCTCTATTTTCTTTACTTTCTAAGCTGTATTTTATCAGTTTGAATAGTCATAAAATGTGAATGACATTTCAATATGCTTTCCTAATGTTAACGTTTAACGATCAACGTCATTTGATTTGCAGGTTAAGAACAAATTTCGTACAGCTATTACAGTTCCAGAAAAGTGTTGGGGTAATTTCCGTGATATTTTGGCTGAGTATTGTGATAAAATGGGTCGTGCTGCTGCTGGATCTGTTTCGGCGGCTCCCACTACGCCCAATACACCTGCACACCAAGACATGGTATGTGAATATAGTTTTGAAGCGTTTCGACGATTATCATTACTCTTTTTTTGTGTTGTCTGTTATCATATGTGTTGAATTTTCGTTTTTTAGTAATTGGGAATTAACGGTGGATCCATATGTAAGGTAAATTTGAATCTTTGGGTTTAAATAATGTTTATTATAATATGATACTAGTGATGATTTTAATTAATTGATTTGTGGGTATTACAGGAAAATAATTGGTCGAAAATATTTGAATCAAAAGTTCTACAAACAACATCTAAGGGCTGTTAGCTGAAATAACAAAATTTTATTAAAAAAAAGAATTTTATTAATACAAACAATTACGTTTTCATATGTATTATATGCACAAATGTGTTTCTGCCCCACAACCAAGTAAAAATGATGTAATGTGCATATGTGTAAAATACATATGTATGTTTTACACATTGATATCCTGGAAAGTGTTAAAGAACATGTTAAATTTTCTAATTTACTAAAATCATTCAATTTTGTTTCTTGCACAACATTTATTATGTTTTTTTAGTAATCTGTAACGGTAACTTTGTTTAAACTGGGGTAAAAAAGGTGCATTTGATAGATCTCCAAATAAATTTTGTGATTTGATCGAATTAAGTGGCAGTTTATGGTATTGATTTTTCATACATTACATGTTTCTTTTAATTTCAAGGGGACTGTCATTTTTTTCTTGAATTTTCAGCAATTTGCATAGTGTTTTATGTTTTTCCGCTATTTGCTCATAGTTATATAATGATTATCTCTATATATTTTCAATATTCATTACACTGTAGTTATTCGACATATTTGTGTATGCAATTTTGACAAAAAACACTGCTTTGTTTTGGTTTATAATCATATAATGAGTACTTCGATTAAGATTAGAGTCTACAATGTTTCACAATTTGATTGTAAACCCTTTCTATTTGTTGTTATTTTTTTTATTTATAAAATAAGTTATTCTTTACTTTAGTTTAGTTGCGTAATATATTATTGCGTACCAATTTTATTTAAGTTATTAAGGTAATGCTTAAATTTTTGCATTGTCTTGGAGCTTTTCACGCCAGTTTTATTTAATTTATTATTATATTATTATGTACGTTTTTCTGTCGGCTTATTTTCACTGCGATATAAGTATTTCACGTCAAAGACTTCTCAGGAGTTTATTTTTTCTCTATCAATATCCATATAGAGCGTATGGAACATTCTTGATTCAATTTTTTCGTTTGTAAGGTATTAGTATGTAACACATGGATAAATTCAAGCATGGGATTTTCTCCGATTAATTTACTGTCATCTGTTCGTTCAAATTCAGCCCATTATATATTCATGAATCATAAAAGCTTTTTATATTTTGACATCACAATCACTTTATCATTTGACTATGATTTTTCTGATGTCTATCGGTAACTCGATTTTTTTTTAATGGTAATTTTGGATTTCTATTTAATTTTGAACGATACAGATATCAGTGAATTCATTTTGCGGAAGAGTAAAGTGGGAACAGGGAATTTGATCTTTTCCCATACTCGATTGATACACAACGTGTGTCAAAACAAATTTTTGTTCAATTACAGTGGCTTCAAAAAAAAATTGCAATATGATACAAGTACATGCCAACTTACGATACAAATAAAATACAAACTATTCAAGCAAAATTTTAATGTTTAAATAATAGTAATATTACTAATTTTAAATATGAAGATGATTTCATATAAAACACACTTTCAAGTTAATAGTTGTCCCCTTTTATATAGTGTTGTTGACATTTAAATATATAATATATTGATAATGATATATTATTATCATTTCCTATTATTTTTCCATTAATTTTGTACAGTAATTATAAAAATAATTTTATTTTAACAATTTTCTGCAGTCAGCCTTCTGCGAAATTTTTTCGTTACTAATATTTATCTCATGAATCATTATTGTTTTCGCATATCCATATTTTACATTAACGTGACACTGCCAAATTATAAATTTTAAAAATTCTCTAAAACTATGTGGAACGTTATCACGACAAACTTGTTATCACGACAAACTCGTTATCACGACAAACTCGTTATCACGACAAACTCGTTATCACGACAAACTCGCCCCTTTTTTAATTTTATCCCGAAATGGTAACCTCACCAGTTCAATAAAGGGGGTTGACTGCTGTTCCTCGTTACAATAATACTGTAACATATTTCAAACACATACATATGACATGCATATATGAGACTATACTACAAGTCGGAATATACTTTCACTGTACCCAATAGCCAACAACTGTGATCAGACGTATAAATCGTTGTGTAGAACGGTGTGTATGTGTTTGCAAATGGATAGAGTGTTTTTAAATGCGTGTTATTTTTGTCGTAACAGCTATGAATGTGGATTAACACTTTTGTTGTTATATTTATGGTTTTCCAAAGGTGTCAGCGATGCGGGGCGGACTCAGGTCACTTTCGGTTCTGTATAAAATACAATATGGTACAGGGTGCCCTATATGTACAACTTTTTTTCACATCGTTTT
Organism: Hydropsyche tenuis; assembly: GCA_009617725.1. Lineage (NCBI taxonomy): Eukaryota > Metazoa > Arthropoda > Insecta > Trichoptera > Hydropsychidae > Hydropsyche > Hydropsyche tenuis. The sequence continues at coordinate 431,392 of VTON01000056.1, read as the reverse complement.
TCATTTACGAAGCTGCAAAATAATAATTTTGAGTATGACAAGCATCGCTCGATTGATGAAAGTGATTTTTCAGAGGCCATATGTTTGACGATGAATTTCGGTTTCTTGCTCACTAATTGGCGACTAATTTAAAAATGGTTTTTCTTTTCGTTTCAATGTGATCCGTTATGAATCATTTGCAGAATATAAAAGTTTAACAATGGTTTATGGAAACGTATGGCCTTTGTCAAACACTGAGGTAAATAAAATTATTTTTTTATTTCACGATATAAATAATTGACTAATTACTCAATATTATATATAAAGAGAAATAATATATAATGTATAAATGTGTATAACTGTACTCGAGTACAAATGTGTGACTTATGTAGTGCATGGTTTGAGATCTAAGCACGGACATAGAATAGACTGTTTTGTTACACAAGTGTTTGTACGATGGCGTCTTAATACCATATTTCGAAATTCATATTCAAAATTTTTCCGGAATTTTCCTTTTTTTTAAATTATAAATTTATTTGTGCCATTAAAATATAGTTTTCTTTTTTAAAATATTGATAATCGAAAAGATGCCATCTTCTGTTACGAATTTATGTTACTTTAATAGAGCCAACCGCACATTGTGACAGCTTTTGATTTTATTTTATTACGTTTTGATTGGAATTTCTTAGATTTGTTTCGTTTATGCATACAATTTGATCAAGTAAATTATATACAATGTGCTTGGCTTTTCAGTACACAAGTTGATGACCCGTTTTAAGAGCGTAGATATTTTCTGCCTTTCTGTGATAAAATTATGCAGCTCTCTTTGTTTCTTTTCGTTTTAGGAATTGTTAGTTAATTTATACATAACTTTCATTCACTTTTTCACCAGTTATCATACAAAGCGTACACATTCATACACCGCGCATGCACATTTAATTCACATGGGAACTTGCGTACGTAATTTATACGATAACTAACATTTTGTTTATCATCATTTTCAAATGTTTACTCTGATATATTTTTTTGTGGTAGGTATTTCAAAACTTCACTATTAGTCAATGAAAGTATTATCGATAAAAAAAGGGATTTATTTTACGTTCGTAATAACACTAATTTGTTTTAGGGGTTCACTAAATTTGTTGAAAAAAAAAATGATGGTAAACAAGATGAACATTTTTCTTCGTTTTCTTTAAATATGTTAAGTCTTGTCTGAGTCCAATCCCATCGCTGCCTTACTACTATTATTATAAATAATTAAATAGTACCAGATTCAATTTATATATCATTCTAAAGTTATGTATATTGCATTATATATTAATAATTATGAAAAAAAATAGTGAAATAAAATAGTTCTTAGTAGGGTTTTAAAAGTAACAAAAAAAAAATGAATTTATAATTGAAATGTAATTAATAATTTCTACACTCTATTTACTAATTACTCTGTGCATAGAGTCTAAAATTATTATGGTTCTACTTTATTAATTGATATTATGAGTCGAAATTAAATGTTATTGTGATGTTTAAATGGTGTTGTAAGCGATAATACAAATAGTCGATGTAACATGGATCGGTATTCTCTTTTAAAACAACTTTTACTACACAAATGTTTAACGAATAATTTGTGTATAACGTTTTTGAAAATGTTTCCTCTATAGCGAAACCGAAATTTCTACTTTTATGTCGAGGTATATCTCCATGTTATATATACACCGAATATTTTGGTTGCTAGCATGTTCATCTCATAAAATGATTTATCCATTGTGCAGCTCTCAGTATATTTTAAAAATTGGCCATTTACATCCAGGGTTCTTCGATTCCGCTTAGTTATTGTTTATCATGGTTTTTGTGACCCGTCCAAAGATAAAAAAAAAAAAAAATTAAAGATCTGTGTTTTTCGTTCGTCATTATTAACATATATATATATGTCGTATGTGTAATTATTCTTATACATAGTCAATTTTTGATATATGTGATGCAATCGGTCAAATCGTTCGGCTCTGGATGTAATGCCAATATATAGAATGTTTGACTCTGAAAACAGTTCTGGACACTTCGCAGTTGGTATGTGTTTAATCACAAGTTTTTCTGAGATTTACACTTAAGAGTAGTCGTTGCAATTCAGTCAGATTCTGGTTAATAGATATTTTAATGTGATAGTAGCATGCGTTGTTTGATAAGGATTTGAAATTTTTGACCAATCCAAAAAAAAAAAAAAAAACGATTATGAATATTTCGAAATTGATTTGACCTTGTATTTAGCTCATGTTGCAATATGCAATTACATAATTGGTTATCTTTCCGTATTGTTTCGTTAAGGTCAAAGAGTAAATGATTTTTAATTGCTCGATTGGGGACTATCAATCTTTCCGTAGAATATATAGGATTTTTTTTAAACAGTAAAAATGTTAGCGTCTATTTACACAAATTGGTGTTCATTTTTTTTTAAATTAATATATGTATGTGAATTCAATATAATGGTGAATCATCAATAATGACGACTCTGACACTAGAGTCATATGCCACACCAAAGACTATTCAGTCATCTTGGACCGATCCTGTATTAGCATAAAGATTCGTTCATAAGTATGGACTTCAGGTCAATTGTTTGTGCAAATCGTCTTTATAAAGTTCGCGCTTAAAATTAATCATCGAAATTATTTTGCTATAATAGATATAATAAACAAATTGTTTTTATTTGATTCTTTTAATAATATTTTTCAAATCGTTTACACGTTTGGAGTCCATATGTGTATATGAATGCGAATCGGTTGCGGATTGGGAGAGTCTACGATGTTGGATAAGGTGTCAAAGAGAAATTGAAATTTAAAAGCTTGCTTTTTACTATAAAATACTTTGTGATTTAGCGTCACAAGAGTATATGATATCATGAAATCACCAGGCTTACTGTCTTGACAGATGCATTCAAGCCAAAAAGCAGCTTCTAACATGACGGTGACAGTACTCGGGAGTTAAATTACAAATGTGTAATTATATGCTGATACTGCAGTTGGGGAAGAGGCAGGTTTTGACTTGTGAAAGGCTACAAAAAAAATGAATGTGTAAAAGTGTAAAATAGTCGTATTATTAATGTATAAGCTAGTTTTTAGTTCTATTGTCATTGAAATAAAGAATCAGGAAATATAATTAAAAAGTTAGGCTATAAACAACTCTAGAGGTGAATAACAGTGTGTTTGTTACTAATCAAAACAATTTAACATTTGTCTGTTGTGACCGTGAAATCCATCTAATTAATTAAGAATTACATCCGCTTAATAAATGGGTGCCGTGCAAGGTTTAACCTTTCAATATTTTGCATTTTTTCAATCGCATATTAAATGAATGGATCGTTTCAGTAATAACATTGCTATCGTCAAGCCGAAAGCTTTGTGGATTCAAAATATTTCCTATTTTAATTTTAGGATTTCTTCATACATTAAAGTATGAGTTATTTTATGCATTTAATTTTTTGTTGTACTTTTCCTTTCCTTTTCTTTTTTATTTGATTTTAAATTTAACATTTCTTTAATGTTTGTTCGTATGTATTCTTTCAATACATATATTATATTAGTGGCGTATTGAATGTGAACGTTGGATTCGTATTGAGATTGAATCTGAAAGTTGAGTATTCATCAAAGATGGAGCGAGTTTGTAAATAAATGGAAAAGTATAGAATGGTGTATTGTCTTCACCATCACCTTTACTGATGTAAAAATTATGTTTTGTTATTTAAAAAAAAGAGATGATTAAATTTATTTATTGTACTTAAGGTATAAAGAGAAATATTTTTACTTCATATGTAATTGTTAAAAAAATTTATTTAAAAAAAATACTGTTGGCATTAATAAGTTGTAAATTGGTGTTTAATACAATGATGGTGAAGAAAATTAATTATTGTCACTGTTCATGGTGATGATCAAGATCTATTTGAATAATAGTCTTTGTGCGTGTTACTTGTCTACCTTACATATATTTTGGTTTCTAAAATTGTTCTTTGTATTAATTGAATATTCAAATGTTGTTTGTTGCGCATTGCCTAGCAATAATTTTGGTGTTCGTATATCATCAGGTAGACGAGAATTACACGATGGTGTTGGTGTAGTAGAATGTGATGTTAGCGGTTTTCCCAAAGGGAAATTGCTAACCGTAAGATGTGATATGTTAGGTTTAAGTTGGGGCGCTTCGAGCGCAGCTTGTCAGTTAAATAGATATAGTTTATTTTTCTCATTCGATTATCCGTCAAGTCAGAGCCAAAAAAGTATATATATATATATATCTATATATTTATAAATGATTAAAAATTTGTATATTTTTGTCTATTTGCATTTAATGTATGACGGGACGCCATTCTATTTGCAGTATATTTATTAATGCCATTTGAAAAATGCCATCGATTTTCGGCGCACATTTGTGAGCCGATCGTCGAAGAACCAAAATTTTAGCTAGTCCATAATGACAAAAATAATTAAATGAACAAATAAATCTAAATTTGATTGAAAAAATTATCTTTTTAGGCATGGAAGAGATTTATGGAATATTTTTGTGATTTATTAAAAGTTTGGTGTAAAACTATATTGAATTTGTAAAAGAGGACAATGAAAACATGGCTCCTTGTCACAATTTCTATATATTTTTTTTTAATTTTGATTGTAGTGGTAAAGAAAAAAATGTTGAACTTAATATCACAGCCCATATGATGGGATGTAGAATTTATTTATTGTACTATTCTAAATTATTTTGGTGCATACCTTTACATGTAACAAACTCATTGTAAACTGTGACGACACGCACACGTAAACATGCAAATTTCTTTTCCCGTTTATGTGTGCCTACCTTTAATTTATGTACTGTAATGTGAAAGGTGATCACAATTCGCAAACAACCCTAGAGATTATTTTCTAGAAGGATCAACAAACCGGTCTCTAGTTTTATAACTTTCGTCAATTGTTTTATTTGTGTGAAGCCTTTTGTATCTCTACATAATCATTGAGTTTCAATTAAGAATATGTATATCATTCGTGTCAGATGAACAAAATAAGTTTCAAACAATTTATAAGCAAGAAAGTTTATATATATCTTGGTGTTGTGCTCGTGAGAAGGGATTACATAATTATTTTTCTATTGAATACTATTTACCCCTTTATGGTTACTATTATTATTATTATTATAATTATTATTATTATTGGTCTTAGATGACATTAAATTAATATTATTAATAGTAGATATTTTTTTAAATTTAAAATTAATGTCTGGTCGTCCTGACAGGTCTATGAAAATAGGTGCCACTTTGGTTGACCATTAAAATCTTTTGTCTTCGTGTTCACATGATCTGAAAATCTGTGTTTTATTTTTCATTTTTAAGCTGTTCTCTTTTTTCACTTTACATTTTGAGAAAGGTTAAATATTTTGTAAGGAATCCCTATTCTTCTATAATATACATACATATATAACATGATGATACACTTCAGATTGTGTGATATGTTTTTATTGCAATCGCTGATTCTATTTCATTTCGAATTAAATTCGTTACATACACTTTTTGTGTTTCAATGTTGTAGTTTTCAAAATTTTTATCAATTTTAATAATTAAGCTCAACTTTGATCCGATTATGTACTCATGATCACTATTAATATTAACTTCTGCGATTACATAGTATTGACGATGCATTTGATCGAATAGATATCTTTTTAGTTTATGTAGAAAGTATTTAAACGTGTTGATTTCATTTGCAACATATGACGTTAATTTCTTTGATGTTCACACACACACACACACACACACTGCAGACATACTTCATGTAATAAATAATACATACATAAACATGATTTGTAACCAAACTTCATTGAAATGTTTACACTGTGAGGATTTTGTGTTGATTGGAATTATTTTGTACTGGCTAAACATGCGTTGGTATATGTGTTGGCGAAGTGTCACCACCATGTGGACGATTTTATGATACATGATGAATAAACGAAAAAAAGTGTTTTATTTATTTCTTGGTTGTTTTATTTAATCTCTTATTGAAAATATATATAAATGTTGAATAAAAAGTTTATATTCAACTACAATTTGATTATAACAATTGATAAATCATATAAAAAACATTCCTTGTTTAAATTGCAATTTTGATACAAATCAATAGACAATAAAACATTAATTCATATTTTTACTATTCAGGATTATATTTTCAAACACTAGAATAAAAACAAGAGCATTCAATATGGCGTGTCTAGGACACTTAACAAAATAATACTGGTAAAGTCTATAATATTTTGTATAAATAGAAATGGAAATCAGAAGACGATTGAATTCTTCATCGTACTGCCAAGGTTAAATATTACTGAATCTACATAATTAGAAGCCTCATTAGTTTAGCTGAGGAGGATTAGATATTTTAGCCAAAACAGTGCTACTATGAAATATGACGGGTGAGAATGTGTTATTAACGGTTGATAGAATTAATTAATTATATTATATAAAAAACTCAAACAAAAAAGTTATTGTTAACACTCGCTGAATTATGAAAATCACTGATATGTTCTAATTAGGTAAAAAGTTTTTTTTTTGATAAATAAGGAATGTAGTGGTAATTTTCACTGCACTAAAAAATATATCACGGCAAATATTTACTATTTCTCGGAATTTAAAATTGATTAAATAAAGTATAATAAATTTGTACAAAATGTGCCTATGTTGAACGAGGGAATCAATTATATATACATAAATCATCTATGTATTGCACATAAGTAATATTATTAATAAGTAGATTAATTTCTAAATTGACAATCCTTAAATTCCTGACAAAACTACTCGATATCTATATAAATTCATATAAAGGTATTTGATTCTTGATTTAGTACTTTTTCACAATCATTCAATTTAATAATAGTTATGTTAGTTGTGGAAAATCAGTCGATTAAATGAACTACTGTCAGTTGGTGGAGACAATAAGTCAGCATAATGAAGAAGAGTTTCTTTTAAGGGTGTTGCTATTTGTATTCCACCATTGCCTGCTGCACATTCAACCAATTCTGGATACAAACCTGTGAAATATTATAAAATTTAATATATTGAAAATGATTTGTATAACTATAATATTATTAATTTACGGTTTTTACCAATCAATTTTTCCCACGCTTTTTTATCAACTTTTCCTTTCGGTGCCTTTTTCATGGAATCCATAAGAGTAGCGATGGCTTTTAAGACAAATGATATTTCAGATAATCTAGCTCTGAAATACATAAAAAACATATTAATCAAACACATTTAAAGCAAAACTAACAATAAGTATATTTTGAATTACTTTGGTAAATCTGCTTGTGAACTAGCTATTCTATAGTTGCGAACGGCTTCTCCGAATCGTTCTAGTAAAGCTGCTACAGCTAGCTCTCCTGAAATAGTAAATTAAAAATATTTAATTATTTCTCACTTTGTTAATTATCAAATAGATATGTTCGTACCGTTTTCAGTTGTAATACTTTCAATGTCTTCTAATAATGAAAATTGTAAAAGTGTTTCAAAACAAGTTCTGGCAAACTCTTCTCTCATTTTTAGTTCAGTCTCACAATCTACAATATAAATGAAAAATTAAAGTTTATTCGAAATACATAATTTTATTAATAATGGAAATGTAAATAAAGAAATATACCAGAGCCTTGAGTAAAAGCAGTATGAATTGATCCCCGATTAAGTAAAGCGACAATTGCTACCAAGAAACTTCTGGGCAATTGTGCTGCATGAGGTAATACTTCTGATCTAACTAACATTACAAGTTCACAACACAAACGTTCATCTTCAACTCTGAAAGGTATGTTAAATCACAATTTAAATTTTTTAAGGAAAAAAATAATAGTCAATAATGCTTTTACAACATACCTAGCATCGAACATGAAACATTCAATAATAGAAGGAAGAACGTTCCAAAAATTTGAATATTGAGATGGCTCTTTCCTAGCTAGAGGAAGTCCTGCTTCTAAAGTCTGTAACAAAGCAGGCAAAGGTGCAGGAGGTGGAATATCACCATTAATTTCCTTCTTTCCAATCACAGCACATTCTTTTAATATCTGAAAATAGATGATTAAAATATATGAAAAATAAAAACAAAACGAAGATTTGAGTATTTCAACAATGTACCAAAACAATATCGTTTAATATATTGGCTTTTGTGACTTGAGGTAATGTGGCACATGTTTGATATAATCTAACAGCTTGTGAAAGTGCACGATCTCCAGACGGCGATGGCCCAGCACAGCTTGTACCTTCCGATCCAACACCACCCCATCCTAATCGTGCAAGTCGCAGTAATGCCGAGAATAATGCAGGTAATAAAACAGGTCTCGCTACAGCTTCCTAATTAACAATTGATTTGTAAAACAAGAAAAATAAATAATCAACAGGAAAAAATTGAAAGTGAGGTAACCTGTTGTAAAAGTTCTAAGCAGTGTAATACAGCAGAATGAAGTAAAGATACAGAGCCTGTATCGACGATTGATTGAGGGGAATGAGATGAAACTATAATTATTTGTTCTAAAAGTGAGCCTAAAGTTGTGAGGTCTTCTGCTGAAAAGCTATAAAAATAGAACACAAGTGAAAACTAGTTAAACACACTATGAACGAGAAAGATATTTTAAAATTTTACCTCGTTTTGATATTTTGAAAAATAGTGGGAAAAATTTGTACTAATGCAGTCAAAAATGCTTGTGAAGGAATATAGTCATTACTTCCCGTAACATTATTTTTATTGTTAGCGCAGTTTTTTTCAGAAAGTTGTTCTATTCTTTGATTAGCTGTAAAAGATAATAAGAAATGATATAATATTTCTAATAGATTTTGTTTTACTTTTGAGTATAAAACGAACATAAATTACCAGAAGAAGCCTCTCTTGCAATATAAATCCATACTTGCCATGATAAAGAGCAGACTTCTCGTTCGAGATCAACATCAGGACATCTCTTCATCAACAAAACCTCTTGGAATGATTTTAAGGAACCGACAGATACCTAAAAGAAAGAATTGCAACAAAATAAACAATTTAATTGTAACCTTTCAAAATAACAACTATAATAAACTTACTTCATGATTTTGACATAAAGCAAAATTTTGAATAAAGTCTAATAAAACTGCCCAAGCCCTAGCAAAATCTCCCAACCCTTGCAATACTTGATGTTTTGTATGAAAAACTCTAGCTACTCCAGATAAAGCTAGCACCTGAAATTGTAGAATAAAATTTCATATTGTTGATTTTACGAAAAATTAAAAATTATTCAGGTGTCATACTTGTGTTTCAGCCCATTGTTTCTGAGCTGTATTTCTTGAATGATGTATGAGTATATGTTCTCCAGTATCAACTTTTTCTGAGCTAGCCATATTGGCTTGGTTTTGAACCTTTATAAATTTACAAAATTAAATAAAAACTTATTTGTATTGAAGAAAAAAAAATTGAATTAAATTTACTTTATGCAACATTGGAAATAGCACAGCCCAAAGAAGTGGTCGCCAAGCAGCTGGTTGCAATGAGCCTCCATGAGCATTAATGCAACTAAACAATGTTTGACATGCTGCTCTCCTAACGGAGGGTCTTCCTTCGGTACAAAGCTCTCCTGTTAATCAAAATCATGTAATGATTGTCAAAAGAAAGAAATAAAATAAGGAAAATTTATTAACATACCTAAGCGAATGTATAAGCACATCCATAATTTTTCAAATTGAGGAAGGTCTACAGTCCCAGGAAATTCTGGATAAACACTATTATCTTCACTTAATATCGCGTGAAGTCTTTCTTGATTTTGATAAAAGTAATCTGATATGTTCCACTACACAAAAAATGTTTATTTCATAATAAACATCGTCAATTTATGAATGATATAATATGAATAAAAGTATACCATCAGTCCCACAGCTGTCAAGCTAACATTTAGATCTTGGGATTGACGTGCAAATCGTGCAGCCGCTGCAGCAGCACGTCTGAGACCAGCAGCTCCGCCACCACCTGATGCTCCTCCAACTGCTCCTTCACCAGCAACTAATTCAGCACAGATAACTTGCAAGCATTGAAAAGCTGAACGTACTAAAACTGGGCTGTGAAGTAAAAATATAAATGTTAATTTAGTCATATAAAAGAAAATATTATGAATTAAAAAATTACCTATGATGATCTGCTATAGCTGCAACTATATGTAAAAGTTGAGGATATGCTGCAGATAGTGCTTGACCATGTGAATGTAACAATTGTGAAACACATTCTAGTTGACGTTGTCGAACATCTGCATGTTGTATAGAACTTAGAGAGCCTAAAGGTTCCACTAAAAGGACTTCTAACTTCTATAAAGAAAAATAATAAATGGTTAATATATTTTGCACACATTTAATACACATTTGCTTGCACATATAATACATACCTCTTTTCCTTGATCAGGATTTTTAAATTTATAATGAAAAGCGGATTTTACAAGATATGTTATAGCCTCAACTCCCCATTCTCTCATTCTGATATGAGGATGTTGACATACCTAGAAATACCATCAAAATTGAAAATTAGGTATAAGTCATTTTAAAAATGTTTTAAAAGTGTAGGAACATACCTCAAAAAGATGAGCAGTTAATGGTCTCCATATAATTTCTACTCTATGAAGATTGGCTAGACCAGTTTCTAATAATTTTGCTACAGCAAATAATGATGGCTCCTGGAAAAAAAATGCATTATTAAATAAATTGAATTTACATAAAGATAAGTAAATAAATTTAACATACTCTATTTGAATATGCTAATTCCATAGCTTCGTTAGAAAGTTTGCAAAGAGCATCCAACAAATATTGTAAAGCATCAGGATCAAGGTTTCCAGAAGACTCAAAAACTTTACTAACTAATCCAGATAACACTGAAAAATATTAAGATAATGTTAAATTTGCCATAACAGAATCAAGATGTTTATTTGTTGAAGTGTTAATTACTTGGTAAATCAGCCATAACAGCCGCTGTACTCATAAGAGCATGGGAATCAGTATGAGCACGTCCAGCTTTGAGACTTCCACCAGTTGAAGGTTTTAAGCCCAGTATCCATACCTATATTGAAATATCGTTTTGATATTTTGAAAAAAAAAACTTATCACAAAGATCCATTTGAATTTGAATGCTCCTAAAAATATAATTACCAAATGCTGTAGAGTTGTAAGTACTGGAAGCCATGCTTGTTGTAATGCTGCTCCATGAAGAGCAGCTAATCTAAGCAATGCTCTTAAACCTGTTACTTGCCGACCTGTTACTACAACCCAACCAGGTTGACCTAATTGAAATTTATGAAAATAAATATTTGTACAAATATGGATTTATGAATGAAAAGAGAAAAAAAAAATCACCAGGAGGTGGCGCAGTAGATGGAAGAGGAGTTCCAACAGCAACAACTTGGTGTCTTGGATCGGGATCAGTGGCAGATCCAGAGTTAGACATAATTGAAGATTGACTTGGTCTTGGACCAGGGAGTGCACCAAGAGCAGCTAAAGGATAATGTGCAGGGAGAGCTGCTCGACACAATGCCCCTGCACAGGCATCACGTGCTGCATTATGACCGACCTGTAATTAGTTGACAATTTACCTGATGTTTAGTTTTTGGTAGAAATATATTTTTTTAATGTATTCTAACCTTAGCGCTGACTCTCGCCATTGTATGGATGGCTCTTAAAACTAATTCAAGTTCTCCAACACTAGCTTCCGCTAGGACGGAAAGTCCCCAAACTAATCCACACCAACTCGATTGCACAAGCTAGAAGAAAAAAATTAGTGTTGCTGAACATAATAAGTTAATTTTTTCAGTGTTTATGGAAAAAGAAACTTGCTTGTAATTGCAGAGTATGACACTTATCATCTTCTTCAACTTTCTTGTTGTCAACATTTGGAAACTCGGTATTGATGGGTTTATCAGTTTCACTCGGAGATAAATCTTTTTTCAAATCGATCGATGTGTTACGTTCATTATTTCGAATTTCAAAATCTAAATTCAAAATATTTTTTCAATATAATGGGTCATATACAAAGTTTTCATAATAAAATGGTAATATTATATGTACCTGATGTTTCATAATCCTGGTCCCGTAAATATTCGGGGCCTCCAACTGTAAGTGCAACTGAGCGTACAACTTCTATCAAACAAGCAAATGCCACAGATATTCCATAGCCATCTTGCACTTGTGGAGCTTCTGTTCGATCTAACATTTCAAGACTAAAACAAAAATATATTTTACATATTTATATATTGAAACATCAAAAGGGATATAAAAATAAGCTACTAACTAGGTCCATTTTGCAGTACCCGGAGGGAAAAATGTGCAAAGAGGAAGCCATATACCTTTCCAGAAAAAGCCATTTTGTTGTGGAACAGTCGTCATTCCTATAATAATTATAGTTGAACGAAAAATTTGAAGGATGGCTTAAATGAGGTATTAATAGAAAAAGAAGAATACCCATTGTAGTGTTAACTTGTGATGCAACAAAGAGACTTTGTAGATAAGCTCCCAAAGAATTAACAATATCTTGGAATATATTTGTAGCATGAGGTCGAAGATCATAACATTCACAAAAGGACGTCAAGAGTTCTGTAAAATTAAAAATGTTTAAAAGATGTAAAAATTAATTACGATTTTTTTCATATTTCAAGTACTGACCAGGTCTTATTGACATTTTATGTAAAACTTCTAATGCTAAAGCTCGTTGCCATAGTGGTTTATCAGGATCTAAAAATTTTATGGTCAATGATAGAAATATCTCACATTCGGTAACCTGAAATAAGGAGAATGTTTTAAATAATGTACGTGAAAATAGTTCGTTATGAAATGAATAGTATTAGAATTACCAGCATGGAGTGATATTTATGTACAATTACAGAAACCATTCTTAAAAGTCTCATACTGACAGGGAAATGGGGTCTATCATGGCCAGGTGTTGTCTGTGCACCACCTGAGCCTATATTTGCATTTCCCGTGCTACTGCCACCACTCATTGTTCCACCGATTCCACTTCGAAATTTGACATTAGGAGAGAATAGACGTATGATCAAAGCACATACATGTTCTTTTAAGAGAAAACGAAAATCTGTGATCTATACAAGAGTATAAATGAATTAATATGAGAAATTATATTACAAAAACAAATAGAATTTTGGGACCATTTCTAACCTTGAAAAATATATCTGAGAAATCGGTTAAAACTGTTTCTAACAGCTCTAGTCCAAATGTTTTTGATATTTCAGTTACACCAACTAACCAGTGAGGCTGGTCTCCATTGACCAATTGAACAATATCCTATTCAAAATTGTATTGATAAGTACATGAAATTGTGGTGCAATAATAAAATAAAAACATACTTGGAACATTAAATATGCATCTGCAGCGCACGGTCGTAAATCTTTGGGTGCTTTAACATTTTGTGGTCTAACATCAGCCGGGTTGATTTCTCTGTTATCACCTGATGAAATATAAAATGAAAAACGTGTTTAAATAATATCACTGGCAAGCAATTGTACAAATTTCCTTGTCATAGGAATTATAACTTTGAGTACGTAAAAAATTCATTTTCATACATGAATAATATAGTACGAAATATATTATAGAAACATTTGGTTAGTTACCATTGTAGTCAAGTGTAGCTCTTTCGAAAACTAGTGATACCAATTGTCTTACGGTGGCACCAGCTGCATGTTGAGCTCCACCAGGAGTACCTTGTAGTCGTAAGCAAACTACAAGTGTCTGAAAATGAAGAATAGTACAATGTAGAAGCAAACAAAAAAGTATGAATTATAAATTTAAGGATACATACTCTTGCTAAGGTATCACCGCGAACAAGATCAGATGTTGTGAGTAGTAAAGCTGCAGTTTGAAGGAGTCTCGGTTCTAAACCAGTTGCGGGTGCAAGTGTGGCCAAACAATCGACAACGTGACGAGCACCACGAGCGTCCACACCTCGTCCAGCTATCAGTCTTTGCATAGTTCCCAAACAAAACTAAAAAAACAGCAAAATTCAGAAATTTGGAAATTGCATAATGCAATAACAAAAGAGAGACAAACCTTTATTATTTTGGTATCTTTTGATTCGCATCCTTGCACAAGGGGATACAAAATCTGATTCACAACACCGTAAAGAGAAGTTTGAGGATTGCTAGCTGCCAAAGTCAATTTCTCGATAGCTTCGTCGCATGACTAAAACAATAACAATTAATCTCATATCATTCAAAACATTCATGATAACAGTATTCTTAAATCTGGTGATAATTTTATCGCAAATATCATAAGAACCTCTCTGATTTGGGGATGTTTCTTTCTTGTTTCAAGACTGAGGTGTCTGAAGTCAGCTGTGAGTAATTGTATAAATCTAGCTTCTCCAGCTAGAGCGGGGGCAGCGGCTGGGGGCGCAGCCCCACCCACGGCACCCCCAACTTCGGCGCCTACCATAAGTCAGCCGAGCCTGACTTTTGTCGGATTCAAGCTGTTAGTTAGTCCACACCCACTAGCACAGACAATCTGTCAAAACGCCGCTCGGCTTAGATTCTGACACTGACACGCATGACACTGGCCATCGCCACTTTTATTCAGACCATGAACTAAATTCATAAAGTGAAATATCACAGTAGTTCTTTATTGGGTGTTTTTCATTTAGGAAGTAAAAAAACTTTATGAAAATTGTCTGGTGATAAGCTTTTTATTTTTTTTTAGAATTTTAATTATTGAACCCTTTGGATGACCATACCAGACGCTAGCGCACGTGACGCTGGCTCATACAACACTAGTCTAGTGCACATGACGCTGGTGCGCACCGACGCTAGAGCCCACCGACGTTACCGCACAATTTTCGAAAATTTTCAAAATGCTTAGTACTTGTAACCATTATCATTTTGATAAAATCATTTACCTAGACACCCGTTTCTTTAATAGTCCAGATCAACGATGTCGAATTTTTTTTCTGAACGAAACATACCTTTTTTCGAAGAAATAGCTTAACAAGCAAACACTTAGGAATAACTTGATCGATAAAAGGTATATTTTAGGAGCTTAATTTATAAAATTTTGACTAATTTTATTTACCATTACCAAAGAGTTAATTTGGAGTGCGATATTTATTAGTTTATAATAATTTCTTTTTTAAGATTTAGTGATATTGAAATCTTAAATAAAATTAATATGAAATTTGCTTGTTTATCGATTTTTTTCCACATTAATTTGAGGGGTGAATTAATTTTGTATATTTTTCACTCTAATTGAAAAACTTATAGTTTGATTATTTTTTAAATAGATAATTTACGTTTATTAATTTATTTTATTGAGAAATTTTAAATTAATAAGAAGTTTGGACAAGTTATATAGAATTTTATTTGGAAAGACTAATGTATAATAATACTCCCTCACCGAAATACGACTTGGGCTAGCGCGGTGAGGTATAGCCTAGACTGCCGCATTTGTCTGGTAAGGCCTTGTCCTGCAGTGGATAACTTATAGGCTGCTAATGATGATGATGATGAATGTATAATATTATATTTATTCACAGTGTGTAAGACTAACAGCCGATTTTTGTTTTCATTTTTTTTCAATTTTTTAATTGACTAACTATCCTAACGATCCAGGGTTTTAAATGAATAAAGATATCACAATGCATTTTGTTTTATTTTACATTTACTTTTCAAATCACAGTTAAAATTAAAGACTATATAATTATATACAATATGTGTTTAGCGAATGAAATCTTTTTATATTAATTTACCTAAACATTAACATTTTTTTCTGTAAAGTGATTTATTTTTTATACATGTATCTATGTATGAACATCTTGATTTTTCATAAAAATTCATATCTGTATACATACCCAGATTCTTATTTATTTACAACACATAAAATCTGACATAATTATGGAAACAGTTTCGAACATTATCTTCAAAATAATTTAATTTATTAAAATTAAATATTTCAAATGTATTACTATTTTATCAGCATTTTCAATATTTTAATTTTATTATTTTAGAATACCTAAGTAGTCCATCAGTTTTGAAATATTAAAATATTTTTGTCACATAAAACGTCAGAATTGTTTTCCACAATTATTAGATAACAAATATTCACATCTTCATTAACCTGTTTAAGAATATTAATGGACAATCTTAGAGATTTTTTTTCATTTTTTAACAAGGCATTTTCTTTTTATAAAAGTATAAAAATCTATGCATAATTTATTTACAAGAAATGAATAGATTTAAGAGTATTATAATATTTGATACATGAATCTCACTTTAAAAGATATGAAACATTGTATTTTTTTTCTGAAAATTATATGAAATTAAGAAAAAATTATAAAAAATACTGATATTTATTTTAAATTAAATAAATTAACATAAGGTGATAACTCAAACATTTTTTAATGAAAATCTAAGGATATTAATTTGATAGGTTATGTATTTAAATTTATTCACAAATTTTACATGTAATATATACGTACTATGTATGTCAAATTAATTTCAAATAAATTAGTTGTGTTAGATTTAAAATTATTTTAAAGAAGTCTCTGGTACTTGGCAAATAATTGAAATTAAAAGTGTGATTGTATTATTTTGTAATATTTGGCACTTTTGTATTAGAAATTCCCAAATATTGTTGTTCTTACTTATTCGTTTTAAAATAAATATAAATCAATAAAATAATTAAAACAGTTAATTATGACTCGAGGGTTAGGAATGATGTGGTAATATAAAAAAAACATTAAATACATACAATAAATTTTATAATATACATAGTTTAGCATTGATAAAATTATTTACAACATATTAATTAAACATGTTCAATATGAATATGAATCAAATTTACATTAATATCACTGGCCTCAGATGTATTTCACAAAGTTCATCTTTTAATACACAATTGAACAATTAATTAATTACCTAATACATTATGGCAGTTAACAATTTTAAATACAGCTTTCTTGAATGCGATTAGATGTAGTTACTATTTCTGGTCGTAACCTATGCATTGTTAATGTAGACGTCACATTGACACCAGAGGACAGTGGACTGCATGCATTCACACCTTTATGCGCTCTGCCAAGACTGTGATATGACTGCAATACATTATGTATATTATTAATAGTTAAAAATAAATTTATTTCATATACAAAATGTTAAAAATGGCGAAACCACTCACATTAGCTGGTGTAATTTTTAAATCCTTGGGTTTAAATTGAAAAACTCCACCATCAGGATCTGAACGCTCTTCATCAGAAGAAGCTTTAGTTATTAATCGTAAGGATGGAGTTCTTTGTAAGCTCATATATCCCTTGATAACGGGTCTCCTCTCTGCAAATGATTTTTTCATAGTTATAAACTCGATTTTTTTTTAATTATGAAAAATTAGGTATACTTTTTATGAGAATACCATATTGATTTGGTATGATATCTGGATCAGTATCTTCATTGTTATCGCCAGAAACTGGTCCCGATGGATGCAGCAGAGGAAGGGCACCAGCAGCAACGCAAGATGGATAATCTAATGGTGATGCAGGGCGTGCCCCACCCCCTAAAACTGCACCTCCTATGCTTTCTGTGCATAAACTTTCACCAGATCTATGCGATCCATCCATAGCCCTGAATGATAAAATAATTGTTAAGATATAGTTATATGAAAATAATGAATTATATAATATTTTTGAAATTAAAGTACCTCAAGGGGGCATGTTTAGCGGGTAAGGGTGCAGCAGCTGCACCGTGTCTTCGATAAAGTGCAGCCAAGACTACGCAAACTACTGCTGCTAAAAGAGCTGCAGTCACCATGAGTCCAGCCAATACGGGACTCAATGGAATGCTGCTGCTTGCACCTGAAATGGGAATAGAATCTATGAAAGCCTGTTAGTATCGATTTTATGAATATCTATAGTACAATTAGTTAATTTACTAACCAACAAATTTGGCTTGTCCTTTGAAAACTACGGTTTCGATTGTGGCAGGATCGCTCCTTCCTTTTCCGTTGACAGAATACATATTGAGGCGATAGCTTGCACCTGGTTCGAGGCCTTCAATTTCAAATGTTGGTGGAGTGCGTGTATTGCTCACATTGTAACGCAACTATTATATAGAAAATAAAAATAAACAACCATTTTTTTTGTCGAATTAATCCCTAATTTATATAGATATTACCTTTAGACCAGGCAATTCCAATAATTCCATTAGGAAAGTTTGGGGCAAACCACCATCAAATCCTTCCAAGCATTCTACTCTTAGACCATCAGCACTTTGATTAGCAACAGTACAATTAGATAATGCGAACGGCCGACCTATTAAATATAAAGTAATATTAGACAATAAATTTACTTAAAAGAGTAAATAATATTCAATGAATGATTTTACCTGCAGCAACTAATTGGTAAAGACACGGAGATCTTTGATGTCCAACGGCATTAATACCCCAGCACGCCAACGTTCCATAGTCAAGATCGCTCGCTGGAGTATAGTTCAGTCTCGAAACAGAACCTTCACTGCTATAAAGCCGAGCAGCCACTTCAGTCTGTTCTCCAGAATTGTTGAATGTCCAATGGAAGTTAACTAAAGGCGGATTTGCATCTACTTCGCACCTCAGCTGGACAGTTTCGTGTTTGAGGGCTCCGAAGAGCTCTTCTCTCTGATCTCGACACATAGGAACATCTGAAATATAATGCAAAGGATTATCGTATATTCCATGAAAAAAGCATCGCCAGAATTTATCGTTCTCTCTGGGTCATTGGGTACGGTGGAATAATGGCGAAGCACATTCTGCCTCGATAATTTATGTTATCAATGCAATTCCCGATTCGAAACAACCATAAATATCGCGGACGTTTTTGGAGCCCTTTTATCTCTCGGTGTCGATATCGAACTGCACTTTATCGATGCGTTCGTGTAAAAAATGCATTTTCACGGTGACGTATGGGCGGATATATTCGGTTGTCAACAAAAAAAATAGCGTATTAGATTTGAATTTGAGCTTTGCGAAATATTTTTCAGCCGAAGGAAAACTTTCAGAGCGCTCGAGTAGAATGGGAAAGTTTGAATCGAACAAAAATGCCAGACACAATGACAAATCGTCGCATAAATCAAAATTTTTCGGGTTCGACGCGGTTTTCGGCAAATTGCGTTTTTATAAGGCCAGGTGGACTCGTGTGCGAAAACAACAAACTGCCGAAAGCGGTTGCGATTTTTCCGATATTTTTTCATCGAAAATTCACACCTAAAAGAATTTCAATCAATACACAGATTCGACATAAAAAATACTTACATCTAACAATCAAAGCAACCGGATTGCTAGTTCCCTTTCCTTCAGTATTAGCAGCCATACACGTGAAGTTCCCAGCAGTCTTCCTAGCAACACTTTGAAGCACCAAACTCTGATCGCTCAAAATCACTCCAGCCGACACATTATGGTGAATCTCCTCTCCCTGAAATAAAAACAATATAAAACCACTCATCCTACAAATAAACAAATCTACCAATACGCAAAAGCGCATGACAAATTAATAGTTCTGGGCGTCGCATGTACACGCCGCCAGACAATGCAGCCACTAATGATGGCCCGTGTAATTGTAATGAAATTGCGCGAATATTATGGGGTTCGCATGGCACTCGATTGCGGCATGTAAATGAGACCGGGACCAAGGGACAAAAACTGTTTTCGGCCGACGTCAATGGGACCGGTAATTGCGAACAACGGCCGTGAATGTATGCAGCCGCGGACTCGCGTGTACTGTTATGGCTATTCTATGGTGGAAACGGGCCGGTCAACGCGTTTCGCTTGCAGCCGTGTTCGGTTTGATTTAGGGTTTTGTTTTTGGTGTGGAAATAAAATAAGCCGGGGTGTTTGTTGTCCGGTGCCGGTGTTGAGGATTCAGGGGTTGAGACCGAGGATTTGGAGTTCGAATTGGAATTTTCAATTTTTGCTGCACGTGCGTGCTTTGTATGTTTGGACGATTTAGATGAGGATTCGTCTGAGCTTTTTGTTGATTGGAAATTATATAAAAATCATGGATCATCACTAGTGGTGGCTCGTGAGAATTTGTAGTGGAGGGCAGAAATTTTTTTAACGCCTTCGGCAAATATTGAATTTGGTGATATTTATAATTTTTGTTTTTCATTTGTTACATTATCTCGAAAAAAATTTCGTTGCAGGCAAAAGGAAAGATTGCAGTCCTGCAGCCCTTTAAGGCGAGTCACCACTTTAATTATTTACATTATTACGCCAATTCAAATAAACCTTTTAAAGTTTTTTCCATCCGTGAAGATAATTTAAGGAGTCCGAATTTCAAAATTGTTTAAGATCAATGGTACACAACATCCATTTATTAATTGCACCAAATATTGCTCAAACTCAATGTTTGATGATAATTAGTGCGTTCAAAAATTACCGAACCATATCTATATATGTACTATATAAAAAAAACATGGGACATACTCTTACCCCAATAGTAATTAAGCTTTACGAAACTTAATTGACGCAGAATAAAAACTGAATTTGAAATGTCGAAAATGCATCGATTCGCGGAAAACGCGACTCATTCCTATTTTCGTTGCCGATGAACGGGCTTAACCGCCGTGAATGCGGCGATAATTGCAATTGTGCATTTGTGCAAACAATTCGCGCCAGAAGTGCGCTTCGTTACGTGTCATATGAAACAAATTGGCGGAGGTTAATTAAAGTGAACTCGCTTAATGAAGTAGTTGCAATTCTTGACAACAAGACGATTGTTGCGATGAATGCGCATTTTGTTGAAGTTCAAATTTCTGCATTATTAGATGAGCGAATTGTTCAGTTTTGAATTTGATATTGGTATTTTATCATCATCATTACCAGCTGTAAAACATCCACTACAATTGGGATTTATTTAGTGTGTAAAAATGAGAAAAATATTATTAGTCACGTTTGATTTAATTTATATATTATACTATTATTCAGTGGCGGCTTATAAGAATTTTTAATGGAGGGGCTGCAGTAATGAAAATACTAAGCATATGAACATAGGAAAAATACGAAATATTTACGTCATCATCAACACATACAAGAATCAAAATATGCACTCTATTTGTACATTTGTGCATGACAAATATAGAAATTTAAAAACTTCAAAACTTTTACTTTATACCAGAAGGGCTGTAACCCCGCGGCCTTTTAGGACGAACCGCCTTTGCTATAATACATATTATTCTTTATGATATTAATGATTCTATACGCAAATAATTCTATATGTATATATTTTTTATTATTATATTACAAAAATAATTGGAAATCTAAAAAAAACTCGAGATTAAATCAAATTTTCCATCAAAAAGATAAATATTTACAAAAACAAAATATATACAAAGATAATTAATTATTTTCTACAACTAAACATAAGCAGATGAAAATCAGTCGGAAGCGAAAATAAGCGAAACGACGCAACGCTGACACGAATCATTCGAAGGCAAAAACCAGCAGTATCTTCCATGTTGGATTTTCATTCCGAAAAGTCACTAATTAATGTTTGATTAAATTTTTATCCCCTCGAGATGGAAGTTTTTCGCCGGGCGTTTTAATTACGCTCCGGGGCGGGTATGCCCCGCCCATACGAAATGTTCGAAAACGCACATTTTCGAAAATATTTCGAAAAACGGAACACGCACGGCCCAATTCGCGCACTTAAAACAAATAAATAAATCGGCCTTGGCCGTCGCTAAGGTTGCGGATTTCGAAATTCGCTAATTGAAACGGGATACGAAGGGACGACCCAATCGTATTAAAATTAATTACATAACCGAAAGCCAATTTATTGATTGTGCTCTCGTCGGTTCGGTTTCGAAATTCGACAGCTTCGGTCAATATTGTATCTATTAATGGACGGACGAAGGTCTCTCGGTGTTACTGGTGAGTGATTTTCGAACGTTTTCAGAATGTCTTGACGATGTGATGGTTGAATGCTTTGAGAGAGATAGTTGGTTGCCTATTGTTTCTGTATTGATCATTGAAATTATTTCTTGAATGTATATTCATGATCGAGATTCTATGGATATGTAAAGTATTGGAATGGGATCTGAGATGTATAAGTAAGGTGATCATACGTTCTATTTTGACCGAGAAAACCGTAAAATCGTAATTCGAAAAATTTGGTAATTCAAAATGGAAAAAATTAAAAAAAGCACTAATTAGTTATTTTAATAGGAATATAAAATTTAAATATTGCAAATTAAATTAAATAGTTTAAATATTTCCAAAGTTATGAGTTTAAATACAAATTTCGAGAACTAAATTAACTGACGCGATTATTTAAAAAATTAATTTGAGAAAATAATGCGAACAGCAGTAATAATATATTATATTTTATTACAAATTTTAAATTCAATTATGTAAATAGGTAATTCATATTTTGAAATTTAAAGAAGATATAATATAAAAAGTTTATATATTTTTTAACGATATTAATGTTTCTTGAGGAAAAAATGGAATTGAAAAGAATTTCACGCAGGAGTAAATTATAAATTTTCGAGAATGACGGTGATCAAAATAAATTTTTACAGCAACCTAAAAATTTTAAACATAACTCAGGACTTAATCAAATAATATATCAATCACAAAGCCAAACTGAAAAGAAAGTATACGTCCCAAAACGTGCATATTTTTCAAACAGAAAAACTTTAATCTAGCCTTCCCGAACAAGAGCAAAGCAGCCCTCTTTTTATAATACAACGCGATTTTTTTGTCCACATTAAAGCGGCCGACGAACGGGCGGGTTTATTTAATAAAAGCGATTTGTTCTGTGGGAATTTTCACGTGAAAAATCTTAATTATGGCGATAATTACGAAACAGGCGGTCCCGCCCACCGTCCACCACCATGATGAATGGCGAACCGTCGCCACGTGCGCAATTCCCTGGTCAATTTAGCTTTAATCGCATTAACACGAAGAATTCTCTCCCCCGGCGGGCTGGTTGCTCTCTTTTTTCAGCATGCCTTTTTTTCAGCGCCTCGCGGCCGTCCGGGGTCCCTTGTCCGTCTCGTTCCGCAGGGTTTCGGTAATGAACCCATTTTTTCGTTTTCGGTAGGCGGTGAGTGGTCGTAAAGGAGGCGAACGGAGATACATCACTTCCGAAAACATACCACGGAGAGAAAAAGGCGAAAAATATAGTGTGTTGTGTTGTGTGTGGGAAAACTTAACGTATGGAGGGTGGTGCGTGTGAAGGGTGTGAATCAATCTTGTCGATGGGTTTCGTTTCGTTTCGGGTGATTATTGAATGTTCGGAAGATTTCGATTGTATAAAATGCTTCGAATATAAATGGATGGCGGTTGGTGTAAGTGAAAAGTTTAAAAAAATTATTTTCATTTTTCAGATATTGAAATTGATAATGTTTTTGTTGGGTAAAGTTGATTTGAATATTTTCGAAATTGAAAGCTTTAGGTTATTTATAAGAATAATAAGAAACTTGATAAAGTGAAATTTATTTAAAATTGAAAAAATAATATGATTACATCTGTATACGAGGTCTTCTTTAAAAAGTTATGATTTCACTTGAAATTATTAAGAAACGTTGAAAAAATTACTTATATATTATAATACATATATTTCACGTAAAAATAATAATTCTTCTCTGTAAAAATAAGGTCAAGGCTTTTCATGAAATTTTAAAAATACGACCTCGTTCGAAAAGTGGTTTTCTGAAATGAAAATGCGTACATTTTTTGCGAAATTGAAAGATTTAGAGGTCAGGCCGGGGGAAGGTCGCTAAGTTGAAAATTTAAGATTTCGGGGATTTCCAAAATTTATTTAATATTTTATGACCGATCTGGTGCGAGTGTCTTTCGGTTAAGGACAAAGTGAAGGCTCACCGGAGACCTCCGAGATGACTAATTTACGGAAGGCTGGAGGGCGGATCCCCTGGGGGCGACGACTGACAAGCAACTGAGTCCTCTTATTCTGAAATTTTCTTCGCTCGTAGTACGTCAGAAGTTAATAAATTTTGTAGTGAAAAATACGCAAAAAAATTGAATTTTAAATTGCGGAAAAAACCGGATGAATCTATAATTTTTAAAAAGTTTGCTTTATGAGATTTCAAATATTTCGTTTATTTATTTAAAAAAAACTCTTTAATAATATAACTATAATCATATTTATGTTTTAATTAATTGAAAAATTAAAACTATCAATATATAGTATAATGATTATGAATTGAATAAACACTATTCTTCCTAATTAATTTTGATACTTAAAACATGAAGTAGCAAACTCGTGTGTGACTTTGATTACGCTAAGTAACCAATTATTAATGCAGTGTATAATTATTAAAAGTTGGCCTCACTTTCGGTGCGGAATAAGCGGTTCGCCGTGTGAAATTGTAAGCGGTTTACGAACAACCGCACAACTCCATTTCCAAGTTGCTTATCTGCCGGAAAACTTTCGAGCAAAGAAGCTATGCGGACGCGGATAGGTTAACGGAGACGCTTTCAGCTTTCAAATGTCATACAAGACTTTTCAGAGACCAGCGGTGTCCAAACGCCTGAACCAAACACCATTCCGATGACAAAACACTAGAGAGCATTTTTCAAAAATTACGCAATCAATTTCAACGAAATCTGTATACACTGAAACGAATTTTAATTACGAAACCGATTCTATTCGCAATTACTCCCAAAGTTCATATCTCGCGTAACTAGATATGGCGGATGTGCGGCCAGCTTCATCTGCAACCTTCGTCACCACCAGAACTCACACCATGGCTGTTTCACCACACTTCCCCGTTCTTCGCAATTTCCCATAGTCTCGTTGCCATAGCTTCTGCTTTCTACAGCCTCTGCTTAACATAGTCGCCGTTTTCCGGAGGTCGTTCTCGCGGAGGTTTTCGAAAAATCTGGTCGCGTTTACATAAAGAGAGTCGATTGTTGGTGTGAGGATAGGATAATTTTGTGTCGCGTTGTTTCGCTGGAAGAGGGTGTCGTTTATTAAAGTTGTTCGCTTTTGAGTGGGCTCAGGTTCGTTCCAGGTTTTCCGCGAATCGGATAAAATACATAGAATTTTTCGTGAATCTGTCAAGTTTTATCGGTGATAAAATTTGATTAAATATTTTTTATAATAGGTATTTTGTATTCAGGAAAAAAATGATTGAAATTTAATATCATCAACTGATATCTTTCAATATTCATTTCTTTTGGAGAGAATTTTTTAATTTGGTTGTATAGAAACTTTTAATCATTTATTTCTTATCTTGAAATAATTATATTTAGAATAGATGATTTTATAATAAGATAAAAGTATCAAACTTTACTGAAACTTTGTATACTATAAAATTTATTAAGACTTTCAAAAATAATAAAATATTCAATTGAACTATCAGCCACTTTATCTATATGCACAACACGATCAATAATGGATAAACCTAATTGACGACGATACGCAACGTCAATAACAATTAATTTCCCGCCCTAACACGGCTAAAACGGCGCCGAAAACAATTTCCCCATATTGAAATTCACATCATTGGACAGCCTCAATTTAAAACAGGCATTTTAGCACGCGAACGCAACTTTTCACATCGAATTCCCACACTCTTCAAAAGAGCGAAACGTTCGTCCACTGAAATCCGAGACAAACGTCCACGAATAATCTCCTCGAATAATTCGGCACGTCTCCGAAGAATATAAATCCTCTATTACCAGAATATATACAAAATTGGAGTTTGTAAATCCTGCAGCCTCCCGGTGTCACGCACAAGTAATAATTACTTCGGAAGTGTTCGCGAACGGTATAAGTATACGGGGTCGATAAAGTGTGCGAAATTTGTGCTAACTTTAATTTGATCTTTGTGCGAAAGCTCTCGCGGCTCTGCGGAGTGTACGGTGGAGATATGGCGTGCGAGATGGAGTGGGTGGGTGGGTGGATGGGTGAATGGGTGGCAGATGACGGTCGTCTTGTAATTCACGACGCGTATATACATTCCCGGTATCCGGTTGCTTTATGGCGGCGAGGAATTGAAATTTGATATTTTTGAACGCGACCCCGAAAGTGGCGGAAAGGCACCACTACAAAGCAAGATGGAAAGAAACGTTGCTTTCTGGAAAACGAGTTAATTTTTATGAGTTGTGACGTTGAGTCAGTGAGGCGTCGGCTTGAATTGCGGCGATGTTCGATTTAATTTGTCACGGGATGCTTTTGAAATTGTTTTATGAACTAAAATGAATTTACTACTTGATTTTAATAATTGAATCAGTTGACTTGTGAAATTGAATCAATAGTTAATTTATTTTAAATAATTCAAAAGGATATATTAGTATGCAACTCATAAAATTTTCATGATTGAAAAACAATAGGAAAATATATTCATAAAGTATGTAAATGAACATAATTACACAAATTTTCGTTAATTTGGAATGGAAAACACTATTAAAAATATTTTTGGCGACAACATGACTGTTTAATTACATCGAAATTACATGTAATTTTTTACTGCTCATTTAGCTCGACATTGAGTTAACAAAGGTGCTGCAAAATGTTGCCAGAAAGTTGAGTGTACTTTATATAAATATGTATATATATTCAGGATAACGTACATGTGGGGAAAAAAAACAATAATAAAAGTGAACAGTAATTGCTACGGACATGTTGGGTCGGTGGTTTTACTACGGTTACGTCAACTTGACAGTACGCTCTGCAAAAAACGTACAATAAAATATAAAAGTTATGTATGATTATACACTTTCATATTAATGCTTGATTTTTTCGCAATTAATACGTAAAAAAATTGGATAATTTAAATTGATCTTAATTAGAAAATCATAATGGAATATAAAATTATAACTGATTGATCAGAATATTTACCAATCCTTATTTTTCCACAGTTTTAAAATAACACGGTTCAAAGAAAAATAACCGATTATTGTTTTACATTGTTTCCTCACTTTAACACGGTATAAAAATAAAAATAAACGCATTATTATACCACAATGGTAAGATTCAGTAAAGGCCAGTATATTGATATAATTATGTGTATGTAATTATAGTTATTAAATAAAAAAATTTCGATGTTTTTTGATGATTTTACATGGCGAAAAATTTTCACATTTACACCTTTTTTATAAAGAACATTTGGATGGAAGTTTTATTCAAATATAATGATGGAGCCTATCTCCAATTTTTGTATGGTCACCATACATTTTTTTACACGGTAGTCTCTGGAACGTTTCCCCAGTGTAAAAAGAGGATAGTCTATATTTAAATTTCAAGCTATAATCTCTCAAAAGTATGATTTTAAAAATTATTTCATCGTGAAAAAATCGGTATCAAAACTCTAAAATTGTCAAAAAACCATCATTCAAATACCAAACGTTAAAACTAAGCTTCGAAAAAGCGACCCGTCATAAAAATATTTTCGCGCGCGCTGCCCGTCAATTTGCGCGTTGGACCCGCGAAAGCTTCGCCGCTTTGACAGGTCGCGGTTCCCGGAATGCCAGTCACCGTCCAAAATTTAATAACATTCGCAAGCTAGACCCTTTTCGTGTTCTAATTTCGCGAAACTATGACGGGGTCGAGACGCCGACACGACTTCGCCGAACTCCGCGAGGTGGAATGGCCGTAGGAAGTCGTGTTTAGAGTTGCTCGGGGTTGCCGCGTTTGAAAATCGGCCGTTAATTTAATTTCGTGCGAGTTGAAATGCAAAGATGTTTTGTGTAATTGGTATTAGTTTTTCGGTGGTAATATTAAATCTGGTTTGTATTAGAACCGCTGCCTTTTGAAAGCGGTGTTTAAAAGTGGTTCTGTCTAATTAGAGTTACTGGTGCAATCTGAGGACATGATGAGGGATGGGGTTGGAAAAGTACGGTTTGTGAGGGTGTTATGTGTTTGGAGATAGACTTTTATTCGACACCGTCTGGAATCATTTTTGCGGTAACTTGTAATTTACGGAATGCATTTTTCTTACTGAGAACGTGAAAGCTGAGATGAAAGTTTTTACTCTTTGAGTTTTTGCTAAAGCCCGTTTCAGATATCTCAGAGTCGTTATTTTCTAGGAAAAAAATATTAAAATCTAATGCGAAGTCACTTAATTAAGTTTAAGCTATAGAACAAATTTTATTTTATGAAACATACATTATAATACCGCTTACTTATCCATTGTCGATCGATTGGCTTATATGTATATTGAATGGAAAACCTTCGAAAGTAACAAGACGAAACTTTTCACTTTATTCGCAAACAAGCTTTATTATCCTACAAAATTTTAACTAGATTACAACGAGTACGCAAATCCAATGCAAAGAATCTTCAGGGCGTACTTTTTTTAATCGAAAGCGATCGCCTCGAACAAGTTGAAAAATAATTCTCGTTCATGCGACGGGACATCGCTCAGCCTGGGGCCCTGCCCAATAAGCTATTCCAATTAAGCCTTAATTAAGATTAAATTATTGCCCGAGACGAACGAGAGGGAAAAGTTGTTTTTTCTCCGAAGAAAAAGGGAAAGAAAAGGCCGGGGTGTTTCCGGGGAGGGACTCAGCCTTCGAGGAGAGATAAGAGGTAATTTAAATCGGGTAGGTCGCCTCGTATGAAACATTGCGATCTGATTATGTATAGAAGGAAGAAGGCGAAAAGAGGGCGAGCTTTGGAAGATAATTCGCCGTCGGGAATCGATTATTAAATTAGGACGAGCTGTTCGCATAAAATTTTCTATAGACTTCGCGGCTAATTGGTGCCTCATTTTTTAGTTCATACATAAATATATACAAAATCATATTTAATTTTATATATGGTCCTTTAAGAATAAAACGGGCGGGTTAAAACATATAATTTTAGTAATATATAACGCATACTATGCCATTATGCGTATTAAATATGATTGATTCTTATCAAAACACGAAATGAAAATAGAAACATTTCCACACACTTATGGATATTCAAAAAGGTAAATTTTCATTTGAATAGTATTTTCAAAAAGTAAAACTTTTGATATTGGTCTAGTAAAAATCGCCATCAGCTTCACGAATGACATGAGCTTCGTCATTGACTTCTCCTTCACATACGACATATAATTACAAAAGTTTTTGCTTTTCATATATAAAATGGTTTAAAAAATCTATAGTTTATTTCGCAAAATTCTATATAAAACCGACGAAATATCAAAAATCACCGCAAATCAAGCCAACAAAATCGAAAGCACATATCCGAGGTTACGTCGCGGTTTCGAGCCAATACACGAGTTCGCAATAATTGAAACAGATATAAACGCTAAGAGGGAAACCATGTAACGTCGCCGTTATATCGAAGGATCGAAAGCGTTAAGATTTCATTGCGGATCGGGTGCCCGGTCAGACTCCATTTATTACGTGCTACGCGCCCGTACATAATACGTGTAGCACTTTGGCGGCGCGTACGCCGGCACGTACACGTATATTCGTACATTGACCGGGAAAAGAAAAGTTAACGGCCAGTGTTTGTTTAGGACTAACGTGCCGTGTTAACACCGCCCCTAATTTGGGTTAAGAGCCCCGGCTAATGGCCACACCGGAGTCGAGACCGGTTGCAAATTCAATTGAATCGATACTCGTCCTGCGGGCTAATGTTTGCCGTTCTGTGTGTGCCAAACTAAATCGGTAAGTTATTATAATGGCGCGAAAGCTCGGCCGACTTTATCGAGTTGATGTGTCCGTATTTCTGTGCGGGTGTTATGGGGATTTTGTGCGTTGTGCGGGGTCGAGGTGCACAGGGGTGCGTTTTGGTGATGCGCGGTTGAGTTGTGGATGAAGTACATAATGTGTTCGTGTGAAATATGATGGAGCGATAATTTGAATTTGATTTATTTTAGTGCAACTGTTCCATCAAAAGGTACTTAATATGTTGAAAATATTTAAAATTTGAATGATTTAGTATTGTCATTCGATAGCTTCGTTTTACAATTAATTCAATATACAGTAGAAGCTCTATTATCTGGAGTTCGATTACTCGGATTTTCGATTATCCGGATTGATCGAAAAAAAATTATTTATTTTTAAATAGCAGATTTTACGATTTTTTTTACATTACACGCATCCAAAAATTTCGAGTATGTAATTAAATTATATTGACTCATGACAGTCTTAACTATAAGAGTGATCAAACTGAAACTGGAATTTTATTTTTAAAATAATCTTTGCAGCTTATAAAGTGATAGTCACATAATTTATTTTCAAAAACAATTGTTTTATACAAAATAAAACAATTTCTATCCTTAAAAAAAATTTGGAGTTAAGAAAATTTTTCACAGATGGCATTAAAAATAGTGACTTCATTAATTATCATTTTGGGAACCAGTGAATATTACTACCATGGCGGTTTTAAGCTATGTTCATAAATTTTGCCAGCATCAAATAACCAAAAAATTGTAAAAGTATGTATATAGACTATATATAAGCTTAAAAAATACTTGA
Source organism: Hydropsyche tenuis (assembly GCA_009617725.1). NCBI lineage: Eukaryota > Metazoa > Arthropoda > Insecta > Trichoptera > Hydropsychidae > Hydropsyche > Hydropsyche tenuis. Next base: position 401,010 of record VTON01000056.1, on the reverse strand, counting down.
AGGTTGTGTGCATAATTATGCACATTAAAAATTTCTATAAATAATTTAATTTCTAATAAATTCATATTTATTATTTAAATTTATTCTGTCTCAATTTTCCGGATTTTTAACTTTCGGGACCATCTCAATCCCCGTTTAGTCCACATAATCGAGTTTCTACTGTACATAGATTGTTTTAGGTAAAATAAAACATCCATAACAACTCATAGACAACCAAATTAATTTAGCACCGGTGACACAAAGACACAACACCACAGAAACCTCAACGGGAAATATTGACCATGCGAACAAGAACGGACGTTTACGTACCGCCATACACACATCTCTCAAATAAACATACACAGATCTAAAATACCATAGTTGGGCCGAGTTGTGTGTATTTAGCAAGTTAGACCGAGTGTTTGCGGAGGCCCCGGGGAGGCACCGTGCCGGACGTTATGGTATGGGGCGGGTTCATACCGAAGCTGTCGTCCCACGGGAACTACCTCCTCGGGACGTCGGGAATAATACTGTTGGCTGTTTCGTTTTCGTATCTGCGAAGGCCAAAACTGATCAAATTAATGAAAGATGCATCGGACGGAAACGGCGCGTGAATCGTGTGCACAAGTTCCAGACGCATACAATTTGCGGTTTCCTATTTAGTTGTCTCAAAACGGAACTTTTGCTATGGAAGTGGAACATAACAACATATCAGATTAAGAAAAGTTAAAAAATTGTTTTTTGGTTTGTCATTTAGGTAATTAAAGTAGCGAAAAACAAGAAAAAAGAAACTAATATTTAGTAAATATGTACTTTATAATTGTTGGATAATGGTAAAATTTGATTGAAAGGATAACACAATAGCAGTAGCAAAAGGCTACAAGAAACTCAATACTCCAGTTTACCAAGTTAAGACTGTACATGTTGAGCATTGAAGCCTTTGAAGCCTTGAAATACATTATACAATTTAGAGAGCCCAGTTAATTCATTACATTGGTCAATTTTCCTGAGGCTATAGTTCGTGATAATTCAAAGCAAATTTAATCTACCTGTATATAAAGATCAATAAAGTTTTTCTCTCAATACTACATAATTGAACACCTAAGAAATTTAATTTAAAATTATTTATAAAAAAATTCTATTCAAAAGATAAATCCATATAAAATAGTAAAATTTTGTTCTAACAAAAGTTTTAGTCTCTAACCAGTTTTCCAAGCATCTGCTGATTTTTCTTGGGCAAGCAGCACTATAGAACATCGCAACGAATACATTATGACTTATTCATTAAAATATATCCATTCTTTATGGTACACGCTGTGCTGAATCGGCATTTGTCTGTGTGGTCAGATAATGCGAGCCAGGATTGTCCCGTACGAAGACGAGATTAATTCGGCCGACGTGGAATCCCCGTATTGCCAGGGAGGCTTAACGGCCGCCCATTCGTTTCGTACGCCAAAATAAAAATGCCGTAAATGCCAAACGGATTCCGTCGTTTGAAACGTGAACGCTTGTCAAAAAAAGATGAAAATCCCATGAAGGTTCGATCGAATATACATGAATATTTAATGAAATCTCGCTCGTAACGGACGGAAACAATTTTGTTTTACGTGAAGATCGAATTGTTTTATTCAATTTGTAATTAAATCAACACGTCCAAACTGATATATTAGACACGCCTCACTGGAGAGAGGGTCTAGTGGCGTTTGAGAAAGTTGGCGTCGTCGGCCAGCTTTGTCGATCCATCTCCAAGTTTTGAAGACCTCTCGATGGAGAGAGTCTCCCGTGTCCCATGAGAGACCTCGGCGTAGTTGTCGTCACTACTAAGAGAAAGGACCTCCCGAGTGCCTGCGACGGTCTGTTTGGATAGATTAATTGGTTCGCGATTCCGACAAAACAAAGATCTGCCGCTAGAAGCAATCTGCCGAGAAAGGACGGCCCGCCCGGACCTGAATTATTAATCGGAGTTAATGAGACGGGGGACTCGATTTTGGAACGGTTTGCAAGTTTAATACTGAAAGATAGCTTCGTACGTGCGTTTAGTATTGTACTTACGTTGTGGTACCAAGCGAGACGGTGAGGTTTCGGATTTGCGCGGACGTTGCATTCAAAGTACACATCATCTCCTTCTTTGATGTCATCGGGATTCAAGCTGGAACCCATCTTCAACGAAACAACGGGAAGATCTGAAAAAGAAAAAAATATTGATATTAAAAAGATACATTGTTCTAAAATGCGTAAATAACGCGCGGCTCCATCGAATCGACCCAATAACACCGTCACGCTACATCACCCGGTGAAAAAGTGTAACAATCTCCTAGGGCGGAAAGCCGCCGAGATTACATAAAAATGAGAGTGAATTGCCGCCCACCTGGATAGGGCGGACAGCCTTAGCCGAAAGCCTAGAGCGAGATTTAGCGGAACGACACGTCGTGAGGGCCGCCCAACCGCCCACGAGCCTCGGTTAGTCCGTTTTGCCGGCTCAAAGACGGAGTTTGGGGATGTTGAGGTGCCGAGAATGGTGGAGAAGACGGAGTAAGTGAAGGAGCCAGGGTGAGGAGTTAAGGCGGTTAAGCGACGACGCGTGTCAGCTGTAACGAACGCTGAAATTTGACTATCGCTGACCTGGACGCAAGGGCGGTTTCGAGATTAGATGGATTAAGCTGTGTGTGAAATTTCATTGAATGGTCGTTATTATTTTCGAAAATAATCTGAATTTTATGATTTAGAATAATGTTATTTTTTTTAAATTAAATGGTAAATCCGAAAATATCACACAAGCAAGGGAGTAGTGAGATTAAGAGGATCAAGCGACACGTAATGGTATTTTATTTTGAAAATTAATTACATGGTACGAGATTAATGTCATGTCATATGACCACTAACGACAATTTGTCGTGTAAGTACTTAAAGCTGTATCTAATATGAAGCAAACGGAAATAAACACAATTTCACAATATAACAAAATTATTAATTGTAATTTGATCATTTTAAAAATTAACTAGAGTTTTAATAAAATAATTCCGAAGTGATATTTGAAAACAGAAACGGTCGACTTAATAAATATCAAGTTATTATACAGTTGATCGATTCCCCGACGTTCACGGTATCTTTTCCGTGAATCGGCTGAAAAAGCGTCATAACAGGAAATTTTCCATCAGCGGGAAAAGCCGTATCCGCTTTTCCACTGCGATCCCACGAGCTTTGTGCGCCGGGGGCGAGTTTGTCGCGTTTTAACGAAAAAACATTTGCATTTCAAATTTAGACTAGTTTCCCTCTTACTATACTTTTTTTAAAGTTTGCACTTTACGAGTCGAGTTCGCCGTCGTTCAAATAACTCAACTATTATGAACATTTTGTGAGAAAACATGGAGAAAACGTACGGCTTACAATATTAAACGTTCAGCCATATTCATAAAGAGGAACCAAATTTTTCGTAGGATAAAAATAAAATAAAATCAAGTGTTCAACATCTCGTTTGAGTTCGTTCCGCAAAACAGTAGTTTTAATCTCGGGGATTCTTCCTTTCAGATCGGCGAATAAAGAAAGACGTCATGCGTAAATATGCTTTTGTAAGTTTTCATATTATTCGTACAAAGCTAACGTATAATAAACGAAAGAATTTAAAGCCGGTTGTTTCCAAAAGAGAAATATTCCTCGAGGAGATGCGAGCTTTGTTAGCCCCGGGGAAAAAAGGTGAAATAGGGTATTTATGTAAATTTCGCAATGCTCCACTTCACGGGAGGAAAATTTCGGGACACACCGCAATAAAAGAAGTCAACAAAATATTTTTTTATGTCTGCTCTCATGCGTATATATATGTATATACGTTTTACGTAGACTTGTACGGCGGGGCCTCATGTAGAGAGTTGTTGCTTTTTTTCGTACTACCACCGACTCGGAAAAGCTAATTTAAATTAAGTGCGCGCCGAGTTGCGAATTCGGAGTTTTCCGTTTATTAGTTCTAAGGCGTAAATTATGCGTTGCCTTTAAATTGAGACGCGATGAAAAATGTTGTCTTTCCTGACGTTCAGTTGGAGTTTTCTAGCAAAGGAAATGGGGAAAAAATAGAGAGAAAACACCCCTTTTAAAACAGAGACGGACTGAAATGCAACATTCATACTAAAGTATTTTATTCAGATTTTTTTTTATTACACTTGCAGAGGATTTACATAGAAATATTTTATTATTATTTTTTAGTTTAGTTACATCAATATTTTCAACAAAAATATAAAAAAAAAACAATTTATGTAATTTTTTAAATTCTATTATATAATATCAAAACTAAAAATTTAGATAAACTTGAACTATTTCAATTCCAGTTATTGTATTTAATTAAGATACAAATATGATTTTACGCGTCATACACACTACTTTCAAGTGATATCATATTGAAATCCGACCCTGTTTAGGGTTACTTAAAAAAAGCCGCGAAACCCAACCTTACCCTTCGCGTACGTGTAACTTCGCACAGACGTCTCTAAAAGATAAATGACACTAGAAACACCTCTAATTTGTACGTTTTTGAGAGATAAGAGCACAGTTGAAGGGCGCAAAGAGATAGAAGAACTAAAAAAAAAAAAGGAACATGTATTTATCTCGGAGCGATGCCGTCCAACCCTTAGCGGGAGGTGAATTAAAACGTCTCTTAATGAGGTTCGCTAATGTAATCTCGCACAGACGTCTTTATTTTTCCACGACGACGTCCATGTAAAGTTGCACCGTGACATAAAATAGTTCCATGGTTTGAATCTTTAACAAGAAAAAGGTTCGGTGCCTCAGGAGGCAGCCAGAGGGATAGCAGGAAGAAATACGGGGGCGCTTTGTAAGCTCAATGACGTGTGTACGGCGAATTGATGCGCGCACATTCGTCGATAATAAATCTGAATCGGTTCGATTTTGAGTCGAGCCTTTAAGAAATGGCTGGATTTATTTTGAATTTTGCGTACGTTTAGACACGCCTGCCTTACGCTTTATATGAACGAAATTGGGCACCGTATGTACAAGTTTTGTATGACTAGGATCGATTTGACGTTTTCCTATAAAAAGTATGATATTCAAATATTTCGAAGGTGCTATAAATTATTATTGCGAATCAAAAGCCAATGTGTATTACTTATGATCAAACGGAATCCTTTACAATGAGTCAATAGACGATTAAGTCTTGATTGACATAACATATCAAAGCCTGGATTCAAGCATATTAATTCGTCAAAGATATTATGTATTTGTTGATACTAACAGATGATCATACATTTCAAAGACAATAAGTAATAATACGATATATTACGTCAAATTTATTTTACAAAATTTATCAATTTCGTTCACTCAAAATATATAGAAAACATTCACTACGAAATGAATTTTCTATTATTTTCATATTTACGGTTTTCAATCCTTTCGCACTGTGGAAAAATCGCGCAGGATCATCTTGTTTCAGAAGAACCTCGTCAGAGATAGAAAGAGAGAAAAAACGCACGTGTTATTACACAAAATAATAGGAGAAAGAAGTGAGACAAGAGATCGGTTGAAAGTTGAGAATTTAAACCGCTAGCGGTTGATTTACGAGCGGCGTAAGCGGCCCGGTTAAAAAGTGCACGCAAAATGGAAATTTATGTACAGGTGCTTATGTACGGCCGACGCTTTATAAATTTAATTTCTTTCTGCCGCTCCACCCCAAAAAAGGCGGGAAAACCCCCTTCGCCATTTTTTATAATTGTGAAAGATTTTTTTTTGCAGCCGCGTGGGTGTGGGACGCCGCGTTAAAGAGACCGAGAAAATTTGTTTAAAAATTTTTTGCCTCTTTAAAATTTCTTAACTAAAATACAATTTTAAATGATACTTATGTTTTTTCACTCTGTTTTAATCTGTTGTAATTTAAATCTATTTTTTCAGGAGTGTTGTATATAATTGACATTGCTAAGACTATGAAAGTCGTGCAATTTTTTTCGCAAGACATACAATCTTCATGATTGAACAGAACAATGGTATGAATATTTAAAAAAATTAAAACGCAAACCAATTTTTATTTAAAAATAGACGTTTCGCCGAAAACCGTTTCCAATACTTGAAAAAATAAATAAAAAATCATCAAAAGCTCCACTGAAAGCTCGCTCTCGGAGAGATTACGAGGCGATTACGTATCGTGCGGTCGGGGCGCAAACTATGCGGCTCGCGAGCCGATAATAAAAAGGTACACACATTCACGCACACATACAAATACCGAAGGGGGATGGTAACGAAAAGGCTAAAAACAACTAACGCTGTTCGCGCTAAAACCCTTTCGCTGCCGGGAGACAAAGCCGCGCAATTTAACCGCGAGCTTTCGCCGGACCGTGTTACGCTGGCTTTTGTTCAAGCGCCGCTAGACGCTGCTTTTATTGTATTTCCACGTGTGTTATTTCTGTTTTATTTTATTTTTAATTATTTCACACTTGTATTTTCACTCTATGCTTCGATTTTGGTTTTGATTTTTTGAACGTATAGTTTTTTTCAAGATTTCGATCTATAAAAATCTTTGTTTAATATTTTAAAAATATTATTTTGAACGATTGAAAACATTTAATTTAATTTTTTACATCAATTACGATGTATTCAGTAGTACTAAATTAAATTTCTCAAACGTTCAATGAGAGTTAATTTACCTTTTTATCGAAAAACTTTCAAATTACATTAAGTTTTTATAATATTAACATAAAATGAGTTAATTTTCCATAATTTTTTTACAAGTAATATTCAAATTCAAATTTATTTATTTAAATAAAAAAGTAATATTTCAATTCTATAAAGACCAGGGTCATCAAGTTTTTGATAATGTGAAACAATTATCAATCGATTCGAGTAGAAAAGCACATGCTCGTTCCATTCCAGAATCATCCACTTAACAAAACAAAAAGAAAAATAAAAAAATGTACAACTCACATTGAACGTTCAGTCTCCACTTGTCTTCGAGTGCCGAATCCGGTATCGAAGGATTTTCAGCTCTGCACGTCAAGTATTTGCCGTCGTCGTCTATAGACGGAGTGAAAGATAACAGGCTCAACGTCTGATTGTTGGCTTCGGAAAACTGAAAAGCGACAAAAACGAAAATCAATCAGCACCAAAAGCATAATCACTGCCGCAATATTTCATTAATTTCGAATGGTCCGGGTCGCCGAAGATTCGGGTTTTTGTTTGGCGACGAGAAGACGTGCGGTCCTCCCGCAAAATTCGATTTAAGTTCATCAAGAGCGGGTCGTTTCGGGGTCTGTGTGTTTAGGATCGTAGACTGATTGGAGGAGACTCACATTTTTGGCTATCCTTTTTATTTGCCTGCTGCCCTTCCACCATGAGACGACAGCTTCGGGACGGGATCCTGAAGTCCTGCACTCGACTTCGTACCTCTTGTCGGCCGATACTTGTTTCTCTTTGGTGAGAATTGTCACGGCTATTGGTTTTACTGAAAAACATCAGGGTTAATTTAGTTTCATATATTTTGTCGAGTAGAATTTCGTTTTTTATCATATTTCGTTTTTTTATCTTTTAGCATTAAAATGGGGTGAAAAGGAATTTTACCGAAAATCAAAAATAATAGTTGTTAAATATTATAAGATTTAGGTGCTTAATCGTGTATGATGATGAATTTTTGGCGTTTTTTAATCCCGAGGAGCGTCGAAGGTTCAGCGAGAAATATTTTAAAGGGGGAAGATGCAAACCAACGGTTGTTATGTAAATTCTTTCGAGAAAGATTAAAAAAGAAACTCTGATTAAAATCACTCTTCTTATAAAACACTCTTTCATTACTCTAGCGGCGCTGAAAAGGGGTTTTCGCGTTCCTAAGTATTATTTTTTCAATTTTTACCTTTCATCTTTTTTTAATAATTGAATAAGAAGTTTTACCTAGCACCAGGGAAGCGAGAAAATGAAATATATTTTCTACAAAGAAGAGGGAAACACTTTCTACGGTAAGGACGACAACTAGTGAGAAAGTTAATGTAATGAATTAGTGATTCGTAGAAATTAAGAATTAGAAAAGTTTATATACTTACAATTAACGTCCAATATCAGGACTTTGGACGTTGGAGGAGTTAAATTAGTATTTGAAGCTTGACATATTAGTCTGGCATTTAAATGCTGTCTTCCGACGCTGGGGAATGTCAGACTATTTACTGTTAGCCCATCTGATCTTTGCTCATACGAGTCGTCTATAACAGTATTTTCTAAATACCATGTGACCCTTGGTCTTGGTTTTCCTATAAACAACAAAACGAAACTAATTAGTCAATTATAGAAAAAACAAAAAATTATACAATATATATTATACATTGTTTACAAGAACTTTTTAAATTTGATGTATACGAAAAAATAAAACTGATACCAATTTTAATAAAGCAATTCATAATGTATTGGTTACATATCGGTGCCCGTATTAATTTTCGAATATTTATTTATTAGGAGGCTGAAAGTTTGCCGGTTTCGTTTTCGCCGTGTTTACATAATGAGATTGAAAAACCGAAGTGTACACACCGAAAAGCGAATACTTACGTACATCTAATATTAAAAATATATAAAAAATCGTGTAAAATTTGTTTACATTGGCTGCGCAATAATTTAAAAATAATATTTATTCATTCGAGTAGAAAGTGGTTTACGTGTGCTTTGATCGCGTACGTAAACAAAGGCATCCTTAGTTTTACGAGTCGTTATTGCCGAAAAAAAAAATTCGTCTTTTGAATATTAATATTAATATTTTAGGAAAAATATTGCAAACTCTATATTGGTTAGGTTAAAAGGTCGAACGTTCCATTCGAATCAAAGCGCTCGGGGTTTATACCAGGTAGCATAAAATAAACGTTATACATACTAAATCACATTGAAAGAATATGAAATTTTTATACAAATACAAACGTTTATTATATTTTCGAACGGGAAGTTTTCAAATTTCAATAGTGCATTCATAAGAATCAGCACACAAACGAAACAGTGCACAGCTCCCGTTGTTCTGCAAACACAAAAGCAAATCTAGCGAACCGGCTATCTGAATGAAAAGAGGGCCGCAAATGCATTTCGAAATAATCGAATTCGTACCGTCTCCATTGTCGAGCGAATTCACTCGATAATCTCGTACTAAAGGACAAGAAGACAACCCGGCACGAGCGACCCACATCGATCGCAAAAAGACGTGTGAAATTGCGCAGACAAATAAGTAAATTGAGCTTGTCCGAGCCGGATACGTACACGATGCACGTACAAATATATCAAACACGGTACGTAGAGATGAAGAGATAGATCGAGTGCACTCAAGTTGCATTTTCAGCTCGTTAAGCTGGCTCGGCGAAGTCGGGGCCGGAGGAAAAGCGCAGCTGAAACGCGACCCGTTCAATTAACTCGCAGACGTAAAATAAACAAATTTATTTGTCGAATCCGCAGACGCGAAGCAGTCGGTCCGTACGTACAAACACACAGCTTGTATGTATTCGGTTGTCTCATTACCCTCGACCGCTTTCTAGCTGGGTGGGTGGTTGTTGGCGTTTATCCCCTTCAGGAATTCAGGAGGTCGGCGCGAAGGCAAGTCCCCGGGATGGCCTGGTAAGTTTCTTAGTCGTCGTCGTCTCCTTAATAAACTAATGTGATGAAGTAACGCTGTGCTTGTTTTGCGAAATTAAGTCTTGGATCCCGGGCACCTGGTCGCGTTCTGGTGTTCTGGCGAAATTGCTCCGCTTAACAAATGGTATGGTACGAGAGTTAGGCGGATGGGTTAGCATGTTTTTGCACATGTCGTATAGCGGGGAGCTTCGCGCTAATTTCGCGCCGAAGTTGAAAAGATGTAGGAATTAATTCATACACTCCGTTCTTGGGTATGTTACAGAGAGTTTCACTTTTAAATTGAGCGCTTTCAGTATGAAGTTGGCTTCGGTGCATTATTCATCAAACTAGAAAACGTATAATGTGGAAAATTTTATGTGAATCATAATTGAGTTCGAATCCTGTTTTCATACTCGTACGGAATATAATTTTGATAAGAACGTGAAATGAATAGATTATTTGAAATGTTTCAAAATATAAAACTGCTAAAAAGAGCGCTTGAAGAATTCAACGATTTTCCAAAGTCACACTGACCTTTGTTCGCATGAAAATGCGTGACTTTGTGCGCTCGTACACATTTGAAATATGAAAGGGCGCACGTGTATATACGCATTTATACAAACATACGAATGTGCACATACACGCGTATTTGTGCTAAGGTCCGGTAAACCGAAGAGGTCCGGAAAACCGCGACCGCAAGCTTTTGCGGCGGTCGGAAACGCCGCGTCGGTAGTAATTCAAATTTATGGCGGGAACGCCAGGAATTCAAAAAGAGAAAAAGGAGATGAAAAAAAAATCTCTCCCCCTACCGCCCCGTTCGGAATGTTTGTTTCCCGCCGGCGGGAAAAACGTTTGGCGACAAAGACATTCGATTTATGACTACTAAAATTTTAATATCTCTCGCTCTCCATTTGGACGAAGCGGAGCGGACTCCCTTCGCGTTATCTTCGTGCGAAAATTAAAATTTGATATTTCGTATACTATGTATAAAAATAAGTTCGTTATACAATTTTATGTGGCAAATTTATTCGGGGAATGTAAATATTTATAAGATTCAAAAATGTGTTTTTATGTAAGAGTTGTTTTTTTAAGTGAAAATCGTATAATAAAATTTCGAAAAAGATAAAAATGTAAAAATAATTTGATGTCAAATGAAAATTATTTATATATTTCATATATTATATTATAATTATTGATTAATGACTAATGACCAATTGTTTCTTGATTATCTAAAGTTAAGTAAATTGTAATAGGGTCAATAGATGTACATAATTGAACACTCCTAACATGAGATTAAATAGTAAGGGATAGTTTCAATTTTCAGTTTCTTGCGATTTATTGTCTTCTTGTCTTTATTTTTACAAAAAAGAAAATGTTTGAAACTTTAATGGTATAGAAAATATTTTCAAAGCGATAAAATATATTAAAATAAAAAAGCTATTCGTCATTTTTTTTTAAATACGATCCACAACACTTCACCATAACTCTTTCATCGTCCGCAGACAAAACAAACATGATACCAACCAAAACTAGAATTAATCTCCAGCGCAAATAAGCAAAGTCAAACAAAACTAACTCGCATCAAATTTCATCACAATCGCAAAAACTAAAACCGTTCGTATTGTTTCGAAACATAATTGAGAGCGCCGTCGAAACCGCATTTGGCGAAATATTATGCGCAAAAGCGGCCGGCCGGCGAACTGAAACGCCATATAATTAAAAACGGTTTCAATATAAATTCAGATTAATTTCAGCCGAAACACAGCTGCGGCGTAATCGGTCGCGTTACTATTTAATATCGCTGAAACAGTAGGCGGACAGAAAGAGGCGACATCGGTTCAAGGGGTTGAAATGTAAATGAATGCGAAATTTCGCTACGTCGAAGCCCATGAAAAATGTCCGGTTTCGATGTTTGGATCCAGCGAGAATTTGTATTGCTGAGTACAGTTTTTGTTATACTATATAATGTATATTTAGGAAAAAGGGTTGTTTGGTTTGAATTTAATAAAAATTTTGTTTTAAAATATAAAAGTTATAATTTACAAATATCATCAATTACATAGGTTAAAAAAAGTGTCGTCGGAAAAACCAAAATTTTTCCGTGTTGCGGATAATTCACGCAGACCCCGGAGACCCTTGTGAACCGAGAGACCGGGGGCGTAGTCCTTTAACCGGAACCGAACAAAGAAATCTACCGATCGGAAAATGCATACCCGTTTTTCCGTACATATTATATTATACGGATACCTAAAAATACATCCGCACAATGCCGACGTGTACGTGTTCGATCCGTTCAATAATTCAAAGCTCACCGACATCGATGCCCCGAGTTTTTCACTTTTATTTTTTTTGTTTTCCCTTTTCCGGGTATCCGGTTCGTTTTCTTTCGGACTTCGGGGTGCATTTTCCGAGCGCGGGGGCGGGAGGTTTTGAATGTTTGAAAAACGAACGCGTCAATAGCGAGTGTGACCGAATTCTGTTCCCGTATAGATTCGAGTCTATAATACGTGGGTGGTTCGAACAAGCAGGTCGTTTAGATGTTGAAAAGGTTGGGTCAATGCACGTTTAGTTTTTTAAAACTAGATTTTTTCAAATTATTTTTAGTGATCAAATTTAGAACATTTGGAATAAGCATCAATTTAGAGCGAATTTTGATTTTCATAAATATTAAATATTATATTCTTATTTAATTTATCATGAATTGTTTAATTTGGATTTGAATATTAATAAATTTTATATTTTTAAATACAATACATAAATATTCTTATGAAGAAAGTTAATATATTATGCATTTACAAACAAGATAACGTAGAATTAAACGAGATCATGCAAGAATTTTCTTGGCTACGTGAAAACAATAAAACATATCGAATCACATAAATCCAAAGATAAACTTCAGAATATTTGCATTATATATCTAAATATAATTGGAGATAAAGAACAGACTAAGTTATATGGCAGAGTTTGCGTTTTCTTATTTCGAAATCTTATAATTTTTCACTGCGGCAACTCCGCGCGACCGTAGACAAATCGTAGCGCATATTTTTCATCGTTTTTTTTTCCTTTCAGCAAACATGCGGTTTATCGTCCACCGTTTCAGGCTAGTTCTAATAAAATGGAGAGAGAGCCTCGCCAATAAGTCACGTTTGTTATTTATTTTCACCGACTGCATTCGGTATTCACGGTTGCGACTTTATATCGTCGTATAGTTGAACGCGAATACCGGTACGCAATAATGTGAGCTTTTGCAGAAAACTTTGGTCCGTTTAGCGTTATTGAATTCTTTTAGGTGTACTTAATTTTTTTAATGCAATGGGAGATTTTTTGAAGTTATTGTTGTCTATAAATCGTACCTCCTTCTACTTCGCAGACCAGCACGACGTCGGAGCCTTCGTTGTAAGGCTCTATCAGCTTCGTCCTGTCTCTCCTTTTGCCATCATATATCACCGGTCTTCCTGGAGGAACTGCAAATAAAATATACGCATGTTTCAAATTAAATATTCAATAAAAAGAATACAATACATCTATTGATGAAAAATTTGATTTAAATGTAAGCATTTGTATATTATTAATAATCGTACTAACAATAAGATAAACGAAATACACATATTCATTAAGTACTATTAAAATATATTTAAACGAAATGTATGTATAAAAAAATAAAGATACATTTTTATAATTTAAAATTGTTGAAAATACCAATTATACTTCGCTTAAAAACACTACAAAGACGTTTCGTATTAACTTCGACTCTAGAGCATTTTGTATGGCCGATATATCAGACGGTCATTGTAACAACGGCCCAGCTACCGAAAAGAGACGAAACCGCACGCCGTGAAATTGCGTTTGTTTCTTGACCCGGAGGACGCTGAAAATTTTCCCGTGTGTCCCGGGAAAACTGGGAAAAGAGCACACGAGCGAAATTGCGTCACGCCGTCTTTTGTCCACGACAAAGGAAAAAGGTCATATAAATTAGAAATTAGGAGGCTTTTCCGGGCTGAGGCGGGGTGAGGGGAAATTCCTCGGGTCTGAAGGTCTACAGGGAGAAAAAAAGACTCGTCTCGTCTCGTCTATCTATCTTCGCGTCGGGCGAGCTTTGCATGGGGCTCGCGAATAAATAATACGAGTTTCCATTACGCATTAGTCCCCGAAGGTATCTAAAAAGGTGAAGTAGACCCGGACGAAAATATCGTTTTTATTTAAATAAATAATTCAGTTGTGTTTGTATTTTTTTGTATGTATATAAGATCATATTTTCGTTAATAATAACAGAAAATTTAAATATATAAATGATACATGAACGTTTACAATGGGTATGTATATGTAAAGTTTAACGACGAAATTATACGTACTACTTATTTATAACAGGGACCACTCTAAGCTGCACCGTCTTACGACCGTTTGCGTAGCGAAAATGGACGTTGAATATTGCGCAATTTCCGTCGTATGTGCACAATGCAAACATGCAGATACCAGCTTGACCATTGCACGGGATTATTGCCGAAGTACGAGTGCTCAACGGCATGCATAACAGTGTCCTTTAAGCTGTTACGATTCAAATTCAAACGAATGTCCTGCGCGAGTGGTACATATTATTTCAGTCGGACTCACTCTGAAAGTGTTTTAGTACGAACAAACCGCTTATTAATGGTTGAACGATGTTTGTTAATCTCACAGCGGTACTTTCCGAATGTGGCATCGATGCAAATTCGATGGTAAGTGTGGGTGCTGTTAAAGTAAATGAAATAAAGTGAAAAGAATTAAGTGTTAGGTTGAAATGGGAAAAAATAATAAGGTATTTATTTCAGTGATCCGATGATTAATAGGTGCCATTAAAAATGTAGATCTGGAATCGCATCTATAGAATGTGATATGGAAATTTTATTACCGCAATTTGATTTTGTATGGAAAAAATGTTGCTGTATAAAAATGTTAAAAAGCGCTTAAACCAGACGAGTAGCCGAAATAAAAACGTCGTACGCTCGGTCGTAACAGAAACGAAAGTAGACATCATAATTCGTCGTTTCTTCGTATGATATATGGTTCACTTTATAGCCCGTAGCATTACGATTATTACCCAGCAATATGACTTCATACTTAATTGTGAAAGCATAAAAATTCGCGACTCAATTCTGAACGAATTCTGACAAAAATAATCGAGCTGTACGTTTCAAGTCTATAACAAAAATTTTGGCTAGAAAATAATTAAAATCTTTCAAGCTTAAAGTCACAAAAGCAATCTTGAACGTTTGATTGCGGTTGCCGAAAAAGATTCTTCAACAACACAAAGTTCATATTTCGCAAAAGAAAAGCTTCCCGAGCGCAAAACTGGAAGGCGCACTTAGTACAAAACGACGATGGACATACATAGATACACACACAAGAGGCGAAGAAGCACTTTATTGTCTCGGAAGCGGAAAATATTAACTTTGCAGCATTAAAGTTGAGACTTTGGTGCACACCACTATCAAGACACCATAGTCGAGATACGCCTGGAAGAAACCTCTGAATTATGAAAGGGGAGTGCTTCAGCACTGAAAAACGAGATCCTTTCGAACGGCGACTAAACGTCGCTGTCTGCCGCAACTTTGTCGTCCGCAGATTAAAAGTTGCATCGTTTCTTGGCATATTATGTTGCATTGTTAAAGAGACTGCGGAAGCGTTCCTCGAATCGAATATCCCTGCACGGGTGTGTGTGGAACACCGTGAAATACGAGCACGTCCGATTTTAAAAGAGGACGTTGCTGGACCACCCCGTGGAGCCAGCTCGTAAATAAGGACTACGAGGACACCTATATAAGGTTGTGTTAAAGTGTTATTGGGCAGTGAGTATTAAAGGACTTGCGGCAATGGTTATTCGCTTTTGATACGTCCTGCGCTTATGTACAAGAAATTGTTACATTCATTGATATAAGCATTTCAACAACTCCATTTACGAAACGTGCTTAGAATTTCAACAGTGAAATATCTCCATATGAATGAGATGCGGTGGGTCCGTCGAGGTTTACCGGCTCGTCGCCGACCCTCGACTCTTCTCGGTTTTCGCAACACATGCAGTTGACAATGGTGGCTTTCAGGCTAGAGGAGCAGGTCAGGACCAACCCACCGTGTCCCATCTTTGAGCCTGGGTCGTGACGCCGGAGCATCCGTCTTGTGGCCCGGAGATATATGCGATGTGGTCAGTTCTACGGTTTTACGGCCCTCAAGATTAATTCGGACGACGTGCGCGCTTCAGCTACCTGAACGAACGCATATGTTCTCGGATTTTTCTTGTACATGGATGTTGATGATGGTGGTGGTCGACTGAAGTGATTTTATTAATTGTCAATTAGTGGTCTGTTTAATATTAAAATAGTTTACATAGATGCAAATTAATTGTATTTTTCAGATAATGTAGCGGGACTATGAAAAAGTAAAAGGATAAAATATTGACTTGTTCATAATCATAATATTTAGATTATATAACATTAACTCATTACAATATCAGAAGCTTAAGGTTTTCACCGAAACATTCTATCAATAATAAAAAAAAAACGTATTCAATTTCTACACGAGCTAAAACCTTTTAAAAATCTTTTAAATAATGACAAAATCGTGTAAGTTGCTCCGACCAATGCACACAGTAGAGAGCGCTCCCCGGGGCCCTTGCGGCTGCCTTTATTATGGCACTATTTAGAGAAAAACGCCATTGGGGGCTCCCTGTTATGGGAATCTGCCCCAGAAGCTCGTCTCCCGTAGCCCGTCCCCTATCACTGCCCCGAGTCGTTTCCTGGCCCAGTTCTGGGCCCCGAACTGGGGCTGAGACGTCGTCGGGGACCCGTTTTCAATTCCCTCACTAAACCGCTTCTGGACGGGTCGATGGGGGCCAAATGAGATTGTTCGTCCGTGTGTCGATCGAGCGCTAAAACAACGATTCTCTAAAACCGAATCCTTTTATGCTATTTTTTTGTTTGTGTTTATAGAATCGGTAAATGCGATTTGCGAAAGCGAATGGTGAAATATGGATTTGTAGTGTTAGATTATGTAATTTATAATATATAAATTAAGTAAATAATTTTGATTTTCTAGTCAATAAATAATTTCGGGAAAGTACGCATGTAGAATAAAATGAATAAGTAAATATTCAGTATAAATATGTATGTTTCCAAGAGAGAGAACACATACAATACATAAAGTTTGGAGAACGTTCGCATACTGAGATTCGTCGTCGTGCTAAATTATTAGTCTGTGTCACATGGGCTTAAGGTATGTTTTTCCATTGTCCACATAGTTCTCCCTTTCACATACGACACTGGGTCCACACGCCAAATCCCATACAGTGTCCTAACGAGAATCAAGGATGTCACAGATTTATCCCGAAAATATTTCGATATAATAAAAAATAAGTCGAGTGACTGAACTGAAGTGACTTGGCTATGCCAAGAAATCGTATAAATATTTTCTTAAGAAATATATAAGCGGAGATAATTAGATGATTCAATTTCGCGCTTAATTAGGTGGTTCGTTATGCCGCTCAATTAATCATATTGTCATTTAACGAATCTGAATAACGTTTTCATCGTTTTAATTATTTTCGTTATATTTTTTTCGTAGAAAATTTGAAACTTTTTTTGCATGAATAATGACCCTCGAAATTTTCAGAATATTTCATACAAAACGATTCGAGAATCGTTAGAAACGTAGCGTTATGAGAGAGCGAAACTTTTTCCGTGCTTACATATATATTTACCTATAAATATAGTATAATAATGTGAATATTTTTTTCGTACATGTTAATACGAAAAGTTTAACCCGAGTTATGTGAGACGCCACAAAAATGCTGAAAACCTTCAAATTCGTTAAAAAATGTTGTATCCGTTGATACGAAAAAAGAAATTACAGAAAAAGATAACACGAGAGAGGAAAAAAAAAACGAATTTTAGTTTATAATTATCAACGATATTTTATATTTAAAAAATATTATAAAATCTTTTACAACATCCAAACCAATCCGCACCACCTAATGGATTACATAACATAAAAATTTTATCCGTCCACTTAAAACTTTCAGCAAAACACACACACGCAGCAAGAACAGCCGACAAACCGACAACACCTATACACAATTCATCCAATTAAACATGAAACACGCCATTCATCCAATTATCCGGTACGTTTGTCCGCCGGAGTCGAGGATTAGGGAGTCAGCCCTGCGGCCGCCGGACTGCGGCGCATATTTCATTATTCACTTTAATCTTTTAAGTAAGACTAGGGCCGTTTCGGACCCACACCAGCAGCCTGAGAGTTGACGGCAAAAGTAACAGAAGGGGGGTGTTAGATAAAAGTCGCCTTTGTGCGGATTTGCGTTGTATCGTTTCCAATTGTATCGATGGTGCAGATGTCGGTCGATAAGCCGCTCACCAGGATAAATTATACGTGTCCCGGTTCCTGGGATTTGCAGATCCCGGGAGATGGCTGGGACGTATGTGGGTCGTTCGTGGCAATGTTTTCGATGCAATTTTTCAAACGGAGATAAAGGTTTTCGGCGAGATAATTAATTGAGGACGCTTCCGCATCGGGGCTCGTTTACGAGATTGGATAGATGAGTGAATGTATTGAATCCATTTACTATCGAGTGCAATGTATTATGAAAAAGTCAAATAAAATAATTAGGAAAATGGCTTAAGAGAACTGATAATCGAATTAAAATTTTTACATTTATTTTATATAAAATTTAAAAAATATCACACATTTCATAAAAGTAACTATTTCCAGAACACATGTGAAAATAAAAAAAATCATACCCCCAAAGCCGTTGAACTGTGACAATAGAAGCGGAAAACCCCAAACCAGAAAAACACCCTCGCACTTATCTCGAGCATTAATCGTTCGAAAGCACCTCGCTCGCTCACAATTCAAACGTCAAAAAGCTGCAATTTTTCGAACGACAGTTGCAGGATTCGTCTCCTGCGAGAAATAAAGTATACGTATTTTGAGGCTGAAAAGAAAAACGCGTCGTAAATTTTCCGGATCGCGCGCGCGTGTCGGAAAAACGTCATGCGAATTTTCCCCATTGCGAAGTCGCCGCTCGTTGCAGCGGCCTTTTAGTTTTTCCCTATATAGATGTATGGCATTGTGTTTTGTGTACTTGTTTCTTTTTTGCGCTTTTTGGCGTTTTATTGTTTGCAATTTTATAGCGGCGGCGTGTCGGCGGACGTAAATCAGAACCACGTTGTCGTTCGTTATAGCGCGTATGTATTGGATGAACCTGGAAAAATTGAAATTTTCCCAAGAATTTCACAGCAGAGATAGACAAAAATATTATTTTATGTTATAAATATTGATATTTCTATGTTTACGAAAATCAGTAAAATTCAAAAATCATTTAAATTTATTAACAAATATTCATTATTTGAATGCAAATATTATTTTTTTAATTATTATACAGAAATAATATAAGGACGCCCAAAACAGACTAAATATATTATTTTTTAATTGAAACATAACTCAATTAAAACAATATTGTAATACGGGCGTACTGCAAAATTTCCAACACAAACATAAAGCATTTCTTCTGCTAAAGTGTTCGTCGTAAAGACGCACAATAATCATCATCTAGGGGTAATCAAGCGTCGGTGCGCGTAGCGATAATTGATATTTTCATTAGCCAGAGTGGCTCAGTGTAATGGCGGTATAATTCGTCGTCGAATTAACAGAGACGGGCGCGTTTTGGCTTTGTGCCTTCCGAAAACCGCCAATTTTAGACACTCCCGATGCCAAATTAGCGCGAAACGACCACGCGAGCCTTATTAAATCATCCGAAAAAAAAAAAAAAAATAATATAAATAGTGGATTTTAACATGGATCTCGGAGCTGAGCTGTCGTTTATATTCATTATGTTGCTAGCAGGTCAGTATAAAATTTAATCATCACCAATATAAAGTGTCTATCATAGAAAAAGTATTTTAGATTATGTCTATCCATCGCATTTCAGTTATCATTAAAAAAATATTGAAACATAACTTGCATACATCGAAAGATTACAATATTTTTATAAATCGATAACATATATCAAGCATCAAATAATCTTCGAATAAAATATTATAAGAAACCACAAAACTAGGCCGATCGGATGCGTCATCGAATATTTTATGCGTATTTCGCCAAAAGTTTCATTACGTCGGTCTTGATGCGAGGACGTAAGTACACGCCCATACGAAATTACTTACAAACACACCGAAAAGAAAAACCGACACGAATGATATCTCGGTGCGTGTACGTGTATTTTTCACCCCTCGTGGCGAAGGGCTCGGATCTATCCCATAAAAATACTTATACGAGTGGATTTCATATGTTACGGCAGCCGAACCATTACTGACGGCGTAAGCAAAATTTATATGTGCGCCCGTTCGTATACTATATTTCAGATTAATAAAAATTTTTCCGACCTGACCTGGAAAAACTTTGTAATATTTTCACATTCGACAATGTTATGGCTTATGAGAATTTCCCGGCGCGGCTTTCTTGCCCAGGGGCGCGCGCGATTAATCGTCTCCGCCGAGCTATGGGAGCCCCGACGATTTATATTTTTATTTTACTTTATACACAAGTGATGTATCGATGAAAAAATAATATAAGTGCAAGTTATAAGTGTGTATACTTTTTATTTCGCTTTGTTATTTATTATTATTGCTCGACGAAGTATTGCGTGGTGAAATTCTTGTGATTTATTAAAATAAAAGAAGCGGAGTATGGCCACTTCGATATGAAGTGCATTTATATCAAAAACACTCTGATAAATCGATGGTTTTTATATATTTTTTGAAATGTAATAAACTCGTTGAAAATATAACTCTTTTCCAACTCTCAAATATAAATTTATCAATATAGCACAATTGACAAATGAATATTTATTTTTTTGAAGTGCTCGGTTAAAAAACTGAATAAAAATAAAATGATTGTAAAATCCGAGACGCCGCTGAACTTCGGAAACTCATATACAACACATTACGACGTTTATAATCTGAAATTTTTCGATTTCCATAAAAACGTTCGATTCGTTACATCCGCCACATGTATGTATGTGTCATGCGCCCATAAAAAGACCACCGTTTTTACCACCGCGTCACCGCGCTTATCGAACCTCGGGGATACGAGTAATATCCGAAACACTCGTTTTTTTTTTCCTTTCGCTTTTACAGGCTTTCGTTACGTGCGTGTGTGTGTACCAAAAATATTTTCGAAAAGCCCGCGCTGAAAGCGGGTGTAGGTCGATAGTTGCGTGCTTTGGATGTTTCGGCGCGGGAAACGCTCGCTTTATGGTGTTCGTTATTGTGACGGTTATTGCTTTTGAAATTTTTCGAAATTGCGCGCGATGTTCGATTTGCAATGCGAATTCGCGTGCGATTCGTTCTTGCGATGCTCGCATTATGGAGTTGTCGTGTCGATAGTTGACCTGTATATTGGATTTGTGTTGTGGTTTTTTTTATTAGATTCAGATTAGTATGTGCAAATTTGTATAATACAAAATGATCTATGATATTGTATAAAATATAATATTATTATCATCATGCGTAGTCTATATTAGATTTAATCTAGGACAAAGGTTTTTCAGATAGTATCAGAAGTTAAAAAAAATCAGTAATGATATGAAAGTAGTTTCTAAAGGGTTTAAGTATAAAAAAAAACTTTATTTTTTAAGAATTATTTAAAAAATAATTTCAACAAGATTAAACTGCAAACTATACAAAATCCAAAAAAAAAAATTGAATAAAATCATACGATTTATTTTTATCAAGAATCCGATTTAGATTTTGATATCCTCGAAAATTATTCCAACAAAAAAATTCATTATACCGAAAATAGCGATATCGATATCTATAAATTTTCTATAATCAAAATCTATAGAACCATAGCTTTCAGCGCAGATCAGACGATAAATTCAACGCGTTTTGTCCGCCGTTCGTCTGATTTAAAACGATCGGTTTTCGGACGACGTGCTTGTCCCGGCTTTCGGGCTTCTGGCACCGACGTTTATTGTCATTGTAAATTACCACCCGCCGTGGACTTTGGTAATTTCGTTTGAAATTTTCCCGGGGTGTCCTTTGACGCGGTGGGTTCGTTTTTCGCGAGAGTTTTTCCTCGCGGGACGTGACGGTTGCTTTTGATGCGTGTTCGGTAACAATCCGTCGCAGAAATTTAATGGTAGTTTTTGGACATGTGGTGTGGACGTGTGGTATAATATAACACATTTGTATAATACTGGATTGTTAAATTAATCTATATTTAAACATATAAGTTAAGAAAAAGTCTTAATATAAGTCTTAAATCTTCAAATATTATGATATATGTAAAGAAATTGAATCAATCGATAAATTAAAATTTTGAATAAAATAAAGTTTAATTGCTTTTGAAATAATTGTGTTTCCTTTATTTTGAAACATATGTCTTTTGAATGTACTTTGATTCGTATAAACTGATTCATATGAAGAAAGAGTGTACTAAAGTGTCGAATACGAGTGCACTACGCAAGAAATTCGCGTTTACGATTTCTCCGCAATAAATTACATTTCGGAAACTTCCGATACATATGTGTCGTATATATTTATATATTGTGCTTTTAAGCTTTTCCACTCGATATATCCTTTCAGCGCGGTGTTTTAAAGCCCTTTAGTGCCACTTTTTCATACGAAAATCGTAAAAGCCGTTACGGCAATATGAGAATCGATAAGTCTGAGTGTTTATACGGATATTCAACCGAACTCGTATAAATTTGTATGTGTGCACATTCGAATTTCTGTATATGTTTGTATCAAGCTTTTCACAATTTCACCGGAAACGTATTGGAGCTTAACAAGCGAAAAAGTACGATGGAACCGCGAGACCTCTATCGGGAGTTTTCCGAAACTAAATAATTTTGATTTCGAGTTGAATGTTTTTTTTTTAATATTTATTGTATTCAAATTTGTATAAAAATAAAATAGAAAATAATTTTAGAAACAAATATAATAATATATTATAAACAATTGTATATTGAAAAAGTAATATTATACTAAAAGATGTTTATAATGATGTTGAATTACTACTTAGTTACGGAATTCAATGAAAAAATTCAGCGTATCTAACAAAATATTATATAAAATAAATAAAAAATATCAACCAAATCAAATACGAGATCGGATAACGAAATAATCGTGACTTCGCGATGATTCCGATAAAGCCCGGCCTCGCGCACAATGAAACACGAATAATTCGTCATTAACGATATCGGAAAATGATTTAAAAACGTATCATGTCACATTCGGGTCACGGTGTCATCCGTACGTACGTGCGAGCTCAAACAACCCTTGTTTGATCGCTCGGATAACCGAATCACGTTATTGGGGCCTTTTCCGCGTAATGCTCCGGACGAAAATAAACACGTGACGGCTGAAAGTTCGACTCTTGTAAGGAAAAATGACAAAATAATATACAATTCGATACGGGAGTAACGGATATGCGCAATAATAAAGGAAAAAAAAAGCGAAACAAACGGTATAGTATAACTCCGCAGTGTTACACGCCGCAAAAGTGGGTTAAACGTGTTACCGTATGCGGAAAATTCGTCCTGCGGAAAACGTCCGAAATTGAGGCGCCAAAACGTTTTATTTCGGCAATGTGGAACGTGTGTGTGTATGTGTGTGTTTTTGAAACATGCGATTTTGATGAAAAAGTATCGCAGCGAACTCCAAACCGTGTAATTTTCAAATTATCGAATGGTAGGTTTGAAAATCATAATGAACCTTTGATAATAGGATTTGACGTTGTTATTGTTAAATTTTGAAATTTGCGCAAACCGACATTATTTTTATATTATAATGAAACTACAAAATAATTAAAATAAACATATTTAAATAATTTTATTAATATTATATCTATTCTAATGAAAAATTAAAAACATATTTTTAGAATAAAGTAAACTCTGAATAAAGTTGAAATTGAAAAATATTTTACTAATTTAATTTAAATATATAGCTGAAAATAATATTACGATTACTTCAGCTCGATTTTGGAAATGAATAAGTGGCAATAGAGTGATTGAAGATTGAGATACATTGGAGTACGTCACGCGCACAATTTTAAGGGTCGCATTGGAGGACACCATTTTTGCGCACAAAGCCACACACATCAAAAGCTCGTTTGCGGATTTCGACAACCGGACTGTGCGACCTCCGGAAAAAAAATACAAATTATAATTTTTATCAGAGAGCTAAATAAATAAACGAACGAAATAAAGAAAGGCGAGCACGTCGATGTTGCAAAAGAGCACGTACCGAATTCATTCTTTCTCCCTGCCGAAAAAAAGTTATACACACACAAAAAAAACGGTCCGAAACGCGAAATTGCTTTATCATAATTGAAAACGCGATTTCGAAATTACCGAGGTAAAAATAACGGAATTTCCTCTCATTAACCCTTTGCGTCCGTGAGACGCTCGAATCCAATTAACGGCGAGGGGGGGCGCAAACGAGAGAAATTGATACGCGACGCCGGCTCTAAACAAATTACTCAAAAATATGAAAATTAAACATTAAAAAATTACGCTCAAAGGGTTCGTCCCGCTTCAACGAGAAGTGCGTATTTTTGAAAGGTTTTTTTAAAGCTCATTTAGTTTAAAACTTATGAGACTACTATGAGAATCAAAATCAATTTGTATCGAAATGAATCTGCATTACTTTGAATCTGAAGTTCTAGTAATTTATTTTTAACATTATTCTAATAGATATCGTTTTTCACAAAATATTTTAACATCCATGAAATAAAAGCTTATTCATTATCTATTTATTTGTAATACAATCAATCAATCAATCAACTTAAATATTTTTTTAAAATCAAATAACCCATATAAAAATTGAATTTATTCTCAAAGACAGTCTACAAAAACTAATTTAAATTTTTAACAAGCGCATCTTTTATGAACGAAATTTTAGCAGCACCAGAACCAGACGAAGAGTAGAGACTCTATTTATATTTATTCGTCGCCGATTTGTAGAGTAGGATTCGAGTTTTCGTTTTTTTCTTTCGGCAAGACGAGCCTGTAAATGGAAGAGGAATGAAAAAGCTTTGCTTAATGCAAACGACTCGGGCGTGTAATGGGATCAAATCTGCGCGTATTGCTCCACCACCGGGACGGGCTGTATCCTTTTAGGTGTCTACACTTCATCTGCTCCATTATAAGCATGTTTATTATTCGGTGGGAAGGCTGTCTGCAATTTTAAGTTCGAATATGAAAAAAAATCGGGTGTGCGTGAGCGGAGTGCGCAATAATAATGTTCTGTGTGAAAAATAAATGGCGTTCTATTTGAGGATTCTGAACGGTTTTTTTGTCGTTGCTGAATTTAATTCGGTGGAAAAAAGATATGAATATGAACGATTTTTTGTTTAGATTAAAGTATTTATAAGAATTTTTAGAAGGTAAGAGTTCTTATCTGTCCGAGTGGGTAAGGCGATAGTGCTCAACTCATTAAGCTTGAAGGACAAAAAAAGTGATGGAGAAAAAGGAAAGTTCATTTTTTTAAATTAATATTGTCTTCGTTTGGTATTTTTTTCTTATATTAAACGTATAAATACTTTAATAAAAAAATAGATAAGCCTTATATAAGGAAAATTTATATTATTTTTGTATTTCTTGTGTTGGTGAAGATATTTTTGAAGCATCAGCAAAAATGTTTCATACCAATAACCATGCATTCAAAATATTTTTCGTTGTAGAATTTCAAGAGCGGCGCCGTGGGCAGTAAAAGGAAGGGCGGCTCCTTTTTATCTCGTCTCCTCTTTCCTCATAAAAATGTTTTCCGCCCTTAATCTCGGAAGGGTTTAAAACAACCGTCAAGATAAAGTCAAACAAAAAAGATCACAAACACTTCGGTTTTTTTTTTATTCATTAGAACTTTGAGTAATTTAAACTTTTTAAGTGGCCTTTGCGAATTTTTCTCTTAAGAGAAGCAGAGTAGAGTAGACTGTTGGCCGACTTTAAAACCTTCGTCGTTGGTCGAGTGGAAAAAAGGCTTCGGCGTTTTATTTAATTAAAATATGGACGCATTCAACACAGCTTTAGAAGCACTGAGGATGTTTTATTGAATAATATTCGTTTGAAACTATTAATTTTCTATTCACTTTGCGCTCGAGAATATGCAATCAACGTCAAGTTGCATTCACAAAGAGATCATAAAGTTAGACGACTTCCCGTTACACACTTTTCAAAAGAAAATCGAAAAATATATTAAAAATAATTATTTCTGATATTTAAAACGAAATTGTTTCTTTTTCGATTTTTAAAAATTTAATCAAAGATTTTTTATTAGCGATATTTTTTTCGTCAATAATGGGTAAATTTCAAAGAAATCTTTTTATAATACAATTCATCGACGTTGCTCGGCATTTGACAATGTTTTCATGTTTTCCGTATATGTTTCGCCATAATTCCACGTAAGCTCTCACGTAGCTTACAAAACAATCACCGAGCTTTCAAAGCACGTGCTGAAATCTCTTCGGCGCACCACCTTTTTTCTTCTACCTCGCTTTCATGTTTAAATATTCTTTCTGCGGCGAATGGGCTGAAAAATCTCTTCGAAAAATGTATTCGCCTGGGTGCCAAAGAAAGAGAGAAAATAAAAATAAAATGGGGGGTTCCAGTAAATAGATATAATGGGAGCGTTGCGAAAACTTAAATATGCACCTAATGGTGATACGTTTCGGCGTATTTTTTCAGCGCTATTAAAATGAAACATTGCGAGCGTTCTCGAAATGGGCTGCGCGAATGGAAGATGAATTATTACACATTTTATAAAATAAAGTGCACGGTTTTTTTGTACTATTTCTTTTTAATTTAGTGTTCGCGTTGTTTGCGGACATGTAGGAGTTCGGAATATTTCGTTGCGAATTGCTATTTCTCCAAAACGCAAACGTGCGTCCCACATAATTTATTTTTTAATTTAAATATGATATGTAAAAAAGATTTGTTTTATATATTGGTAATTTAATAAAAAGCGCGAACGTGCTTGTGAAACAAAGGCAAATATCAAATTACAAAGATAATATAATCACAGCAGTTTTGTTTCGTGTACGTGTTGCATTATCGCTTGTTCCCGTGGTACTATGATAAAATTTTCCTTTTAGATAAAATTTCATTACTTTTATCATGGAAAAGTTAATATCACGTATATTTTCATGAAAAAATGTATTATAGCATATTGTAAAACACAATCGAAATTGATATAATTTTGAGATGAAATAAAAATATTGAAATATTGAACTGTAATCTTTAATGAATGACAAAAAGATTTAACACAATAATTTTAAATACATTTGTACGAAAAGATTTAAGTAATGTAAAAGACATAAATTAAAGTCAAAAAATCTCTTGAATTATTTTCGATTCGATCTTTGCTGCATAGAGACGTGCAATTTTGCATCGCCGGCACAGTGTTTTGAATGCATCTCACAACCCTCTTACGTTGGAAATAGTTCAATCGTACATCTTGAACAGCGATCCACAAACATCTGTATCGAGAATTATCCCATAATTTTTAAATTTCGCACATCTACAATATAAAATTTTAATTTAATAAACCGAATTCGTTTTCATTCATTTATAGATACTTATCAGTCTAATTGAAATGCATATACAAATTTTTATTCAAGCAACGTCCTCATATAAAATACAATAATCTTAAATAATTTGAAAATGAAATACAAAATCAACTTTACTATATTAACAAATCCATCATCTATAAAAGGTTGTCGACTACCTTTCTAAGCCAAGAAAGGCGTTCAAGCGAGCCCCTCACGTCCACTAGAAACGGATAGCCGCAGAAACCGTGAAGGCAGCCTCTCCTATATCACGGGCCATGGGACGATTCATTTCGGCCCTCCAGACGTTCGATCCGCAAAGGAGAAATTGTTTTCGTAGCCTCCGACGAGGAAACGTGCGGAATCGTTACGCGATACTTTCCGCATCGGCGATTTTTAACGCGATCACTTATATTCCGGCCCGGGGTGAGAAAGCGGCTTTCGATTCGGTCCGGTGATAAATTTTTTTTTGCCAAGTGTTGCACTGGAAGTGATTGTTTTATGCGTTACGCTTCCATATTATGAAATTCATAATAGTGTGATAAAAATGTGGAAGAGAAAGGCCGACTTTTCACACATGTGCCAGACGAGTTTCCAATGCTCTTCCGCCTCGAGGAGGTGTATTATGTCGGTGAACAATCGGAGGCGCTTCATTAAGTCTGGGATGGTTGTGGGGTGCTGCGCCCCTTTAACGAGGCCCCCATGCAGATGGGAAGAACTGCTCGCTTTAAATACCTAATGAGGGGCGCGAAACCGTCATTTGCTTGGGAAGACGAGTTTCATGGTGATGCCGTCGGCCGCAGCGGAAATGCATCCGGAATGCGTGACGTTTCGCGCTCGTATTGTTGATTGAATATTTTACGATTTAGATATACTCTACACATAATCATACGAATTTCATAATACTGAAAAATGAGTCAACAAACTTACAAACACTTCATATACGAGTCGGCGAGCTCTGATTCCGATCTAAAACATTGCTTACTCACAACCCGATATATTTTTCATTGCAAACGAACCGTTTCACGACGACAATGCCCGACAATAAACGTAACGTTTCCGTGGCCATGGTTAAGAGCCAGGGAATCGTATCTCGTCTGCCCACTTCATTAAGTGCCCGGCCCTCGGGTCCGGGATCATTTTTATTGGCAGGGCCAAAGACCGGACATTACGTGTGTCCCCGTTTTACGGAAGTCACGCGACCACACTTCAAGTACTCGTCCCCAAATTACGGCGATGTCCAATCTTTTTTATATGTAATATTTTGGGTTTCCTTTTGTTGTTGTTAGATGTTTTTCAGAAAATATTTTGAAGAGAAAAAGCATTAAATATAATATTATTGTTCAATTATGTAGTCTTCATAAACCTCTATTCAGGACGAGGTCTGATTTCAACCCTTATCAATTGATAATTATTCTCAACGAATATAAAAATATAAAAACGCTTAAATTCGACCCATGAGAATTTATATGTTCTACCAGATAGACTAAACTATATATTCGAATAATAAAATTTAACATTTGAGAAATACTGTAATTACATATAAAATCTTCCTTCAATGGTTGTCTTTACTCAAATTCCTTTTCGTCTCGAATGCATAAAAACTAACATCAATCTTGAGCACACTAATGGGTCTCGATGCGGTTACGCGATTCTTACTTTTTTCGTATTTTCCTTAAACGCGAAGTATGTGGGTTCGAGTTGTGATTGCTGCTTATTATGCGGAAGTTTAATCGGACGATTTTCAAGCAAGAAAAGTGTTTTCCTTATTAAGAAAAGCCGATGTCGAGCCGTTCAATTATGAAGTTTGCACCACAAGTAACGGCTCGTTGTACGCAGATGGTTTCTGCTCGTTATGCTAGCGTAGCTCCAGGGCATTTCATAGCAAGTATGCTGAAAGTCTGAAAATTTATTTAAGTATAACAATATTACGTTCGGGAAAAAAAACAACAATGTTTTCCGTGTTCGATCTTGATAATTTTTGTACACGTTCGTTCAGCATGGAAAAATGCGGTTTAATTACGTTGAAAACTGTTTTGAACAATAAACAAGTCTGCTCAAGATAAATGTTTGAATAAAACAAAGCGAAAAATATTGATAAAATCATGAGTTCATAGTACGAAAAAGTATTAATTAGGTACGAAGACATGTAAAATATTTTGTAATTATTTTGAGTTATTTTATTGTTAAGTGTAATTTTTATATAGTATTAATCAACTAAATAAGCTTTAACCAAAATTTACACTAATTATTTTGTTATTAATTAATGTAGAATTAAGCAGAGTAGGTAAACAATATTTTTTCCGCATGTTAAAAGTCATTTGATATAATTTCAACATTAATTTGACCCTATTGAAGTAGTATTAATGAATATTTTATTCTGAACAATGAAAAAATTATATAAATTCTTCTTTGTAAATAATGAACGACCTAGAGGTCGTTTATTATTTAGGTGCATAAGGAATATTAGAATATTCTTTATGCACCTAAATTTAATTGAAATAGAAACCAATCTGTCCGAAAATGAAACGCACGTCGAGTTTTCCCAAGTTTTTCTAACTTCGTTACCAGGCATATATCACAAACACAAGACACTTTCCATTACGCCTTATTCCTTCCGAACCCGACCACCCCATGTCCTCGACACACGGCCCCATACACGAATGTGCGTATAAAAATACAATTTCCCCCGAAAAGAACGGCTTGCATAATTTTCCCGACGGAAAACCTCGTTTGGAAACGTACGCGGGCGCACCGCGCGTAACGCATTAACCGTTCGACGTTATTATGAGCGCGATAACCTTTTATTCGTACATATCCCCGTCTTATTATTTAACGATATTACGCCGGAAAAACTCGGTTTCGCGAGTTTTTGCGCGAAAACGGGAGAGAGGCCGTAATGGGAAACTTACCGGTCGGATGAAAAAGTGCGGAGCTTTTCCGCGTGATGAATATACGAGATGTGCCGTTTTATATCATATTATTTCGCTCCGTGTGTGGGAAACGTATTTCGGGGATATCAACAAGTTGCGTGTGCGAATAATAAAGGCATAAATAAAAGCGGCTAGGTGAAGGACGGGCTTTACATAATGCATGATTTTTTGGTAGTCGTTAAGCGCGTTACACTTGACCGTATAATTTGTACGGCGCGTAAAGAGTCTTCGCTTGATGGTTATGGTTCTCGAAATGAGCACTGCTTATGTGAGAGGTAATGAAAAAAATATGATTGTATGATGTATTGAATATTAAAGCTGGACGGGTTAAACAATCAGAAAAGTTAATTAATTTCAGGAAGATGTTTCTGTTTTGACTGAAGTGCAAAAAATGCGGTTTCGTTTTTGTTTATGTGCGTTTTCGAATATTGATAAGTAAAATAAATTAAAAACATATATTTTTTTAATGGAAATATTTTTAAAGCTTATCACTTATTCAATTATTTTTTGGACAGGTACGAAAATTTGAAAATACACATTTTTCATTTCGGAAAAATTTTCATTACTTTTTTCAGATGACTCGAATTCCATATCCTAGCGTGAAACATTTCATTAAGCAACGATGTAAAACAACCAGATTAAATTCTATAGCTAGCATGTCACCCTCTTCACGATTCAGAGCATACGTGAACAGACATAGTATAAAATTTCCATTCATTTTTGCACAATGCGTGGCTTTTGGTCGTGCATATTTTTTCATTTAACTTTCGCCCGTATACTTACAAGTAGAATGGAATATATTTTTTTAATGAAGCGCACCCGGCCTACTTGCGAGATGCGCCCATTTTAGACGGACAAAGAACCAACGTTATGAGTCCCTTTCACGACGTTGAATTTTCCGGGGAAACTTGAAGAGTCCTACCATGACCAGGACGGGAAAGAGGGAGGGTCTCGAGTGGAAATACTCGGAATTATTTCATGGAGACTATCGACAATGACATGCTCCAGGATTGTATATGGATTCAAAAAATACATTGAATTAAAATTTTTACATATCTTCAGGCAAGAAAACTTTTTTAAAAGAGAACCAATTTTTTTTCGTATTTTTATGTTAGATTTATCAAAGAGTATAAAAATAACATGCAGAAACAGTACGAATAATGTAAATGAATAGAACATAGAGCAGACGAAGTAATCAAACAATTATCATTTTAAAAGTGCAAATTTGCAAGAATTAGCATGAAAACGACGCTTTTTAAAAAGGCTGTATCGTAACGGCGTCGTCTAATTGTGTCGTCATTGTACGCACCCAACCCCAACACAATATATAAGGGTCGGCCATGGTTTTCACGGTGTTTCAGCGACTATTGAATATTAACGAGGTTTAGATGTGTTTTTACACCTTATTTGTACCGATTTGCATGCAAACTTCGTTCGGTAAGAGGCCTTGAAACGAATTATTTCATCGAGGAATTGTTATATATTCGTTCTTCGGGGATTAGTAGAATTGAACTAGGCGTTGCGTAAGGTTCGGTCGTTTATTGTATTCGGCATAGCATTGTTGAAAATAAAATAAATTCAATTGTACTCACTGAGGACGGTAAAGTTGACTTTGAGGTTTCTCGTTGGAGAATTTTTGAAGTCGACTCTGCATCGATAGATACCAGCATCAGTTGCTCTGACATCGTCGAGAAGAAGATGAGCTGGAGATGCCGATGCTCTGAAGAAAGCTCTAGGACCAAATCCAGCTGGCGATGACCAAAGTTTGGCTTGACCAAACAATCGACCACGTACATCGAAACTAGAAAATAAAAAAAAGATTGCTATTATAAGTATAAATATTTTTTGATCAAAATAACTACATATTTACATCAGAAAATGCGTCTTTTACATATTTCCATAAACAATATAATTTATATTCAGTAAAGCATCACATTTAAAATGAGCTAAAATTTACAACACTAGAGAACTTCTACGCAATTTCGCTCAGATAAAACACAACGCATACATATCGCTTTTCAACTTCCGAGTTGAAAATTTCACCTACGTATCATGCAAAACACGGCTCGCCTTGTCTGAAGTGAATTTATACACTTTTATATCGTGTTATTATTGCGCAGGAGCCGTCATACGTTATCTCGCGTTGTTTTGACACACTCGAACAGTCTCGCCTAACCTAACCCGACCAACAAACACGATTTAATATGAGATACTAAGCTGAAAGAATGGCGAAAGTTCGAGAAGCACCGACGCATATATTACACACGGTGCACCGCACGTCCTCGAAACAACGATTTTTCACCGGTTATGAGTTAAGTTTTCCGAACGAACCGACACGGCGTTATATTGAATATAACTTTCGTGTCGGTTTTCCGCTCTTGCCTAGTGTATCATGTTCAAAATTAAGGTTTCGTGATATGGATATATGACAGTTTTAAGTATGATAAAAAAAAATCGCAGTAATTTCGAACATGCGAGAAGCAATCTCGGGAACGGTGGACCCAGTGAAAGGCTTCACAGATTAATACCAGCTTGCAGTCCGTCTTCAGCTGAAAGATACAATAGTTTTAATTAATGTCAAGCACCGTGGACCCGGTTGCGAGACGAGGGGTTCGGATTGTAGAGAAATTTATTCGTCGTTTCGTCAAAAGATGCACCATCCATGTAGCTTTGTCTGGGATGTTTGCTTTTGTTTATCCTCGAATTACAATACAACCGGGAGGACGAGTCTGCCCAGCCCTTGCTTTGTCACACAAAGAGCAACAGTTGTCTCTTGAAGATATTGCGAAAATAAATACGTACACATTACTGTTATATAGACGCAAAGAAAAAATGGACAAAAAAGGTTTTCCGATGATGGATGCTTCCCGGAGGTGTTCTGGCTGGGTAGTTTTCTTTCTCAGACCCAGATGACGATCGGCGAACAAAATAAAAACAATGAATGATTGGTGGGCAACACTATATCACCGCGAGACTAATCTGTCAATTAACTGCTGCTTTTTTCCCACGTTTTTGTGTTTTCGTTATTTAGATAAAGTTTTTTTTAGCGAGCGAAAACGTGAAATAATTTTCTCGCTCGTTTGCTCCCGTTCCGCATTTCTCTCCCAAGTCGGTGATGAATGGTGCGAGCGTAATTAATGCGCGCGTTTGTCGAACTTCTAAATTGGATTACTTCTGATGATTAGTCGTGATATTATGAAGAGACATACAAAATGAAATAAGGAATAGTAGAGGTATCATATCAAATAACAAGATTTGCTTATTCATAAAACTGAACACGTATTACTAAAAAGCAATAAATTTGAAATATCTATTAAAATTATTTCTATACCCATTGACATCAAATAATTATTTCAATTATATCAAACTAATAAAGCAATGATCCGATTATCTTAAGCCATGAATTTAGTTAAAGAAAACCTTTTTAAACTGACTTACGTGAAATATGGCCCGCAAAGAAACATCAATCGCAAAGATAACTAAACGAGTCAATCTCCAACTCCGACTCGTCCAAATCGACAACGAACAGAATCTTCCAGATCTATATACCCAAGGAAACGAAACAATCTAACGAAGCTAAGCTATTATTAATTAACGGCACACTAACAGGAACGGGGGTGGCGAATCGTGGATTAACGACGAGTTTTCGTGACGATTATAAGAGTTATTCGGGGCGAAGTAGCGAATGGCTCCCGTTAACTTATTGAATCCCCTTTGCTGAGGATTAAACGAATAAGAAAGGGTGCCTCCATTTTCCGCGTCGAGATCAAAGATTCGAATGTCGTTTGGAGAAAATTGGGATTAACGGATTACACAATGGACGACGGCGCGCGACAACCGTGAAAATGGTAGAAAGTGCGAAAAGAAAAACTTGGCTAGCTTAAACTCTTCACCAGGTAAACAATCGAAAAGATTATGCTGGTTATTGTGCTTTTTCCAGAGGTGTTTATTTTTCTGAACGGTAGTTATACGAAAGCTAAGCGAAAATATAATCGAAAATTTTCAAGAGTTCATTTTGTGCAAGCGATTCTTTTCGATCAGAATTTTGATTTACATTTTTGAATAATTTAAATATACACAGAATAATAACTTGAAAAAATAATTAAAATAAGAGATATTTTAATTTGGAAACGGTATAAATTGTCTTAAGTAATCTTATGTAAATGATGTATAAATAACTTCACTGATTACATTTTATAAGACGACCCGGCCAGATGGGCGATTATCCATTCGATCGGAACTACTCGGGGCGTTCTCGTATTATTATAATATTATATTTTTTTACTTTCTTTCGGTTATCGCGCAAAGAACAAACTTCTTTTCTTACCCTCGAACGACGGAGAAAGAAGGGCGAAAGAATTAAAGAAAAGACGTAGATGCGGCCATTTGTATTCATGAGCCTCCTTCTCGGCACAGATGGGAGGGAAGAGAGCCTCCCGTTCCTCACAGGAGAAAGCGGGGAGGCCTGCAGAACATGGAGAAAGTAGAGAAAGCCTCCGAAAATAAAACAGGTGTGTGTGTGTCCCAAAGAAGACGACGAGAAGAAAGAGCCGCCTGCCTGCGACGCACAAGAAAGAAGAAAACGAGGCGCCGAAATGGCTTTTGTTCCCAAATTATTGTTTTACGGGGCATTGCTCTTAATTACCATTTTTTTTACGACGCCAACGCCAAGAATTAACGTTTTTTTGCCGGCTTTTTTCGACGACGACTGTGCGGCCGTTTCATTTTTGAGTAAATCGTCGCTTCTTGTTTGCCGGTGTTGGCCGCTGTTTGTTCCTCCGAAGCGCGATTTTGCTTCTCCAGCGCGCCAACAGAAGGGTCCTTTCTCTCTTTTTTATGAATATTTCGAAAGAAGGCAGCGCGTATTTAAATTGTAATTAAATCGTTAAAATTATACGGAAAAATGACCATTTTTTTAGGTGTCAGCTAAGTACTTATATACATTTCGTAACGATGCTCCATTTAAGGTGAAGTAATAAATTTATTATCACTTTAGTTTGCGTTTAGAATTTTATAACAAAATTAGTAACTATGTGATAAAATATTCTTGTCCTTTGTACTCAAGTTAGTAATATTTCAATTAAATAATGTTGTGATACATTAAAGGAGTCTTGTGATACTTTAAGAAGCTAAGAAAATATATGTAATAATTTATTACAATTTTATATTTACTATGTATATTTTGCTCATTAAATTGTAAGAATTGTGGTTTAATTTCAGTTCATGAAAAATTCATGAAAATTTAATTGGATTGGTGAGAGACATTTGATTGAACATAATGCATTTGAAAGCATTGTTATCAAAATCGACGTTCAACATTCAGAAAAAAACGTCATCCAATTAGTGCCATTTACCCAAGAAAAAGTAATAGATATTCTATTGAATACCTAAGAAATTCTTTCAGACATAAAATGATCGAAGACAGAACGAGAGGTTTTTATAATATTATTAAGCGATTGCTTTTTATAAAACTCTTGCAATTTTAAAATTTAATAGATTCAATCGTAGCGTGAATCTTATATAATTTTAATTAAATATTACACAGAAGTATAATATATTTTCGTCCCCTTTTATTTCTAAAAAAGCGGACTTTATTATTTTCTCGAGTACCGTATCATTCTTAAAATTTGACAAGAGTCTTCAGATGTCATGCTTGAGCGATGACCCTCACCGGATATGCATTGCGACAGATTGAATAATTCAATATACAGCATAAATTAATACATCAAAAAATATTTATATTTATTAACTTCGATAATATTCTCAATCTCAAAAAAGTCTCAGTCAAAATCTTATTTTTCGCCTTCTACGAATACTTTTCAACGCAGAATGCACCTCGTGCACTATCGCGCCGTCGCAGTGCAACGAGTGGGATGCACTTAATGCCCAGTTTCTTCCAACAAAGAAATAATGAGGCACTTTTGTAGCGAGTCGCGCTTTTTTGTTCGGGATCTCCTCTTTGCGGTCGGTGGATGCTCGCGGGTAAACAGCCGAGGATACGACCGTCGAGTGTTTGTCGAGTAAGTAAAGGAAACTATTAAAAATTTCAAGACAAAACTAAAAAAAGTACGAAACGGCAGCATAAATATTGCGCTTTATTACAGGAGGAGCGAAAAAGTGTACACATTTTATCGCGTGTAAGTGGCGCGTTGAGAGCGTGCCCCTGAATAATAATTGCATTGGGAATATTCGCTCGAAAGCTTTTAATGAGTCGTACGTTGTCGTGTGAATGATGGTGTTTGTGTTGCAGGGTTAATTATTCAATAAAGTATTTGCAAATCGTGTAATATTCGCAGAGTGTTACTTTTCTAATTAATTGATGTATTATACTCCGCGGAATAAACGTGCGTATAAGTTGTATCGATTGTATTAAAAGTACAATACGGAAAACTTTCTAGAATTTCATTCGACCGAAATTAAATTTAATCTCAGTGAAGATTTATTTGTTTTCAAGAAATTTTCCTTTGAACTCGAGTTATACATAGCACAAATATCAAAAATTATAGCGGCGAAATAAAAAGATATCAAATTTTCATTCTCACTTATTTGCGTTTCGGAATCAGAATGCAAAATAATTATTTGATCTATTCCGAATATTTTTTTTTCAAAAGAAACATTATTAAATCAAAGAAAGCTTCGTGCCGCGTAAAAATACAGCTTTGATGTTTCAATGCCCGTTTAATAATCATTCGTTAAAATAAACTTCAATACCTACAGCGAGAGAAATTTTAATGCGATTAATTATCTTCAGCGTTAATAAAACGCGATCCGGCCCGAGATTTCGCCGGAGAGTTTTCAAACGCGAAATTTCATGCTAATTTAATATGATTTTTTTCGGGCATCGGAAACGAAATCGGAGACATTATAGAATCGGAGTGAAAATATGAAAAATTGCTTTTGTTCCATTCCCCCCATCCCCCATGTCGGTCCGGTGCCAGGCGAGGGTCGTAATAAAAAACGTTCGCGGATAAAAAGCAATTTCTCCCGCGAAAAGACGAATAAAAAGGAAAGCGCTATCATATGAATATCATAAGAATAAGTCAAGAGATTCGGCTCGGCGGATAATAGAAACGTTACACGCGCGAATTTATTATTCGATATTGTATTATTATGTTATTAATAATAAAAAAACGGCGAACGCGAACGAGCGCGTCAAAATCGATAAATTTCCACCCCCCGCCGCTGCTGAGTTGCCGAAACGGAACATTCAAAAGTTTCCTAATGAAATACTTCGACTTCCTTTATAATCCATAATGAGGCTGGAAGTCTTCGTATAATCTGGTAGTGGTGGGTGAAACGGGGCGCAAACTCGAATCGTCGGAAAACTCTAGCGCCTTGCGTTTATTACCATATTGCCATTAACCGTAACGAGCTCTAAGAACGATCGAACGATGAACATTTCCATATGCCAAACGTGATACATATCTGATTCGGTTATATAAAAAACTTTTACATTACACTAAATTAAAAATGAGATTCGCACAAAAAGAAAAACTTGTTGCAATGAGCGAGAAACGTTCCGATCACAATTGGCCGACCCACTTCGAAACTTGCGACATTATTTCAAAAAACTTTTAAAATCAAACATTCGCAATAAGAAAATCAATAATTATTATTACGAAAAGCAAGGGATATTGTAAATGCGAAGGCGCACACAAACACAAAGACCATTCTTGCGCGGAAGGAACTCGGACGGTTATTAGTGTGGAAAAAGGGAAAGCGGATTAAACCCACATCAAATATTGAAACGTTAATCCGTTGGATTTCCCCGACGAGCGGTCCAGGAGGTGGTCCTTCCATCCCGGTTTCCGGTCACCGACGGATTTCGACAGTTTTGACGCGCGAAAAATATGAAAGGAAAAACGACGGTGAAGGAAGAGGGCTTGACCTTCGATTTTTCGGGATACGATTTTTTGCGTAATTTTCGATGTGGGTTTATTCTGTTTTCCTGTCGAGGAAATGGAAATTTTCTTATACGCTCTGGTCTGTATTGTGTGTTTGATCTGAATTTGACCGCGCATAGAAAAAAATTATTGAAAAAGATGTGTGAAAAATATTATTTTTTTGCTATTT
The DNA here is from genome assembly GCA_009617725.1 of Hydropsyche tenuis. Classification (NCBI taxonomy): domain Eukaryota; kingdom Metazoa; phylum Arthropoda; class Insecta; order Trichoptera; family Hydropsychidae; genus Hydropsyche; species Hydropsyche tenuis. Next base: position 362,875 of record VTON01000056.1, on the reverse strand, counting down.
ATGAATTGTATATGTAATATTTTTATCGAAATATAATAATATTTTTATCCGATAAATTTAATCAGTTAAAATCGTAATTTAAACAAAAAAAGGTTAAATTTATATTAACAATATCAAGAGATTTAAAGTTTCGACCAAGTTTTTAGATGCGGTGAAAATTTCGAAGGTGTTTCGGGCGCCCGCTTGAAAAAACTTCAATCTATTTTTAATGTAATTTCTGAAAAATTCACATTTTTCCCGCGCTTTTCTCTCCTTTACAACCGTCGCCGTTGAGGAATCGCTCGCGATTTTTTTTTAATTTTCGTTTCCGAAAACGTAAAAAAAAAGCGGGAACGAAAAAAGGAACCAACAAGACGCTTGCGATCGTCAAAAGCGAAATGGGCTTCGTTCGCAGGAGAAACTTTCCCTTCGTGCAAAATTAAATAAGCGAATTGCGTTTTCGCTCCGCCGCGAAACAAATTCGGACCCCAGGAGCAATTTTGCGATTTTTTGATTATATTATTATAATTTTTCGTTATTATTAATAACAGAATAACAAGGTGACATCGAAACGCCCACAACGCAACAAATATTGACGCTGCGTTATGAATTTGACGGGAAAGTGTTGACGCATCGAAATTAATTTTTCGATTCGCAAACACGGACGATATCGTTATCCATTGAATTTCGATACTTTTTTAGATCATGTGGACCAAATGATAAACGGATTCTGATAATCGTGTTTCGCTTTAATAATAATTTCCCATTATAGTCTAGCATTGTGTTACGTTATATGGAAAATTTTGATGAAATTCGATGTAGCGTCGAGTAAATATTTACCCAAATTAAATTGTCTATATTTCAACAAATATTGTATGTATATATTGTGATAATTTGCAATAAAAAATATGTAGAAAATTTTTTTTATAAACAATACTTTAATTTTGATATATTAAAGTACTTTCTAAAAAAATTTACGTGTAATTAATTTCGAAATAAATCTAGTTTTTATGATTGTTCGGATGTTAAAGTACCAGTCAAATCCAGTACAAAAGTTTACAGATATAATTAATTTATACATGGATTAATTAAAAGTTGAAAAAATATTATGACCAATATAAATTAATATCATAATTAATATAAATAAATAAATAAATAAATAATTATAATTAATAAGTGTAATTATTTTTCATTAAAAATATTAATGTTTAAGTAATATAAAAAAAATGATAAAATGTTTAATTTACTTATACATCAATCGATAGACTAACTTATCTCATCAGCACGATACTATACAATAAAATATAATTTCAATATTACTTTAGAGATTGATACAAACAACACACACTATCAAATTTATACAACACGAAATCTTGAACAAAGAAATATAGGGTTGCATACGTATCAAGAGCAGCTCAGTACACGGTTTTATATTAGATACACAATACACCACGGTCCAAAACCAATACCGAAATCCACCGTAGGCACACCACGGAACCCCTATAATACGCCATGTATATGCATCATGGGCAGGGGAGGCCGAATCGTAAAACGATTCGACGAGAGGAGCTGAAAAGCGATTTATTGTCCCGAGGACGACAGGATGAATTGCCCATCGACGGGGAAATTTCATTTGTCCGGTGGTACGGGACGCGTTTGTCCGCTCGTTATGGCTGAACCTGATTGATGATGAGCGACGGACAATTTTCTGATTTTCCGAAGGAGGTTGATGCGGTGGATGCAGTTTGGACGCATAGGATCGATGGTTGGTGATCAAAGATGATGGTTCCGGTGCTGAATTGGTTTCTGGATTGGATTGAATCAGTAATGAGAGTGTTTCTCTTTGGAGATTAATTCGTGATTATTGATTATATGTATAAGAATTTTAATTGGTCAAAATGTGGTTTGTTATATCATAAAGATTTTGAATGGAAATGATTCTTATTTTAGTTACCGGGAAACTTTTTTCGTTCCCTATATACAATTTTTGATGCGCAACGAAAATGAAAAATTGTACGGTAATAAAGCGTGGCTTTGCATAAAAGGCGTATTTACATTTAACGAATTGTATGCGACCGAGAAAAATTTGTGAAAAACGGATTTAGTATCCTAATCGGATTCCGCCGCAGTCCTGCAAAAATTTTCCGGAACATACACGAATATGTATAATGGAAAAAACTTCAAAAGAATACAGTATTATATAATGTGTACTGAAACGAAATTTAATATTATATGTACAACATAGCATAATAAATACTGCTACTTTTCGACGCTATATATGCGATATAAAATATTATATACATCAAAGACTCTTTTGTGAATATATTCGATATTTTTATAGTGAATCTAATATTTCAAGAATATAAGCTGTTGGAATGTAGATTTAAAATTATTTTTTACAATTTTCGTACTAAAAGAAATACATAAAAAGAAAAATACTTCATCAAAATATTCTTCCATTGAAATTCTCAATAAATTTATTATTATATATCAAAAACTTAAGATGTAAAATAAATATTGAAAATTTCGCTTTGATTTTATACAAAGAATAAATGAAAAAATATTTACCTGTACAAAGGTTCTCCGTCAGATTCTTTGAACCATAGCACCATAGACACAGCATCGTCTTTATCCAAAGACTCTATGTCACAAGGTAGAGACGCCTTCTTTGATAAAACACCCTGAACGTCCGATATTGGAACTGAAAAAAAAACACAAAAAACGCAAATGTTATTAAAAAGTTTGTGACTAAAGATCAATTTTACGACATATAACTATCCGAAATTTAGCCAAGTTTTCGCTAAGAGGCGCCAACAAAGAACCGCGTTCTTCTCGTATTCACACCTGGGGAAATCATCGTCGCCAATTTAAGAATTTTCTACTGGCGGCAAAATTTGTTGCTTTTGTTGTTGCGTCGTGGAAATTCCTCAGAGGTGTGCAGACGCGCGTGTCATTATGCGGCGTCGGAAAATGCGACTTTTATGTCTTCTCAAATCATTTGACTCACCGCTGAAATTTAGCTAATGGTGATACTCATACCACAAATGAATACAAAACGCACATTCTCATGTGTATAAACTGCAATTTACTCCACGAAAAATATTTTAAATACCCGTGATAATAAAAATTATAGCCAATAAAATATTTCATTTCACAACAATACATAACAGATATTGTAAAAGAATCATAAGCAAATTTTAAAATTGATCAAAACAAAAATAAACAATAATAAATTATTCATAGCGTGCACTGAAATTGATATTTCCAATTAATATAGCTTACGCTGAGAGAAAGAGACGCGTTGAAAAGCGAAAGCGACCGAAGAGGACACTTTTTATCGGGGCCTTGCCCACATTATTTTGGGTTAATTAAAATAATAATGCCGCTGTTAAATATGATGAATGTGAGCCGCTGATTTATGCGTTCGGCAATAGCTCGGAAATAAATTAGTGTTTGCCGCGAGAGCCCGATATACACAGTGGGGTGGGTGTTTATCAGCGAAAATTGCTCGGCTCGAGGCGACAATGAGCCGCAAATACTCATTAAGTCCTTCTCGTTGCGGGTCCTGACGACGACTTTGGTCCTGGTGTGATAATTGAAAATAAGAATTAAAAAGAGAGGGGCTAGACGATCTAAGTTGAGCAGGATCGACTTCGAGTATCGTACGAGTTTCTCAAATATCGAGAGTTTTGATACTGAAATGAACCATCTAAGAACGAGACGGTTCAGAAACTTAGAGATGAGTTTCGTTGCTGCGAATAGTTGAAGAGCGACGTGCAAAAATTTGCATTTTTCAACGGTGCTTATTTTCGATTGAGTCTTAGAATATTTTTAGTTTTAAAATGAAATAAAAGCATATTTTATAGAATATAAAGTGATATCGTTTCATATCTGATATCATCGTAGTGTAATATTAAAAAATGAATATATATGCTAAGCAATGGACGTACAAATATACTAAGCAAAATAGGGCTGGTTTGTCGAAACACAAATTGTACACGATTAATTTTTGAATAGCAACCTTTCATTGTTCACTCCCATTATATACGAAATTGGAGTTTGAAAGCTGGTCTGTGAAGACTGCACTTGCTGCCTTTTGTCGGCGGCGCAAACAAACGTTGAAATTCAGCTCAAACATTCTCTCCCGTTTCAGAGGATTCACATACTTGAAAGACACACATACTATATATAAATTTGGAGATTCAGCTAGTTTAATGACATATAGAATTATTTTAGACATGGGAAAGCCTTATCAAATTATTTTGGGCGCCCCCATTCGACATACTTCAGCTGTACAGAGTAAACTTACAAAATAAAACATTTAATTTTGATCTTCGTTAAACTATTATCAAAGTTCATATAATAATTAGATATGTGAATAATTATATTTTTATTGAAAAAATAAAATATATTTAAAAATAATTCGTAACATACATATACAGAAGTAACTAAATTTCCTCCACATACCGCAAGTCCATTCCGCCAAGTTTGTTCCCGAAAAGCGGAATACGCAACCGACGACTCGAGAGAGCAATTCGTATGCATCAATTATTATATTGTGCGATCGTAAAATTTATATCGCACAATTAATCGTTGGCATATAATCGTGTAGAAATGTTTTATCAGCGCGCTCCTCTTACCGCCCATAAAGCTAGCTTTATAACGTATGCACAAAGCTGCTTCAGTTGCGGGGTCGTTACGAAAAACTCAATTAAAAACGGTTATCGTGGCAAAAAAAACGTGTACGAGCGTATATAAAAGTCGTAAAATAATGCATAAATTTCCAGGTTGCAGAAAATTTAATGCATATTAAAAGTCTAATAAAAAATTGAAATATTACTACGAGACGTATTGCGGGAAATTAGTTTTTAGCTTTTGATCGTATACGGAAAATCCGGTTTTTCAATGTAGTCAATGATACAATAATATTTTTTATTTTTATTTTTTGATGAAATATATAAAATACTCAATGTTTCGAAACAAGCACATTAAATAAAAACCTTGGCTTTATATTCTAAATAGACATTGAGATGAAATTTTCTATAAAAACTGAAAAAGAATTATATTAATCGTTGACATAATTAATTTCTTACAATTACAATAATTAAATTGAAAACTTCCACTAAATATACAACTGAATTCTTTGTTGAGTTAAATTTATAAATTCAGCTAGTAAAACTGACTTTTTTAATCGAGTTTTCAACGCGAAGCCTTGACCGATATAGAGCGAAACGCTAAAAGTTGGCCGTCTTTTGTGCAAATAAACGTCTATTGTTTTCGGCGAGTTGAATCGGACGGTTGGCAGCCGTGTGCGGTTTCCGAGCGAAAAGACTTACGACGAAAGCTCTTTGTTGGCAACACTGTGTGTGTGTCGATCACAAAGAACGCGAAAAAGAAATACCGAAAAGCGCGAAACCGAAGAAAAAACCCAATGTAGAAAAAGCGCTTCGCTCGGAAAATTCCCGACAAGAGATAGAAAATTTCAAAAACTTTGCACTCAGAAAAGCTTAATTAATGGTAATTTCCCGATTGAAGTATTTGAGAAATATTAACATTTTTATAATATAAGGTTTGTCGTAAGTATAATTAGTCTGCAACACATAATTTTTTCATACATTTTAATTAAATTTAATGTAGAAAACATGGTTTTTTAAGTTTCAGAAAATTTGAGAAGCTTTTAAAAACCAGTAATTAATTTCAAATTGACTTTCATTTATCCATCGAACCTAACCTAACCAGCCTATTTATCGGCGGAGTGAGCTTGAATGATGGCCACGTCCGGTTCGGCGATGCGTGACTTCAACATTTTTTTTCGTTTATTTCAATTCGTTCAGCGAATCACTTTATTCGTTCGGAGTAATTAATGTTTTATGTGCGATTCATTCGAAAATAAAAATAAAATAGAAAAAACACAGTAGTCGTTAATATACACTCTATCTTTTAATTCGGACATTTTATTGCGGCGAGGTGTGGCACGATATGCGCCTTTCGTTGAACCATCGAATGACCGATAGGTTAAAATCGTAAAATTTTCAGTATCGTTAAAAGTTTAAAGTGCACAGTACTGAAAGAATAGATAACGGAATATTATTACTCGTATATTATGTGGTGAAAAGTGGACGTATGCTGACAGCGAAAACGTTTAAAATTTTTAATCAAGTAGACTAATTTCAATTAGCTGATTATTTTTAAACTGAAAATTTATCTTATATTAGAAAATTTGTATAATCTATATAATATGAAACTTATTTAAATGATACTTAAAACCTAATAAATAAAGATGATTTTGATAAAAAAATAATATGATTTCTTGGAAAAAGTACATTTTGTTATATGATGTTTACTTTGTTCATTTTGCGGGGGCGGCAAAGATGCAGTTCATCCTCTACACGGAAACCTTTCGAGTTTTCAGACACTTTGCATAAAAATTGAAGCTTTAAAATTTGAAGAGCTTTCAGACTAATCGAGAAGACAATGTATATGTAAATCAAGCGGCTTTCGAACAACGGCGGCTTCGTTTGACGCGTGACATCATTCTTGTTTGCTAGGGATTTAGATTATCTTCGATGTGGTTAAATTTCGACACGTATTCGAGTATAGAGTACAAATTAAACTAAATATAATATAACCAGAATATTTCATATGCACATTTGAATTATGTAAATACTAAATGACATATGCGATAAGCTTTTTTAAAGTCTTTTTCGCTACAACTCGAGTGACATTAGTGCTTTAAAATGGCGTTTGCGTTTTCATAATGGATTTTAACTTCAGAAGAGTATAGCTGTTATATTGTACTGTTTTTTAGATTGAAAAGTTAATATTCTAACGAATGTTCTCGATTCGATTCGAATTCGAATTATCGGAAAATTTGCAAATCGGCTCAAGGCCCCGAGCGTTAATTAGAAATTCGTGCAATTAATCATTGTCGTTTGCAAATTATTCGATAGTTTTTGCTCGGAAATTTGCGCCCATTGTGTTATAAAAGACCGTTCTGTATGACCAAAAAAGTTTGCAGAACCAAAACGGACAGCGTACGTCTGAATAACATTTTTAAAATATGCAAAACATTTTTAATTAATATTCAAAAATTCTGTTTCAAACAAACTTTATTTATTTGACGAGATATTAATTTTCACGGAAATAATTAATAGTGTGGGTGGTTTTGAATATTGATATGAAAATTGGATGATGGAGTGGTGTTGTCTGGTGAAACGTCGACGTGGCTTAAGTGCAAGTTCGCCTTCGTCGTTCAAGCGAGACAATTTAATTGGCTGCTGAGAAAAATCGAGTTCCGGAGAAAATTTTAAATGGAAAAAACGAATAATTGAATAACCGTCCGTTAAATATGGATATGTTCGATTACATCGCACGACCGAAGCTATATAATTCATTTAATTATTAAAAAAATCTGATTAAAACAGAACTCATCGACGCGAACAAATCAAGACGAAAAATCAATCTATTTAATACAAAAATATTCACACATCAAAAAACTACGAACAAAAAACCTACATTTTCCCCACCAGCAAAGGTCACGCCTGGAAAAAAACATTTTCCAACACGGCACGGAATAAAACGTCACGGATCAAAAGGACCCGCGGCCCGAAATCCTCGCATAAGGAAAACTGGCGAAGCGCGAAAGCCTGCGAGAGCGCACCAAGAAAAATTGTATTGACTTAAGCTGATGCGAGTTTTCCAGATCCTCGCATCCGACCCCCGCAGGTCAGATGGTCAAATAAGATCCTGACCGCCGACCCGAGGGACCACCAACAAGAAATACACGCTCAAGTATTAAATTTGGATCGGAGGTCACATGATGATTATTTATATTGATGTATTGTGCGAATTTGATGAAAATCTGAGTGTTTTTTTGTGGGTTGTTCTTTGATTTTGTATAGTTATATTTGATGATAGTTAGAGTTAATAATTTGAAGATGGTAAATGATTTTAATTTTAGTGTCAGTAAAAGAATAAATATAATAGATAAAAGCTGTAATTTAAATTAGTTAATCGTATCGAGAATGTAGTAATTTATTGTTTTTATTATTATTTATGTAATAAAATGTTTGTTTTATTTTCAAGATTTAAATTGAAGAATGAAAGGATATCATATCATATTTACAAAATGACTCAAAGGTTATTTGAACTGTTATTTTACGCGAGTAAAAGAAATCTTATAAACATTTTCTAGTCAAATATTATAATATTCAAAAGATATTCGAAAGAGTATTTTCCTCTTCTTTGAATTTCATTTAAATATATAATTTGAATGTAAAAACATTTTGTTTTCCATACTTATAAAAAGGCAAGTAAAACAAAATATTATTTCTATTCACATAAAGAAATATTGAAAAAACCCATAAACCACTAGGCAGAAAATCACAAACTAAAACTTTATTTTTAAAAAATATGTCAAGACGTGTAACAAATAAAAACGGAACATAAAATTTCTATTATATAATACCTCGTTCATACGTACGCGATACATAATAAATAGGTGCGTAAAACATTTCCACATATCGCGATCAAATTACACTTTGTATTGCGGTCGGTTTAGCTTCGTCGGCGTTCAATCGTTCTCGTTAAAAATTGATCTCTCAATCTTTCCACGATCCGTCGGAAAAACACACGTATCGAAAAATTTAAAATTTATTGCCTCTTTCGACCTTTTTACTTTTTATACGTCGTCCCGCCGATCAATCTTTAGCCGTAAAAGCGTCCATCTGTCAACTCGTCGATCAATTTTCTTTGGGGTTTTCCGCCTAAGGCAAAGGTCCACCTGGCGTTTCTTTTCAGATCGCGCATACAGAAATTTTCTATGAAATACATTATTATTATCGAGCGACCTAAATATTTTCTGTATAAATAAATATAAATATTTTTAATATGTGAAAAATTTCATTTATTTCGGTGATTTTTTTTAAGGTGATGTATTTAAATAGCATGCATCGTGGCGTTCCAAAATGAGAAATTTCCGAGGGCGAGAGGGTCGTGAAATATCGTCGTCGGTGGAAGGTAATGAAGCGAGCCGAGGGTCTGCACGAAACGCACTGTCCCATTTCGGATTTTCCACGTGAACACACGTGTATTTGCAATCACACAATCGAAAATCGCGCGATATTCGATCCACCTCGGGCCATTTTTCACCAAGCCGCCATCCGTATTTTTTTATTCATTTTATTTTTATATTATTACTTTCGTATACATAGAAACGGTTATTTTTAGTGCGAAAATATTGAATATTATATGAAAAATGCTTAAAATAGTTTTAATAATAATCTATAATCCATAATATAAATACGTTTTTGTGGTTAGTTAATCATTGAATTACCTCTTAATTACTCACGTGATGTACTTTGTAACCACATGTTATGAAAAATATTAATATTCCTCAAAATATGACGAACCCAGATACCACATTGATTTTAATTACTAACTATATATAAAAGCACTATTTTAAGTTGTAATTAAATATTTTAATCAATATATTAGGTATATAATCATTATTTTCGAAAAGTATAGTCAACTATCGAAAAAATGAAAAAAGATTAACCTAATTCTTGAAATTTTTCTTATAATTGAAATAAAAAATGGGTAGGTTTATTATAATTTCTGATACAATAGTTATATTTGATTAAACAAAAAGTTTCAACTGAATAAAATGTTTTAATAAATAAAAATAAATCACGAAAAATTCTAACGGACTTTTTAGAACACAACGAAGTAATTGCGAATTTCTTAGAAAAGATTTATACTTCTATCTATCCACGTTTTTTTCATGGTTTTACATTAAAAAGTATATTAATTTACACTAATTATAATACTTAAGTTAATCTATACATAGCTTGATCAATTCATGGATACGACTACGAGCTGTTCAGTAGAGAGTAGAGCTAGAGACCATTCACATAAGTATTGTTTTCAATATTCATTTCCTCGAGAGATACATTCCTTTTACACCCACATAATACAAAAATAGCATAGAAAATATTTAACAAAATACCAAAACATCCAAAATATTAAAAAAGCCCTCACACTGACAATAAAAATTCTCACAAAATCACTCCAATGAAAATTTTCACATTCCACCATAAAAAAATACCAATCGATTCCACTCCTCAACCCCAATTCCCAATACTCAACACCCAAAGAACACACCCCCAACCCTGATTTTTCCCTCCCCCCCCTCCCCCTCCCCGCCACCCCGCGTTCGGATGCATCGGATTTGCATCGCCGATGCGCTTGTTAGGCGACTCGTGTTGCACTTGCGCCTGACACCCAGCCGCGCCGTCAATCGGGCCGGATAACTTCATGCATATATGCGCGCATATTACTCGCACACGTGCCATGCACCCGCATGCATATGCATAGTGAGTGTATGCATTCCCTACGTATGACGGCCCTGTCAACTTCGGCTCGTCGTGGATTTATTAGAGTGTGCGGTGGCGGCTTTGTTTTGGGTCGCGTTGGAGTCGAGGATTTTCTATTTGTGGCGGCTTGGATCGGTCAATGTTTGAGTTCTGATCATTTTTGTTATCGACTTATGCAAAAAATATTATGATTGAGTAGTTTTATGAGTATTAACGATCGTGTGTTTTTAAAAGTCATAAAACGATTCAATTCGAATCGATAAATTGTGAATAAAATATTAACGGTTTATTACAAATAAGCATTATCATACATGAAAATCAATAAATATATAGAGATATATCGCATAGAAAAATTTTACATTTTTTTTCAAGAATTTAAACATTTTCTTTATTTTTGATTATTTAAAATTATTCTAAACGATTTCAGGTCAAGGGCACGCTAATTCTACGTTGCTTGTTGTTTATCTTCAGTTATTTAAATTTAAAGCCCTATTGAATTTTCATTTTCGTATGATTTATTATGTAGAATTAGATCTTGTTGGGTAATGCGAGTAACGAGGTTGAATATGAATATTTGATGTATGAGTTTCGGATTATGGTTGGAAAATGTGTGTGTATTTTACATGGTAAGGTGAGAAAATGAATAATAGATAACTTGCTTTGGTTGAAGAAATAAAAAAGAATAAAGTTGACTCAATTGAATATTCTTGTGAAACAAAGTATGAAATATGTTCGGAATCTTTATTCTAAGTTTATTTTGTGTTTGAATCTTAAAATTTTTTTTCATTCCCCTAAAATAATTTTAGAAGAACTAAAATATATGTTTTAAATAATGAATGAGTTTCATCAAATAAATTATATAAAAATCACTCGAATTATGAACGAAAATAGGTCTTGAGGGAAGGTTTTCTACGAACAAGTTTACGCCTCAAATTTTCAATTTGCGAGCTCGAAATAAAGAGGGAGACCCAATAATCCGAAAAGTAAGCGAGCATCAATTACGTTTCGCGAGTTTTTCATCTAGGCAATTAATAATTCAAATTAATTAGTCAGTTCGGCAACCGTTTCGCGAATAACCCTTTCCACCGAGTCACCGTCTCCGTTTTGTCACCAGCCATCTTTACAGCTTTGGACCTCCATCTTAGGTACGACGCAATATACATATAATATTTATAAATAAACGCCTGAAATACGCGAGACAATGTAATTAAAAAGCTGCGAGTCGGACCGAAGGAAACAAAGTGAAATTATCAAACTTTGACGTAATTACAGTTCTCATATTTCAAAGAGTTTTCTGCCCGCCTCCCTCACTCCAGGCTCCCACACTTCACGGCCTCCTTGTTGTTAATTATCATTTTCATTTTTCATTTCGAACTTTCAGCTCGTTCTGCTTTCATTCTTTGCTTATCTAATTACATCTCTATAAAGTTTGTACATTTATCTCGCATACCGAAATATATAAAATATAATGCTGGAATTGATAGTATTCGAATCGAGTCTGTGCTATCTCATATATCCGTTTCAATATTGAGTTGAGGACATTGATGGGTCCATCTCCAGGGAGACGACATACTCGATAATGGAAAACTGAGCGATTTGAACACTGGGCGCATCCCAAGTCTACGCGATAACGTATCTATGCATATAATGTAGGTCTGATACAATTCTTTAAGGATTTCTCATGTAAAGAAATACTGCAAGAGTGCTCAATACCAATAAAACACGGAAGAATTCTTATAAAATTGATTCGTAAGCGATGAAACGATATATAGATAGGAACTTTTATTCAATAATTCTCTATTTATGCGAAAGCTTGAAAATGTTCAATAAGTCTGCAGAAAATTGACATAATCAAATCATAACGAATCGATGTAAGTAAACAAGAAAATTTGACATTCGGCTTAAATTTTTGAATTAAATAAATCGATAAAATATGTATAATATATTCATTTCATCTAAAAAAAAAGAGGTAAAACCAACTTGTTATGAGTCGAATCAATCTCGTACCCGTTTTACAAAACAGAAAAATAAAAGCACAAAAAACCGAAATGAAACTTTACGGAGCACCACAATTCTAGGAACGAATATCCAACTCACACACACAATACGTCGATATTATTTGATTTCAATTCAAAAGTTACGACCGCGCGTACAAATATTGAATGTTTGCGCGGAATAGATCGCATACGTCTAGTGATTCGCAATTCCGTGACAGCCAATGCGAAAAAGAAAACCCACAACCCAGCCCGTTACACGCACCTCACTCCATTAGCTTCAGCAATTCGATCTAACCGTACAATAATCGAAAATCGAAATCCCAGTCTGTTTTCAGGATGTGTGGATTTCGGGACTGTTGCTGCTGTCACTCGTTTCGCCAATAACAGTCGGCTAATCCGTTCGCATCTAGTTTGAATGCAAATGCGCCTCCTACGTGCAGTCCGTGGCCTAGTACAAGGATACGGACCAAAGCATGATTGAATCACGTATAATAGGATAATTTGCACCCGTGCTATTTGTCCGATCAGCTAGCCGAAAATTAAACGGTTCTACTAAAATCGGACGCCAGATTCGATAAACGGATAATACGGTTTAGATCTCATTTTCATACAGATCCGATTCTCATTGATTGTGATTCAATAATAATAATAATAATAATATTAGATATATATTTTTATAAGATGAATAATCTTTTAAGAATATTAGATATACGATTTTGTAGGACATAACCCACATTCACTACACCCAAAACGACTCGTTATTATATATGGTGGTGCACGTCGAACAGCAGTAGTGCACCGGTCGTACCAATCGGCACGTGAGTAATTTGGCAGCCGGTCTCCCAGATTACGATCTAATGAGCTTACACCGAGAACCGGGATACAGGGAACAATCTAATCAACGGCTTGGACCGGGAAATTAGTGTGAAACACACACCAGACTAGGGCCCCAAGCCAAACTGGTTCGATGGACATGCACGCGACGAATACTGATACCGATATTAATACTTTTGTAGATCGACAATTTTGATTTTGGAATAAAATGCTTGACAATTTAATTTTTCGAAAATAAATTTGTTTTATTTGCGTACATAGTGAGTTTATGGAGCGAGATTAGATGGTGGCGATACAATGTATAGGAAAATAAAATTGGTAAACAAAGTCATCATCGATAGCGGATCCCGACTCGGCATGCACGCTAACTTTTGAACGAAACAAAGCAAAATGACGTTGGAATAACCTCGTTACATTGAGTAATAATAGCTAGCACACAACTTTATGATGCAACGACTATGGTAGTGTTTTTAGCGTGAAAGAGCAAAGTTTTACCACGACGATGCAAACTGTGAGCTTAGATAACCTTCAGTAATACAATCAATGAAAACATTTCCGTTAGAATATAATTTTCATACACTTCTAATCCAATATCCACACATAATATAATTATATAACAAATAATTTTCATTATGTTTGACTTTATTGATCGTCGAGTAACTCGAGTTCGAAGTTGTAACGTACGTGGGAAGATTTCGATAGTTTTGTCTGTTCCGCTAACGAATCGGCGTATTATAAAAGAACTATTGGGGATATATTAATGGGAAAATCTCTACGGCTTTTCCGACTTTTATAGGTGTGTTCCTAGCACGGATTAATACGGTTTCGGTTTTAAGGTGTATATATCGGTAGTCGGTTGGCGAGCGCTTCAGGCGAAACTTGGCATCTATTGCTGAACTTAAATTGAACTTTTTTGTTCGTGGAAAGTGTGCTCAGGACGACAGCTGACTAACGTATTTTTTTCTCTCATTCTTTGGCTGGTTTTTCGAGTATGTTTTTATTGTAAAACTAGAAACGCATTCTATTCGGGATTCCAGCAAGGTATTTTTCCGATCGGTAACAAAATCAATATGATTTTCACAGAAAATGGAAGTAATTATAAAAAAAGCTTTTTTTTCATATTTAAATTGGATTAAATTGTTAAATAAATTGATCAGATGAAAAAAAAATTGCAAAAGAATAATAATTAAATAAATAAAAATGGAACCCATTCAAGTTTTCATAAGATGAATTTACCGCTCAGTGAATATACGATTCTTCCGCCATTCATAACTTTTCTTATATAATATTTAAACGTATGCGATATTAACTCCAAAGTTTTGACACATCCATACTAAATTATTATTCGAAAAATTTTGGAAAGTTCGCAACTCGTGTGAAATGCGGTGCGAGGCGGCTTTGGCACGCGTTCCATCGATTCTCCATCGCTATTCCATAACCCGCGCGTGTGGGTTTTTGGTTTTGCGCTCGTGTATTAAAGCAGATATTTTAATTACGAACTTAATACATTTAAGCCGCAATACCTCGTGCGTATGATTACATACCGCGGTGGTGCGCTCCTATATTATGTACGAAATTAAACTCCGAATCCCGCAATGACAATGACAAAGCCACTTAATATTTATCGCCAGAGCACGTTCGCAGAGCATAATACGAAAATTCTACAAAAAAAATCGAAATAAATATCGAAACGCTCGGGGATTAAGCGAGGCCGATAAGCTTCGCAATTCCGACGGGACTTTTCGGCTCCATTGACGTATCGTATTTATATTACGTCTATGTAATATAATAATATAATAAAATACGACACGAAAAAAATGCGCATTGTGTTGTTTATGAAGGAGACTGGTTGAATAAAAAAAGGTAGCTTTTTGTGTGCGTCGCGGGGCTTTCCGTTCGCAGCGTATATGAGAAAAGGCGCACACAATACGCGACCGAATCGATTATCGAAACAATGACTTTTCCGCGAGACGAAAATGCGCGAATTTTCCGCGGAAAATCGCCTACGTGCCGCGGCGACCGGCGAATTTCGGTGAAGTCGTTCAAAGGTGAAACTTTTCAATTTGAGCGCTGTTTGACGCTTTTGTACGAAGAATCGTCGATTATTCGCAAACACAAACGAGAAGCTCGTTTCTGATTAAATTCGAATGTATTTTATAAAGATTGTTGCTGAATAACGTATTTATTTTATTTCACATTGAATGTGATACTAAAAGAACAATTTTAATGAATTATTACGATTTAATAAAGAAAACGCAACTGTTACAAAGTAAAGGTTTTTGAAATAAATCTTTTATTACATTAATGTGATAAAATGAAAAGCTTACAAAATTGAATGTAAATAATATTTGTGGTTCTTTTGAACGTAATACATGTTTTTTAATATTATATATTGAAAATAAGTTACTTTTCAATTATATGAATAGAGAGGCTTTTCCGATTATACTCGTATCAAACTACTTTGACATCTAAGAGCGATATTAAATTGATATGTTCACTTTGTTGCGCCACCACGATGAATTGTATAAAAGTACAAAAATATCGAATGTAGCGATAAGAGTATTATATACAAATGTTATTTTGTATCGGAAAATAGGGTGGATTTTTGAACTAAAATATGGTATCTTACATTTTCAACGTAGGTAAAAATGAACTGCGAGTCATTAAAAATTTTATTGATAGAGTTACAAATTCTAGCATATTTGACAAAATCCATACACAAGGAAGTTCATATAGAATCATCGTATCGTAAATATTTTCATATACGATTCAATGCATAAAAATAGAACGATCAAATCGACCAGAGCAAGCAAATTTTCTACGAGTATGATTGAAATTTCAAGATAATACAGAAGCAGATCGAAATGCTTTGTACTGCATTTTGCCATGGATGCACATGCACGCGATGCAGCAGCGATATGTCGCAAATGTGCATCATCACGCCGTGTCGAGGAAGAAATACGATCCGATCTGATGGCCCTCGGGGCCAAGGCATCCGTGCCATTTGTCTGGCTGATCTCCTTCCAGACCGTGAAAAACGCCACGGTGTACTATCGCGTAACACTTTATATTTTATTTATCACATGTATTGCCACTACGATACGGGAGACATAAGTCAAAAATTTAAAATTTACATGAAACAAGTCTGCGTTCATGCTCGAGAAATTTAAAAAAAATATTACCATAACATTTAAAATTATACGGATTTGAAAAGCTTTGTTGTTGAAAATTTACCGGAATCAAATAGTTCAGTATCGCTGGGTTTTGTATGGTTATATAGAGTCAGTGTATAACGTTTGTGTCCGAGGGACACAATTCGTTTACGGCCGCAGCAATAAAAACTGTGCTATTACGCGTATTAAAAGCGCATCCGAGTGAAGCCTTTTGCCCGGGCGTATAACGCTGCGGAATGTCCGTAATTGCATTTCGTGTTTGTTCTATATATATAAAATTTGACATAATAACGTTATGACATTGTTTGAACGTGTTCGAACTAAATGGTAGTTGAGTGTTTCGCTCTGGAGATCCGTACAACGAAATATTGTACGCGAAATAATAGAAGAGATTCCACATACATTTTTAATTCAATCGTAATACCAGAATACTACATAATCAATTGACAGTTAACTATTTTACTCCAGAATAGATTTCGTATTTTTCATTTTATCAAAATACAACATAATCAACTACGACACATACGTAATCCTTAAGACCCAAACGGTCCGTCGTACGCGTATTAATTACAGACGCAGCTTTGACGAATTTCAATTAAATCCGTTACACGAATGCACCTACCGACCTATCCATCAGTACATCCATATATCTGTATCTGACTGTATCCAACAGTGTGTATAGTCAGTCAAACGAGCCGTCCGACTGAGGAGCGTTTAATTAAATCCGATAGGACAGGGGCGTCCAACCGGATAGGACAGGACCTCCGGAACTTACACGCACGCATATTTCAATCGGCCCGATAAAAGGGAAGTCCGCTCCGAGGGACATGGACGTTTCGAATCGTACAAATTTAAACGGTCGAAACCTTTTTTCGAAGGTCGGCGGTCGCCCTAATGTCGCGCGATAAATTAAAATCGTAATTGTGCTAGGACAAATTGGAGCTATCCGAGCGAAAACTAACTACCCGTCCGGGATTCGTTTTGTTGAAGTAAAATATATTTTATTAAATTCGTTGGATGTTGACCAGGCAAGTTACGATTTTGATAGTGAATGAACCTCCTAATCGTGATGCACTGGCGTATGTATAATACCTATCATAGTGCACCCACGCAAACATCAAAGGTGTCACCGAAAAGGGAATGACACCTGTGACATAGACCTGATTCTAAATGCATAATGGAAAAAGCTTTGTATTCACTGTAGCTAAGCGTGAGAATACTAATTAATCTATGATCGGTTCACTTTGTTATCTACCGAAGACATGAATGTATAAAAGATATTTAAATTTTCATTAAAAAAATAATTGAACTGTTAAACATTGATAAAAATAACAAGAGAAAGTTAAATAGAAAAACTCAAATTTGATTAAAATCCGTCATTCAATTGTGACTTGACGAAAACCAGTTTCTAAGAAATGAATAGATAGGGGCTTAATTGAAATTCGACGTAATCGATAAACAATCCATGCTCGAAATTAATTATGTAAAAAAAACATTAATTCGACCGATCGTCGTAATTAATACGACACGCTTAAAGATAACGGTCCATTTTAAGCATTCTGCGTTAATCTCTAATTGAAGAACACGACGAAATGGATCGGTATTTTAACGCGTGTAGACGGAAGGTAATCCGAAAACAAACGGTCATGAATCCGTTTTGTTTATACCTATTTTTAAATTTTGTTTATCATCGTCATTAAACGAACACGTAAAAGGTGCATGAGTGAACTGCATTTTTGAGCGAGCTCGTTAGCCGCGTATGGCGAAACGCCATTAGCTGTGTTGTATGCATTTGGAATATATAATATTTGTTTTCGACACTTGAAATTTTTGAATTAGCATTCTTTCACCTCCATCATTCGAAAATATAATAGTCAAATGTGTGTCAAAATATAATACAAACGTGAATCCACTGAGTCAATACATCGGGTGAATAATGGACAAAGAAAAAATTGTAAAAATACTAATGATTAGTTAGGTAATCTTGTTTATTCATCTGATTCAAACTTTTATGGTTTTTGACTGTTTCAAAAATTGACACGTACGATAAAAATACTTATGATTTTTTGAAATTTATGGTATTTAATATAAGGTTATGAAAAAACTCAAGAGGTTGTTCTGCAAAATGGGTTCCAATTTTGTTAACAGAAATGGTAACACCATCAAAATTAATCTATAGATGCACTCCAATATATGTTTTTTTTTAAATGAAAGAAATCATATCGATTCTAATCATATGGTACGAATATAGTTTTTACATATAAATTCCGTGAAAAAATCTGCCATAGTGGCATATTCAAACTCATATACATAAAACCAATATTTCAGATTGATTTTTCACACAAAAATTCATAAAAAAAAACACCAAAAACCCTTCCAAAATCAAATTAATTATCACCATTTCCAAAAACACACACACAAGCACAATTTAAACTCGTTAACGGCCGCACTAATGAAGCGATTGTATGCGCGTCCGAAATCGAATCAACGTCGCAACGTACGGCCCGTAAACGGCCGCAATATTAACTTTTACGGCGTCAATTTTTATCGACGCTTTCTTTTATATCCGACGACACCACATGAATACAAACATAGGCGTTTTGTCCGCGCCGTGGGCGTATTTTGTGCGTTATCTGAGGATCGTAGGACTCACGGTCCGCAGATCAAACACACGACCGTGGCCCATATAAGCCGAGCACGCTCCATAAAAACCGCGATTCGGATTATACAATTCATCGGTACAAAAGGGCTGCGGGATAATGCCACTGTAAATCCAATCATCTCCAAAGAAATGGGATATCTGTGTGGGTCGTTTCGACCGGTGAATGCCGGGGTCGTTTTTGCACGAGCGGACCCGCAAAAACGGTGCCCCGTGTTTTTACTTTTTATCCCGGCGAAAATACGCTGTTGTTATATTATATAACTTTGGATGTTATCGATTGTGAGATAATGAAAATATTTTAAATATACCCAATTATTTTTTTATGGGGATACGTCCAGGGATTACCGTGTAAAAAAAATGTATGGTGAACATATAAAAATTTGAAATAGGTTCCATCAGTATATGTATTTGGATAATACATCTATCCAAATGTACTTCATAAAAAATGTGTAATGTGATTTTTTTTATTTAATAACTATTATTACATACATATATACATAGTTATAACAGTATACTGGCCTGCACGGAATCTAACCATTGTGGCATAATAATACTTTTTATTTTATTTTTATACCGTGTTAAAGTGAAAAAACCGTGTAGAAAATAAGCAGTTTTTCTTTCTTCGACCATGTTATTTCGGAACCGTGTAAAAAGAGAATTGAGTGTATCCGATTTGATTAGGTTTAGTTGTGGAGTGAATCGATTTTGAATTTTTATTCGATTTTGGTATATTTTCAATATAAAGATTTGAAGTAAAACTGTAAAAAAAAGATTTCCAATAGATAATATTAAGAATAAATGATGTGCTTAAAATGGCAATAAAGTTAAGAAAGCGATACGCATTTCAGCCGTAAAGATATATAAAAATAAATCGATAAACACCCACGCTAGGTGTAAAACGTAGATTACAAGAACTAACGAGATCCGATAATTCAAAAGCAGAATATGTTATGCTTGAACAAATATAAAGTTTGGCGACCGTTTATCGCGCAAACGTGCGCGTCCCGGTTATTATTCACGCGGCAATTATCTTTCGGCGCGAAAGTGCGAATTATCGCTTAGAATTTCGCAATTTACATCGCACTAATTGGCGAAATAGATTAATTTAAGGTCGCCGCGAATTAACCGTTTTGCGGGGTCGGCCTTGGCGCAGTTTGATGACCTCTGTCCCTTAAATCCCACACTACCGGTTTCCTCCCCGAGGATGGCAAGGAGAAGGATACATAATAATGGACACAAAGGGTTGGTGTTAGCCGCCGATGATGTTTTTCGTTTTTGAATAGACCCAATGTTCGGGTCCGCGGAGTGGAGGTCGAAATAATGGAGGAATCGGGAACGCGGACCTCTTTCTACAAGGGAACATCATTGTTTGAAACTTATTATACATTCAGGTCGGCAAAAGCGACGGGTCAGGGGGGTAGAAATTAAACGCTTTTTATGCTTGTCTAATTTCCGTATTAATTTTTCGACGGTACGAAAATATACTTTTTGCAAATTCATTTCGCGGATGTACAAGGAGTTTATGGACGCTTTCGTGCATAAGAAAACTTTTATTAGAGATGAAAATGAACGTAAAACTACATTAGAATATAAATTATCATATTTTGATCATATCGTATATGAAAAATTTTCAATATAAAAAAAGTCTAATTAATCTTCCAAACTACAAAATATATTTAATCAAATCAGTTCTAAATCTTTTTTCTAATTTCGCAATAAAATCTCATCTCGATTCAAAAAAGTAAGCGATCCGAAGTTCATCGCTTTTCCGATACATCAAAACCCACGCGGATCGTTTTTCGGAAATCGCTCTCACAAAAATGTCATCGTTTGCCGACCACCCGGTATTTACGCACGCGGTGTCATGTTTATAATATCATAAAGATACGACGCCGTAAATTGTTCCATAAAACGGCCTATATAGTGTGTATGTCGCCGTAAAACGGACGAGTTTTAACGGTAGCGACGAATCGACGAGCTACACGCGTATAATGGGAAGCATTGTGCAACACGTATTGTACAATATACGGTACAGTGGCAGGAAACTTATTTTTAGGCATATTTCAAAAATATTAATAATTTTTAATAAAAAATCAATAGTTCAACTTTGATTAAAGGATTAGTTTCTAGAGATATATTATAATTATCGAAGTAAATCAACATGTGACGCAGTTAAATACAGGGTGGTCCGAAGGTCTAGGAAAAGCCTTAAAGAGGTGAAAACTGATGTTGTTTGGAACATTTTATACTAAAAAAAATCTTAATTCAAAGTATTATAGTTGTTAATTTATCATAATTTTGATTTTAAAGATAAAAAAGATCAGAAATCTCGCACTTTCATACTAATAATTCCCAATTGAAAGGTAATATGACAGACAAATCTAATTTTTTTGTTTTTTTACTATGTATTTAATCCTTAAATAGGAATACAAAAATCTATATCAGCTAAATACTATTAAAAACACATGATTAGTTATCAAAAAATTACTGAAGTAAAGGAGTTTTTTGATACTTCTTGTTCAAAGAAAACTAAAGTCCAAAGTTTTCAAATATTTTAAAAAAATCTCTGTATAAAATCCAATTCGATCGAAGTACCAAACAAGCAGATATCTAATCGATTTTCAAAACTAGGGTACAAAAACTTTCAATACAGAAAAATATTAAAAAATTTAATGACATCATAAACTTCTATGAGTTGTATAATCCAGTTAAAAACTCATTGATAATTTCAAACTGAACAAACAGATACATAACAATCGAAACGCGAACCTCACCGCTGGAAAAACAAATTGTATTCATTATGTCACATAGTCAAAGTTGCACATTTCGCTATTGAATCACAGCGCACATTTCATTATTCAAATCGAAACGGGACAAACTCAAAATGGCCAAATTTTCACGACCGATTCCCCGTGCGACACAACCGCCCGCCATGGCCGGGCATAAAATAGGTATTTTCAGGTGTGCCCGGCCATTTTAAATTCTGTCCAATATAAAAGCATGCATCGGCGGCTGAATAATCGCGATAAAATTCGCAACTGAAAATTTCGGGTTTTATTAGAGCGGCAAACGTTTATCCGTCAATAATATTTACTTTCGCGATAAACGCGTCACTCCCGTTCATTAGCGTGCGACTATATTGAATTTAACGTTGATCGAATTTAAAAGCGTTTTAAAGCAAATAAATTCAATTTTTTTATGAAAAAAAATATCGCGAATGCATTTTATTCTATTTGTTTTGTTTTAAAAAAATATTTTCACTTTTTTAGTGTTAACTTTGTTATTTTTTTTATATTCATTTCAGGTTTATACGTATTGTTATCACCAAAATTTTTTTGCCGTCAATTTTCAGCCACACTGTAACTGCGGAAAATTTTTACAACATTCGTTTTTATTGTGGGAGGCCATGAAAATACTACGCGCGTATTTTAAGTCGTTTTAACGTGTAAATAAAACCGCAATGGCTCTCCGAGTAAAATCGGTTCTTCGCCCACCAGATGAAGATTTATCACTTCGATTTAGGGCGCTCACTTCGCACCTGACCGCCCTGAAAACTGAACAATAAACGAGAAATTATGCCCCCGAAAGGCCCCGTGCCGAATTTTCCGATCGCGATAATTTACCCCGCGGATTCCAGCCGAAGTAAAGCCTCGCTTTCAGCTTTACGCGGAATCATTATGAGACTTTTCAATGTGTTTTAACGACCGCTTTGCTCTCGATTAGTCTATATTGGATTCCGAAGTAGACGCGTTTATATTGAATCGTTAGAAGAATAAAAGACTATGAGTGAGTACCGGACGATATCGGGGGGGGGTGTACTTTGTTCCGTCGAGCAGCGGTTTTGAACATAGGGGTCGCGGGCCCCTTTTCGTGTGTGTAATGGCTTCATTAGTTCAAGAACAAACGGCAGAGATGGTAGTAGGTTGGCTCGCTCTCAATTTATAGCTCGAAATTACACTTAATATTACGTTGCGGCGCTTCACGCCCCGGCTTACGTGTCTTTGTGCAACTACGTTACGTATTCAATAGAGCCTGCCGTGTTATGCGATGCGGAAACGAAATGAAATCCACCAGATGTGGGTTAGATCGATTTTAGGAAAATCCAAGAAAATAAGGTTAAATTCTAAAAAAAATTGAGTGCGTGGCCTATCACGTTCGTTGTAAATTATATTAGATAGGAGTGAAAATAATTGAGGATGGATGATGTGAATGAATTCTAATACCGGGTCGAACTCAACGAAGTATTATATAATATAAGTTGAAAATAAATTCGATTTGTTCCGAAAGATTCCAGAGATTGATTGTGTGTTACAACAACATTAATACTGTTTATTGACAATGTTTACGTAGCACTAATTAATCGAATGCCAACAAAGAAATCCTCGAAGAATAAACGTCAGTCTTGAAAAGCACCGAAAAGGGCGCGCACAAAGCCGATTATTACTATTACCGACCGTTGCCAATCATCTGCGGAAGTACGAATACCCACTTAGCACAAAAGAAGGTCAGGAGTGCCTCCTCGTCAAGTTTGATCGACGTTCGCAATTCGATAAATGCGAAAACAACGGAAGAACTGAACGGAGGGAATAAAAAAAAAACCGCAGACGGACGTGAACGCGCAATTTTATTTCATACACTGTGCGCGTACATGTTTAACCCGTCGGGTATTCGAGAGCTACGAATTGCTTATTTTCTCGTGCGATCACTTTTTATTAATAATTTATTCAATATGTAATACAAATATCATATACGACTTTGAAAAAAATATCGTGTATATTCAATACGATCGTTTTTTTCCTTTGCGTACTAAAAAATATGAAACGAAACTACTCAAATGTAACAACCACTAGAGAGTAACTTCAATCAAATAAGTTGATCTTTATTTATATATTTATTTTTATAATAAATAATATTCACCATGATAAAATGATACATAATGTTATCTAAAACGAAAAAATATTCTAAACTATTTTATAACATTAAAGCTCTAATTGCACATATAGATTTTTTATCCTCGGTTCATTATTCAATAGTTTAGTGATCAAAGTGGGTCAAATATAATAATTCGATGTATGTATTACGATATAAATAATACGTTTAAGTGCGAGGCGTTCCTTGTGGTGATTGTACGAAGAATGTCCCCTGCTGCCGTACTGCAGCATAAAAGCTCGTTATATCATTATAAAGTGATTGAAAACTTTTACCCAGGGCACAGAGTGGAGGGTAATAAAGTTGCCCAGAAGTACTGGAATGGGGAGAAGCCCCTTTTATAGGCGACCCGAGCCTCGTATTAACTTTTAACTCTTAAAAAATTTTGTTATGTACCGCAAGAAAGCGGCCCTTATATAGGTAAAGTCGTAACTGAAGAATGCGCATTATAAATTTTGTTCTTATACGATTACTAATTAATCAGATTATTCCTTAAATCTCAATAAAAAATTTTACAGGTGAGTTTATTCAGTTTTAATTAACTTGAATAAAATGTCTAATTTATACTTGTTAGTCAAAGTGTATTGCATCACATTTAAAATGTAAACGAAAACACAATAAATTTGATAAACGTATACATCCTGAAATTCATGCTATCCAAAATTTGCACACGATTCATAATTTAATTCAACGGGGTGTCTTTTGTTCAGATCTGTTCGCCAGAAATAGTGTTATGAAAATTTCACGAAACTTGGCCAGCGTTTAATAAAATATAAAACGACGGATGTCATTTGACGATAGTAAAGTGTAAAAATTTTCCGACGCGAATAAAGCGAGTTTAGAGTGGATGGCTAAAATTTTTTTCGCGGGAAAATTGCAACATAGTTACCTTCAGGATTACTCACGTGCAACTTTCATGTAAATTTTTATGCTTAAATCATGTATGTGTGTGTGTGTATGTATGTACGTTTGCAATTTACGACATTACACTTGAACGAGAGAAAAAAAAATACAACGTTGTTTCAACTTAATAGCTTTTTACTTTGTGAATTATGGGGGCGTTGCTGTTGAGTTGCTTTGAATGTGGCCGATTTATGGAAGCTAACAAATTACATTCGTAACAATATTCAAGCGCGGAAGTGATGTTGGAAAATAGTATCAAAAGAAAACGTTTTCGATACATTTCGGCCATTGTACAAATGTTTTCGGATATTAATTTTCGCACAATGAAATTAATTTTCGTCTTAATTTTATTTTCATCATTTTTTCTTAACAAAAAAATTACAAACCTTTGATCTTAACAAAGTTAATATAACATGTACGTTTCATCATTCATTGAATTAAAATTGTATTTATTAATTTTTGAAACTGAATCAAATCACATATTTTGTATAACACAATGTATACAAATTACAATGTATAAATTTGTAATTAAAGTAAGCATACATTGCTTTGAATATTAACATAAAAGTGTTTTCTATGATTATTATTTTGTCATGTAAAAATATATTACAATATATGAACGATTCAAGCCAATTCAAGCCAATTATAATCACTGATAATTTTACAGATTGCAAAAATTACACGAGAGTAACACTAAATAGTGGTAAGAAAAAATAGCTGAATTTTCGACAGTATTTGAAAAGATCATGTCCTATATCGGACGTTATATAGATTATATATAATGTTTAAGTATTCATAAATACAAAAATAAAACAAAATGTATACGAAATTGAAGATTGATTGTACCCAAAAGCTTGTAAAATTTATTGCAACGTGCAAAAGTCGTCCAAAGTTCCAAGAAATAGATCGATTGCTTTTCCAAAGTTGATCATCGCACTTTAAGGTAAGCCTCTCTAATATGTAAGGATTGAAAACACGGTCGAAGTTTAGTTTTCATCGTGAAACAGTTTGCTGTACGAGAAATGCAATATTGCACGGTCGCATGCACGATGCACCGCATGTTAACACACAGCCAGCGGCCCTCCAACTTTTGCATGCCGGCGGCGAACGACAACGAACAAAAAATTGCCGGTAAAAAAAAAGTATAAATAAAGGGAAAAAGCGCCGAAAAAATCATCGAGAGGCACGAAACGAGTAAAAAGGCCCGTGTTTTTCGTGTGCAGCCGGTGTTCGAAATTGCAGTGCAATTTATGTGCAGCGGGCTGCTGCATTCGCCTCCATGAACGCATGACCGGCATTTAAAGGCTGCACTTTTGCAGTCGTCGAATCTCTTTCAATTTGTCATTGCTGTCTTATTATATACGATTGGTTTTCATTGATCACGTTTGGTTGCAGTCTGTGTTTTTCATTTTCACGTTAACTAACTGCTCCCGGCGATTCGAAGCAGTTGTATACGTGTCTAGAAAACAAATATTATATTACGAACCATACGATTTTTTTTAATGTTTTAAAAAAAATATTGTATTCGACATTTTCAATTTATTTAATACAGAAACTTTTCAAAAGATCGTACACGTTTTCCGTTTGATGAGGGTGGTTCAGGCTCACCACCGATTTTTCCGGCTTCGAACGTTCTGGTTCGAGTCTGACGAGCCACAAAAATTGTTCAGTATTCTTGAAAGCACACACATACAAACACATATGTCAGAGCCATTCCCGAAAAATATTACAAAAGATCTTGGCGATGGGGTCATCCGATGGCCGAAAGGGATGAGTTTTCCGAAAGACGAATCGATTTTCCGACAATGGACTAGGGCGGGGATTTTTCTCGAGAGCCTTATCGTTCCCGATATGACGTTTTATCTCGGTCTGCTTCCGTGCTCACAGTTTATACGAATTTCATATAACGTACAGTTACATTATTGCAATAACATTATTTGATATATAAAAGTCTTGCATATATTCGAAAGAAAGATTAAATATTTTTAACGAATAAAATTGAGTATTCAAATTAATAAATAAAAAATAGTACTGATGGTAGTCCATTAGAAACATTTTTATATAAAAAAATTATAAAATAAAACGAGCACACTTTATTATTAATAGTGATTCCAAACGAAAAAGAAGTTACGTGATCAATTTTTTATTGATCATTATTAAAATCGACTACATGAAAAGTCAATATATCTCGTTCACTTTATCGACAGATTCGACTTTAATTTAATACATTCCAACTTCGGGTGTCTAATCTTCGAAGCTGATCCTTTTTTTACGTCCGTCGAAATTTTTCCATTTATCGTAACATTTTGTATTGAATGTAGAAATAATGGAGCTTGCAATAGAAGTTTTATATAGCGCTCGTGTGAGCCGAGTTCGTTCCGAAAGTGCCATTATTGCATACTTAGTATGACGACCGGTTAAAAAGTAATTTTTGCGACACGTTTGTGTGTTATGTGCAAGTATGAATTTCGCAATAAACGAAGTTTTACGACGAGCTTACGTTAGGCTTATTTTACATACTACTTCGGGAGCGTCACTGAAATGAAATGCGATATTTTTATTGTTCAACTTCAATTGTAATACGATTCATAAAATGACAGACAAAGCAGAATATTTGCTTCAAATAAACATTTCTGTAAAATCATCGTATTTATTATAGAATTACGATGGAACTATTTTTATTCACTTTAAATATATATAAGATACAAAGGACTTCGTTGTATATTATTACATGCTACATAAACTTACAATTTTTTTTACAAAAAAAAAACTGGAATCGATACAAAAATCACGATCCATAAAATATCACAGAGACAAAGGCGTACTAAAAAAGCGTTAAATTAAACATCTTAGCCGTATACAGAACAACGAATCCCGTTCGAGTAACAAAATACTAGAATTTTTTCAATAAAACAAATGAAGATATCAAATGAAAAGACTTTATCTAATGATGTGTACGTTACTCACAAATGTATAGTAATACCGAAGAAAACATAGTTTACGTACAATTCCTATGTAAATCATTGACGTGTACCAAGTCGAATTTATTTGAGAATGCACAACATCACCATATATTTAAACGAAAAAAAAAGTATAAAAAACAAAAATTCAAATACTTTTTGATAGAAAATATGTAAATTTGCAATGCGATTCCAAAAACAAAGCGATAACTTATATACAGGTAATTTGATATGTCACTATTCACCCACGCATCGGCAAGCGCATATCCTAACATTTTTTTTTTCACGCTGAACATCTTCATTGAATACCGCCAATAACAATCATCTTTCCTACCACAGCTCACAAAGCATATTAATCATAGCTCGGCCACCGTTCATAAATCTTCGCGTTATTTATAAGCGCTCTCGGCGTGTTTCGGGCGCATAATGGAAGTCGGACGAGATAGACGATTGAGACGTCACATGTCCACCTTATTACAATACGCACGGTATATAAATATATTTTTCGTATATTACAAGCGTATAAAGGGTGATTTGTTTAATTCGGTCTCGTCGTGTGGACCAGGTGGGACGATAAAGTGTAATTGAGCTCCGGACAGATTCGGCGATAAGCCAGGGAGCGCACTTTATCACCGCGCGGTGCTTTCGTTTGTGTTCGAATAAAATATATACGTTCGATTTGTGTTTTATTTTTTGAAAACGCGTTTTGTAAAGGACGATTTGCTTTATATTCGGTGTGATTTTTATACCTGAATCGAGAGAGGATTTGTTTATGAGGTCTGGTTTTGGTCGGAGCGAAATCGATGCATTTGTTATGATGCGATTGAAGATAACGATATTATGCTATTTTTTTAAAGTTTGAATAAAAGATTATGTAATTTTTCAAAAATATTCTGACTGTAAGAGCGCAATTCGAATGACGCAGTTCTAAGAACTTTCTTTTATTAATTAAGGATTCTTTAATATTCTCACAGTGTTAGTGTACGTAAGATTCACTTATATAAAATACGTGGATGTATATAACATGCTAAAATTTTAATGAATTCCTGAGTATGTCTAGAAACTCCTGCATACCGAATTTCATTACGCCTAAATTAAGAAATTCCTGAATTGTTCAAGTATTAAGTTTCTGACGTTTCCCGATCGCGAGCTATCTGAAAATCTTTCGCGAACATTTCAGACTGAGAGATACTCACCTTTTGGATTATTCATAGCTTTTCGAATATATTATATTGTTAAAATTTTCATAAATTATAACGTTAATATTGAACACTTTAAATTAATCTTTTAAGTTTTGTGAGAACACAGAAAACACTGAAGATTTAAATTTAATATTTTACACATATCCAATACTCAAAAATTTATATTTTCGAAAATCAAAAATACCGATCACGTATCTAGTTCAAACAACAAAATTTTTGAGTCAAACATTGGCAATATTTTAAAGCTTTCTCGAATTTTAAATTTATGTGGACTACATCACACTTTCAATATAATATTACTGTTTGGATAAGTTTGCACGAAACACATAACAATCAGATTAAAATTTAACAAGCATTGTTAGTTCAACCTAAAATTTTCTATGAACACTCACACATGGAGAAATAATTGTTTCCAAAAAATGAAATTCACAAATCGCCACTATTATCGATATATCGAATTGTAACACCATACTGTTTGCAAGCGCACGGGGATAAGATTGCAAATGGTATCGACAGCAGTAAATTGGATATCTGGACACCAGCAAGGTTATTTAAGGATTCCGTTCAGATTCCACACTTTCAATAAGTCCAGTCCATGAAGTCCAGTCCTACGGTCCTACGTACTCTAGAGACATGGGAAAGGAGGATGTTCACGGAGCTCGGTGTCAATTAGGAGATGCACCTGGTTCTCCATGTCCAGCACTGAAAGGGTTTTAATATTTCCGTCGACGTGCACCGTCCACCAAATTGATATCTACGTTCGTAGGACGATTCCTAGCCATTATATATAATCTGAGACGTGTAGAGTTTCGAATTTATAGTTTTACATCGATAAGATCTAGTAGATCCGGAATAGTTCAACAATTATTATGTTAATACGTTAGGTGCACACAAATCGGTGGGAATGTACGATAATGCACGATCTGTCAGGAATGCTGTATGCGTACATGTGCGCAATCTAGGGGCCATTATTTTAATCTAAGATATATTGAAATTTATGTGAGCATTTGACAATGGCTTTCATCATCGTCTCGGCCCCATCCATCATGCGCTGGATACGACAAATTGCTATAGCCAGCGGCTGAGCTATAACACTTCGTACCGGGCGATTATCGTACAGCGTATTTATTATGGTGGAGCTTAACGAACTTTAATTCGAAAACTATCGATTGGAATAATTGCGGTTTCGATTTGAAATCGAAAGGTCAACTCAAGTTGTGTTGACTGTGAAAATTGCCGTCGATGTGACCTTTCACTGTTTGCGCAACTACTCTTCGTTCGATTTTAATTGAGTTCCGATGAGCGTGTAAAATTTCGACATTTTCGTTACGCGTGTACGTCGACGTATGTCGAAATCGATCTTCTGAATTTTTGCGAAAATCGGAGGAAATGATTGACAGTGAGATGATCATATTGGATTATCTCATCAATATCGTATTCAGGCAAGATAAAAAAAATATTAAATGATATTTCATTGAGAAATCTCATTTCAATATGTGACGCTTTTATGAATGCCGTGTATTATATTATACGTGAATTTAATAAGTAGGTATATAGGAAAAGATTTTCTTTTAATATTGCTCCTAATAAAATTCCTTTGTGTTTGATTTCTTTACTCTGCGAACAAGGGTATTATTAAGAATATCATCGTCGGCATATTTGAAGAGTGAAAAATTCAATTACGCCAAGATATTATGAACATTCGGTTCGGATATAACGTTGCCATCATTGTGTAAGGAATACCTTTAATAAGTCCCCATGGGAAATGTGCGAGATTTAATTCTGGGCGATGAGGATGGGAAAAACGCCCACGTGTACACTACTTAAATTTGATAAAATTATATAATACATCGTAAGAATACCATTTTCATTATGTAAAGCAGAATTACATACATATATATCTCCTTTGTAATTTTAATATAAATTTTGAACATAAATATGACCAATCTATATATAATTAAGAGTTTCCTTTACATTTAAACAACAACATTTCGAGCATCTAATAAAAATCTACACAAATTTCAATAAACAATCTATGTATATATTTATATAAAACTCAAACGATATATATATATATATGTATCCAATAAACTCCCAAACCGATAGACGAATCTTTACTAAATTCAGCAAGAATGTGCTTTGAAAACCGGAGAAACTAAGTAAGCATTCAGTTTTTTTTATCGATCGCCATATAAATTATAATATAATGTGCCAGCGTCACGATAATAATTACAATCGGTACGCAATTTATTTTCGCAAAGTCCCGATCACGCCGGGTACAAACCGCTAGTTTTCAAATAAAAATGAAAAAGCTTGAAAAATCAGAAAATTCATCAAAATACTCTGATTAAAATTCTGCTACCGTAGACCACAAATGCGACGCTTTTGACATGCAAACACCCCTACACATCTTATACATATTCCCCGTCTACTAAAAGTACGCTAGAGGGCGAAAGATAGAGGCGATGGAGCGGGACGGAGTAGGCTTTCGCGGCGTGTGTTTATTCGCAAGCGTCGGTGATCCATCACAATTATTGTGAGCGTCCGATGATGGATGCACAGGGTGTTCCGAAACGTCCGGCGTTGAGGGACGCGCCAAAGACGTATCGCTCGTACCCCTTAGTTTATGATAGATAATGTCGGACGACCGCGTTGAGTGAAGGGATGTGCTTTTCGTGGGTTTTTTAAAATAATTATCATTTTAGTTTTTTGATGTGGTGTATTTGGATGTGTGATTTATTTTTGTAATATGTTTATATAAAGTGTATTATATATGTAGGATAAAGGTTATGTAATAAAATCGGAAATATAATATTTTTCACTAGGCATTTATAAAGTTCTTGAAAAATGGTTATAACT
Source organism: Hydropsyche tenuis (assembly GCA_009617725.1). Classification (NCBI taxonomy): domain Eukaryota; kingdom Metazoa; phylum Arthropoda; class Insecta; order Trichoptera; family Hydropsychidae; genus Hydropsyche; species Hydropsyche tenuis. Next base: position 331,004 of record VTON01000056.1, on the reverse strand, counting down.
CGTAAACATTTATTGATGTGATCATAAAAGTTTTGTGAACTATTTTATCTGTTACTGGTAAGGTTGATGCAAGATATTTATTTATAGAGTTACAAATAAATTTGATTTTGTCTTTATACATATGTATGTTGATCTATCAATTGGTATTACATGCTGATTATTTGTTTTAAATTTCAAGGTTTTTTTTAAATAGATAATGAAAAACATGTATTTACTCACAATTAGTTTTGAGAAAAAAACAATAAACGCATTAACAGTACCCAAGGATATTAATAAAAAGACAAAATTAAATAGATTAGTTATTAAGTTTTTCTGAAAACTTGAGATATTCTTGAAAAATAAATAACAGTAAATTGAAATAATTTTGAAGAAATTACATTCATCCTTTTATGAACAATTTTAGGAAACTTTTTAAATATCCAGTGTAATTGTAAAGCAAGTTAAATACTTCAAAAGGTATTGATTACATAATTTTTCATCTAATTTAAGATAAAACCGATACATTTAACAAAATTTAGCTACTAAAGTACTTACGTATACAAATTATATAAGACGTGTACGATGAATAAACAATTCGAATGACTCACCTGAAACAAAAGGAAAAAATATATTATGAAACGCACGAAAATTGAACACAATCTTAAAAACACACAAAAACAAGATTAAGAAGGCAAAAAGTCGTATTTGCCGACCGTTTTGGGGCCAGGGGCGTTAATTTCGCGGGCCGGCGACCACGCGGCCCCCATTAGCAAAGGGCGCAATTAGAGTCCCAAGCGTGGAAAGGGCAGAAAAGAGGTGGTGGCTTGACCCGCTCATCCCACAAATCATGCACACCGAACCATAGTTTCCAAACGACTTCATTCAACACTCGGTTATGCTGATAAAACTTGCAATCAGCTACCAAATGGAAATTACGAATTTTCAAATTGAATCATTATAATATTTCATCTCTTTCAAGAATGGGGCGCATCCTCCATATAATAATAGCGTTCTGTCTGTCTGTCTGTCTGTCTGTCTGTCTGTGTGTGTGTGGGGTAAACTGAATTAGATCCTTTGCCAATGTGCGTTAAGGACTATTTCAGCGTTCACATTTTCAAAAAATTATGCACTATTCGAGCTGGAAATTTTTGTTTTTATTTGAATTTGAAATAATATTTGAATTTGAATTATAAATATTTTTTTTACATTTGAATTTAAGAATTTTATTTTGATTATTATATTAGGTGTACCGGGAAAAAATCCATTTTTTTTAAACATAACAAAAATTTATATTAGGGGTATCGGAAAAAAATTCCATTTTTTTAAACATAATAAAATTTATTCATATAGCGGGCATATAGTATTATACAATATAATCGCCATCATTATTTAGGACTGTATCTATTAGGCAAATCCCTTTTTGTAAAATATGGAAGGCTTTGATGCAAAATATGAATTTAAATGGTTTTCTAAATTTTTTTTACCCTTTTTTTTTAAAAAGAACATAAAAAAAATCGCGAGATCTTGAACAAGGAAGATGATTTTGAACTTCGAAATTTAATTCGAATTTTCCCATTAAAAAAAAAATGTAAAGCATCTAGCATAGTACCTCCTGGGTGATGTGGAAATCTATGCTTTATTATAAATTAATATTAAATTAAAATAAATATTGTAATATCTACAAAGTATTCTATAATATTTTATATATAATAAATTAAATAAACATTTCACATTTTCAACTACATATATTCAACGGGTAAATATTGTCATTATATTGTATTTTCAAAATTTTTCCTCAAATCACGTAGATCGGACCTGAAAACTTTTTTTTTTAAAACTAATTATCATTTAACTAATGATATAATTAACGTATCACAATTATCGAAATTTTCATTAATATTTTTTTTTAGATATGAAAAATTTAAAAAAATTATTTCTATTGGAAACGAATGCTTTGTAATTGATTGATTTTCGTCCTTGGGAGATGATTGAGAGTTTTGATTCTGTGCCTTTAGAATGTAAGGGAGGATAGGGGGATCTGGTGGGTCCGTCCCTAATGGGGCCCTCGGCCGTGTAATTATTTTGCGGTCGGGACCCTCGCAAATTTCTGGACGAGGAGAGGTCGAGGAAGGGCCGTATGGGCGAGGAATGGCGTGTGTTGGGATTTTCGTCAATGTTTGGTTCGGTCAAGGGATCTTTGCTATTCTCGGAATTAATAAATCGTTTTGATTTTGTTCGCTTGTTATTTTAGTGCTTTAACGAAATAAAACAAGAATTATTATTTTTATCTTGTTGGGGTTTTAACATGGTCAGATTATCGAATTAAGTATAATAATTTATAATATTCAACAGAATATTAAAATTGAACGAATACCATATCGGTTTTTTTTGTGTAACGAAATAAATGTAATATAATTTTCGAATAATTTCTCAATTTTGTTTCAAATCAAAGATTTTATTATTATATACATAACAATTTGAGATAAAAGTATTCATAGATTATGGCACAATCAAACGATTTCGATATCATAAAATACTTTGTATTACAAAGTGAAAAAACCATGCGTATTTATCTTTTATACTGAGAAGAAGAGATTTTACGATGATATCATTATGTTGTTCTCAGAAAAAGGATATATACTGTAAATTTTTATGCTCTTCCAGCGCGCTCATTCAAAAATTTCCGAGCGCGGCTACCTCACTCTGGTTCGAGCGAAATTTTTCATGAATACAAGAGCGAAACACCATTTTCTTCGGTACATCCAACACTGTGGGGGGATTTTTTTACTATTATTACCGTACACACCAGAATATCCGAGAGTGGAGTAATACACGAGGAATGCACATATTACGATATTACTTCTGGGCCATCCATCCTCCCCCGCCGCCCACAGGATCCTCTTTTTCTCCTCAGGACGAACATCCTGGGTCGGGATTCGAACTCCACCAGTGGAATGTTGCACTCATCACGGTCTGCAGGGGTCATAAAATGAGCGGGCCGTAAACCGCGTTTACGGTGATTGTGTGCTGACCGCACCTCCGTGCGTCCTTTTCTTCTTGCTGTGCTTCGTCTTAACAACGCTTTTTTATCCGCTCTTACTACCGTCGTTATTAAGGCGAAAACCAACTTTTATAGAAGGACCCGAGTTGTTTTAGGGCGCGAATTTGTCTATTTTCGAGACAAAGGTTTTTCTGTTTTATTTTTATCTGGTGGTTTTTTATTCGTCACAAGAATTCGATGTAGAGGTTGAAAGTTCATGTAAAGTTGAGAAGATTGAGATGAGAGAGGACAAAAGGTCCTATAATTTTTTTGAAAAATTCTATTCTAAAAATAGTTTTCTTTTAGAAAGATTTTTATCAAAAGACTGCAATTTGCGATATTTCAAATTTTTTTGAGCAGATATCAACAATCATTTTTTTAAAACATATACGAACAGATAGAAGATGGGTATGTGAAATAGTGGAATGGTACTTGAGAGACTAAGCAAAAAATCGAATCAATGGTGGACGGATCAAATAAAAAAAAATGTGAAGTGAATTGGACAAGAATTTCTCAAGGTAAAGAGCAGAAAAGAATCAGAAAGATCTTTATCAATAAATGAATTTTGAATGATTTCGCATGATAATAGCGATGAAACGAATACAAAAACGACAAAAAATCACACACAATAAAGACCATATTTCAATTAGGACCGCATAAAAAAACGGCCCATTGAAAAATTATCAAACGCAACAATCGATCGACGCATTCAACCCTTTGGTAGCGAAAATCGGCGCATCCGACGAGAGGTTTATTACGCGTTCGCTGTATGTGTACCGCGATGACAAATAGACACAATCATCGGTGTAATCGCATGAATAATTGAAGCCGGTTTCCGCGATGGCGTTATTCGCCCGATTTCAATCCCCCGTTCGTAATAATCCCCCATCGTTCGCCCACACCACGGCGCAATTTCGAACGAATCTCCGAACGATGATGATGTATTTGCGAACTGTGCACACACTAGCTTGACGAGGGCTGTGTGTGTGTGGAGTGTTATAGACGGGATGGTTTAACCCCGTTTCGCAAAGTTAAATTTAACCGGGGCGAATTTAACGCGCTATTACTTGTCACTTCGGATCGTATCCGTTGAACTAGACGCGCTCGCGTGCTCTGATTGTTAGAAATTATTCAAAGGTTATTATGCGACTAGGCGTCGCTTATACGGGCTGTTTGTAAATGGTGTCTAATGCTAAGCAAATGTAATAGACGGGATATGTTTGTATGGTAGAAAATTTCCAATACGTCAACAATGCGTCTATTTAATACGTGAATATATAAATTGATTTTCTGTCATGTAGACATACGAATGGTTTAGAAGTACACCTAATCCTCTTTTTATACACGGGGATACGTTCCAAAACTACCGTGTAAAAAAATGTATGGTGACGATGTAAAAATTGGAGATAGGTTCCATCAGAATATTATAATTTGGATGGTATGTATTTTCATCCAAGTATACTTTATAAAAAAATTCGCCATGTAAAATCATCAAAAAAACATTGAAATTTTTTATTTAATGACTATTATAATTGTATACTGGCTTGCTCTGGATCTTATCATTGTGGCACAATAATATATTATTTTTTAATTTTTATACTGTATTAAAGAGAAAAAACAGTATAAGAAAATAATAGATTATTTTTCTTTGAATCGTATTATTTCAGAATTTATTATTTCGTGTATAATATAATATTATAGTAAAAAAAATAATCACCATTGAATAATAATATAAGGTATATGCAAAAATACAACAAATTACATTGTCTAAAAGGCGATTCTATCATAAAAAACGAGATAATCAAACTCGCTTGTTACAACTAGTTGTCCCGATAAATTCAACGGCCCTCGGAGGCAACTAGGCAACGACCCTTATAAACCCCCGCGGGAATCCTCTGGGACCCCGTCGGGACCGAAGAGGCTCTCGAATAAGTCCATAGCCTCGGGCCACATATTTTCCGTCGGAGCGGGGAAGCTGCGTCGTCCGAAAATTGGGTATTGTGCAAAAACTCGAACGCGAAATCCGCAGCGGAGATGCTTTTTTTTCCTCGGCGAAATCGGCGGTACACGGAAAACGCCCCACTAAAACCCTTCGGCCATTATGCGAGCTGTCCGTAGCAAGCCGGGCCAGCGAAACGGCCGTTTTTCGGCGAATAGGGATGACGAGTTGAAGCGTTTTTGGAAACAATTGCGTTTAAATAATAGGCCAGGATGAGAGGGTTTTTGTTTGGCGACCCGCCGGAAAAGTGCTACCTACCAAAGTGCGGAATTGATAGTTTTTCGCGGTAATCCAAAGTTTGTTTTCCATATTTCAACGATAAATATATAAAATTTTTCAAATCAAACAATCGAATATTGAAATTTAACAAACAATTATTTGCACATAAAAACATATTATAAATCAAATCAAACAAAAAAAAGTTCTACTAAAACAATCGAACAAAACCCATACGTTCACTATCGCATCGACCCAAAAGCGGTCGACAGCGACAAGAACAAAAAAAATGTTAATTTTCCGGGACGTCCTTGGGGACGTCGGCAGATAAGGGCCTTCGGTACGTCCGGTTTTTGTATCGGGTCCCCCTAATTAGGGCTGGCGTCAAACTCGCACGACGATATCTCACGCCGGAGCCCATATTTCACCGACCGGGGCCGTGACAATGCGGGGCCCCAAACCATGGTCCCCATATAGCGCCGTGTCGCGATAGGTATATAAAGGCTCGTTTTATGGGCGCTTATGGGGAGACGTGGCCGTCTCGCGTGGTGGGCTAATGCGACAGTGTAAGCGCGTCGTCGGATGGGTTGGAGCTAAGGGTGTTGAAGTGTGCGAGGGTGTCGAAAACAAAGGGGTCTGCGGATTCGCTCTTGTGCGAAAATTATGTGAAAATTTTCTAGGAAAGGGTTTCGCGCTTATTATTTGTAAATGATGCGTTGATGTCTTTTGTATAATGAGAGTTTTTATTGATTTTTAAAGATTTTATATGATCAGTTTTCATTGCTTGGCAAAATTAATCAATACATATTTTTTTTTAGTTTAAATTATATTTATAATAAGCATTGAAGGTACATAAAGTAAATTTTAATTTTATGATTCATTTTAATATTTTCGGCTTGTGCGTCATACTTAAAGGTCAACTGGAATTTCAGGAGATGTGATGAAAACGACGCGAAAAATTTTAATACTTAAAAAATTCGTTAAATTAAATAAAAAAATAATAAATGGTCTACGAAAAAAATAATATTTCAGAATTTGAAATAAATTTTTGATCTTAGTAGTGACTTTTTCGAACTGGGGCATCGTCCGGGTAGGAAAGCCATAGGATGGGAGTATTACGAATTTTGTGAACTTTTGGCGCCTCGGGCGCACTCGCGGACAACAAGAAGTTTCTTTTCTGATTTTCCTCGACTGAATTTTTTCCAGCGCGTTCATTCGTTAAGCAAAAACCCTTAAGGGATGGACGGCTATCGAGAAAACCGTTCTCAAATACTAGTGTGAGAAAATCATTCACGTTTCAGTCAGTGAGATAAATTTATCATAATCTTTGTTTTGCGACAAATTGAGAGAAATCATAAAAATATGCTGTCAGAATATAGAAGTATATGACGGCCTCGGAAATCCCTACGCACCTTTTTGAAACGATGAATTAGTAATGAGGTTCGAAACGGAAAACGTATGAGGCGTATTTTGATATTTTTTCACCAAATTCTGTATTCGGATAAGATAAATCGAATATAATGTTACGTATTTGAATATATATATTTTTTTATTTTATATAAATGCGAGTGACATAAAGTCTCCGTTTATGAATTACTTGAAAGAATACCATGTGTCAAATTATTATATGTCGTATTCAGAAATACGTAAATAAATTACAAGAATGAAATAAAAAAAAATTCGCACGTCTAAAACGTTCATAATGAATAGCGATCATACCTATGCAAATACGAAGAGTATATTACCCACTTTTAGGATTTATAGCTTAGATAGTTTTTCATAAATTTATGGGTAATTAAAGTTATGAAACGTGCAAGATAATCCTATTATTACGAATACGTACCGAGATATAAATGTACGATTGCGAGCACAAAACGAAGACTTTTTCCTTTAAAATAAGTGAATAAATCATATTTAATCCTAGTGAAAATCGAGCCGCGCACGCAGTACGGTACCTAAGACCTCCTTAATCACATCTAACAAGGTTCATTTTCCGGCCGATAAGTCCGCCCCGAGGAAAAAGCGGATTTTTAACGGTCTCTTCCGGCGGAAGGCTTTGGAAAAACTAAAGGGAAACTAGCGCAGGTTTTAATGAGCTCTCGGCTCGACGCCCGGGTTCCGTCCCGTCTACTGCTCTCAGGTTCTATACCCACCGAGTGTTGTATGTAGATACGTCCCGTAGTACGTGGTGCATACGTACGTCGAGGCCGGTCGACTCTTTAAAAAGTTTTATGGCCGTTGTTAACTAGTCCTCTGCAAGTTTAAAAGACTCATTAAAGACCGAGAAAATATATGAATTCTGCACCCGGCAAGGTGGCATCGCGAGTGGGAGTTCGGATTATCTCTGTAGGTGGATTGCGCTTTTAGGGTTTTGCTTGAATGAATATCAATTGAAGCATCACTTAATAAATTAATTTTAAATTTTCAATAAAAAAACTATATATTTTCACAATACTTAACTAGTTCAAATATACACATTTCTCAAGAAAATTCGCAGGCCTATTCTATTCGTCAATACGAGTCATTTGCCGACATTTTCTTCTCGTCCTTAGTTCGCAGACTAGACTCGGTCTTCGTTCGTCCTTTCGGCCCGCCCCGTGGTCCATTTAACACATCATTTAACCGGTATCCGACTTAATCCTGGGACCGGGGCGCATTCCTAGCGCACAAGTATTTTAGGCCGAATTTAATTGCCGGCGTTAATATCTCTAATGGCTTCCACCTTCACCTATTATTGTTCTCCGAGATTAGGCTAAACAGAGGCGCGGCGAGAAAAACCTTATTTATTCGCGATCGTCTCCCAAGGGACCAGCCGAGATTCATTCACGCAACGCTTAAATCGAACCTGGATTTAAACGACGATACTTTAACGATATTACTTATACATCCTTGAGATTTTTATGGTTTTGAGTATTTAAACTTATCATGCCACATGTGATAATGAAATAATAAAATTTAAAATGAATTCGGATAAATTGATTTTGAATAGTTTGACTTTGATGATGTTGGTAACATAATATATTTTTTGAAAATATTTCGAATTGACCTATTTATTCATGAGAGGAAAAGCGGATATATTGCTCAGGGGTGCATCTACCGACACCCACTTTAATAAATGTTGGCCATTCATCATAACCACTATATCAGACCATAATCTAAAAGTAATTAGCATAGTTATTTATCCTAATCGGAGCATATTAATAATTTAATTAGAGACACAAACTCGACAAATCCAATGCAAACATTCAGACGCAGAACTAATTTCGCTCAGCATACACGACCATCAATTTCTGGCCATCATCGTTGTTCCGTCGCGATGGATAGACACGTTCGTCCTTTAACAGCTGCAGTCCTGTTGAGACTGACACGATTGCAATTTCAAACGTGTCGGCGCGTTAGAATGCAAGCGGCACATCCTTGCCGGGAAAGCGTGGGAAAATCGCTCGCTCGAATGCACTCTCGATTCCGACGTGCTTGACGTTAACACGTATATGTGTTATCTGTTATGTATTGTGACTGTAAACATGACAGCATAATGGCATGAGTGTTCACTTTTCAATACAAAAATGTATAAAAAAAAAAGTTATTTGAATGAAAGCGAATAAATTCAATCGAAATATTTCATACATGACTAGTAAATAGTTTTTAGTTGTACAATAGAATGTATTTATATCGATGACGGAATTATTCAAACTATTTTCATTTTGTACAATGAAAAATAATGGCTTAACTGGAAAATTTAGCGTGCACATTATGCTTTCGCCATGGCAGACATTTGCGATCGGTCGTAAGTCACGCACGATTCGGTTGCCAACTGGAAAACTGTTAAATTTGGAGCGTTTGTGTCTCTTAAGCGAGAGCCAAACGAGCTGCGAACAAGTCGTAAAGCCGTTTATGATGAGCGAGGAGGCCGACCTGCTTTTATCGTCGGTCGATTTTATTGTTAACACCTGCAAGAGTTGAAAAGACAATGGGAAATACGCTCAATAGAGTATGAGGTACCATCGTGTCATAAAATGAAATATTACAAAATTTAACGCAATCGAAACATATATATTTTTAAAAATCAAACAAGCAAACGCTAAATTTACAATAATAATCACTTCGAATCGAATACACAAAACAACGTGCACCCAAACAAACACCGTTTAGTTTATCTTGGAAAAAATGCGAAAGAGTTGCAGCATTAGTTGTGTAAATATACAGATCGGAATAGTTCCAGCTAACGCTAATAAATCAGGATGAGAGTGGCGTGATGATGTCAACGCTTCGAGGCGTAAATCAACGTTAAATCGTGTTTACACTGCACACTGGTAAACTCCGATTTACGAGCTGGCCGCACACCGTTTGACAATCGCCCCGTGTTGTGTTCTTAATGCGAGGTAATAGTTTAATTTAACGACGGACACGGTCCACTGTGGAAAATTTCACCTCTCGTTTCTGACTATTTTCCCCATAGTAATAATCCGCGGGTCGTTTTATAGTTGAATTAGTAGAGGCGTCTGTGTCTGTGTTGTCGATTTTGAAATACATACATGTCGACTTGAAATGATAAAAGTTTCATTTTTCTTTAATTTATACAGTAAATTACGATAAGAAACAAGGTTTTGGAATTTTTTCTTAATCGTGTATGTTCATTATAATACATATAATGATATGGAAAAGATAAATTTTAATACTATCTCTTGCCAAATAGTTTCAAGCCAATTTATAAATTTATTTATAGAAAGCACTACATTTAATTTAAGACGTCTTGCAAAATTAAACTTTAAACAGGAAATTACAAAACGATATGAAATTATTTAAAAATATTTGGCATTTGAAAATTCCACAAAAATTGAATCTAATATTATATTAAACTGTTAGTGTATCAATAATTTTTTCGTTTACGAAAATTTGACAGTGATAGATTTAAAACACTTTAATTATATTATACTGCCTCTTGACTACTCATATTTTAAAGCAGTACAGTTTCATAATAATACGATTTTAACGATGCCTGCTCATATTTATTCTATTAAGAAGATTTTAGCGCTTTAGTGTGAAGTGCTGAGACGAGCAATAACTATATGAATAATCGAAAATATATTAGTAGTCGACACATTATTATGAAAAGCTTCTGCCGATATTTGTATAAGGTTTCTTTATCGCTTTAAAAATATACATAAACCAATTACCATAAAAAAATATGAGAGTGTTGAAATTGAAAACATCAAGTTATGAATAAAGTTTTTGATCGATTATTTGCCGTTAATTAATTTAAGTGTGTACTTAGCTTGACGTAATAAATGTCAACTGTTACGTGTCAGTCTGAATGTCAATCTATCCGTATAATCCTACAAATTAATTTGACATGTTGAAATTGTCTCAACTCTAAATTGCTTACGATATTAAGTTCAAATGTCACGTTGAATGTGACGCAAACGCCTTTTTACAAGAGAATTTGTGTGAGCACAGATTCAACATTTTTACATAATAAATTAAATACAAATTTATTTACTTACAACATTTCAAAACAAATTTCGTACCTAATAATTTTCTAAAAATACACCTAAGCGATTTCATTATTATAAATATCTCACGCATTTCGTATTGTAACTACATATAGGCTTTTACGAGATTAATTCGAACAGTGTGCACGCTTTTGGTTCGCATACACACGGCCCACAAAAACACTATTGTAACAAAAGAAATCCTAAGTGTTTCGCATAATTTTTGTCGGGGCATTTTAATGCAAATTCGGCCCACGAAGGGCCATTGAAATTCGCACAAAAGGGCGCCGTATAATAAAGCTTTTAACGGGGCGCGAAAAACTAATGAAATTACACGAAACGAATTTCGCGCTCGGCGCGCGGATTACTCGCGCGATAATAGAAAACGCACATTCGGAAAATCCGCGAGTTTTTCCCCGACACGGCGCAGGCTTTTCCGAGTGCCTCGCGATGAATTTTCACGTGTACTTCTCCTCAAATGAGCAACTTAATTCAAAATTTATTATTTCATTGAACTTTAAAATGCAGTACAATATAGTCTCTCATATCGAATTAATATAAGTATTTAAGAAATACCGGGTATAGAAAAATTAGAAAGTTATAACATATGTATAATACATGACGATTACAAGTGATATGTAATTCGTCATTTTCATCTTTAATGAAATGTATTACACATAGAGTAGATTTAGATCAATTGAAGTTTTTATTTATACTTTTTGTTAGATTCAAATTCACATTTTATAATTCAATGATATATACATATCATATAAATAATTACATTATATGAGTGAGGTAGCCATAATATTTTCTGCATGTTATAAGATTTAACGTAAAGTCAAAACTTATTTTATTATACTTGTAGTTATACTATATGACTTTTACAGCTAAAAAAAACATTGAATAGGCAAAGCGTTTAAAAATTTGAAACCCTAGTTTAAACTGCAAAATCGACACGTTCAAAAAATCAAACTGTACATAGACACAATCTAATTTATCTGGTGAAAACCAGGGGGGGGGTCATTTTGTACACGTCCATATACGTTTACACATGAAAAACATGAGTCAATACACGCCGAAAAGGACATGTATTGTACACATGCACACATGTGAACTCGGCTTGTGTCAACATTTCCAGCCGGCGACGAGGGTAAAATGGCGAATGTCACAAACACTTCCCGTGTTTATTTTAAAAGCAAAGACGTACCCAGTTTTCATTTAACGCGGGACCGTCATACCGAAACGAGTATAAATTCCCAGTCCGTGTCTTAAACGCTCCGCGCACAAATAAATACACGGCCCGATGCGGCTCTGGCAATATTGTTGTATACCGAGTTTTGCCAGAGGACTCTCTACGGCCGAATGCGGGTAAGCTTCCAGCCAGGATTAAGCGGGGCGCGTTTAGAGGGTTTTTGTTGTTCGAGGACATGTGTTGCGACAATAAATAGCGATTTTAATTGCGACGGGTCCGAAACGGGCCAGACTTGGGCCGTAGAAAGTTTGCGTAGCTTCGAAAGTATGCGGCGGTGATTTCGGGGCGATTTGTGTAATTAAATATTTACTTTGTGTCGGTAAATTATGCAATCTCTTTCTGTTGTTATATTTTTATAATATATAAATAAAATAATGAATTTACGATTGATAAATTAATAATATATTAGTTCAGAGTAATAATAATATATTTGTTATGTAATACATTATTTCTTTCAAGAAAATTAATACGACATATTAATAAGATATCACCGAAACGACTGAGCCATGTAGAAACCAATCGACCTTTCATTAATTAATTAATAATCCAACAGTGAGTTGTTTTCTCACGATTGTTTAGCGCGAAACGTGACATCTTGTACGTGGAATATATAACCCGCGAACTCAGCGATCGACAAACTTTCAAAATAAAGTATAATTTTTAATAAACAAAACACGCAGTATTTATATTTATCCCCTTATATCCATACAAAAAATCCCATAAACGCACACAGTCCGCAAACCACAACTTGCTGACCACTGACATAAGTCAGGGACGGATCCGGGGCGGAGGGGTGATCCGGCAAAGGGTTGAGGCTGATTTATTTTTCCCTATATATTAGACTCGGTTCGGTCCAAATCAAACGGCACAAAGGCACGCCTCTGGGAGAGACGTAGGGACCCAGGGCGCTTTCAATTAGGGGGCGGCCCCCCCGAGTCCAGGGCCGGAGTACGTGCCCACCTGGATGCCGAAAAAAAGGGAATACGCCCACTCGTTAGGCGTCTCGATTCGGTTTTTCGTGGAAATTCGAAGGAAATTCGACGTGAACTCGTACGAGAGGATTGCAGGTTTTCGATGATGATAGTTTGGTTCTAAATAATTTATATCTTTAATTAAATCTTTTAATTTAAGATGATTATACATATATTCAAAGTATGCGTATATGAAAATCATTGAATTAACCCTTAATTGACTTAATTTTTTATCAATATATTCGAATATTTACAATACATTTATTGCCCCGTTTCGAAACCACCTGAACCCTACATTCAACAGCCTCACAGTCGTATTCGTCACCAGAAATAATTGGAAACGTATGAATGAGAACGATAAAAAAGGGGCGCGTCACTTCGCACAAAGGCAGGAAATATTTGTGAAGCATCGGCGCGAAAAGCAATTTTTCGGTCATCTGACGTAAGATGGGCACACGGCGGGCCAAGGGCGAACGACAGGACTTTTAAGGGACACAAAGGACCTTCGTTGTGGAAAGGGAACAGGGGTTGAAATTTGAGGGGTGAGATGTGAGGAGGCGTGGGCGGATGACCCACGATTTCAGATTTTCAGACGGCTCCGTGTCGGGTTCACGAAAATCTCTCATTTATCTGTTCAGAAACGGCTCGAGATTATTTTTATTTTTTTGAATACATGCCGTTTCGGCAGAAAATTGATTTTGTTATCGTGGCTGATTTTTATTGTGCGTCGGTTAAATGTATTAGTTTTTTTCGGTATAAATGGCTATGGTGGCGAATGAATGAGTATTGGATTCTATTGTGAGATTTTTCTTTATAGCGAAATATATAATTTTATTATTTATATTAGGTGAATTTATGAGAATCTAATAAATATCATTGAAAACATTGTAGTTTCTAGTGAAAATATATTTCTATATTTAACTATGCAGTATTAACGTCTCATTTGAAAATAAATATGTTATATTTACATGATAAAAGTTTCGCTTTGATTTCATAATTCAACTTTAATACCCATATTTAAACAAATACTATGTAAGATTATATATTAAGCAATCTCAAAGTATGCAACAAGATGCATTCAAAGTCAGATAATTTGAAATTATCTCATAGTCAAACAAACAAGGCAGCGCTGAGAGAAGGTCTGCAACGAGACTGCGTTTGAACTGTTACAAAGTGAATCCTCAACGACAAGGATCACGCTTGAACTAAAGTCAAGTTTGTCCTTTCTATATTGTCTGACTACCGAATGGAACTTTCCCTTATATTATTATGATCATACGTATACATATAACAGACTCCATGCTTAATTCTGACTGTTTTCTCGCCACAGCGGTTCGTCGACATCCCAAAGTATCAACCAACAAGTAAATGATTAAGTTATAATGTACCAATATTCAAAATCATATTCCAGCACGATCACATCATTTTGAATCATATCCTCGATTCCAATCTAAGCGACACTTTCGCCACGTCCCGAAAAGTATAAAATACGTTTGCGAGAGCTTTAAAAAAATCACGATTCACATAACGCGAACGGCATTAGATATTCAAAGTCAGGTAATCCCGCATGCTCGTACGGCGCACGCGTTTCTTCGGGATTAACATGTAAATTGAAATCCGCGAGCGAGCACTTTGTATGGATGATGCGCGGGATTTTCGTTAACCCATATCACTCCGTGTGTGCCGCGAGGAGGGGCGTGAAAAATTTCACGCCCATCCTCATTTGAATTTCTATCGAATTACGTCCATCTTTAAAAAAGACGTCTCGGGCAATTCACGCACGTTGGCACGTCCTCGCCTGACGCCGTTGTGCCTCCTGCTGGTCTTGTGGTGTGCTGGTGAAGACGATGAGGAGTCAGGTCTTGGCTGACGGGGTGGTTGAGACTCCGCCGTGACTTGAATGTGGAAAAAATACGCCCCCCCACGTCCGTCTAGGCTTAATGAACGTCGGCGTTTAAGGGGGTTTACGCGATTCGCATGTGTATATTCGTTACTATTCTTTTTTTCAGAAGTTACGTATTGTGTTAACGGTTCGTGTTCATTTAGTGAATCAATATCATTTTTTGGATCGGAAAATTTACTGATCAGTTGAAAAATACACCCAATTATCTTTTTATGTTGGGGATGCGTTCCAGAGACTAAAAAATCGTAATTCGTAACCGTGTAAAAAGGATTTGGTGTATATATTTAATATGCATAACAGTGATCGGATTCGGATTTCGTAAAATATTGTTTTATACACAATAAAAAAATTAAATCATTGCGAATAAAAACTTTTCAATCGCGTTCATTATCCCCGGCAAAGAACAAAATTGAAAACGTAGCGAGTTCCAAAAGAGTTTGAAAGCTCTTCAACTAGATGGTCCGAATGAAATTTTTTACAGACTGTAGTGGCACTCTATTTTCAGTTTTTCATTTCTCTATCGAAATGGACCGAAAAAAAAATGTTTACAGAGACCGACGGATAATTTATACGCGCCGTCGCGAATACATTAAAGGTTTATTATGTAAAAACGAGGATACAAATTGGAGACAACGGAGAGATTTCGATCGCATTGAAAAGGGTTAATGATATTATGTGTGGGTGCGTGTACGCCCCGAGTATCCTTTTTGTACCGAATCGCGCACATTTCCCATATTATACAGTGTGTATGGAGAAAACGGATCACAATGGGACCTCGGCTTCGTTTGGCATGGGTCGGCAAACAGTCCGTAGTACAAAAACGGACCTTAAATTAGGCGATCTGTTCATTTCGAGGGAGGTCGATCTTTATTGTTCGTCTGCGCGAAATTCAATGGGTCGGTCCGCGGAGCGGATCGCGATATTTCACTTCTGAAAGGTCTCTCGCTTCCTGGTTAGCAGAATTGCTAGGATTTTATAACATTGTGTGTATGGTCTTTCAGGGAGTGTTTTTGGGCTCGTGAAGTGCAATGTTAGATCGAAAAACGGCTGCGTTTAATGGCCACTAGTGCGACGAGTGCGTTCATTTCATTTAGGGAGAATATAAATTAATCGTCTATTAGTTTAGCAACGCTTTGCAGATTAATCTGATTAATTGCGAAAATATGGATTTCGATGAGTGCTTTTGTCAAATTAATAGTTCAATTTACAATATTGAAAATACAAACGAAATACACAAAACGCGTTAGCAGTTCAAAGTCGAAAGTCAAATTGAAAACACATAAAAAATGTATCCAACAAACACAGACACATGCGTCGGAACATCCGCAGCGGCGATGCGGTTCGCTTTTTCGCCTTTCTACGTAATTAACTTAGAAGGCCTTTGAATAAAAGGCGGTTAAGCGAACGGTCGGGTGGACGGGTGGAATGGGCGGAAAATGCCCACTTTCGGCACGGGGTGGGCGGTCCGAACCTGCCCATTCGTTTAAACTCGGCCACAATGAGAGGGAACCGATCAAAAAGGCGGACTGGCAACAAAAATGGCCCTCCGGTTCGTTGTGTTGCCGAAACAAAGGGATAATGCGAGCGGGACGGTCCCCGGTGACCGGTGGAAATTGCCGAAAATTGCCCGACGCCGAACGGCAAATATTTGGCTGGAGAAGGGTTAACCGTCCGACTGTGGGAATCGAAATTTGCAAATTTTGACGTTTGATTGCGCTAAAATTCGCGTTTCTACGCTGTTTTTTCAATAAAATTTTACGTTTCACTCAGTTTATCACGCGGAACGTTCACATTCTGTAAATAAAAAGGATCGTGACGTTCAACGAAATAAGTCATTTTATTTTTGATTCATATTATACAATCGTATATAAAATTCTTACATCATAATAAGAAATAAGACCATTAAATCAATTTATTTCATGAAACTTTTTGAAAACTCACTGTACGAAAGTTCATTTCAGTATTATACTTTTAATTATACTTTCGAAATTTTTTTTTCATATTCAAGAAAGAACTAGAAACATTTTATATTAACACAATTCACATTACAAAATAAAAATATATCCACATTCAAAATTAAAACCCGCAAAACGATAAACATCCAACAGAGAAGCCCGTACACAATCGCCGATAATTAATTCGTTCGTTTCGAACACCGAGAATTATTCGATCCCGAAATCGGCGAAAGGAGGCTCCACAAAACCGGCAGTGATGAATAACCGTCGGACCCTTTGTCCGCGATGACGGGTCCACGAAGGCGCACTCGAAGACCCCACTTTGTCGACCCATTGTTAAAGCGCGGGGCACAAATCAAATGAAGAAATGACCGCAATTTGTATACGGACGCGGCGATATGAACGCGACGTGAATGCCGGACATTTACCGAGAATCGAGCGAGATCGCTATTTTTTTATACGCTCAATTCTATGGGAATTTTGTGTCCTTCATTTTAAATATTTTCCGTATTTATAGATCGAGTTATATAAGAGTTCGGTACACTTTCATCAAAGTCAATCCGCTTTACAAGACTATCACGTAACACACGAGAACGTCGAATAGTTAGTTTCTCCCTTCGGTTGAAAAGACTCGCAGACTGAGTCGACATTGATCAATAGATCACGAGCGAAACGCCCACGGCGGATCACGGATGAAAAAAAAACATCTAATACCGAACACATAGCGAAACTCGAAAAGGAACACCTCCGAACGACACAACAGTTGACAGTCGATTTGAAAAAAAAGAGGTCATCTCGGGCATTCAATTTGGCGCTACACGCGTACTACGAGACGCGAATACGAGAGGACCCAGATACGGATCTAACAAGGGTGCCCTACTCTTCTCTACGTCGGCGGACCCTTTTCGTGTACGGTTCGAATCTCGGATTCGGGCTTTTCGAATTCACTATATCAGAGATTTTAAACCTTTTTCATTTTTTCAATGTACTTGAGTTCTTGTAACAAAAAAAATGATAAGACGACTATTTATAACATGATACGAGTGGGTTTAATTCTTTTAAAATCTATCATATAACGTTTTAAGTTTTTTTTTTAAGAATATTGGTTGAAAATCTCTGCACTGTACATTCATAAGTGTTAAATGTGTATATGAGGTTGGTAGTGGGCGTAGCTTCGACTTGAAAAAAATCTCATTCGATTTGATCCGTATCGTTGGAGTGCGTTCGCGCGCTCGCGTTCGTTCGAATTCGCACAATGGGCCAACGTTTAGGGGTTAAAATTGACTGTCGGATTCGATTTCGGTAGCATACGCGTGTTTAGGACGGTTCTCAAATATTTTCGATTCGATTACAAGCTATATACATGCTAGGTTGGGATTCGAATTCGAGCAAATATAGTCCTTAATTTTCAACATGATTTTTTTTACACATTGAAGCGAATTTACAAAACGCTCTGTAAATATAATATTTTATAAATTATAGAAATATTTTATCGATTAATACTAATGTATTAAGAGTTTTAAATAAAATCAAAGTAGTAAATAAGCTTTCAGATTCGATAAATTGCAATCTGAAACTTGGCAAACATATATTTTTCACAAGCATTGGATACGGTCACGTTTCAGGCACGACGACGAGCAGCATCCACTTTAATATATTCATCGCTAAATAGAAAACATCGAAATATTCATTCCAATATTAAAACGAGTCGATTGCATATTCAACGAACGTTGCATTTGTGCATCGGAATTGCGCGCTTGTTAAGAATGCAACTGCGCACCTTGCATCGCCAATTCGCAAACGGCTAGCGTCCGACTTCACAATAAAATGTTTTAAAAGCAGCAAATAATTAATTAATACCGTTCCTTTGTATATTCCGATTAACTTCGCAAGACTTTGATTCGAATCTTGGCCGATGGATACAAAGAATTTCTAAGAATTAGCACCGCACACGTGGGCAAAACTTTCGACACGGAACATTTGATTAACATCCCCGCCGATGGTTTTGTATTGAAAGGTGGTAGCCAAGAAGCCTTCAGGCGTCTTCTGGAACGAATTCGAAGCTTCGTACGTGCTCTTTGCTCTTTTAAGGGTTGACGCATCTTGTATTGTGAGCGCGTATCCTTTCGAAGGAAAAAGTCTCGACGCATAAAGAGATGATACACGGTCGAGACGTAAAGCGTGTCGCTTTTTCTGTATTTCTGGGTTTATTTTTTTCACATTGGTTTCTATTCTTTCGGTCTGCGTGTCAAGGCTCGTTGTTTATTAATAAGGCGAACATTTGAAGAATTCTGATACGGAGATGGGTTAAAAGGATGAATCTTTGAGTTGACACGGACGTGGAGAGCGCGTGTTGAATATATCTATGATTTGAGTGTTAAATTTTAAAACTAGTCTCATATGTTCAGAATGATTAATAAATTAAACTTTTTCAAATACTCAAAGCCTTAATAATTTGATATAATTTTTTTAGGCGAATAGGGTGATCAATATAAAAAAATCAGGGAAAGTTATTTTACGAGTATCTAAACTTGGGTGAGAGCAAAAGTTGTAACAAAGAAATTGAAGCGCATATTCAAATTCAAAAGTAAATTGAATACACAAAAGAAAATAATATTTTGTCCAAGTTAGTATAATATAATATAGTGACTTAACATGATACTTAATAATAATAGATGTACTCCGGCCTAGAAACAGGATATGATTTCCATTTATTCCCCTTTGATTCCGAGCTGGCGAAAGGGCAACGAAGCATCGTCGACATTTCGCATGCGAAGCCCTCTACATTTGATATATCTCATATAACGTTACGTATTTTATAGGAACACACATAGTCTGACCGCAGGACAAATAGATGATTTACGAGCGGTCGTCAAATATTATGTGTACCGCACGTATGAGGTATTCCGTGGAGCAAAACGAGGACATTCTGCGAATTTCTTCTTCTTACCCAGAAGCGATAGAACGAAAGGAGATACACAGAGAAGTGCTGGTACTACATACGAGCCGGAGTCGAGATCCCATATTTATCGCTTACACGTGTCGCGAATATTTCACGTGTTCGCATACGCAAATATTTACATATCTATTTACGCGGATTATCGCCGCCGAGAGGCACTAAGGCTTGGCGTAAAACATTTTCGTTGTACTTTGCTCGAAAATACCTTGGATATTTCAATTTGTCGTAATGGCCGCCTAACATCACCTCAACCTCGCCTATTAATATTACAACATTAAGATTTTACAATTTATATAATTTTTTTTAGTAAATGGAGAAATGTCGTTATAATTTCAAATTAATTCAAAATTTGATCATTAATTTTTAGAATAGAAAATCTGAAATATTATATCTCAAATTTGTAATATTATTCATAGTATTTCAACATCGAGATTCATTCGTGGCCCACAGTTATAGTATTGCAGAGCTTTGCGAAATAGTTCCGCGTTAACGCTCATAGTGCGAAATTTCACATAAAAGGAACAATGTCTGAGTGGCGGTACGGTTATACGAGTGTATTGTTCACGGGGCTGTGTCCTTTCTCGGGAGAAGAAATTTCCCCGAACGAGGTCGACAGCTATATAATTAATATCCGGAATGTTTCCATGGATATTGATTCGCGTCCTTGTCGCATTGAATAGTTTTTCAGCTGAATTGGAATTGTTTCGGCGCCGCTTTGAAATATATCTCGCAATATTCAGCCGCTTCGAGTAGGTTGAGTCGTTGGTAATTTGTTTAGTTTTTTTGGCTCATTTTTTTTCGAGTACCTTTGGTTGGGTGAAAATATCGTCTCTTTGAAGTTCAACTCTTTATTTATCGAGGGGACGTTTGTATTTCCAGTGTTTTTAAAATCAAATCGGAAAATAATTTTCAATATTTCGGAATAAACGATAGTCATTAATTTAATTTAAAAAAATACTTTGCGCGTTGTTTTATATTTTACTAACGTAACAAGAATTTGTTGTAAGAAATTTTCTTTTTTCAGAAAAAAATATGAACTGTAGCTTGAAAAATATGGATTCAGTTTTGAAACAAATACTTATCATGTTTTTTAAATTCATAATTTTGGGTGCGTTAATACAAATTACAAAAAAGAAAAAAATGTATATTTTTTCCCAAAATATTTTTTATGTATAAAACTTTACAGACTTGTAAAAACAAACATTCTAATAATGAACAGAGCCTTCACCCATAAAATATAAGTTTAAGAAATGAAAAAAAAAAGACGCAACCGAATGAATGCAATTGTTTACAGTGAGTATAAATTATATACTGAAAACAATTTTCATTATATAATATAAAATAAAACTTTGAACGTGATAAATTCCACTTTCACTTGATAGAAAAGTGCTCAAATAGTAATTTTTATTTACTGCTTCAAGAAATATAATCAAAAACATTTTTGCAGATTAATTTGAAATAGCTTAAAATTTTCATGAAATTTATTATATCGAACGGAAAATGTTCATCCTCTAAAATTTCAAATAAATTGGTAATTTGAATAAGTAAATGCAAAAAGAAACATATAATATTTTTTCAAGATTTTCCGACTGATGAAAAACCTTCAATGTGACTTTTCAACGTGTTCACATGCAGACATCATTTAACCTTTAACGCTAGGTGGCTTTTTCGAAACGCGGTCAAGCATATTCGGAAAATCCGAGCGCGTGGAAAATCAAACAGGCTGTAGCCAATTTGGGGTTAACCGTTGGAAAAACTTCGGTGGAGTTTTCCCAGCGGGACCGTCCGAATTAGGGGATCAAATCCCCTCCAGGGGAAATTTTAATCCTGACCGTGTCCAGGTAAATTATGCCACGTTACTTTAACAACGGTCCAACCCCCCTCAATTCTATACGTGAAAGTACAGTACAAACTCGATTAATCTCACTAAAAGAACTGTAGATAGTTGAATTTTTAATTAAAAATATACCGAAATGGAAAGTCTAATATTTTAAACACATATATGAAAGAATATATTCATCACGAATACAAAAATTTAGGCTTCGCACAATAGTTAAACCGAGAATTTTTTTTAAAAACGTTTACAAACATCATGTTTTATTTTTTTCGTTCAACTAACTGGTGCAGTTAAAATCCGTTTGATAGAGTTTTTACTGTATACGTAGCAGAATTTCTATGGTCCACATGAGTTTGTATGCGAGCTCGTTAAAACCCATTGGATGCCGGAGGCTCTACGGCTGCGAGAAAACGATATTTATTAACCGAAGGGGATGTTTTCGAAGTGATAATTTATCTCATAATCGCATTATAATTTACCACGGACGCGATACTTTCTCCTCGCGAAGTTTTGGCAACGTAATTGAATAAAGAGTTCGCTTTATCGCTCCGTTTTTAACATCGGAGATTTCGATTAACGCGAAGATTCCGGATTAAAATTTGCATATTTAATAGTTATTAAACAATTCTGAAAATAGAATTATTATATTATATTATATTATCAGCAACTTTATAGTTTGAAGTTTTCTCAATAATTTTATATCGTAAGCTTAAAATGGATAAGATCGACTGTTTGTCTTTATTATTTTGCTTATTTTGTTTATAAGAAGTTTTAGATATTTTTATATGAAAAATAATAAAATTTACATATTCAACCTTCGATACAGGCAAACTTTTATATTTACTTTAAAGTTTTTCGGTCGTTCATTCATCGCTTTATACACAAGGCATACATGTTATATGCGCGTGACAACGCGACTCTTTTGTGGCACACGCTCTCTATCAGAATCTTTTTTCCTCGTACGCTAAACACACTCCTCTTTTATAATGCGATCTCTTATCCTATTCAAATACGTCTCTTCCATCCGATCCGATTTTTTTCCTCAACACGACCCAACCCTAGCGGAAACGAGAGACGTACGACACGCTATTTATCTTTCGCACATTCGGATCCGTTTTCGATTTTTCAGAACTGAAAACATCCCGGCGTCATTTCGCACGAGTGATTTAACGCGTTTAATAAATGACGCCCGAAGCATTGTTTTACGTCCGCCCCGTTCCTTGGTGCAAACATTAAGCGAGTGTTGCACCCGCAGGCAAAATAACACACACAAAACTATGATAAATGCGAGGGACCGTTTGCGAAAACGGGGTCGTCGTTTGAGTCTTCTCGGAAAATATACAGCGCTCTCCGCAGAAGAGGAATGGGCGGAAAACGCGGAATACATATTTATTTTCGATGCTGAAAACGCTGAAGCCGGGAATTAAGGGTGAAGAGCCTTCCCCGCCGAGGAGGTGAAAAACGAGGTTTTGCAGTCTTTTGAAAATGCAAATTGACAATGCAGGTGTTTGAGAGCTGCATTCGCCGGTGGAAGAAGCGAAATGAGAAAGCACTTTGAGCGTTCGCGATTTATATTTCGGCGTAGCAGGTGACTTTGAAAAATGCTTCTTTGAATTTAACGAAGTTCCTTTGTGTGCCATTGATGTGCATAAAGCAAATAAAAATATGTTTTTTTTCATTTCGATTTAATGAACCATAATTTTAACAGAAACGTATCAAATATGATATATCGATGCAAAATTTTATGACTGGATGTGTTCGTGGTTTTTTGGCGATACTGTCGACGTTCATGCGGAATATTAACTCGACTTTGAGTGCTTTTTCTCAGGAACCAAAAAGGGTTTTTAAGTTCCGATTTTACGGCGTCAATAAAGTCGTCCCGGACTTTATTGTTGTGCTAGACGACGTAGATGCTTCCTCCAGCCAGGAATAAGTTAACAACCGACGTACGTCCGACTACAAAAGCACGTTTTTCAATCATTAAAAAGACACTTGATTTTTATCACCTTATAAACTGCAATAAAGGACCGTCGATTGGAATGAATATATATTATAATACAAGATAAATGTTTAGTTTTTGTGATAAAATTGGCTACAATTAAGATTCGTTTGAATAATATACGAATATTTTTTCAGATAATAATCAATATTGTGCAGTTTTGAATGAGATGTAAATTTTAACTGACAGCAGAGAAACCAGTTTAATGATCATCATCATCCAAAAAAAACTCGTTTATTCTTATGAAGAAGCAATTTGAATAATATCCTTGTTTGAATACACTATATCAGCTACATGCAAAGAGCAGGTGCTGTAAAGAAAAAGATATATTATCGTCATACATAATTTCTTTAACAGAATTCGAAATAATCGATTACAAATTCTCAACGAATCTTCGAGTAGCTTATTTTTATTTAAATATTCATTTATTTTCCAATTTGAATAAGAAAATTTACGGAACTTGTACGGATATGGGACTAGCGTATTTCTTTCAATAGGGACCCGCTTTAGCGCATGCGATTGGATAAGTTTATTATTAATGAGACATCAAATTTATGGAATTGTGAAGGACGCCCGAGGCATTTACAACTTTTTTATATTGGTAGTGTTCTCCTCTCGTATATTTAATGCGAAACTTTTTGAATTTGAACAACGAAGTTTGGCGGGAGTGAGAGAGAGACGTTTGTTATTCTTGGGTCTCCGCGGCCGGGACCGAAGTTTTAACTCCCAACAAACCGGAGAAATCTCCGAGAGAAACTCGGACAAATTTTATTATAATATAAAAAGAAAAAACTTCACATAAAATTGCATTTATAAATATAATAAAAAAGAATAGCACGCTCTCGAGCATCAGTTCGCCAACTGATTAACGAGCCACGCTTGAATATTCAACGAGCAAAAAGGAAGAATGAGAACCGACGAAGTAAACAAAATACCGGAACGATTTCTGAATATATTTATTAAACGTACGACGGTTTAATTTTATTAAAAAAATACGAAAGCGTAATTTCGAAGCACTCGTTCGGAGTTCTCCAAGATTGATCCTCGTTGCGAAATAAGGCGTAATGACGGAGTGGAGTGTGCAAAACGAAAAAAAAAAAACCGCACAGTAGTAAAAAGAAGTGTTGCGGGAAGGATGAAGGAGTAAGGACCCCTCGCAGCGTGTAATTTGTTTCGCATGCTACGGCGATGAGGGGTGATTTACTTACCCGTATTATAACAGCACCTGTACGTGCTCTGCGAAAACGTACAGGATGTTTCAAAAGACGTTGACTTTTCACCGAAAAATATGAAAATGTGACTTTTCATATAAAAAATCAATGTATTTTCGATCAAGATCAAATTAAGTACTTATAGATCTATCAGAAATATATGTAGAAACATATAATAAATCAAAATATTTACATTAAAATGATATCAGTTTCAAAAATTCAAAGAAAATCAACACAATAAACAAACAAATCTATCTAGAAGATCACCTTAGCCGTTTTCCGATCTCACCTGAGCACCGCAAACGCTCTGCCCTCACAGCCATCCAGAAGAGATACTCTCGGCGAGATCTTCATATTAAATTCCCCGTTCCCAAGCAGTCGGCCTTTGTATGTTAATTTATTATCTTGGCCTCTCTTGAGGGTGTAATCTCCCATCCGGCGCCCCCCGCGACCGCCTAGGCACTGCTTAATATTGAGAGACTCGGGGCTGATGTGCTGCGAATTTATGCACACGAAGGAAGTGCGGCGAGTTCCGAAATATTCGCGTGAAATATTGCCACACCGAGTCGCTTTAGTTGCGAATTATCATGGATTAATTCGATTTAGGTACTGGGAAGGGTTCGAGAGGAATCTGCGCATTGTTTGTTGGAGTGTGATCGCATTGCGATGCACGTTTTGATTAATGGGAGATTCAAATGAAAAAAATTGTTATTTTGAGTTTTGATGACTATTTTTAGATAATTATTTATTTCGATCTAGCATGTTTTCAAATAATGTTATATTATATTCCATAATGAACAAGTTTCATAAAATGATAATAATGAATTCCATAGTAATTAGAAATCAAGGAGTGAAATTCATCAACGGAATATAAATACACTCACGAAAACCGCTAGTTCTCTTATGGGATGTCGTACCCCAATTTCGCCATGCTCTGAGCCCTAAACAGACAAAATGCTTCAAAGACACACCGCGGAAGGGCCTTTTTTGCTCAGAGACTATACCTCTACGTATAGCGGGTTCAATTTAACGCGTAAGGGCGCATAATGAAATTCCTCGAGCAACGTCGAAACACGACCGTGTCATAGTTTAATATGACACGCGAAAGGTTAAACATGTGCTTGCGATTCAGCTCAAATTAAAATTATAAATAAGTCGTTGCATTTTATTCGAATTGTTTTTAAATTTTATTCGGAAAAAAGTTGAAATTACAGTTTTTGAGCATCGAAGAAAATGTTCAACTTACAGGTTAACTTCGACATTAACCGTTAAGTTTTGTGACATCTTCAATACTCCAATTGAGAACAATTAAAACGAACTCCTTCGAGGCTTTTGAGTGTTTGCAAACTCGTCAACGACTGGCGATGGAATTAGGGACGAAGTCAATATGGACTTTTGGATAATTCAGAACTATATACATAGTTTTGAACGGTATGAAATACAGATGTTTTACTTACGTTCTTCAAGAGGCTATAGAAATTTGATCCACTTACCTGAAAAGATACAAAAAAATTATCAGTTTATTGTAATATTAATTTCAGAAAGTATAAAATGTTGTTTCATCTTTTGTAAATAAAAAAAGTATACGCACACGTACAGAGCCGATCGAGCAATTTCAATATAAAGCTTTTGTTGTACAACGTACGAAAAGTGTGCTTTTAGCGAAATTAAAAATAAAATTTTTAATAACAAAAAGGAAACTCGTAATAAGACTAATGGCGGTTATTAATCTTCGAGGCGTCGCGAGCGGTACGCAAAAAAAAAAACATAGATCGTATATTTTCCCCAACGCTACCGGCTTATTATTTTCTGATACTTTTCCAATATGCGAATACGAGAGATTTTTTACGAACCATTTTTGTCTAATTTTAAATATTATAATGTTATTTATTCAATCGATTTGAATATTAAAACATGCGAAGAGTACAGTTTGAATCGAATAAAACATAAACCACATACATTTTAATATTATTTTCAGGCGCGATACTGTCTAAATTCGGCATTCATTCGATCGAAAGGACGCACACAGTTGTACAATTTACATCGCAAAGACAACTAAACACTATAAGCAAAATTGGCATAGCCCTCAAGAGAAGGGAAAACTCGCTAATTTATTTCGGGATAATTTAATTTGCGTAGCACTCGCAGACACCTCACATTGTGTACAAGAACGAAGCCCCGTAGGCGTGTTTCTAACAAGCGAACGACACAGGCCAAAGTCAAAGAGTGTAACAGTTAGCTTCGAACATCCAAACAGCCGTCTGCACAAATGGGACGGCGGTGAAAAGAGACCAAACTTCGAAACCCAATTACACATTTTCGGGCGTCGCCTCTCCAGAAATAAATGCGAAACGTAGCAATAAGCCCGGCATCCAAATGAACCGTCTCCGTCTTCTCGGAGGACAATAGTTTTCTTAGAGCCTCGCGGGAGGCGGGCGGAGGGCAGATAATAACGAGGACAATAAGTCGTCCTATCCGAGTCGGAGAAGAAACCGAGCTTGGCGGAATAATCGTCGGCTTTAATTAAGGGCTCGCCGTCTAA
Organism: Hydropsyche tenuis; assembly: GCA_009617725.1. Taxonomy (NCBI): domain Eukaryota; kingdom Metazoa; phylum Arthropoda; class Insecta; order Trichoptera; family Hydropsychidae; genus Hydropsyche; species Hydropsyche tenuis. The sequence continues at coordinate 303,649 of VTON01000056.1, read as the reverse complement.
AAAACAAAGGGACTCGATCTCTGGGCGGGCCCGTAAATCAGTTTAATGAAAGTGTAAATACGGGACAAGGACAATGCGAGCCACCTTCGGTTCGGGCCGATGAAGCTTTTCCTCCTTCGGTGTTCGATGTCTGCGTATAATTATTCGGGAGGACGATTGCGAGGATCGGCTCATTTGCCTATCAAACGTTATTGGGATCCTTTTAAAAGGAACGAGAGCAGTTCGCCGTTTGCGAAGTCGTTTCGCTGATTGTTCGCGTTTCTCGCGCGACGATTGGTAAATGCGACTGCGATCGCCAAAGTTTTCTACAAATTTAAATTAAATAAAAAAAATACAATTCAATACAAATAAAACTAATTTATTTAGAAAATCTTTTGTATTGCAGAGAAACGAAATCGAAAATTTGAATAAACAAAAACGTGACTTAATAAAAAAATAGCAATCACTTCGGATCGTCGATATCGTAAATAACTGTCATTTAAATCGAGGCTATCGGATAAATTCGCCGAAAAGAACTCGAACGAAAGCGCGAAAAACGATTGGAAAGAGTCGATCGCAAAAGGGAAAATCGTCTGAAACAGAACCTCGTTCATCCGCTTCTGATCTATTGATCCTTCGTCTGGGTGTCCCTCGGCCGCCTAACGCCCATTTTCCACCCACCTCCGGCCTCCTCCGCCGTTCGAGAGGCTTTTGAAGTTGATAATTAACCGGGCACGGACAGATTGTTTGCCCCACCCAATCCCACTTTTAAGATTCGGGACAAATGATCCGTGAAAAATCGCCCGAGCGCGGCGTAACAGATTTAAGACGAAAAACTAATTAACAACTCGAAAAACGAGCGCCGTCATTGTTTCATAACAACAAACACGAACGTACTCTGAAAATATCAATCCGCTCCGATCAGAGGCGCGTCTATCTATTTCTCAGAGAGTGGGGGACTTGTAGATTGCACGAGTTGTTTCGTTGAAAGTTTGAGAAGGTTTCGTAGGTTCAGGAAATGAACCAAGTTGGCGATGGAGCTGACCCGAAGACGACGTTACGGTAACGAGCCGCCGCCGCGGCCGTAAAAGACGATTCTCATTAGCGAATGTTCCTGAATGGAGTCGTCTTCCACAGAACCCGTGGAAAATTATCATGTTTAACTTTAATTTAGCGCCCATGTTGAATACAAGGTGTTTAATAAGCATTAATTACAATATATTTGCGCTAAAGCGTTAATTATGCGTTGAGAACTTTTATCGCTACACTTATTCTTATCCGGGTATATAAATGCTGTGTGATTCGTAATTTGAAAGCATAAGTGCTATTTTTTAAGAATTAGCTTTTTTCTCGTTATAAGAAAAATTATAAATTTATTTCCGAGAATATTTTATAGGACGGTAATTGTTCAAGAAATAACAAAACATTTATGACGTTGTTAAATTTGATGTTTGTCTTTTTTGAAAGTTCTTCTCAACAAAATAATATTTTTTTGATTTATTCATGTTGACCCGGTTCGAATGTTTTCGCTTTGTCGAGTACATAATGTGGGAAAATTCACATTGCGAAAGTTCTAACGGAGCCGCGCAACGAGCGCCGATAAGATAAAATGAGAAAAAGTTTTTTATTGAAAGAAAATGGCTCGGATACGTTACTGCGGAAAACAATATTCAGAAATCAATCGAAAAAAAAAATTACGACGAGATAGGAAAAAACTCGAAAAAAAAAATCGAATTTCCCAATCGGAGCGAATCGCAATGACCATAAACAAAAAAAAAAACTAACCATACACACAAAGGTCAACTCGAAAACATTTTCAATCAAAATATTCAAAAAAACAAACAAACCAAAACCCTTTTCATTTCAAATTCAGCAACACCAAACATACAAAACCCACCAGACACCACTCTAGACTTTCAACCCATCGATCCAACGCATCCTCGCCAACTAAACCAAGGGGAGCATCCTCGTCCTTCTCCTTTCTCGGCATCGAGCACACTTCCGCTTCCGGTGCTAAAGGCAGCCGGAAGCAACACCGGAAGTCGAGAGTGAGGCCGATCCGCCCTCGAGCTACCCGCCGTACCTAAACACTGCTCAATATTTACCATCCGTTTGGTGCACGTCTCGATTGAAGGGCTTCGAGCCGAAGCTTTTGAGGTGAGGCCCTTGCACGTTCCTGCAACTATCCTCGCTTTGTGCAAGTGCATTTTGCCGTTGTTGCCGAGACGGCCGTGTTGATTAAGTCTATTTGATGGGATGTGTTTGAGTGACGGTTCAATCGATCTAGCCAATTGACAGTATATGCGATTACGTATTGTATCGGTTTGAATGAGAGGTATTAGTGATAAACCGGTTCAAATTTGATGAATGAAGATACATAATACTGTTTCCGAATACATCCAATAAAAGGAGTTTTATACGGAAGATATGTTCCAGAGACTGTCGTGTAAAAAAATGTATGTCGACTGTATAAAAATTGAAGATAAATTCCATCAGTATATTTGGATGGAACTTCTATCGAAATATGGAAAAATTTCGCTATGTGAAATAATAAAAAAAACATCGAAATTTTTTATTTAATAATAATTATTGTATACTGGCCAGATCCCGATCTTATCATTGTGGCATAATAATAATACATTTTTTATACTATGTTAAAGTGAAAAAAATAAATGGTTCTTTTTCTTTGAACCGTGCAAAGAGTTTTGGACACATCTATCTGAAAACAGTTGCGAAGAAAAACAAACCCATCTTCTTAATCTGATCATCTCCACACACACACACACACACAAATCTTATATGATGCATTCGAAAACAAAAACCTACCATCTAAGATAAGATTCCTTACACATCCGACGAAGACAAATCTATCGCTGAAGTTAATGCGACCGACTCCATCGCTTAACCCCGCCATCGAATGATTAACGACCCTCCCGATCGATCATGTTCGACAACGCGTTGCACTGCACCGCAACCGCTCATGCACGCCATCCATAATAATCCGAGATAAAGCCAGAGGGGAATCCGAAGAAGCGAGACGGTGCAAAAAGCACCAGTCGGTTTTCCTGAGCACACACACTCGGCATGGCAACATCTGGTCACCGGACGGAGGTCGATCAATCACGGCCCTCGAGCGCGTTCGTGTACAGGGTGTTGCGGACCTCTTGCAGTGATAGCAGTGCAGTCTGCGGTGAGCGAAATTGAATTGGCAACTGTAAATCTGCACAGTTGATGGTAGCCGGGTGTGCGGTGTCGCGATGTTTATTCTGTCGTTTGTTGCGGCGATTTGTTGCGGTTGGGCGTTCGTGTTGTGGATTCAGGATGTTGGGGTCGGTCTTAATTTATTGATTGAGATGGTTTTTTTTTATAATATTTATTGGCGGAATTCAGTGGGGGGGTTTATCTTTAGGCGGTGGGGGTTTTCGTCTCAGTGCCCTTGATTGGAAAGGGGTTTTCATTTTTGAAAAATATTTTTTTGACGAATTATTAGTTTTTCTATATCAATCAAATAAACATCATCAAAATTTGTATTTATGAAATAAAAAAAGGTATGTGTTTGCACAAAAACGAATATTCGATTTTTTACAATTTTAATAATATGAATACCGAAAATAAAAAGGGCTAAAATACCAAAAAATCCAAAATCAGTTTTATGTCAGAAATACATTCTACACATACGAGTTTATCAACGTCCATGTTTTAAAATATGGCTGAAGTCCCCAAAATCGGTTTTTAATAGTGTATATTAACAGCGAATTTATATAGGGTGTATGCATCTCTATGGGAATTTATTATCTTAAAAATCTTTAAAATGGCACTTACTTCCATTTTTATTTCCGGTATTTATAGATGTATAATGGGGAGGGGAAGGGGTCGGTTTGAAACCCGGATCTATATATTTATATATGTACCCCGGTATATATATATTTATGTATGTATGTAGCGCTCAAAAATTTTTAGCGCTTCGAGTCCCTAGTGAAGTAAATTTTCAACTGCCAATATTGGAATTTTTATTGAAAAGAATTTGGTGAAGAAAATATGAAACGATTTTTGCGTAAAATACTGATAATTATTCGATGATGAAGATGATGGTTATAGTATTTTTGTGCTATATCAAATTGATTAAGTAAGACGTTCTTTATGAAAAATTTATTACCATTAAAGAAAAGAATATAAAGAAAAAAAGGGATAAAATATTATAGTATTATATCCGCATTTGGAATTATATTTATCAAATTGAATTCCAGCAGCAGCGTGATACAATTTTAATTAATTTGTGTATAAATAAATAAAATAATTACAATTAACTGTTATTGAAGAGATGCCGTTAATAAAATTTCGACAGTTTTTTTCATAGAATATTAAACACTAGACAACTGATTAGGCTATTAATACATAATATAATAATAACTAATGTTCATCTGTAATAAAATTCATAGTAAACCATTACATTACATTAAAATTAAAAATATTTAATTATATAAAAAAATGGGAGTGTAAAATAAGTGGGGGGGGGGGCGTAAGTCACTAACAGTGAAATACCACTACTTTCATCGTTTTGTTACATGCTTAGTTCGGCGGGGAGCGTGTTTCGTTCTTTATATAAAAAAAAATTCAATGAAAAAACATTCGTTGAATAAAAATATTTATCTTTCAATGTATTATATAATATAATAATAACCTCTGAAAAATAATTATATATAATGTACGTTTTGAAAATCATTTCGGATTTTAATTGGATAATCAAATTAACATTAAGATTACTCGATAGTGAAATCATAAAAATATAACATGTTTATCATTAAAAAACGCTTATAATCTATTATTTCAGAATTATGTTGATATTCAATCATGAACGTGAGAGTATTATTCTTGTTTGTTTTATTCAAAGCGGTTACATCTTTAAAAAATGTTGTAAGTAAAATAAATATTAATTAAAAAAAACAATGATATTTAACCGCATTGAAAAAAAATTATATTTTTATATCGTTATTATAATTTTTAAATAAGGGCGAGCATAAGATTTTAATAGAAGACTTTATTCTATGTAAAGGACACAAAAAAACTAATTTAACTTCAATTTTTTACAATGTGACGAAAACTGAAGATAAAAATATAATTCTTAATATGAATGGTTCACTTTTTGAAAACATAGGTCCATTGCAGGTGAAAAAAATACAATAAAAATGAAAAAAATTGTCTCCAATCAATTCATGTATTATAGTTTCTTTTTTTAACATTTCAGATACAAAATACGCTTTATTTAAAACGAGGAATTCAATTTGAAAAAATGTTTTCTATAAAAACTGACATTTGCGAATATAAAGTGCAACCTACACTTCAATCATGGATCAAGAAGTTTAACATTACTGTAAAGAATGGTAAATGTTATCTTCCGAAGGTGTAAAAAACTATACTTTATTATGTATTAATAAATATGATTGAATTTATATTGAGAATCATGTTTTCAGGGGGATTTTATTGAAAATAATTTAAATTTTCGACAGTGTATGGTAGAGGTAATGCCTGAAAAAATGATATATGGAACGTACAAGGCAATTATTAACTATTATACACTTAAAGCAAACCTATTGTGTATTCAAACCATAATAACATTTGAAGATATAAATAAATCAACTAAATAATAATTGAAAGAAAACTGTGCCGATTTTTTAGTTATATTGACTTTTCAATATTTAATAATCAAATAGTTTTTTTATGAAAATTACACACCGAGTATTGTAAAAATAAAAAATGGTTCAATTGGATGTATTGTTACATATTATGTTTATTTGTCACTAGTGTATTCGGTTTGACTACGTCAGATCTCAATGCTAGCTCGAGGTCGGCTTTAATTTTTACTATATCAATGTATTCTAATATATTATATAATGTAATATTATACTTATTATTTAATAAAAATATCACGTATCAAAGTTTCAGAAAGTATATTATTGGAATAGTTTGGGCCGAAATGAAAATTTGAAACATTTCCAAGAAACATTCTCGTTATATACCGACGTTTCAGTTTTCCACCGCTTTTCCTGAACGCCTAGCATCGTGTTGTATATAGAACTAAAACTAGCAGTCAACGTCGGTCATGTTTTATTGATGTACGACACTAAAAAGACAATAGAGCTCGGTTTTCCATAGATTACGAGTCTTTACTGTAAGCGCGAACGTGTTTAACTTATTCCGACGCAATCTATGAAAATGTATACGTCTGCGAATCGACATTATTGTGAACACAAAGTAAACATTTTTATGAATCGTATCTATAATATCGGAATGGAAATTTCCCTCGTCTGAGCAGCCACTTCGGAAGTTTTTATCGAATTTCACCGCCGAACCGGGAAATATGGAACGTACCGGATGGGAAAATGTCCGGAAAAGCGGATATGACAAACGAGCACTTGCGTCTCGTAACTTTCGCATGTGAAATCGTCACGATTTTGTTAGATTCCATCGCATATTTTGCACGATAGTGTGCACTTTGTTTGCGTAGGATTTTACCACGTTCTATTCTTCTTACATGAAATCGGACATAAATTTGCAGCGAAAGAAAGTCATAAAATTTTGAAGATCGATCTGTGCTTTAAAATGTGGAATAAATAAGAAACTTAGATATACGCGGAAAGTTTTACTTTTATCACTAAATATTATACATTCTAGTTCAAATAATGGTAAAAGAAATATTATTATTCTTTTGAAAGTTGAACAAAACAATACTTTTTAATTTTTGAACGAAATAATCATAGTAATTTGAATTACAAAATATAATACAAAGCATGCCATATCTTCATTGTATAATTTTGAATAAAAACAAAAATATTAATTAGAAAACTTTCTTTGTAATGTCGTATATTCTAGAATTATTTTGGAATAAAAGGCATCTTGAATTCATTAATTTAAATTAACCCAAAATTTTTTAATTTTCTAATATTACGGATTCAAATTTTTTTGAATGACCTCAAAATGATCTCAATAAAAACAATAGTGCATTTTTTTATTCCTAAGGTTGCAGACGTTCAAATTGACGTACGCTCGAATGCGTATCGCATCGTTTAGATAATTCAAAAGCCACTCATTCTCCATCCACGTTTCGGTTATATCAATCCAATCCGAATGGCGCGAAATCCGTTTTGAATCCGAGCGAGCGTATTCAAATTTACGTAAGTTGAACGCAATCTGTACAAAACGCCACGACGCGACATTATCATATTCAATATGCCGAATCGCAAACATACGTATTACACATATACGTATACGTTTACATATGTTGCGTGTGTATATATGGATAAAGGGTGGGTGGTAAAAGTGGGCTGATTTCGTGTTACCCGTTAAACGTTCGCTTTCCCCTATGCGATGCTTGTATTTTATATGAATAAATGTAGGGGTGAATTTAGAAGATATCTGCGAACAGAAAAATCTATTTCGTGATACATTTATATCATATTTCGAGATGAAAATTGGATGGAATTTTTCGAACATACTTAAATGATAAAGTAAACGTCATCTGTTTTCGTAATGATGTATTCAAATGATCCCAATGATTCGTCTAATACAAACTTGGGTGAAATTTTTATCCGGTGAGCTGCATTGATTGTGAGTTTTAAAAATGGCCAAAAGGCCACCAAAAACAATATTAATTTTTCATAAACATATTTTGTTAGAGGGAAATATGTTGAGATTAAATATGTATAAAAAGAATTGAGTTTTCAATAATATTTTTTAATAATTTTACGACACGATTGAAACTGTTTTCCTGTTTTATAAGTTTTTCACAGGTGTAAATTTTGCGATTAAGATTCATAAGATCGATTTTAAATGTTCGTCAATAATGCTTGATAATAAACTGTAGTTCTTTTTTTAGAGTTTTGTTGCGTTGGCAACAAAAAAGAAGAAAGAGTTGCAACATTTTATGTAATTAGCATTTTGAATTTTTTTTTATGAGGTTCAACATTTTGTAATTACCTAAATGACCTGTATAAAATGATAAGCATAATTATTTGTAATGGCAAGTTATATTGTGCTAAGCAATTTTTATCATTTTTAAATACATTAACTCATATTGAGTGACAAATAAAATGATACGCGGGCCTTACAAAAATGCAATCGCGAAACGCAGTTTACTCAAGTTTGGTCTAATAATATAAAATATGACAAAACTTCATATGATTACTTTAATACAAGCTTAGGTTGATTGATTTTTACTTTAAATAAATTCAATTTTTTAAGAGTAATTTTAGTTACAGTTTCTCCGTATATGTACGAATCTTTTCTTTGTTTATTTTTTTACTTCAATAATAAAAATAATGTCCGCATATTTTTTATCGCCTATTTAATCGCCATCGTTCTTCGACTTTAAAAAACCATTACTCTAACAAAAAAAAAACTACAAACGCAACTCTCACACAATCCAAACACCATTCCAAAACGACCGCCCAAAACCCGCGGATCGGGCGCCAAAATTCCGAAACTTTCATCAAATCCGAAAATGAAAACGTATAAAATTTGACATTCAGGCTTCGAGGGCGGCCGTTACCCAAAATCACGGCCGTAAAACCACCCTCCGACGCATCGGCGCGCCGCAACGTAACTCATGTTTACAACCCGCCCGCGGAATATGAGCGCCCCTAACCAGTCCAGGTGTGCCAGGGGATGGCCGGGTCGGGGATGGTGCGTGGCCTCGTGTTAAACCAATATCATCAATTATGAATCGGCGAGGGGGAGGTGGGAGGGAATGGGGCTGAAGGTGCTGCGTTTGAAATCCGGCGAGTATCGCGCGTAGGGGTGTAGGGGTGGTGTTTTTCTGTGTTGGGTGGATTGTAGTTTTTTTTTTGGTGAAGGGTTTTTTTGAGTTGTGTGGTGTTGTGGTAGGGCGGTTGAGATGTTAAATGTAGTGTTTGAGTAAAGGTTGAATAAAGTGAATGAAATTTTGTAGATGATTTGTGAAATCAGTATCGAGAATTGGTAGTTTTAGAAAATAGATCCAATTCTTTTTTTACATGGGGTATATGTTTCAGAGACTACCGCGTACACTTCAAATTGGACGTTTTATACTTAGAATTCAACTATTGGAAAGTATTAATAAGACCGTTGTCATAATAACCAATGAAATCAACAAGAATTCGTAGCGATTAATTTAATTGATTATATTATTAATACTTTCCCATAGTTGAATTCGAGGTGTAAAACGTTGAATTTGAAGTGTAAAAAGTATATGACTAAATGAGCAGTATTAATATTGAGCTTTAAGAGTATTTTCATATTCACAACATTTTTCATATAGTGGAAAATGTTTTTCTTTTGAAATTTTCATTCGGAAACCTGCATACAGGTTTTTAATACCAAATTGACCCTATTTAATTTCAAATTGACTCTCATTTCAAGCAAGAGTCTTCAAAAAGAATCAATTTGAAATGAAAAAGGGTCAATGTGTTATGAAAAACCAGTATTGAAATATTAGATTAATACAAATATATCTTCAATTAAAATTACACTTCCATGAATCAAACATTGCATCAATCATGTAATCTCTTATACAAAATAGCATTTCAAATTTTTCAACATGAAATCACCATATTTAAAGAATTACTTCATTTACAAAAAAATACACAAATAAATAAATATTTCACCTTATAAATCAAATAAAAAACACACATAAAATAAAAATAAAGTATATTCCGCATAACCAAATAAAATATCCGTTATAATAACGCACATTACACTGCATAATATAGATACGAAAACGTTTGGGCCAGGATCGAATTTCGCGCGCGGCGGTACGAAATAGCGTTAGCGACCCACGCTTTCTTGGGTCGTTTCGCTTTTCCCTTTTAAGCCCGTTTTACATAAATATCGAAGGTGTGCCTTTGCCGTTTGATATCCTCAATTAGGCGCGGCAAAAATCGACCGAAAGGTGAAATTCGGCATGCGGACCCTCACCCACCCCGTCAATATCCGCCGCCCTAGCCCGCCCAAACCTCGTCGATCTCTCCTCAATTTATATGCAAATTGGGCGACGAAGACCAGCTCTTCGACCGACCTCGGCAAATTGACCCCAGCCTTCGTTCGGTTCGTCTCTGGATCGCGGGCTCTTTTGTGATCGTCCGTTCTTTCGTGCGAATTCGAGAGCGGCAACTTTGCTATGCCATGAATAATGAACAAGTGTGATTTTTGTATTTCCTTTTCGAATTTTTTTTGTAGAGATCGATCGGTGTTTTTTAAGATGTTTTGAAAGATCGATTTTATAAATTTGGGCGTTTTCGTTATAATTGAAATGACCTACTTAGGAAGCTTGTCTTTCTGTGTTTAGAATCGCAACGTTAACTAGATAACTAGAGTGCCTTTGAATACAAACAAGAAACTGTTTGAAACGTTGCGATGATTACGCGTTTAACAGCGGCAACAATAACACATCCTTGTTTATTATTTTGTGTTCAGAATGGCAATTAAGTACGGGAACTGAACACCGGGACCTGTTGACGATAATACGACACGATCGGCAACACTATCGATGTCGGATTAAGCATCCGCTCGTTAACCGAAAATCTGGTCTTAACCGAAACATTGCTAATCCCTATTTAATTTAATCGATCCATGTAGTAGACGACAACGAGGACAGCTTCGGTGAAAGCGGCTGACTTTCAACTTTGGCACATTGAAAACTCCCACATGGTGTTTGTAAAACTAAGTTTGGAACAATGTACCGATTTTATAGACTTCGAAATTGAAAAATTTTGTATTTACGCGATATTTTGCAATATTAATAAGTTTAAGAGAAAGTTTTGAAGTCATTTGACAAGTTAAATGTTCACATCAAGATTTTGATAAATCTAATAAAAAAAATGTCATTATAATGAACGCTTATTAGAGTCAGTAAATGACAAATTATGATCGATGCAGCAAAAGTATGTCCTTGTGGAAAAAACTGTTGAGTCGTGACGGTTATTCGTGATTATATCGAATTCGTTATTGGAAGAAAAAATCATAAAAAAAGTCGTTCATCAATGATTAAGAGTTAATTGATTTTAAATAAAAAAAAACGTATATGCGTTATTTCGATGAGATTAAAACGGTATCCGAAATTATTGAACAGGAAAAGGGAATTAGACAGAATCTTATCACATTCCCATTGCAATAAACTAAACAAATTAAAAATCTAGTTAAGAAAGCGAGTGGGATTCGAGCTTCGTATAATACAGCGATAAAAGAAGGCGTTAAAGTCTTGTTAAAAACATAAAATGACCCTTTAAAGACCCGAATATAGGAATAAGTCACGAAGTCGGCGCCTTTGAAGGTGATAGGGACCCAAGATATTCGGGAATCGTAACGAGTCCTTACACGTTACAGATGGACCCACCGCATCGACGATAACGTAAATTTAACCAGAAAAACCTTAAATTTCCCCCTTATTCAACAAATTTACGCGATTCATTTATATTTCTCACTAACGAATAGTGGAAACCGATGTAACCATCTGAGTCGTAAAACGTTATACTTTATTCATAGATGTCGTCAAAAAAATAAATAAAAGTGATCGAATTCTCTAACTAGCTCTTGGTGCATTCATCGAAAGCGAAATTTACGAGTGGCGATAAATTTTTTAGAACAAGCATACCACTCGGAACACATCCGAGTGCCCCGAATCGTTCGGATTAGTACGTAAACCCGTCGTAGGAATTCCGCTCGTATCGATCTGGGAAGACAATAAAATAGATCTTTTACGTCTCACCAACGAGTATTTTCGGGCATGGATCAATCGCAATCGAGATACTGTAGTTTTTCTTTCGAAATTCTACATTCTCAGAAGAAAAAAACTGATAACTTCAGTGATATCGTAAAATCAATACTTTATTTAAACCATTCGGTTTTAAATTAATAATTAATTTTACTGCGCTTCCGAAAAACATAGTGCTTACAAATTTGTTGTGGAAACGCAAACCACAACTTAAAACAAACTCTTCTGTCGTAAACTTCAGTTAAAGGAATCCAATCGGCCCGCAGCAATTATAATACCGTTGAGGCTTTCCAAGGGCTGTTTCTTTCATTTATTTCCTTTAGAGTTAATTAAATCGACGACCCATTCATCGATGGGGATTGTAACTAGACTGGGTAGCCCTTCCGTACTCTTTTCAGACGTTTGATTAATTCGGCGATAATAAAAAGTTTACGAGCGATCGTAAACGTCCGTAAGAATTTCGGACTACCGGATGGGTGACACTGTCGGCTTTTACAGGTCTTCGTGCCATCACGATTTGTAATATAACATCAATATGTAGGAGGCTTTATGTGAAGAGATTTGAACCCATGGCTAAGGTTTAAGAATATGTTCGGATCAGCGCAAAATGTAGAAAAATCCATTGTTAAGGAAATTTTTCTGGTAAATTCGAAACATGCAAAAAATACCGAAACATTCATTTATAAATTTAATATTATTATATACATATGTATATATAATATTATATTATATCGAGCGATACAAGCTCTCAATTATAAATTGAAATAGTAAACGGTAAAAGTTCAACATGGCGAAAAACGAATTTCAAATTTCTGAAAGCGAGTCCGTACGTCGTAAAAAAGGAGTAGAACAGAAGTTCAAAGGAAAAAGCGATACGACTCGTAGGATTTGAAAACGTACATATTTTTTTCAAGTCGTTTTGTATCTACAACAGACTCGCCACGGGTCGCAACGGGTTGATTGAACGAAGCTAGCGGAACGAACGATTATTCTATCGGAAAGTATTCGATTGATACTGCCAAGAAATGAAAGGAGAGTTTCGAAGAGAAAACAAAACCTTTCAGAGAACGTAATTTCGTTGGAATAACACACATACACACTTTGAATATTCTGACGAACGAACGAACCACCTACCTAGATACGAAAAGGGACGTTTGAACGCGTTGCGATTTCAACAACAAAACTTTCGGTGCTCATCGAAAATTTCACAGCGGACTCTTAACGAGAGCCCATTGTTCTTAATATTTTATCGGTATAGTTATTTTTTATGTAAATGCCTTCTTTTGATGCTAACTTTTCGTTTTTGATTTGTGTGTAAATCGAGCTTTCGACTTCGCGCAACTAATTTCGAACTCGAGACTCTCGTTAATGTGTAACGAGTCGATTCATCAATAATTCAAGATAAGCAAGTCTCGTTTCCCGCTTTTTTCGATCCAATTGAATTTATATGGCAAATACTGACCGAGTACAGTGATATGCTATACGAGATAATTCTGCGACATTTTGATACCATAAATACATTAATAAATTGTACGATGTTTGCTCTTAAGACTGATTGGAAAGACCGTAAATAAATAAATGAATAAATACAATATAAAATACAAAGCGAAAGTTCAATCATAAAATAAGATTATTTTCGATTCGAAATAAATTATGAATAACGCATTTTTTCACTGTCTGAAAATGTACCTACTATTTTGTTTTCTCAGAAACAAAACACGACGAACATAATCATGTTTCGGAAAATGTTATATTAAACAAACATTTATGGATGGTCTATTTTTATAAATCAGAGTGACCTAGTCTTGTTAGGAAATTTATATAAAAGTAGAAAAAAAAGAAGAATTTAATTACACAATTGTACCCAGAATAATTGCTCAATTAAACACAAACTCTTTTAGTATTCTTGTTATTTACTTAAATTGCCGATTTTCTTTATAAATATAAAAAATAAGGTATTATATAAAAATTATGTTTTCATCAAAATCATCTGTACAGAAAAATTCTACAATTGTAAACTAACAAACCTCACACAATATATGTATAATATATATAAAAAAAATACACGAAACATACACGAAAACAATCGCATTAAACCACACAGCCCGATACGCTATAGATAAAATTAACAAAGTCACGATTGCCCCACAGATATTTTACACATTGTCGTATCTTTAATTAGGTTGCACGTGGACAAAACCACGACCACGAGTCACACGTGGAGTTTCGTTAGAGGGACTCTCGTTCGGATACTCACATACGTACAATTACCACAATTAAAACCGAAACCGTGTAATTACCACGCAAAGCACGCACGTCCATAATTAAAAACGTCGGCCGCATTACACGAAATTATTTCGTTATCCCCCCACTGAATTCGGGTTAATGTCTGGTGCATTCGTAATCATAAAATTTTCAATAAACGGACGCTTTTCTTTGCATACGAATTTCGATATGGACGAAATCAATCCCGCGAGTTATGTTTTAATTATAGTTATTTACGCCGCGTTATTTCTGGTACGTGTTTATGTGTGTTAACTTTATTACTCGGAGGTTCAAAACTGTAATTTTAGACACTTTCTGTGTGTTATGTTGGTAGTTGGTAGTTATGTAGCCAGTAGCCTATTCTCGAATTAATTTAATGCGATATTTATACGTGGCGATGATCAAAGTGTGTTAATTTTGTAACCACCGATATTTGAACGATTATGGCTATGAATATTTATGCACATTATGAATTTGTTAAATTGCTCTCGTATCGATTTCAATTGAGTGTGCATGTAATGAAATTACTTTTGAGGTTGGAATATTTTAATAAAACCTTGTTAAAATAATAGGTTTTGTGTAACTAGCAATTACCAACTGCCTGGTGAATAATATTAGAGACGCTTTAAATAGTATGCGTTCTATAAAATTATTATTTTGGGAAGGTTTTAAATTTTCATACATGATTTAATTCAATAAATAAATAAATAAATTAAAATATTTAAATTAAAAAATAGCAATACAATCAAAACCCACATACAAAACCTAATGATCCGAGCCCCCAGCCGCAACGCAAGCCGAACAGAACAGATTTCCAACAACTCTTTTCACCCCCATAAGCAACTGAAGCACCAGAAGAGCACGCAAAGAGTGGGCGTCATTCCAGCACAACAATAAAAAGAAAATAACAGGATGAGAGTAGAACGAGAATAAGAAGAAAACACCCCGGAACAGGGTGCAGCAGACAGCTAAGTGCCGAGCTGATGGAGATTGAGAGCGGTCCATTTCTCAAACTACCATTTCGACCGCGCTCGATCAATATTGCATTGCTTTTCAACCCGGCGATGCATCGAATTCAGATGGAGATGGAAGCTTTGCGATCTAGACAAATAATGCATTATTCACTCGAGGACTGTATTCGTACAACGTAATAATGGACAGACCGTTCAGTGGATTTTGGTTGTGGAAATATTCGTTGTGTCCGCGTAATTAACATATTCGACAAAATATAATTACTAAGAAGTATACTGAGTATTAATTTAACAATTTTATGGTATGCAGTTTATATATAAATGACTATAGAATAATACCATACTGATGTTATCGAAAGCTTTGACATTTTCCTTATCGTGTATGTTCAATTGAATAGAAAGATAACTTATCGAAGAACGATCTCTGGTTAACAATACCCATTCACAAACCAGGCTACATATCACTTAACTACAATGCGAACCACAATATGTTTGACAAGGATTAGCGGTTAGTATTAATTTGCATAATTGCATGAAGTGTAAAGCAAAAACGTTTTATATACGAATGCAGTTGTTTGTATTTGAGTTGAGTACATAGGATGTGTGATGTTTGACGATTTTGCAGTTGGTTCGTCATTCCTTCATGGTTGACGGTTCGGCTTTACAAACGATGTTCAGGCTCCGGAGGACAAACACACGTTTTGCGGATGGAAAAGCAACATGATGTTATTTACGACCACGAATCTGAGCGTTGACGCGCGCGAATTAATCATATCAAAGATACAAGAGACCTGCAAGCTTTACTCGTAATACGTTTCGTCTAGGAGCGACGTGTGTAATACGCAATTTATAATAGTGCCGTGTTATTGTTCTAATAATCACAAAATTTAAAATTTATATATAAAAATACCATCTTTCACAGAAAAAAATATATTTTAATACGCGTATGCGAACCTTCGACCAATCAGAAATACCAAAAAAAATATTCGGCCCATTTGCTCGGCTGTACCTCGGCTATTTTACAAGAGCGTCCGTAAATACGGCCAAATTCATCGAACGTATACGAAAAGTAAACACATCGCCATTGTATATGGGGCCCTTTATCACGAAATGATAGATAGCACCGCTTAAACCGTAATCGGGGTCGAGTGTTTCCCGCGAAAGGTCTAAGGTCGAGTGGCGGAGCTTCCTCGAATTCAAATCGATTTGTTACCACTTCTTTTTCAGGGCCGCGATTTTGGGCCCACACTCTCAATGATAATCGCACATAACATATAATAAGCGTATAATAACACTCGTTACAGCTGGAAGACACGCCAACGACGCGAGAATTACACGACGGCCGAGGGAGAGGGGCAATCACCATCAGAAATAGGCAAATCACCACTAATGCCCTAATGACAGCCTTAACGATCCTCAGACGCATTAATCCTAAAGCTCCTTAGGAACGACCGCGTATATAATATAATATAAGCGCACACATACTCACGAATCCGAACGGAAGCTTTCGAGTCTTGTAAAATCGCGCACGCGTCCGTATAATAATCGTTGCGGGGAAATTGAAAATGTGTTCGAGTTCGTTATCGAATTATAACTTTGCGCGGTGGGGCGGAATGATTTCGGGGTTGTGTTTTGCGAATTGCACGCTCGTATTGATTGAAACAAATAATGTAATACAATCTGTAGGTTTCAGAATATTTTTTAAAACCTTTTGTACGCCAACGAGTCGCTATACACGTAATTGAATCACCCGTGATTCTCTTATTAAACGTTAAAATTATTTCGTCTAAATTTAATTATACCGAGAGAACTATAGACGACCAGATAAAAAAATAAAAAAATCAATGGTTTTGAGATTTTCAATTATCAAATATGCAATGCGTTGAAAGTATTATGACAACTTTAATCATATTGTGTGCTGATCAATGTTTGAATCACGAAGCACGGTTATGAATACCAATATCTACTCATTAGTTGTCCACTGCAAGACAAGGTCTCTTCATCAAATGTTGAAGATTCAGGACATACCTTTCATGTACCTTATAATAAACACAAATAAAAACTAACGTTGATTGAAATAAATAAAAAATAACATGCTAATTTCCACTCGAACACATTGCATTAACGACAAAAACAACCTAACACAGATCGCGTGCAATCATCCCATATATTTTTTATTTACAAATTTTTCCTAATTTAGGAATTCGTACAACGCGCAACGCGTAACAGAAGACCACCTACATAATTAAATAGGTCATACAAAATTCCGACGAACAATCCAGTTATGAAACGACTGACGTTACAATGGCCGCACCGTTTCTATGGAAGCGGCCAAGAATTGACCGGCCTGCATAAGCCACACACCACCATCCAACACGACACACAAACCCGACTACGGCAATACGTAGAACGTACACGTAGATTGTGGCCCACGGTTGCACCGTAACGTGCACGCGTCCTTATCTACGTGGAAGCCTGACGGACGGTTCCGCTATTAGCGGACACTTAACGCCCGTTGTTCGTTCGCTGAAACCGCTAATGAAATTTGTAGCTGCTGTTCGGCGGCTCACGTGTGTAACGAAAGAGGTCCGTATCAGATTTGCAGTAAAAATAAAGCGGGCGTAAATTGAATACGGTCGGAAGGAGAGGTGTTTTCGCGTGTAGGCCCCGGCGATTTCGGTGTTTGTGCACTAAATGGAAATTTGTGTTTTCGTGTTGATTGGTTGTTGGTTGATATGATCTAATTTAAATTTTTGAATTTAATTTTCGATAAAATACAGGTAGTTCTTGATTTACGATAGTTCGAGTCACGTCGGTTCGCACTTACGACCGAAAAAAAAATTAATTAATTAATTTTCAAAAATTACTTACAAAATATAATAACAAGCTGTCATCACCTACGGTCAATACATTCTGGGAAAAATGTTGACTCGTTCGAATTATAGTATTAAAATCCATTATCTGCCAAATTTTTTTCATTCTTTTTGAGATATACATATGTATTATAACATACTGAAAAATAAATCTGATAAAATATCATTTATATTCATTATTATTATTTTAACCGTGACAGGATTCGGATTCAAAATGAATATTTTGAAATAAATAAAATTGATTGATTTTTTTCGTAGATTCGATTTATGATTTAAGTTTAGGAACATATGTATCTCCATTGTAAATCGAGATTTTTCTATACAATAGATATTATAATTTGCTCGAATTCGATAAAATTACGACCCATCCATCATACATATATGAATTGAAAACTGAATCGAACATGTTCGTTACATCCGAACCGATTTGCCAATCATAGAAATGCGTCACAATCGTAACAATCGGAACGCGTCGGAATCATTAACAAAGCAAACACATTCATTAATCAAACGCAACTATCGCTCGGCGATAAATCCGCAACGCCAAAGTTAAAATACGGCAACCGCGCATTACGCAGAATCATATCGTCACATAATGCATTAGCAGATTTCGAAACACTCGTTAACACGACCGGAGATAATGACGAACAATACTATACCTAACCCCCGAATGACGGATGCGTACTGGGGAACCGATCAGATAACCGACTAATCTAGGCGTTAATTATCCCCAGTTCCCACCCCGCTCGCTTATTTTCGGGTTAGAATAAAATTATATGAAAAAATTAACCCGTTTGGGTAAGTAACGAGGGCTTCGTACATTTAGGGGTCGTTATCACCTCTTTTAACAATATTATCGTGTCGGCGGGGTCGCGGCGCGCTGCGCGCATAGTAATGACGCTCTCTCTTTTTTCGCGAACGGCGATGAAAATGAACTGGAATTTTGCGAAAAATGTGTGTGTGCGTGTATAGCGTGTTTTATAAAATACGAAAAAAAAATCGCCGCGTAGAAAATGTGATGAAACATTTGTGGATCGGACCGTGATGTGAATTCGAAAGTTTGTCGTTTAGAATTGGAGTTTTTTTCGAATCGTGCTTTTCGCTGAAAGCTCGAGTTTTAAGTAGATAAGTATTGATGTTATGTTCGAAAGTTTTATCATCCAGGCAAGATATATATAAATATGGTATTTCGATCAACCAGAATTTATATTTATTTATTGAAATCACTCTATTTTATCAAGCATGAAATTTTCCATATATCAAAACATAATAGCTAATTCCATCAAATCGTTAAGCATAATTTGGGATAGTTATTTGAAAGAATTTCATAATGTAGGTCTGGCCGAACTCCAACTTTCATTTGAAAGCCAAACCGCAGTTTTTTACCACTCTTAAAACGATAAAATTGTAGCACTTACAAATTGGTATTATTTTTAGGTTTAATGATTGATTATTTCATATAACTCGTTCAAAAATTAATTTATTACTAGAACATTGGATGAAAATATAGTTTTAATAGTCGGTCGTTAATATATTACCCGTTTTACTGCTTCTGTGCAGATATTGCGGCGGGTAACAATGTTTTCAAGATTACATTTCTTGAATAAATGCATTCGAGTTGCATTCAAGATATGGCCGACGACAGCTGCTTTTTACGGCTGATTTTCCGCAACTCGTTGGCTGAAATCCGGAAAACCGGCTGAAGTCGCAGGATTTTTCCATCGAAAGAAATTCTACGAAACTATCGAATATGTGAATATTGAACATTCACTGAGTTCTTCCAATGATTCGAATCGATAAATTCAACACCGAAATAAGGTCAAAATTTCGAATGAAATAATTTGATACGAAGAATATAATTTTTTGATACTGAAAAAGGAACGTTATATAAGCGAGTACATATTTAATTAATGCCGCATACGTGACTCATGGGGCGTGCTGTGAGCAAATTAACATTTCAACAAATTGTATATTAATAAAAATTTATTGCTAAGCTCATATTATTAATTCTACGACCACACAGTTTTGTATGTATATGACTTGTATACATATTTTTTTCATACCGATTCCTATTGCGTATTATGTTTATTATGTGAGCCTAATTAATTTGTTTCGATAATTAATCACTATGACGACATGATAGTTCACACGATAAATTCATAAAACTACTATTAACACGTTCGAATATTTAATCAATTTAAAATACCTATTCAAAAGGTATTTGTAGATAATTATTTATGATGAATCACTAAACGCATTTATATTTCAAAACCGCACTGCGAAGATCAAACTCTGACATTTACGACCATGAATAGAACAACTCATTATTTTAATACCAAATCATTTCAAGAATAATATATAGTTTCCAATTAAAAAACAACAATATTTTGAAACTTATATCAATTACAAAAATAAACAACGATGAAGTGTTACATGGCTCCGATCATCGATAAAAAAGCGCAAACAGGATTCCTCCGAACTATACACCCATACAACATTGCATATTCAAATTCGACAATACCATCTAGCATTTTGGCACCCAAAGGGGTTAACGACGACGTCGTCCCGAGAATCCTTATTGTTATGGCGGATTATTACGGACGCGTCACGTCAACTGGTAATGCGGCCATTACGGCCGCGGATGCGATTCGCCTATAAATCACCGTTTGCCGAACGTCATAAAACAGTGGCATACTGTACTCGCTGTTGGGCCGCTTCAGACAAGAGGTTGTCGTAAAATTATGTCGTATCGTGCGTGAAGGTCAAGGGGCTTCGGTTTATGTTTTCGAAGGTGGATATTATGTTTGGACGGTGGTTGGGAATGGATTGAGTTGTTGGTTTATTATTTGAAAGTAATTATTTGATTTTATATATTTTATTCATAGGTTTTTTCAGTGCCAATTCAATGCCAATAATGTGGTGGGATGGAAGTGAATTGTTATTTTTTTGTCATATCATATATTATTTTGAAGTTGAATTTTTATATTGTATTGTCTTGAAAAATTTAAATAATTTTTTTATGTATTTAACAGGACCATTAAATCAAGTTTTCAACATAGCTTCGATATTTAGCAGCACAATAGACGAATCGATAAAATACGCTTTTGATTTTCTCAGCTTAGTGTGAAACACGAAAAGCTGATTGATCGTCCACAAAGCAGAAGCGAACTTCTCAATACATAAAATAAACGAGAACTGAAAAAAAAACTTGAAATACAAACTTTCAGACTCGATTTTCGTTTCGTTCCGTCTCCTAGTTGAGGCTTTGATTGATGGTCCATCGAAGAAATCCTTTCGAATGTAATCTGGGTCAACCTCCTTGATAGCCTGCTCGAATTTTGAAGGAGTCGAATGAATGCAAGAAACACAAAAATAAAATGAGTTTCGCATGAGGAGTAAAAGTGCCGTTGGTAGTGTGGTAGCCGACAGTAGTACTAATGTTCCCGGTAATGGCTCTGCAAAATCCATTAGCTCTCCTCGGTTGCATTTGTTCAGATGGCCGACAAACAGTGGTGAAAGCTTCTTTCTTTTCTTCGGTAGCGGCATGTTGTTTCCTTGTTACTCGGATGGAAACTTCTAGATTGCCAGATGTCGTCTAGCAGCTCAAAATCGAAAATATTTCGGGAAAAAGCAGACCTATCAAATGACGAATGTAGGAAAACCAACGTTTCCTGCTTTTTGATTGATTTTATAGATGTTGCGACACGAAAAAACGATTTAGTCGAATATAAAAGATGAATCGTCAGTTTATTTTGAAAAGCAAATAAATTCGATACTATTTCAGAATTTACGATTTCTAACTGATCAAATGAAACATCTAAGCTACATCGGATAAAAATCTAGCGATTTTGTTTCTATGCTTCAAGATACATAATTTCACGACAAATTTGCAAGTCCCGAATTTGAATAATTCGCGAATTACGTTCCAGCTTTTTCAGTTTGCCCAGTCCGAACGAACGTGTGTTAGTTTTTACGACTGTTTCACAAGTGTTTACCGTCTTTCGAACCCCGGTTTATACGCAAAGTTTTACAGTTTCGGGATAATCGCGCCGCTTATATTCAATTACGGTGCGACGTGTCATTGGAAAATGGACGATTTCGGACCCACGATCATAAAGTCCCGTCGTGGATTATACACGATATAATATAATATTATTTTATGTCGCTAGATAGAAGGCGAGGTCCAGGTGATCGGCAAACTACCAACTATTTCACTTTTGGACCGCGCTCGGTAATTACTATAAACATAAGACCGAAGTTTCTGGCGCTAAACTCGCGCCGGATAATATTCGCCGGAAACTCCCCTCGGATACTTGTCAATTATATCGACAATTTAATGGTAAAGTTTGAAGATGTGGATTCGCTACGTTGTTGTGAAAGCCGAGCCCTTTATATTGTATTAAGTCGGAATGAAATGGCGAAAAAGCGCATACGTGTGCGAGAACCATTGTTCGAAACGACAAAGGGACTCTCTCCGACGATATATATTTTTAATGGATCATAAAATTTTTATAACTATCATCGCACTACGCGCTCCCCGCCTTCTTCTCCATTATTGTGAAGTAGTAAGTATAAATTTTATTATTATTATAATCGATGCTTTCCGAATGCTCAATAAAATAAATCGTAAATATAAACAAATTATCAAATGTATTTTGTATGCCACAGTAAACTCCAGATTATTTAGACGTATTCTTTATTTAAATATTCAAATGAAGTATAAATTATATTTTTAATCGACTAATTGTTGATTTACTGTTTTATATTTAGATGTTATATTTAATGTAGAACACGTACAAGTCGAAAGTTTAAAAATGTACGGACGGGTATACGCGCGCGTGCGAGAGCGCAAATCGAGCTTTTAACATATTCATGGTGCGTTAATGGCTTTTTACACCGGTAACAACACACACAAATAAGATAAAATTTTATTGTAATCCTTAATTAATTCCTTTTTACCTGGTTTCCGGCCGGCAGGAGGTCCACACGGGAATAATTCAAGTGCCGTGGGCCGCGGACCTTAACGGGTGCACTCGAAAGCCGAACCACTTATTCAAATATTTTTCCCTTATCGGATCTGTACGCTGGGCGATTATATACCTTCGTGGGGTCTGTGCGGGTGATTTTTTTGTATATATCTACGTATTTATTTGGCTTTTTAGACCGCGCCCGAGTGAAGTTTGAATGGGATAATTGTGTGGTGCGTCCGCGTCACAATGGCTAAGCAGATACTAACAAAGTTATGTGACTTTATCATATTTCATTACGTTACGAGGTCGTATTTTGTATGCTGGTGTGTTTTTGTATGCCAGTTTCCGATTCAGATATTTTCCCCTTCTGTTTAGAGCGTTATCGCATCGAATCGTGGGAATGCACATTGATACGGTTAGTGAAGAGATATACGATTGTAATGAGCCTGTTAGATTTTATCGTATTCGATTTGTTAATTGAATATATAATTAATATTATCTCTTTCGAGATCTAGAATCGTTAAAATGATATATAGGTAATTTTGAGCGTGAATGAATTGTTTTGCTTATGTAACATCGGCGAGAGTTACTCTTGTTTAATAGTTGTACAAAAATAATTAAATTTTAAGTTTATCGACCACAACGAGATCTTGTTACCAAAACAATGAATAACATAAATGTAAATCATTTAAATGTGCTATTAAAGAACGAAAGTTCATCTTCAGAAACGTTATTGAAATAACTACAGGCTAGTAACACTGAGAATAATATTAATTTTACAAATGTATATCTTTTTAATACATTATTCAACCCGTTTATGAGAAATAATTTTTATTTTCAAACATTCATCGAATAAAAGATTTTTTTCATAATTGCACTTCTATTCTTACCAACTTTTTACAAAAAAGCATCCACATCCGCAGCAGAGACCGAAACGTCACTATTTTCTTAAAAGAGTGGATTCACACTAGGAAGTACCACAAAAGCGCCAACGTTCAACTACATAGCCCCACATTATATAACGCTTATACGTACGTAGAATCGATTCTATATCCCCGGGGATCTCAGTCTTGCAAGAGGAGAAAGTCAACGAGAGACATCCAACGAACGAACCGCCTTTTCTCCACAGGCAATTAAGGACGAAAGTCACCCACCGAGGCAAAAGCAATAGAACGTACGAGTGGAATATAAGAAGAATAAGAAGCGTAGCCGAGAGCAATAAAAATCGTTTGACCATTGTCCGCGTTCGCGGGGGCTAAACGCGAAGGTGTAAAAAGGGACAGGTGGCCCTACAAAAGGCCGTCCCCATTAAACCCTCGGCATTTGTAACAACAAAAAGCGTGACATATAATGTAAAAAGGGACACGGCGAATGCACACACGTATATACGCGAGGAGTGTAGATTGAAAGTTCACAATCAAATTGTACGAATGAATTTGTACCAGGATATGCATATTTTATAAAAAAAAACTCGTATGTTTGGATGTGATACATTTTCAAGATTGAGAAAATGTATTGAATATAAAACATTTGATTGTGATAGATAGCATTTAGTATTTTTTTAATTGAACCATCGATAGAATAAATCATTGGAATAATTTAATAGTACTCACAAACAATATACGGTATTTTTTGAAAGTTTTCAATAAAAAAATATGTAAATATTTTATTTTCAGTGACTTTTCAAGAACGTGAGCTTTGATTCAGCCCTTTGTATACAAAAGTACAAATATAAATAAAATATAAACGGGTACGTGTAACGTAACGAGATCTTTTGTCCGGTCGTAACATTTATTCGCGATCGCGACATCTGCGATACGATTTTTGCAACAGTCACGTGTTATGGCAACCGTTCGTACACAGGAAAATGTAAAAGATCGTACCTATCTACTTATTATCGTGTCCAATTGTTAAAAAGTTTATTTAAAAAAAAGCTTTTAATAAAATTTCTATAACATATGTAAAAATAATCAAAAGAAATTCTTTATAAAACAATTATATATTAATCGTTTTCGGCAAGATAAAATGGTCGTACGAAAAGGACTCATACAAAAATTTTCAAATGAAAAAAGGCGTATCGAAACGCGATATATTTACGAGAAGGGCATCGCACGTGCCAAATATCCACTGGCAAGTGCGAAAAAAGGGTCTCATCCGCGTCCGTAAAAGTTGCATTATGATCACGTACAAAATAACAACGGACGAACAAATTTCCACCGCCCAAGCAGATAGTGTTGGAGGACCCTCTTTCGCGTCCTCCTAATCCCAAAAATATATTCATGGCTATGCGATATAGCCGCATACACATACATATACACGGACCCGATGTCCTCGCACCCGTTCGGTCGGGATTTCGGGAAAAGTTCGGAAAATTCTCGTCGACCGGGAAAATTGTTCCGGGCGTAAGAAATTGCGAATTCGCAGCGAAAGGGTTAAAGTGCGTGTATAATACGCGCGGGACACCTGCTGCCCCTTTTTTCTCGGACGATTTTCTCGCATCGGTTCCAGTTGCGATTTCGCGTTATTGAATGTGTATCGGTTCTCGTTTTCCCTCTTTGGTAAAAGTAGACTGGATCGCTTTTCCGGCCTGAGAAAATTTGGGACCCCTAATAAATAACGTTTTCCCTATATTATGTACTTTCGTGTGTACGAGAGGTCGTTTCCGATTTCGGCTATGATAGACTGAAATTAAATTGAATTCGCTAGCGATAAAAATTATAAAAATGAGTATGTTATGTAAACATTTTAAATATTTATTCGATGTTGTGAAATTAATGAAATATTTAAATCATTATAAAAATCATAACGAATTGTAAAAAAACATGAATGAAATATAACTTAATTGGTTTATCAATATTCTGCAACTAAATCTGGAGAAATCTTTATATCTTTATTGGGCAATATATCACAACATAAAGAAAAACATATGTTAATATTCTGTTAGCGGAAATATAATATTATATATTAGCGCGCATTTGTTACGACGAGATAAACCAACTTGACGATTGATTACGAAAAACTACGCGCCATCGATTCCGAGAGATTTCCCGAGATTTTCGTACGCACGAAACTCGCATACATCCGATCGGCACAACACACAAAAAGTATACATATAATAATGCGAACACGCCCGGCTCTTCGGCAGCGCGTAATAGGAAATATTTCATTTGCCGAAACCGAGATAAAACAGAAGCCAATAATATGTGATGGGCGATAAATTTTTCCCCCGCATCGCGCAGGATAGCGCCGGTTCGATTTTCCCGCGTTGCGCGAGGCCTCGCAAATCCGCCTCGCAAATCCGCGGAAAAATCGCCCGCCACATAATGATATTTATTACTTTTCATTTCGACAAGGCGGTCGCCTGTGGGTGGCTGTGGAAAAAAAAACAATTCGCATTTACCAAATTACGAGGGGGGATTTACAAGCGGTGATAATTCCGAGCGGATTGATCGTGTCTGATATATCAGTGCCATATTTTCTCGATCGGTGCAAAAGCTCTGTTTGTATACAGAATGTCCCCAAAAATTTATGTATATAAATTGTTATGATTATTTGAATTAAATGCTTGAAATTGTTTGAACATTTGTTATTATTATAGGCATATTATAATGAAATTAGATATCATTTTAGTGTGATCGTAGAATATAGTGCTACAAAGCAGCTGAAATGATTTTAGTTTATTTGTATTATATTTTAACTTTATAAAAAATAAATACAATTTTTCAAATTTAAAACAAGTGTTTTGATTTAATTAATACAAATAAACATTTCTCATTCATCTTGAAATTAAAATATTACAAAAAAAAAATCGTAGTAAATTTCGAAATATTTTCATTTAAACCCAGATGGTATTATTCTATTATTAAAATCAGTATTAAATATAAATAAGGCCACATATACTATTTTGGGACATTCTACACGTATATTTTATATTTTTCGAGAGGGTCGAATCCAATTTTCGTCTTGCCGGAGAAGTTTCCCGCGAAGAGAGCGTTCTCGGTAATCCCGTCCGCGGGGCAGAAGGGGTGGAAAAGCTCGAATTTTCCGAGGCTAAACAAGACGAATGACGCGGAGACATTACAGCGAACGAGATAAAATGACGCATTGTGCGTGCAAGTCGACGTCGCTTTTCCGCATCCGCTTTAGCGAAGAAAATCCGCGACGAGGTCGTTCCGAAGAAAATTTGTCAGAAAACGTAAGAATATAAAAGGAGCTCGTTGAACGGTCCCTATTCGGATGCTAACCGTATATACATTCCAACAATAAAATATGTATACAAACACGCACGTTCTGATGAAAAATGATCGCACACAATCTTTATATATAAAAAAAGACACAGATAAAGAGAAAACTATCTGTCAATTTGCGAAAAAGCGAAAATCGCTAAGGAAAATTCCGACTAGGAAAAGCGTTTCGTCTGTCGTACGAAGGAGTGGCAGTCCACCAGCCCGCGGTTCAGATTCCTCAAATAGTTGAGACTTCGGACCGCGGTTCTGCGTTCAACAGTTGCGGTCGCCTTTGTCGGTCGAAGAGGTGCCGGCGACCAGTCAAAGGTCGCCAAACCGTGGGTCGGGCCGAGCTTTTCGGAAGTACTATTGTTCGAAAGGTCACCGATGTTTTTGTGCACCCGCGTGTGTGGGTGCCTTCGTGATTGACGTGCCAGTCGGGAAGGTATCCAAAAAGGATCTCTTGTTATTTCCAAGAATAGTACGTTCCTTTAAAAATTTATATATATAATCGAAATATATTTCTCATCGTTTAATTTAATTTCAATTCAAGCGCCATAAAGCGGTCCCGTCGATCGGTATATTGAAACAGCCATTATGTTGTACTATCGGAGCACCACCAGCTGAATACGTACAATATTTAGACGCGAAAACGTTTCGGGTCTCAGCCTCATAGAATTTACATTGCTATCCAAACACAATCAAAATTTAAATTCATACCGGCGTAAGACACGTCGTAGATTTGGGACCGCGCATCCGAAGCAACCGAACAATATTATTTGTATACACTCGTCCATCTATCCATTGTTCAGAGGGTTTTCCGCAGCGGGAAAACTGCTGCGAACATAAATAATGCATTTCCGAACGACCGGAAACAAAAACAAGGGTCTTCGTATCCAAGAAGGGTTTCCTTATTTTATTTTAGATTTTTTTTTGAGGTTTTCATACCTTCGTACATGAGGGTTGCAGAATAAAAATTTGTAATATTTGTAATTTTAATTTATATTTCCATAATATTTTCAAATTATTATACATATTTATATTCCATATATAAAACCAACATACAAATATATTTCAAAACATAAAAAAACATTTCGGTTAATATGATCCGATTAACGAATTATTTCACCACGATACAGATGTATTTTTTCAATATAATTCTCTGCAGATTTATCTATATATAACGGATTTTGGTTCCACGAACCCTATACATTGTATACTGCGGTGAATTGGTAATGCCGCATTTGTCGCGTTCCCTCACACACCTGTCGGATCGCTTTCGCAGAATGTGGATATGTCACAAAAGGACTCTCCTTCTCGGGTCACCGGGTTGTATATCCCGTTTGAGGCTTCTGGGGGTGTTTCCGTTTGACACGGAGACTAGATAGTCGTCGTCGTGGGTGTTGTTTGAGAAAGTTCGGAAAATGCGTCGAATATTGATGACAGGCGTGTGCGAATGTGCTGCTTTTCCGTGAAAGGTGGATTTTTTTCACCCTTGTATCGATTTTGAAATATACTTTCTAATATTATATAGTGTATGTTTTGAATAAAATACATTGAAAATGTATCAAGTTTTCAAGTAAAATGATAATAAAAATAATAGTTTAAATCGTGTAATATGGAATACTGGAAATCGTTAAGTCAAATGAGAATCATTACGTGATTTATTTACACGCGCACTAAGGCCATAAGTGGGCAGTTTTTGTGTTGTGAAACACGTGTTTGTTCCCGCAAAACGTGCTTTAAAAAAACAGGTACGGCTTCCAATCATGCGTATCTTGTTCTAATTGTTTGCTTTATTATTTCGACAGCGATGCTAAAATTATTTAAATTAAATTTATTTATTAAATAAACAGAATAAACACGTGTGTACTTAAAATATTTGTGTCTAATCGAAAATTTATTCAAAATAAATATTAACAATTCGAAATGTTGCTTACAAAATTTAAATTTATTAATATTACCAATTCGAAAACGCGTAACCAATTTCATGAAACGAAACATTAACGATTTACATATTGAAAAATAACATTTGGCAAATATGACAAGTAATATAAATCAACACTATCTAAACTCATCAATTGCACTTTCGTAAGTCCATAAAGCACATGTTAAGAAACACCGCACAAAACCACTCGCGGACTCGGAAATGCACGAGCCGGAACGTTATCGAAGCCTCCGCGTCTACAATGTACACACTCGTACATAAAATCAACAATGTTAACCCAGATACATACGCGACACGCGGAACGGGGGGCTACCATAAAAGCTAATATGTATTTTTATGGCATTACTCGCTCCGCCGATCGCTTGATCAATGGCTGAGCGTTGTTCGTGCGTTCGTGGAAAAATTACGACGAAAGCTTCCTCCTCTCGCGTAATAAAAGCCTCCGTCTTTTTCCGTGTTGGGCTTTTGTTCGCGGATCGCCTTCGGGGCACGCATTTCCGTTTTATTACGCGCCGATTTTCCCGCGAATTTCACTCGTGTGATTTTTTTTACGCGTTGTTTTCTTCGTGTTTCTGTCGCACGTGTTGGCTAAAACATCAGCTGGTGGAGCGTCTCGTTAAAATTGGAAGTGTGTCGCAAAGTAGGATGTGCGAACTATTCGCGACGACAGTGCAACGAATGAAAAGCGTGACTCCGAAGAATATAAACAGAAGAATTTCCATTCTGAAAATTATATAACGTTCAAAAGTGTACTTTCTATGTAATAATATTAGGTCAATGTAAGTTTTATGGTATTTTATCGACGGTGAAACAATTTTCTCCTTTCTCTGAAGTGTATTTAAACTATTCTATTATAATATGTAGAAGATACTTTCTTTTCAGTATTTGTTAAGAATTGGCTCAGCCAGTGAACTACAGTCCATTTAAATTTTTGAAAATAAAGAGAATTTATGACGTTTTTCATTGTAAAAATTTTGTAAAAATAATAACGTGACCGTGACAATCAAAAATACTCGTAATGTGTACAGTAAAGATGCAGTTAATGTTCGAGTCACTCAATTCTGGTTTCCAAAATTCTTTATTAATTAATAAACATGATGATGACATGTTACTGGCCATAATTTATTTTGATCGATGCAAAAACAACAGAAAAATCATGTTGAAGATAGGAATCAATTGATAAAATTTTATCGCATCGATTTGGTTTCAAAAAACGATGTTTGATAAAAAAAATACGATGAAACTTTTGCATTAAATAGTCAGTTTTTTCTACCTATGTGATCTGTGATAAAAGTGAACCATTATTATTTCGGATTATATTTACCGATAACTTATAAATTCAACATTTTTTTTAAACAATTTATCAAAACACACATTTAACGGGTTTAACCACAAGCTTGCAATATAAAAGTCACTCTAAATAACAAGACTACGTGACATACGACCACAACGTTATCGCCGCCAATCGCGAGCAATTATCGCAACTTTCTACATGGCGCAGCATCAATTAACACCAATTCATCGAAAAGACGTATGTATCAGAATCGGAATCGCGCCTCGCATGATCCGAGACAGTTAACGATCCGTGGCTTTCTAGATCTTCGCCGAAGATAAGCGCATATAATTGGCGGAGTGCAATTGCACTCTCGGCCGCCGACCGCGGTCATAATGCTGCCCGGTCGACTGTGCCTCGATACGTCCGCAAGTTCCGCACAATTAATTACATATTGTGTTAGAATTTAGCGCAACAACGATTCAGATAATGTTGTGTTTTAGTTCGGCGGCGGTTTAGCTTTCGGTTCGACGAGTTTATGCGGCGCGGTCGGTGCACGGCGAGAACTATGCGATCGTTCCGTGTGTTCATGTTCAGGGTTCGAATTTTGGAAATTTGCACTATCCTATATGTCTAATTCGTTTGATTTCATATATACCCAATCTTATTTTTATACGTTCCAAAGACTACAGTGTAAAACATGAATGGTGACCATATAAAAATTGAAGATAGGTTCCATCAGTATATTTGGATAAAACTTCCATTTAAATATATTTTATAAAAAATGTGTAATGTGGAAAAATTTCGCTACGTGAAATCATCAATTTTTTTATTTAATAACTATACTTGTATACTGGTCTGCTCCGAAATTTACATTTGTGGCATAACAATATTTTTTTTCATATTTTCATACCGTTTTAAATTGAAAAAATTGTCGGTTCTTTTTCATCGAACCGTATTATTTCGGAACCACGTAAAAAGAGTTTTGGGTATACATAGCATTATCATAATCATGTAGAGTTTATATAAGTCCAGTACCAATATAAGGATTAATATAGACTTTGGACTTGTAAACTACACCTTTTTTAACCCTTTTGCAGATTCAACCATTTTTTAATATAATAGGATTACATTAAAATAAATTTTTATCTGTAAATAAAAGCAATTGATTGGACAATGAAATGTCGTATATTAAGTGAAACAACATATTGCGGTGGCAATCGTCATTCGCGTAATTCCCATCGTGTTCCACTCCCCGAACTAACCGAATTAAGTTCGTTCCGCGCGACACAGCACTTGTTTCCCGACTCGTACCCTTGTCTCCATGAATATTCATCGCTGATAATGCAGAAGATGATCAAAGAAAACCGTTGCCAAGATTGGTGTGCCCGTCTGCAGAATTTTCCTGCAAAAAATGCCTTTTCAAAGCAGCTAAGGAAACGGACGGCTTCTCGACGGATTGAAAATTAAAATATTCTCAGCTTGATTTGATTACATCGCAATATTACACGGGAATATTTTAAAATAATCAATTATAAATAAATGTTAGAAAAAAGGTATGTTGTCAATTTTCGGAGCGAACCGTCGGTCCATGGACATGCAATAACCGCACAAAGTGGAAAAGAAAAGAAAAGTTTTGCTTTTCGTTTGAAAGAGGGGAAAAATTGGTCGGCAATTGAATTACGTGTTTTTCTGAAAGCGGCGATGAAAATTCTCGTTCCGACATTGGCTTATTGAAAATATTTAGACGGTGTAGCTAAGAAGTTCTCAGACTGAATTTAAATCATTTTGAAATATCACACACAATACCGAGATATAGCTTGGAATGAATTGAATCGTCATTTCAGATAGTTTGCAAAGTTATGACAATAGAAAATTTTATTTTGTTGATTGAGTTTTTTGCAGTATATTTTATTGTATCGTAAACTTCAAAAGTTCGTCATAAAAAACGAATATTCAGAAAATAAACATAACAATAGTAGATAAGAGCTTGTAGAATTATACTATTAAAAGAGGTTGACAACATTAAGCTGCTTTTATTCAAATTTATTCTAAAAATTTATTTGCCGCACTGTATAAATACTTTGTGTGGCCGATCGGATTCCGCCGACGAAAAAATACAACACAAAAGAAAAAGTTTCTCAATTAAATTTCAATATATTATTTAAGCAGAGCGGACCGATACGAAAATTGTTCGCCGCATTCGAAAATAAAATTTTATTGTGGGCAACTTTTCGATTTATACACAGTTCGGTGTACACATTCTTTGTTGTTAACGAGACGAAACGAAATTGACAGATATTTACGCGATAAAATTCTATGCGCCTTTTGACATTCCAATAGAAGACAAAGACATAAATAAGATACGAAAAAATTGAATGCCTCTATTGAAAATAAATTCACTTTTATTATTGCTCGATATAGATTTTTTTTTATGTACAGTAAATAAAACTTGAATTTTACTTCTCAGACTTTGCAGCGTATCGATGACACGAACGATCAGATAATTAGTCTGCTTGTATAAACGAAACTGTTTAGATTTTATCCATTAAAATCGCAATTTAAACACAATTAATATAAAGTATTAAAACAAATTATCCAATAATTTGTATCATCGCTATTCAGCATTAGAAACAAACCGCTTAAACACCCACTTATTAAACTAAGTTGCTTCACACCCCCGACCATCGCGACTCATTAATTTATTAAAATGAATTCCCGGCGAGTGATAAATAAGTTGCGACCGCGCTTTCAGCCACTTTGGCCGCCGCATTGTTGAACTTCGCAACACCATAAAAGTAATATTTTCCCCCCGAAAAGCTCGCAAATACACACGAGGAGAAAAAGCTCGCGTACGGCCAAAGCGGGGCGGCTTAATTACGTAAAATAGCCGAACGAGGAGCGTTTATCGTGTGTGCGAACAAGCGTTCGTATGCGTTGGCCTGTATTAGTTTTGTTTTTGTAATTTATACAACGCACACATTACGACTGTTAATTAAGTTCTAGAAATTACTCGGTAATCGTGATTTATTCGCAGCGTCGTAGATACGCTCTCTCTCGCCCCGCTGTTGTTTTTGTAAACGTACGTAAAACCCACGAAAATGTATTCGCTCTATAATACGATATAAGCCGACCGGTGAGAATGTACGTAATTATCTTAAAATTTGAGTATAGTCGTTTTGTGGTTATTAAAACACTTGTTAGTCGTTATAAACATAAACAATATGATATTTCAGGTGCGCGCTAAGCGATCTCTCGTTTCGGTGAATTATAAATGTTTCATTTTAATAACTATGTGCGGAGTTGGTTTAATCGCGAAATTTATACAAATTCTATTTTATTGTTGTGTTTGTTTTTGAAAATTTTCAAATTACAAATTAAATTTAATGAACCGATCGACCTGAGTAGCGAAAACTGTACTTTTGAATAATTCATATATCACAATTTACATAATATTTGAACCGCATTAACTATTAAAATCAATTCTATCATATGAACTACGTATTCGTTAATAATGATTAAATTTCATCGTTATTTTTATAGTGCTACATTTTTTCAATCCTATAAATTGTTATCTCTATCGAAGATAATAAGTCTTCAGTAATCCTCACAGTTCTATACATTTATACATCATAAATACACACTTCAAAGTGAATATTATATACGACGCTAGTATTTTGTACTCTTTTCCTCTTAGGCCAATTTTTTTTTCATTTCCTCTTTCACGCACTCAGACTTCGCTTGAACGACTTGCGGTTCCCTATTGTTGTTCAAAATGTCTTGAAACGCCGCGACCTTTTTCAATTATATTTTTGGCAACGAAAACCTCCCTCTTCTCGATTCTGGCGTACATAGCCTTTCTTGTTTTCGAGTACACGGCAATTTTTATGCACTTTAATACACATCACGCGAAAAATATCCATATTTTACCACAATAAAAATCAAATCGAGCGCGAAACGAACACAGACGTAGACACCGACACGAGAAGCGTTCAATTTGAATTTTCAATCTACTTTTTAATCGCATTATCATTCAAAGTCGGCCACAACCTCGAAATGAGCCAGTATACAAGGCATACGCATATTTTACGCATCCCGTCTAAGTGAAAACATCAAATTTTAATTCGGTAAGTCGTTACCGACGTCGAAAAAGTCGTGTCCCGCGATATTAAACGGGGCCCGGCGGAAAATTGCCCCGCCGCCGACGTCGTCGAAAGCCTTTTATAACCGCGGCGAATTTTCATATAACCTCTTCTGGAGCCACGGTCTCAATTTCAATATAAATTCTCATTTAGTAGTCAATTTAGCCGGCGAGTTATCGCGCGCGTCTTGTCTCGACGAGACGCGCCTCGAGACAGGGATATTTCGGATTAGCCCCGGGCTGTGTGAGGGTTGTTGAAAATGCATTCGCATATATGAAAGCCGAACCGAAATTTGCAATTTAAATATATGGATGAAATTGCTAAATATATATTTTAAATGTCAAGTTGAAATATGTCTGTTAGAATTTATTCTCGATTGAAATATTGTATTATAATATTTGCATCGTAAATTGGTTTGACGTTAAGAAATTTTCTGCATGCACAAACCAGATTGAAATATTTGCAAATTGAAAAAAAATATAATTTGAAACAGATGATCAAGTATCTTATTTGCATAAAATAGTAATAAATATTAGATGTTTAATGATGATATCATCATTTTAGATTAAATAAACCTCGATTCTATAAATTGAAATCGATTATATAAGAGTTGATGACTCAATTTCGTTCTACGTATCGGTTCTCATCGATCACTAGTTCAAATTGATTATTTTTTGTTAAATTTAGTTCATTTGATAAATTATAATTAAAAATTTTAAGCTTAAATACAATATAAGAATTCTTAACCGTAGACATAATGACACAAATTACATATATAAAAAACTTACGATTTGACACATTTCACGTAATCGATCAACCAATCCAATTATGAACACTTACCTGAAAAAAAAACAAACAAAAATCAATAAAAACGACAAATTTCAACACAAACATCAATTACACATCTAAATTGAACATTTAAACAATTTCCACGTACAAAAACGATTCAAAAAGTACACACACACACCCACACAATCCAAAGTGAAGCAATTCGAACTGCGGAGACCCGAGGTCTGAAGTTTCTAGTGTTGGCTCTTTATTTCGAGTGCGCTCGCTCGTGCAGTTCGGGCTGCACTCGAAACGTCAGTTTCGCAGGTGGAAACTTTGAATTCGTTTGCCCGCAAATCGGAAAACAAAAAGTGTTTTTCCGCAAGTTTCGCTTTTATTGTTGCCGCTGTGGAATTTATGAAAACCAGAAACATATCACCGCGGAAGAAAACGTTCGTGAATTTATACGGTTTTTTTTTAAATTTTAATGTTATCACTTTAAATTCCAGGAAAAATCTAGAATATTTCAATTATTTAGCAATCAAGATGTAAATTTTTATGTATTAGAATATTTTTATTTATAAATTTTATAACAGCTATATATTACAATAAAATTTATGCAAATTGTATTTCTGTAATGATTTGAAGATAAAATGGATACCAGAAATAAATAAGGATGCAAGTGTATTTTTTTTAATTTTGAGATATAACGGTTTTTATTAAGAAATTCATTCCCATAGTAGCGCATACAACCGATACAAGTTCATTGTTGATATTTACTATTAAAAACCGATTTTGGGGACTTCGACCATATTTTAAAACATGGGAATTGTTATATAGAACGTATTTCTAGCATAAAACCGATTTTGGATTTTTTGGCACATAAGTCCTATTTTATTTCCAGAATTCAAATAATATATTTAAAATACGATTAAAATACTTTAATACGTCACAACTAAAATATTTATTTTTTCAATACATAAATACGTTTCTAGAGAAACGCCTCGCTTTAATATGTAGCCCTTTAACGTTTTTTTTTTGCCTCACTCACTGTGTACTATTTGCCGGGAGAAGTGCTCGAACCGCTAGAGCCACTCAAAGTACTCAAAAACTTTTCTTAACGCGCTTATCTTTCGCTCTCGGCTGTGTTGCACGCTCGTAAATGTGTCTGTATATCTGTGTTCTCGTTAACCGGCGATCTTTCGACAATTTTTCTCTCTTATATGGTTCAAGAAGAGCCTTTTACAAGGTTCAAAAATCGAGTCGAAGTGTCGGGTCGAGTGTGTTCACACGTCGTCGTGCGGTGTTGACGTGTTCTAAAAAATTTAACAATGGCGATTTCCAATGGATCGTTTCATTGTCGGCGTTTCTTGGAAACGAGATCATGTGCGATATTCGCAGAATTGCAATCGAACATCATCACCGACAATATAACGGTGCGCTTTGTAGAATAACGTGGAGATGAGAATCAAGAATCGCATTCCTTGTCCAATTTATGATAGAGCACCACATTGTGTTCTATTTAACAAAATATACCAAAGAATTTGAAATAGAATGTTAAACGATGAACGGAATTGAAGCTATCTTCAGAAACGTATAAACCATTTTCAATATTTGAGCACGGAAATTTTCAATTTTTCAAATGTACAGGCAAAAAATAAATACAGTGAAAAGCGGAAAATCGACGATAACGAAATGGCGCGAAAGAAATTTCAGATAGCCACGATCGCAGTTCGAAAACGTCGCGAAATCTTAGATTAGTTTCTTTTGAAACTATCGCACAGCCCACCGTCGGCTGTGGGCAAACAGCGAAAGCCTTAAGTCGTACGCTTTTTGCTACGGTTTAATTCCGAGAAGCTTTCAAACGGAAAATTGCACGGCGAGCTTTTAAACAACGCTCCTGCGCCACGCCGCGAACGTATTATATACCTCGCCGTGTACTCCTGGGCGAGTATTTACCGGCCGCTGTTCGCTATGCAGGTGATATTTTGCAC
Organism: Hydropsyche tenuis; assembly: GCA_009617725.1. Taxonomy (NCBI): domain Eukaryota; kingdom Metazoa; phylum Arthropoda; class Insecta; order Trichoptera; family Hydropsychidae; genus Hydropsyche; species Hydropsyche tenuis. The sequence continues at coordinate 266,497 of VTON01000056.1, read as the reverse complement.
TGTACGTACACTATGGGTGTGTGTATGTGCTTAAATCTGTGTGGATGTATAATATATGCAAAATTGTGCATTAACGAGGTGCAGTGAGGTAAGCCGATTTGGCAACTCTTTAAGAATGCATAGAATAAATATTGGATGATGATCCGGACGTGTGAGAAAAAATTGTATATAAAGTTTTTGCTTTTTGATTAGTATTATATGAAAATGTAAAATTTTATTAAGGTATTATCATAGTAATGTAGATAGAAAGTTTGTAATATCCTCTTTATAATTAAAAAGGACGTTTTATTATGAAATTGATAATTAGATTCGAAGCATAAAGATCAGTGATAAATTTTAACAGCTATCGGCATTTCGGAAAGGGAGGATATTAATTCGAGATGAAAATTTAATTAAAAATAATATAATTCTCAAGTTTGTACAGTATCAATTGTATAATATAACAAACTAAAACTTACTCAATTTTGTACGATAAATGAAGTCCACCACAATTAATGATAACAGTTAACTGCAGCCCAGTTAAACGCCAAACACTTACAACGGTCGTTCGACAAATTTCGATTTTAGAAAATACAATATAACCATCGCTGATGTTTTACGATTCATTCGGCATCAACCTACCTCTTAATCCAGAGGTATTCAACTATGTAATTGTATAAATACAACATTGACCAAATCAAATACTATTCATATATAAAAGATTTTACATAACACCAAAACCAACCAACAAATTAGTTACAAATTTATTTATTGTAATTTATATTTATAAAATTATCTCAAAACCCAAGTTGGTCACCACTGCTTTGGGGTAATTAAGCGATGGATCGTGATTTTTATAGTTTCCGAGTTTATTCTTCGGACAGGTGGCGTCCTGAAGACCGTCCGGTTAAATTTAAACTTTTTAACGCGATCGTAGTTATGACTACGAGTATACAACGATTGTATACTGAACCGTTCCATTTATACTGGCTCTTTCGATCGTAAAACTCGCGAGTTTCGATCGGCAGTCAAATCTTCGATAAGTTACGACCCCATAAAAATGGTAAAACGGTAGAAATATGCGATGGTATTGATTGAACGGGAGTTGTTTAATGTTGATGCAGGCTGCGATACAATAGAAATTCAAGAAGTCCGCCACATAAATCAAAGTGTTAGATTTTCGAATAGTCGAAAATGTTTTGGATGAATCGAATTAAAGTATGTGTGAAAAAATAGTTAACGGTGAAGTTTTTTTAAATATATAAAGTTAAGTAACATATGGCGTGATCATTGTATGAATATATTATTGTGTTCGAATGTAAAAAAATTTCAATTGTATCGGAATGGCCTTGTCCTGCAATAGATTAATGGATTGCATATTATGATGATCAAATCAAACCGATAATTGAATTTCTTAATTAGGAAAACAAACGAGATCGGAGCTTTGTATAGATGCGCTTGGTTTTCTTTTATAGGAGGCAGTGGCGTCACGTGCGGTCGCCCGATAAATATTTGCTCAATTAATACGAAAACCGAAAATGGGCCTCGGTCCCGGGAAAAGCGCAATAAAAAAAGCGTTATTATTTTATACATTTTATTACGAAGCTTTACGAAATTAATTCGATTACGATCGCCGTCGTGTAAATATTTGCCTGCAATAATAAGCTACGCGAATATCGTTCAAATTTGAGCCCACATTTTAAATCTTGTGTCAAAAGTGAATTCAAGTTTTAGTATAATTTTTAGATAGAATATATTTAAATTTTGTTTTATACGAAAACATATATTACCCAATTAAAAGTATATGAATAAACGGATCGTTTGCCTTTGAACTTTGAAACGATTAAAAATTCCACAGCGTAATTAATTTCGGTAATTTCTGAATATAAAACCGGAAAATTGATACTCCATAAACTGAACAAGTATTCAATATTGAATAATATATTATAAAAAAAACACTATTTCCATCCGAAAAAAAAAACCATTAAAATAATACTTGTGGCATATAAAAGCATAAAACGAGATTCGGTCTAGCGCGAACGAGGCAAACAACAGGATGCTCTTAGCATATTTGCGCGTCAAATGACTCGTGTCTTAGCGAAATTCCTAACGACGATTTCTTGGAAGATATCCGAAGACAGGTCCAACCAGTCCTCGACAGGTCGCGGCACAAAAATAATTCAATAGTTGACGACCTTTCCGAGGTCGCGAAAACAGGTGCCATCTTTTCCAAAGCGCGGGATAAACTTCACGTATATTCTTCGGCCGTGGCGTTTTTCGCGATAGCCTTTAAAGAATTGCATACCGCAATGGTAAAGTGCAATTTGGTATGCATTCTGTTGTGACAAGTCGGGTGTCGTAAATTTTAGATTGTACGTATTTATGGCCCTCGTTTTAATGCGGCACGTGTGCTGCCATTCTCACGCTCTTTCGCATGGTGTATTCGCCATTTCTTATATGTTGACTTTGATGAGATTATTTCGAGACAGTAAGTATGCATTATTTGCATTCGTTACCTTTGATGTATACCATATTAAAAAATGTTCATTATTATAATACGTAATTAACTTTTTCATCGGCAATGACTTGGCTGGGAGCGTTAAGTATAATATAAAGCGTGATAGCAAAATTAATCGATAAATTCTTCATTATTGAATCTTTAATGAATCATCGATATTCGTCCTAACAATGCCTATCAATTGTACGACGAAAAAAATATTCTTAATTAAAATTCGACAAAAAATACGACGTTGCGTAAAGTAAATCAATCACTTCGACACACAGGCTTACAGATTAATTTATGCATATTAGGCACATGTGCAAAAGCCTCATTAAGTTGTCAAAGACTAAAATTTTAAATAAATTAAAGGAAAAAAAAGAAAGACATCTTTAAATTAATAATGACCGGGCACATCTTCGGTAAAGCACGAGTTTGACTGATATGCTAATTTGGAAATACCGAAAACAATAAATCAATCTAAAAAACTTATATCGGAATCTATTGTATTATTTATTCAAAAAAAGCTTTAAGTGATTTCTCAACATGAAATTTTTCAACCACGCGATTCATGAAACAAGAGAGCGAATAAAAACCACCGAATTCATTTACCCACAGATTTCTACACAAACTAAAACATCTTCTAACAAAATAAAATGTAGTCCAAGGACTCCACACGTATGTAATCACAATGAATAAGTACACAGTAACTGAAGCATTTCGCTCGCACACGAAACCGTCATCGGCCATGATTAATGAGCGTTTTCCCTTTTCCTTCCATTGGTTATTCTTGTAATTCGTTATGTCCACGTCGGTTATGTTATATTATGTGTTATGCCGACGTCCTTAATGTCCACTCGAGTCCCACTTACCTGGAATTAAACGAGACTTTTTCGTCGTCGGAACGTTTTCATGACCCGCTAATGATGACTGATATAGCGTCCGACCGCATAATAGACATGTAAGGGTGAAAACGGCGAGCGTGATTTCGAAAATGTCACGTTAGCTTTTCTATATATTGTACTCTTTTTCCTTCGTGTTCCACTTATTATTTGATTCTAGACGTATTGTGATGTTAGCGTTTTTTAGTGATTTGCAAATCAGATTATTTATAAGTACCTGGTTAATGATTTAGTCTCATTTAACAGTTTCAAGTAATTATCAAAGTTGAATCAGTTAATGGATTCAATCGTATACTATTAACTCGATGAAACTGTTTTGAAAGAAATAATATTTTGTAAAATTTCGGAAAATTTACGTTAGTATTGATATGACCAATGTCTTGTAGTGGATATTTATAATGTTTTCATATAATAATAATAATGACATAATATATGTATATGTAAAGTTGTTCAAAAAGTTTTCTTCCGTAATTTCTGAACGTGAATTTTTTTAATATTAAATAAAAGTTTTCAAAAAAATGGTGAAAAACTTTTCAAACAACCCAATAAATAAGTGAAATGAATTCTCATAAATTTAATTTATACCAAATCGGAATTCGCCTTGACTCTACACTACCAAATTGGAAACGAACCTGAAAAATTTAATAATACAACTTAATCCCGATTCCGCCGAATTTAAAAGTCGCCATAAGATCACATTAACGATTTCGGATTTTCGTCGGAAAAAAATCTAATAGAAGGGAACGAAACGGCACTGAGGCTTTCGAGCAGCGTCGTAGATGATACAACAAAGAGGAGAGCAATCGTCTTATAATGCTCCAGTAGCCCAATAAAGCTCTCAAAAGCCGATACCCTTTGTACGTGGATCCTTACGGGATCCCGAGTCGGGGAAAACTCACCCCAAACGAGAGCGTGCCAGGGATGAAAACTCTGTTGGCGGCCTTGTTATTTTCCCTTTAACTGTGTTGTTTTCCTTCCGCAATAGGATTACCATATGTGCGGTTCGATTTAATTAATTAAAGTTTGATTCCCTCATCCCAGATGAGCGCGTGGGTCGTGCAAGGGTCTTACGGGGTCTAATTCCGTTGAGCCATCGGCTGCCTTGGAGCCTTCGAACAAAGAGAATGTGTTCGATTTTTTAACCTGGGATAGTTGTAATTAAATAAGGCTCAGACGGCTCTTTTGAAAGCGGAAGAATATCGTATGCGCATAAAAATTAAATAATTATTTTTTAATGCGACGCAAACTTGACAAGCGCGTCATTAACAATTAAATATTTTAATGAGTTGTTACTTTGCTTTTGTTGCAGTGATAAGTCCTCTTGGAAAATATTTTTTATTCTAATTTTTTAAATAAATTTATTTTTTTTAACGTACAATATTTTCTTCTGACTTTTATTTATTCAATTTGAAATTTTAGACCGTAAACGAATACAAAATATGTTTGTTTTTTAAAATATTAATTAATTCAAAAAAAATCAGAATTTTTTATAGATATTTTGTTATGTCACACATTTAAATTTTATTCAAATGAAGCACAATTTAAATTACATAAAATAATATAAAGATAAATCAAAAATTTTAATATGATAATATTAAAATCAAGAATCGACAAAAAACATCGATATTTCTAAGGATCGTATTTATATTATTCAGTGCGTCACAGCGTGATATATCAAACAGAAAAAAGCTCTATCGATATGTCACATTTTATCGCAAAATCGTTAATTTCACCCGATTCCGGTGGGATGGGGTCGTTTTTATTGCTGCCGTAGGCGAAAAAAAGGAAACATGTGAAGGGAGGGATTTTAAAATCGACGGGAACGGGAGACGAACGTAGAAAACGATGTAATCCCATTTCCAATTTGAAACTAAGACGGCCTGATTGAAAGCCTGGCCCCCATTCGATGCGAATTATATTAAATTTTGCAATCGGGCGTAAAATGCGAAACTCATAATTTCATCGATGAAATTTTATTACATGAAAAATATAGCGTTATGCGATTATGAGTTGACCGATGCGATTGCTATGCTAAGGAGGCCGTATAATAAATTAGCGACGGTTTGGAAATACGTTTGACAGATTTTATTACGATTTTAGAATAAATAAAACACCTATCTGTTTTGCAAACGACATGGAGAATCTCAGAGTTACGACATATTTTTTTAATTACTTCGATGTACAAATTTTCGTGTGTTTTTCCAAAAATATTGGGGAGACTCACTTAGCTACATATTACGACTAATGACATTCATTTACTAGATTAATAAGTAATTTTAAAGCACGAAGCTAAAGTAAATTAGTATAATTTTAATCATAATAAAAAAATGAATTAACTTTTCACAAAATATAGAGTTTGTTGAATTTAGAATAATTTTTATAGAAAATTTCCACATATTATACATATATAGAAATTGGCCAGGTTTCTCCTATTTCAAATGTCGTCACAGTATCGAATAACACTCGAGGCGTCAATTTGAATAGATAATCGCCTCGAATCGATTATGTATTGATGTTTCGCTTACTAACGTTGCTCCTAATTAACGAAGGTCGACTGGGTGGTTAGGTCGTTAACGACCTTTTTACATAGTAGTCGAAAACATGTGAAATTGCCTTCTAATGTCAAAGGTTTCGGTTCAAAGGTATTCAATCCCTTTTTTCCTATGTAAGTACGTGCGGAGCTAGCGGTTATAAATCTGTACTTGTTGAAAGGTAATTATTTCACAAATAAAGTTAGCTTTAGTAAACTTGGAAAAGGTCAGTATTGTCATTTTGGACACATGATAAATCAGCGGATAGGTGAAATCAACAATTACTCAATTATATATATCAAAAAACAATGAACGAGTTTTTTTTTTAAATATATATATAAAAAGGTCATGATTTATAAATTGCCGGTCTAAAACTACGTGAAATATAAATCACGCCACTGCGATTCGTTCACTACGTTTTGAAATTCAAAAGTGCACGGTCACTGAATCATTTTTTATTGCGTTTTATCAGTAGACCACAGATCCCGTCATTGTCATGCTACGATGACGGATCTCTCCTAATCTCGGATTATGCATATCGCTTCTAGAGTCTGGCACCACATTCTTCTGCTTTTTTTCGGATACTGCGTTTTTGTTCGGGGACATAGAGCGTGTCGAAACGCGTTCGCCCACGTCGACTTTCGATGTCGTGGGAATTTATCCGGAAATCGGTCCATAGTGATGACATCCATTGTTGAAATAAATTTTGTCGGTGCAGGGGTGTATCCAGATTACATGCACCTGATGAGCTAATGATAATTCTTAAATCCAAAATTTAATTGACCAATTTCTGTATAAAAAGATTAATAAAAACTGAATCGATATGAAATTTTATTGTAGACCTGAAAAAGTACATTTAAAGAATTTTATTTATTATAAAAAAACATTGTATATAATATACTTTTAACAAGGTTGGTTTGTTAATGTTCACAGAAATAATCAATACAAAAATATACGCCTCATATAAGTATCAAAAAAAAAATTTACGCCTCTGTATTCTGATAAATATATGATCTTCAATATACTCTAAATTGTTCATGTCAACGAAAAACCGATTTTTATGCAAAAACGATACGATTCCGAATACTAAAACGACATAAATCCAACTTAAAGCACGTCAACGCGAACTTCTCACGAAACCGTTCGCCGCAAAAGCATCAATCGTTGATTTACAACACACACGACCGATCCACCGTATACGGCAAATGACGGAAGTCATCCACCACACTTTTATGAAAAAAAATCCATCAAAATCGATTGATATGCAACAGCCCAGCGAATAAACCATCAATCATCCGGCTGCAACTAGCCCGGCGTATTGAGTCGTTTTCCGCGGCACGCAAAACGGCGGTTATTCGGAAAATTTTCGAATCGTTTACGATAGCGGCTATTACGCGTCAAATATATTCAAGATCATTTGTCATCATGACGGACGATCGTCAAAACACGTCTCTCTGAGTATGAGATGTTCGTCTTTGAGTGAAAGTACGTGCGAGGTGGTCCGTCTGTGATGATGAGGTAATAACGGCCCATATAAAAAACACATCAATGGCTATCGAGTGTCGACAATGATTTTCGTTTGCGTGTCTATTTGAAGGTTTACTATCGATATTTACAACTGAAGGTAAACGATTTTCTATGTTTGTCTAAAATACTCGAACGTTTCCAGAAACGTATCTGATACTGGTTCACCTGTACTAACTAATAAAAATAAATAAATTACGTTCGAATTGAATTTCGACATTTTGAATAATAAAATTTATATTACATTATTAAAAATAACATGAATTTTTGACATAAATCGTGCTCGTATATCAACAATTCATTTCGATTGTGTGCATAAATCATTCGAACAAGTCTGGAAAATGTTGTTGAATTTCGAATCGGTATGTACGCTTGTTATTCGACAAATCTCGAAATAATTTATATTATGAGCCTTACATGCGATGAGAAACCGTTAACGGATTATATTAAAAAGTGGATTGTGCGTCAGTAAAAAAAATTTAGGATGTTCGAAGACGTTCTTTATAGTATCCATATTCATAAAAGCATACTGAGAATCGAACGCAGGTGATCATTATAAATATTTATAATGCTTCGGAAAAAACTTGTTTAATGTGTTTTTACGAAGATACTTTTTTTAAAAATCATAAATCCCCAGAGACAATAGCGCTCGTTGACATTATTGATTTTTTTTATAGATGGGGATGTAAGTGAAATGGAATATTGATATATTTTTGTTTACGATATTGTACATGAAGTAGCAAAACACATTATATATATTCGATTTTATAAAATAGAGATGGATTTTTTTCTAAAAAAAACTTAACCGGAAATTGAAATTCTGGATGAAACGTTTTCCAGAATATTCGATCGTAATAATGAAACGTGGGATCCTTTTAGGTGAAAAGATTCGACTTGAAAATTAATAAGTTTTCAATTTGACCGAAAGCTTTCTCTTATTTCATTCCTCTATTCTACTTTATATATTTAAGCTCGATTCAAATTTCATTACAATAATTAGTTCACGAATAAAATCCGTATGGAAAAATAAACATTGTACAAATCCATGGCGCTAACGACGTAACGACAAATTACACCAAAAATTAAGCAATCGACTTATTAAATTGATAAAATCATTCCATTTACTTTTTTCAACAGCACTTAAACACCGTTTTGTACCGAACCGACAACGAATCAAACAAGAAAATAAAAAAAATAATAATCACACGAACAATATATTCAAATATTTTTGTTTGTATAGAAGCAATCGAATCTCGACTCCTGTAACAGCCACTCGTCCATTGTACGCGTTATTTTTCCACCCATCTACGATTTGTCCACTCGAATTCCGCACTCGACGTCACCGAATTTTAGTGCCATCGTCATCACAATGTATTATCACGAAATGTAGGAGTAATTTGGAGCCGTCGACGTAAAAACGTCCTCATCTCAATATGAACGGCCTTCGACGACCTCGCACTCTACGAATTTTCGGAATTTACACATCGTAAATATCGACGACCGTATACACCGTCATAAACCGAAATCCATTTGCTTAATTGAATACTTAATTATGCCTATATTTTTAATTAATCACCGATGTAGCGAAATAAGCGACGGAGAGATTCGATATTATACAACACGTCCGAATGGCATTCCTGCGCAACGCGCCTAGAATAAATTTGTGATTCGAAAGCGTATTTCTTTCGCAAATGTATTTATGTAAATAAACACTAATATCTTCAAATATAAAAATTGATTTTTATTGCAGTGACCTATAGGTATTTATTTTTAATTTTGTTGTAATACTAATTTGGGAAATCGTAATGAAATATGAAAATTGCTACAATTGTTAACGAAATTTTTAACGAGAGAAAATTAATATAATAAAAGGATAATGTTCATATTTCTTGTATATTATGTACGTTGAATTGAATTAATGATTCCGTCTTACTGGTTCCCACAGATTACTAAGGTTAAACAATATAATATGTCACGTGATCAGTAGTTGGATGACGTAGATTTTATATTATACTATTATAATTGACTAAAATTTTTTTGATCCTATAATATATAATATTATAATATTGTTTAATACTATACTAATAGATATTCACGATGCGGAAAAATAATCGAAAATTTGATGCCAACAAGGTATGTTGATAGTTAATGGAGAATTATAGTAAATCCATAAAAACGAGTATGTTTGTAATACAATAGATTTAACTGAACATTTAAAAGTGCTAAAATTATTTTAAGAGTCACAATTAGAAAAGAATACAGTTGAATTCATTTACATGAACAGTTTTTTTCTTCAAATTTTCCTCAACAATACAACCAAACAAATATTAGAAAATGTAATTAATGAACTAAAACAGCACCTACTTAAAAAAAAATCATTAGTACTCATATGACAAACACAAGTTTTACAATCGACTCCGTTCCGGATCCGGCTGCAGGATCTCGGGAAGCAGCCACGAGATGACTTTAATGCGAGCCTTGGTACGACCAGGGGTAGTAATTAAAGCCTTAAGGATAATCCCAACCACCGCTTATTATTATTAAGACGAGATATCTAGAAGTAGATCCCAGTGAGTTCGCCGAGATAATTGGTCAGGTCTCGCTTGCTAACTGGTCCAGTCCGAATGGGTCTCCTATGAAATAAACGCCATATTGCCCGAGCCTATGTGCGCCATTGATCTTTTTATTTTATTCTTTGGTCATCCCCTCGGTAATTTCGTTCAGTATTTCTTCCTTTGTGTCGTCGGATACTAGCGCTTTATCGTTCCCATCTCAATGTCCGGTTAATTTATGTCGAAAGCGCCATATTGTTCGAATGATATGTGCGAATCTTTTTTTTTCTAAATACGTACAAAGGTCATTTATAATTTCGCAAATGGTATTTATTATTTATCAATATATTGAATAGAAGTAGGGTCAAAATGTGTACTCATTTTTTGATTCGATTTTTACGAGGCATTATCAAAATTACGTTTTTTAAGTATCAATGAATTTTTTTTACTGTTAAACATTATATTATATGTTAGCTTTTTATAACAGTGTTAAAATTTAGAATTTCTAAAAACAGGTGCAAAATTTTCAAGTATTCCAAGTTTATTGCTTTATAAATTAGTATCAGCAATAAAGCCATGCCGTTTGTACAGGTGCGTTCTTTATCTTCACAATGCCAATTAGGAAATTTCGGCGATTCAATCGTTAAAATGATATAACTTCGGATAATACAGCTGATGTTTTATGTAAACAAACGCGTATTTTTTCTCAAAATAGATCCTAAATAAATTCACAGGTGAAAAATAAACTAATGTCGTTGCTTAAGATCCGTTTAAAAGAGCTTTGATATTTGATACTTATGATATTTAATTTTTTTTTCACAATAATAGAATTGTTAATTTTGGATATATGGCGAAGTCTATTGGAACACACGCCCACACGCTTTTTTCATAACTGTCGAATTCGTCCACTAAATTCGTGTTTTATTTCGGAATTTGATGGATTGCTTTTTTCGCAAATCTAAGAATCACGTTTTTGGGAACGTAAAAAACGACATGTAATTATACCGTGTGTTTCACGCATATTAAACGCTATTCGGAATTTATAATATCGCTAATTATATCTGTACTGAGTATACATCAATCTCAATATTTTGACCGAAGCAAAAATTGATTTTTTCAAACCATTTTCCATGAGAAGAATTCATTACACAAGTATTTTCGTAACAGCGTACGTACATTCAATAAATTTATACGCTTCAGGCTTTCACCATATGAGAGTACTCGTTACACATAAGAAGGCATTCTTGAAAAAAATGTACACAAAAAGCATTCAAGAGGCGTTCGTTATTCAGTCGAAAAAAATTTAAACACATATTTAAATTCCATGTAAGGATAAGTGCGTGTACTGAAGCCGGAGCCGAATTTGGTTCAAATGAAAAATAGCCCGGCTTGATCGATCGTACCATTTTTTAAATTGTATTTTCAAGGCATGCTTGATATCATAATAAGTATACGGAAATCGAACCTGCAAACAGCTTCGAGTCATAAAAAGTCACCCACTTAATAAGACGCAAAAATAAAAGCCATGTCCGTCGAAGAATGCAATTAAGGTTACCCTTTTGCTCACCGTATCGCAAATTGAGCGTATTGCTACCCACGAGGCGAAAACTTGAATTATTTCTTGCATTTCGTTTATATTTTCAGTTTGCTTTCTTTATACGAAGCCAGTGCACTCAATATACTGTTATTATATGTGCATAACGAGGTGTGGTTGAGAGGAGATATTTTCGAAAAAGAAAAAAAATGGAGAAGCAGTATTTATGCAACTCGGCGATGGAAGAACGACATTTGAGCTTTTATATAAAAGGAACGTCAATATAAAGAACAGATGGAATTTATATATACATATATGAATTGAAATGGGTTTTTATTATTATATATAATATAATTCAAATTATTTCTTCATATTTGATTGTAGTATTTGGGTCGACGTCATGAGTTAAAAAAATGATCGATCGTAAAGAAAAGTCTCACGATTTAACCAGATCGTAACGAGAGCCTACTTTTCAAAATCTCATAACAAAGAAATGTGAAATTGTTTCACTCAAACAAAATATTCTAATCGTTAGTTCTCATCGTTCATTTATCATAACTGTTTTCTGATTATCGAAGATACGACGCTAAAATCTAAATAAAATGATGGATTTGATTGATGAACCGGTCTACACTTGTTTATAATTAGATTGAAAAGAATGAAACCTTCTTTTTTCAATCCTTTCAATTATTTTTCGAAATAAACTTAAGGTCATTACGATTTTTTTAATATAAATATTCATCACGTTGTTTTGATAGTCGGTTATTTAATATTTTTTACTCAAGTTAATTATTTGAATTCGTCATGCGACATAGAACGAGACGAATCTCTAGATTGAGAAATATCCGAAATGTCTTTCGGAGGCTAATTTGAAAATGCGGCTTTGAAAATAACGTAATTATTTCGGTTGCGGTTTGAGCATCGAATTAACGATGTTTTCTTATGGATCGTCAATAATTTTTGCTTAATTTAACATTTTCAGCAACCGAAAGAAAAACTTTTGTAACAAAAGGAAAATTTATTTATCGTTTACTGTAAAGTGGGTCAATTTCTCGATTAATTAATTAATGGAGCAATTATTAATGATATTGGACCAATTTTCAGAATTAGCCATAAATAAAATTTCATAAATATTTTTTTTCGAATGAAATTCAGCATATCGAATAACAATTAGCGTTTAAACGATTTTTCCATAAATTTTCATATACGAAGCACAACTTAATACGCATACGTTATGTAAATTATACCCAGCACATATCAACCGAAAATTTATTAGAGGAATTCGTATTCATGACGAAAATTTGTTCAAGGCTTCACGCACGAAAGCATACATTACTATTTTGTTTTAACAATATTTATCCGGATAACACAATAATATCAACGTCCGAAAATATTATGTAAAGTTCTCGGAACGAAAACATCTCGCGTAGGAGAGCGGATTCGATTACACTCCCAGTATTCCTTTCCAACGACGGATAATCCCTATGGGAATAAGTTTACAAACGGGAATACACACACTCCCGTACAAAGCGCAGAACATAACGAAATATATTACGCAATAGTGAAAATAAAAACGGTGGAATTTCGTGCCTTTCGACGTCTCTCGTTTGCCCGCGTTATTATAACGTTATTATACGACGTACGTACGGCGTCCTCAGGAATTCGTGGGAGAAATTCGCGTCAGCTGGAAACACGTCAAAACAAACGTAGGTTGTATTATTCGAAGGGAAATTAGATTTTCCGGCGTTACCTAAATAAGTAATGCGAACGGTGCGTGATGGAGTTTTAGGCCCACCCGTTTTTCGTAGCGTGCTTATGTGTACGCGCCTTTTAATGTGTGTTTTTAAATTGGACGCATTCTCATTATGTCGTGGACGTTTCGTTGCTTTGAAAGGTCTTGTCACGTGTGTTTTCATTTCTGTAAAATAATTCCGTTGAAACATCAACGGTTTAGCTTTGTAGAAAGCACTGATTCTATCACTAAAGTTAAGCGATCTGTATTTGGATTCAATCACATATCATTTCGTAACCATTTTGTAATATATGATTTTTAGTATAAAATATTTATTAAAAATTCTTTAAATTTAACTTATTACTAATATTAGAGAATTAAAGAAAGAATTTCCGAACTTTTGAAGATATTTAAGTTAGATCTAATATCTTGAAACCAAAAAAAGATGTCGGAATTATACACTTTTATAAGAAACTAGCGTATTCGGACTGGCTGCGCCAGTCCTCACGCTAGGACCTTGGCGCCCCTGGCTACACTCCACACCCACTAATATTGAGTTGTAGAAATTAATATCGATTTAAAATTTGAAAAAAATGATTTATCGAAAAAAAAAAACCGTATTTTGAAAACATTTATTATTTTATTATCATTTATTGAAACCAAATCTAAAAAAAAAAATATAAAAATTTATGAAAAAGTTTGAGAACCGCACGCTTAAATATAGAAATGAAAAAAAATCATTAAAACTTTATAAAAAGTTTGAGGATTGCACGATTTTATATTATACCTCAACGCTAGTGGGTAAGCCCTTCGGGCGTACCGGCTCGCCCTGGCTACACACCCAAATCCACGAAACTTCATAAAAAAAGTTTGAGGATCGCAGGCTTTTTGTTAAAACGAAAAAAAATTATTTATCGAAAAAAAACGTATCTTGAAAATATTTATTATTTTAATATCATTTATTGAATCAAAATCTAAAAAGAAATTGATATTAGACTTCGTATTGCGAAAATATTGAAATAAAAAAAAAAATAATTAAAACTTTATAAAAAAGTTTGAGAACCGCACGCTTAAATATAGAAATAGAAAAAAAATCATTAAAACTTTATAAAAAAAAGTTTGAAAAAAATTGAAAAAAAATAAATAAAAAAAATCAACTACACAGTTTGACATTCGTATGATTCGGTAAATCGATAAATTTATGTAAAAAAACTATTGATAAGGATTCGATGACTTATGAATATGTACAATAGATACGGTTTTGGCATATTGAAACACCTGAATGTCTTCCTTGAGACAGGCTTCGAAATGACAGCGACCCAATGGAAAAATCAAGATGGCGTCGTCCAAAAAATCGTAAATTTCGAGTTTTTACGCATTCAATTATATATATTTCAATAAATACCGCACTCCCGTCCGAAATTTAAAATAGATCGTCACACAGGGATCCATATCAAGATAAACCGCTCCTAAAATAACCCCCCACTGTGAAAAAAACCCCGAAAAAATCAAAAGGGGCGCCTAAAAATTTTCAATTAATTAATTTTTTGCGTAATTTTATTCGGCATTTTTGGAGATTTTAAAGTACGCGCGTCGCTATAGGAATATTTTCTAAGATATTTGAGAAAGTTTCAACGTCCTAGGTCGTTTCGTCACAGTTTGTATAAAGGACAAACTTTAATTAAAAAAAAAGCGTCTCAGACAGACAGACAGGGGGACTTTCAGTTTTATAATAGTATAGATAGATAGATGAAATTCCCAACAAATCAACTTCAAATTCAAACATTCAAAACATAATTTCATTAGAAATTCATTCGAATAAAAACGCAATTATAACATTCAAAATTCTTGACATTTTAATGACCGAAAGGCAACGATAAACCACAATGACACTCCCGAAGCGAAGACGCGTAAAATAGAAGGAACAATTCTACCGTTTAACATCGACTGAGCGACGAACAAACGTAACGCAAAGTCATCCTTCAAAGATGTCCAGTCATTCTCAAATATTTATTATACCGACGCGATTAATTTCATAAAACATTATCACGATCTATTCATTATATTCGAGACACATTCTTACACAGTTTGTTAATGATGGCCACGAAAAACAAAACACTCTAAAGACGACTCCGGGCGATTCGATACGGTATAAATCTCGATGGCGTGCAATTGTGCAATTGTTTTTCGCGAAATGCGCACGCATGCACTCGGCACATTCATATTGAACGTTGTCGTTATTTTCCGCAAATAGATGCATCGCGATATTCAAATTTCGACGGCGCGAGATTCCCTTAAATAATTAATATGAATGGCGCGTGCGAGCGAGTCGACAAAGCATTTAAGTGCTGTTAACTTGTTTGATGTCCCTATAACCGCAACCTCTTAACCGACATGCGAAATTATAATATTAATTTTGAAAGCGTTTCGCAAGCGTGGCGCTCAACGTGTTAATTTATTATGCCGAAAGTTTTTACGGCGTACTAGCCGGGGGGATAACCTTTAAGTCGTGCGCGATAACGTTAAACGAAACTTTTTTCTTCATAAATAATTATGAAACTCGCGGAAAGTTCCGCCTACATAAAAGTCTGAAAATCGCGCAAAAATGTGAAATATATATTACATATAATATATTAAAAAAACGTAATTTTTTTATGTAAATAAGTGTCCGATGGTATTAATATGATTAATGAGTTTAAAAGGACGCCTTAATAAATATTCATGGCGCACAAGAAAAAATCTCATATACACGTCCGTAAACGCGGAAAATGTGCAAAAGCACTCACGCAAGCCATCGCCTCTAATATATCATTTACCTTGCCATAATTCATCCGATTAAATATTGTAAAATAATAAAAAAAAGAATGATTTTATTTAATGGGAACGGCGCATACACCATAGTTTGCACGTCACGCTCCAATCGCACCAATATCAAAAGTTATTAGCGCAATCGCGATTACGATGTGATAAAAATCGACAAGAATCATGCGCCGAAGGCGTTTGTTTAAATATAGAAAAAAAATTATCGATCTTTCGCGAAACGTACATAAATCCGATTGTCGAATTACCAGCAAGAAGCAATTTGTACAATTTTTTTTACAAGCATGAATTATGAAAATTACACGTTATCTTATATCGTATCCTATAATATTTCATACTTAATGTACGTTTTCAATTAGTTTTGTCATAATGTACAATAGAAATATTAATCATATTTACCAAATTTCGTATCGGAAGGCATAAAAATAAACTCGAACTAAATAAAAACCACAATTTTTCGATTCCCAGCGATAAAGTTTCGAAGGAAGCCTTTCTGCGAGCGTGGGCGGCGACTGCGCTCCACAAAGTTCATCAATATATAAGCAGACGTGTACTTTAAATATGTAACTTTTTGATTGATGTTTGAGTTCCGTTCGAGAGGTCAATTCGAATGTGTGTACAACATGCAACGAGGTCACCTGGCAAATCAGTCCAACCAGTGATACGGGAAGCGAAATACCAATATGCGCGCACGTGTGTTACATTTTTGACGTTTGTTTTCCCCCGAACAAAAACACAGAACGCCCAAAAGAAACAATAGGCCATAATATACAAAAACATACACTTTTTCTCCTTCATCTTTCGAGTATTGAACGCGCAACATATGGCCGGCGTGTACGTTTCCGAAAGGTTGTGTCAATAAATAATTTGTTTGAAGCATAAAGCTATATGCGTATTAATTTTTGAATTTTTATAGATTGGAATGTCACTAAACACGCACTTAAAGAATATAAACGCTATTGCATTACGAGATTAACGGTAAATTAATAAAGATATTTCGATTCATCGTCGATTTTCAATTACAACGAATGCACACGATCGTTTCGTACATCTTCATTAAGTCGTCGTACGTAGTTTCATGCGTCAGTTTCGAAATTGAAATACGTGTAAATATATAAAAAAAGGTAAATTGTCAAATCGACAAAGGCTCGACGGTAAGAAGTTATCGCCTACAATCTGCTCGGCTGGGCGTCTCACTTCGTCTTCAATATATTATTTTGTTCCGATCTATTCGAATTTCGAAATAAGTGTGCGGGGGACGTGGAAAAATTCGAAAACGGCCAGACACAAAAGAAACGACGATTCGTACAATTGATAATTTAACGCTTGTGTGTGGCGAGCTGACGATGGCTTTCGGTGGCTTTCGAAGCACAATCAACATTACCATATGGTATTATAATATACTAGGTGTTTTCTTAAAAAAATAACTGTTCGTACATATTTTGCAACGATGAAATGAAACGTGTAAATATTTACGAAATAATTCACAACTCAATCCGTCTAAAACAATATAAACGTGTTAATTTTTTGC
The DNA here is from genome assembly GCA_009617725.1 of Hydropsyche tenuis. Classification (NCBI taxonomy): domain Eukaryota; kingdom Metazoa; phylum Arthropoda; class Insecta; order Trichoptera; family Hydropsychidae; genus Hydropsyche; species Hydropsyche tenuis. Next base: position 248,895 of record VTON01000056.1, on the reverse strand, counting down.
TTACATTTTTTAGACAGCGTTCATTCAGATATGGTGAAAATATTGCTCAATAATTGAGGTGAAATCTCAATCTCAAGTAGTTAAGCATCAGCAATTAACGGATGTAACGATTGTGCCGTAAATAATTTACTATTCATATATCATTGAGCAATTAGGCCTGCGGGTGCGTTTCTTTCTTAACAAATTGACGCGCATGCCAGTAAAGATGTTCGAATTATAAATAATTCATGAGGACGTTTGTGAATGCCCACGGGTTTAATTGGCGCATCTTACGAAGTAATATGATCCGGTATAATAAGATAGGTATCTGAGATTCTTTATTGTTTAAATAGTGCTTCTGAAAGAAATTTTGTATATCCATTGTCGGTCGACTGTTGCGCGACTTATGTATTTTTTATTATAATTTAGAAAATTCTTTTTTCTGAAATATGTATGAACCTGCGATTCATTTTGACATTTCTAAGTTTTTTATGCGACAGTATTTCAGAAGTATCAAAAGGAATTGTAACAGTTTTTGGAAAAGTTCATGCTGATTTATACATATATAAAATTCCTTTTTCAAATAGCTCACGAGGAAGTTTCATTCCTAATTTGATTAAAACAATATCAAATATCTCAGAAAATCAAGAAGGTAAATTTATGTGTTTATGTAATTGCATAATAATTAAACTCGTGTTGATTGAAACAAAACATTAAATTAAAGAAAACGTTAGAAGCTGTCAATTACTTATTAAATCACTTTTTTTGAATGCTAAATCGCACGGCTTACAAAAAATTATCATGGAAATAAATCTATTAGATATTTTTTCAAAAGGAATAAATTACAGATTTTTTTATAAACAATATGGCCATTTACATATGGCAATAAATAAAAATATTAACATGAAGCGTATTAATGAATCGAAAATGACATGAACGTCAAATCATTAACACGGACACAATCGTCATTAGTTTTTTCACGATCGAAAAAATCGTGTGTGAAGTCTTCGTGACTTCGATCATGATAACACCACTGTGTTTTGACACGTAGGATTGCACCGGAAAAAATTAATTATATGCAACGTTCAAAAACGTGCTTTTGTCGACTGGAGGTACACAAGACCGATACGTTTCAAAGAGCTTTTATTCGTTTATTGTTTGTCTTTCATGGAATTCCTTTTTGATATCGAATTTGTTTGTTTCTATAGGAAATATGCTAATAATTGATAAAGGTGATCCATCACCGTCGCAACATCAAAGCCTCAAAAAGTGAATATTTTTCTTGTCGAGCCCGTCTTTCCTGTTTATTTGACATACGAAAACGTTGCCGGCAATAAATAAAATTGCGAACTTTACATCGATACTACATTAAAAAGGCGCGCGCGGCGAATTCAATATGGTTTTCTAAGAAATTTTTAGTGTTATTTATTATTCAAATAGACGCTAAATTGCTTCGATTATAATAAGACGAAATGGGATGTTCACGACCGGTTTATTTGAATGAAACTAGCGGCCTTCGGTCGTAATTTTCGACATTATATAAATTTACAGGTTTATATTTACGAAATAATGCGCTAAAGTGTTACCTGGTTCACACAAACCGTCGTCGAGTATGATGATTAATGGAAATCGATTGGTTAAAGTTCATAGCTTTCACCGTTTGCAATAATATCGAAAGAGACTTACCTGAAACAAGAAAAACAGAAAATATTATATATTTCTTTAAGATAAGATACATTTATTTACTATACAAAGCATAACTTTTTTATAACAAACAGTAAGCTATGAAAATGTAACTGGTGTGTATATGTTTTTTTTCGAGCTCCGTTCGGTTTTCATAGGAAAATTCGACCGTTTTACGACGTTCATAATTTAGTCGTTAAATCGCCGGTCACACGGTTAAAATTTTACGTTTTATTTTATAGGTAAACTTGCGATAAGGTTAAATTATGATAAGCTATAAAGTAGCGCAAGAAATTTGAAATTTCTTCATTGAAAACTTTGCTAATCTTATTCAAATCGCGACGACTTTTTAAGCTTTTTCCTTCTTTTACGAACCGCACTGAGACGCTCCTACGATTTCTTTTCCTAAAAATAATTAATTCGATTCATCGATAAAAATGACATTAAAACGAGAAAACACTGCTTATTTCGTTATACAAAAATTTTATTTCGAACATTCAAAGTATTTAATTACACTAGCACGTTTTATAACTTTTCACAACATTTAGACATATTCTTAGTAAAAACAAAGCACAAAATAGTTACATTGTTCGCCAACACGAAACATTACACGAGATGATAAAAGTTGACGCTAATTTATGGAGATCCTGCATATGTAGGATTTCGGCCGGCGAGAAATACGACTAGAACGAAAATAAATAGATATATCGCATGTCTTCGGGGTTGATGTGGTCTCTACGTATATTTGTATATCCAAAAACCCTCTTTTTGGCGGTGTGAGAGTGTAGGTAGAATAATTCATGAATTCAAAACGACTGCTGCTCCTCATCCCAGCCGCGCGTATGGGAATCATTCATCTTGGATTCCGCCGATATTTCCGCATATACGGTATGAAGAGTCTTCTGGATATTGTATTATTATATGTAATATATCGGAGAGCTCGTGTAGATGTGATATGTCTGAGAATGTGCGTTTTGTTTGCGACCGGTGCCAAAAAATTTATTTTCCATATGAAAATATTTCAGAAATCGCTCGAGCGCCTCCTTCTTCCATCTCCATATTGAGTGTTTGCGTTCGGCACATATCGATGAAAAATGTGCGCTTTTTCTTATTATAAATAAATATAAATCAAATGTGTATTTTTTATGTATTTCGGAAGTTCTATTTTTTTTTTGAAAATGTTTAGATTAATTGGTCAGATAAAGTCATCAATAAGATTGATCAACAATAATCTGGGGTGAATGGAAACTTTGCTCAGTGACAAATTGTCTGTCAAGATAAAACGTCAAAAGAGTTTGTTTTTTATCGAGTTTTTCCTCGCTTGTAAAACAAACGACAAAAAACTTAACCAACAAATCGATTTGAATTAAATTAAAGATTTTTCTAAATTCTTTTACAGTTAGATGTATAACAAATTAAAACTATATTAATATCAAAAAATATGTTTCACTTAAACGTGCGAGATTCAAATATTTATTGTTAAGATGTGAAACAAAGTCCACAAAAGTTTGTCAATACTCATGAATCATTCAAAAATATCATGAATATCCGAATATTTTTCCTCAAATTGCTGTTATTTTATACATCACACCATCCACAAAAAAACATAGTTGACAAATAAATGATATTGTAGAACTACCATAAAGATTTTTGCACTGTACAAAACTAGCATTTCTACACAAAATTTCGATCATAAAAAATAACATTATAAAAAATATCACAACAATCGTGTCCAATCACGAAACATAACGAAAGAAAACGCACAAGGTTCGATTTGTCATCGCGTATTCCTTACAACGCCATAACAACGTTTATAGACTGTAAAACTCACGTCCCTTTCGACCGAACAAAAAATCGACATGGGGAAAAAACAGAAAGGAGGCAGACTCTTCCTCACGATAGACAGCAGACCATGGAACGGGACAGGCCCGGTGTCTCATTTCGGCTATATTTTGGCAGAAATTTGGCACTAGAGCGTGCCGACTTTGTCGAGAGGACCGCAGATGGTCGAATCTTCCTCTTTTTTTCCTACGGCCTCTCGATTCGAATCCGTAATATGAGGAACATAGAATCAAAACCCACAAGCTTTAGTTACTTCTAGAATTTTTTAAAATATTTTAAATCAACATCATCATATACGGCTCATATACGCTGTTCTAAAACATCTTTCCAATACCGCTTTCCAATGTTTAATTATTATATGAGAAATTATTTTGGAGTTAAACTTATCCTTCAAAAACTTTTGCTTATCCTTCGCCAATCATTGATCATACTAATTAATTCACTACATAGTTTCGTAATAATATGTGAAAATCAATACGCACGACAAGGCCAAAACATTAACCGATTAAATCTATATAACACAAAAGATTTATGAATGAAAAGGCTGCGATTTTTTTCGAATACACATACAACGAAGATTGTGAATTTTGATTCTACACCCCTCATATTGTCTGTGCGTTCCCGGAGAGAGGGGAATTCCCGTCACGCGAACGGGACCCGATCGTGACCCGCTTTCGGGAATCGCCCTTAACGCCGAATCCGTAATTCGTTATTTCGACACCCCCTGACCCTCTTTTGCGAGTTTTCCGCCCGTGGGATGGTGCGGTGAACGGGGAAAATCTGCGGCCCGTTTCACTAAATAAAGAAAATAAACAGGCGGAAAAGCGTCACCTGAATAAGCAAGTGCTGCTGGTCCGTCGCTCGTGAAAATTTCGAGATTCGGGCGAAGCGCTCGATTGTTGTCTGATTCGGAATTCACTCAAAATTATCAATCGAATTTGAATGGACGAATGCTTTGTGAATATATTTCAGAATTATGTTTTTTTGTTACTAAAATAAAATAATTATTGTTGAATATATAATTCCCATGTCACGTTGATGTTGGATATCGAAAATGAAGCAATTGAATAAGAAAGATCCATCGACTCAGTCTAGATAGTAGATAGATACAAGATACTGGTGGTAAAGTGCACCAGTTGTATTTGCATGCTATTACACTAATGCTTCAATCGAACGTTACGTGTGGCCATTATTCGAGATTACATCGGAAAGGTGCACTTTCTCCATCGCCGGTGAAAGAGAGAAAGAGTAAAGGGTAGAGAGAACGTCAAATTACCCCACGATCCGTATATACGAGGCGATAAAATTGCCAAGATATCGGGTATTTCGCGGGCCCAAGACGACGACGAGAGGAAGGAAATTCGAACCTAATCATAAAAAAGGGTAAAACACGCGCCCCGCACACGCGTGGTATACAGGAACATCAAATAAATATATCTAATTGCATTGAGTTTCTGTGCTATAAAAATAACTATTCATTAATATGTTTTAGTTGGGAGAGCAAGTTATACTTTTTAATCGAAAAAATTAATGAATTTTAATATCATCTCATATAGATCTTATAAATGGAGCAGTGATTGTAAAGTAAATATTATATATCAAGGAAATTTATATAATAATTTATGTTCATACATTATTGGAACATACTGTAGAAAATTTAGCGTATATAAGACGGTCGTATGCGTAGATGCGTTTTCCAGATTAGTCGTTCGTGTCGACGCCAATTTTCTCCGGGACTTAACGGCGCGTTATTAGGCGCGCTTTCGCCCACCTGCTTGCTGGTGTTAAATAAATAACGGAATTGCGGACTCGTTACAATAATCAAACGTAATGTCGCGACTTAGTCTAGATCTGCAAAATCCTTTGCAAATATCTAATATTATTAAAATTTTCACCGTAAATACACACAATAGCTTTTATATTATACATCAGAATTAACTAAACGAAAAGCCTTTTTACTATCACAAATTATATTCTTCGAAAAGTTTCAAGCGTATTCATCGACTCGATAGCAACGGTGTCATAAATCTCTAGAACGCGTCACCTTATATTTATGCGCCGTAATATCTCTTCAACCCCCTGCACGCGCTCGGCGAAAGCTCAAAGCTCGAGTTCCGAATCCAAATAGTCGTGTTGTACAAACATAACACGGTAAATGCTAATGCGAGCAGGCGCTTTCACGGAAACAAACTTTAAATATCGCATACATAATTCACTGCGAAGTTCGCGCCAACAAACTCGACCCCGCCTCGGCCGGTTTCGCGCGCCGGATCCCGAACTCCCACCGTTCACCGGGAGAATTCATTAAATTTTTCTTCTCAAAAGAGGATATTTCCTACGTGCTAGATTCTAATGCAAATATGAAAACTTAATATCCACGGTAGGAACTCGAGTTCTCCACTTTTGCTCCACCTCGCCGCTCTTCGAGAGTTCGAGCTTCGTAAAAAGATCGCGCGGGGCCCCGTTCCTATTTTTTAATATTTGTTCGTTTTATTTTTTGTACGTTTCGTAGCATCGAAAACGAAATGAAAATCGTAGCTGGAAAACGGAGAGCTTTTAATACGAATAAATAAGTTTTCTTAAAAAAAATAATGAAAAAATAAACTCCGCTTCGTCTCTAGGGAGAGGTTCAATGGGAAAGTTTCACTTCGCGAGTGCGTACTTAGTACGGAATAGTCATTCGGATGTTTATTTCGATAAATTATCTTGAAAGGGTTCAATATCATTCTATAAATGCACATCATACACATCATCAATCTGATATAAAAAATTGAAACAATTGCTAAAACAAAACGGCGATCCACAATTTCCCTCAGCCTTATTACCATCGGGGTCATCTGGGTCACACAGAGAGCGCATTTGTTATACGAGCCCTTTATCGTCGTCACATACATAATACATGTATTCGAGCATCCAGCACTTTGGCAAATATGAATGAATGATAGATAATGGGCGCGCGAGGAAGGAGCCTGCAGAATCATTAATCAAGCAGCTCACTGGCAAGATGGCGAAGCCCCGGACACAGTGCCGGCGTCATTTTTCGCATTTTTCGCAAGTAAAATATGTATCAGACGCGGCCGGAGTGTGTTTTTTCGCGGAAAACGTCGAACTGTATTATATTTGATGGGGGAAATGTGGGAAAAAAGCGGTGCTTCGTCTCGAAAAGGGAGATGAATATTCATGAATCGGTGGCGGAGCTGTGTCAACTTTGGCGGTTTCGCTCGACGATCCTAAACACACCGCGTATGATTTTGCACAACGTATATGTTTGACTTTGTTTTAGAAAGTAGGGGATTCTGTTTAATTGGTTCCGTATTCTCATAATTTGCATCAATATCGGTTTTTTTAATTGTTTGCAAAATTTCAATCAAATTATATTGATTAAGCTTTGATGATTGACGCGTCGTGGAATATTTAAATTTCGAAAAGTTCATGATTATAAAATCATGAATTTTTATATAACCATATCGAATTTGTAATAATTTACAGATCTATTTTTTTAATGAGAAATTATGATGACAGCGTTGCAGTAAATGGAGTTGTGGGGAATTTTGGTTATTGTGCGAATCGTCACTAATGGACACTTAATTTTTTTTCATTTTAAATAAATCGTCAGCTTGTCCATTTTGGGATTTTCTACGAAAAACTATTACATCATGTACGAGTGATGAGATGGAAGAATTTCGAGTGGTTGACCCATTAGGTCGCCCAAGGTGAAGTCGGCTATCACCTTTCGGCTGTTGACGTTTTTACGTATTCGTCATTTTTTGATGAGTATTGTGAATAGTCACTGTTTTAGATCTTATCTAACGTTTATTCGGTATTTCAAACACACAAATGATGTCTTGTATGCTAATATGTTGTTTTAATAAAAGGCAGTCATTCATAAGTTTACAATTTACTCGTCTTCTAAAAGTGAAGATATTTGTAAACAGACTCGCATAATTTTTGACACAATATAAGTACACACTTTAACTTCAATGTTAAAACAAACGTTAAAAGCACGTGTACAATTAAGAACACAATATTTGTTTTGTTATGAGTGTAGAAAAACCAGGTACCGAAAAATCAATGACAAATTTTTGTGTGCGGTATATTTTTTATCCGGAACTTATTTTTATTACATAAACTTCAAAGCAAAATCTATTGATCTGCATTCAACAAAATCAAAATTTTCGTTCAGAATAAACAACATCTAGGTACACAAAGTTAGATTGACAAAGAATCCTGAAAGAGGTCTCATGTGTGAATAATAAAGGCGAGGGAATTGTAAGTTAGGAGCGAGGGCGCGTGTATATTATTTGAATTCTTCTATACATTATCGTGAAAGGTATCCAATTCGACTCAGGTGAAGTGTAAAAATGTCCAAAGGACGAAGAGCATACAAGCACGCGACGATACATACAAAAACACATATACAAACACGCATTTTCCAATTTATTCCGGGCCCGGGAAAAGAGACCACTCTTTCCACTTTCGAAAAGGAAAAGACCTGGCCCGGAGTGAGATAGACCCCGCTGTTAAGGAAAACTAATGTATCGGCGCCCGCGTACCATCGGCACGAGCCGAATTACCAAAATAAAAAGCGAAAAACCCGGATAAAGGTCAGCGGATAGAAGAAAACAAAATAGAAATATACATACGAGAGGGTGTGTATAAGGAAAAAATCGGGTCCGAAATTGAAAAAAGATTGACCCTTTTGGTGGTGCGTCGTAATTACATTCGCAGCATTCGAATCGAATCCTATCCGAAGATAGTTTTAGTAATACACGTAAGGTCAAAGTTGACCATTTGTACAAGTCAAATCAATATTAATATTACAAGAGAAATGCTCTTTGTGTGTAATTTAATATTATTAATGTATGGTAAATCATTGCGGATATATTATATTAACACAAATTTGCTTTTTGTCGCATTCGTAACGAAATCAAATAAAAATATATATCATCTCGGAAAATGAATGAATGTTCCACACACATGAAAATATAAATTACCCAAAAGGTTGTAAATTATTGCTGAATAATTGCTGGCACTATATCAAAGCGTTGTGCTGTTGCGTTGGTCAATTTTTCACAGTTAAATTTTACTGGAATTTAATACTAAAATGATGGTGTATAACGTGTAGTTGAATATATAATTCAATCAAAAATATACAATTTATTAAGATCTGATTCGGAGTTAACATTAATTGGAACCAATTAACTGATGTAAATCAGATAAAACAAATCTATTTTAATCAGACTCAATTCCGTATTTCGTTAATAAAAACTAGCTAGAAACGAGTTAATTCGCGATGCTGAGAAAATACAAATCACTTTTTCAATACAAAAAAAAATACACTACCGTATTATTTCACGAAACATTATCTCCAATTTATTATAAAAAAAATCAAACCAAACCAAATTAACATTCAAATCACACATTTCGCTAATTTACGCACAAAACTCGACACTAACGAAACTTCGGCCGCACCGTGTCAAAACACAAAAACTTACCACCGCTCGATAGCGCACGAGAAAAATTGCGTGTCGGTCACGTAAAGACTTTTCGAGAATAAAATTCCGCCATCGTAAGGCATATTTTAACGTGCGACGATAAGAGCCGAACGGGGCAAAAGAAAAAAGAGCCGACGAAACGAGCGTTTCCTATTCGTGTTTCTTATTTCGAAATTTCGCGCGAATTAGGCAAATTTCGACGGCCCCACCCCCGCAAGGTTGCCATCGCCATCACCATCACCATCACCGCGGGTCTTATACACTTTTTTCCTTCCTCACAGTTACCGCTCGGTGGAGTGGCATAATGCGATTAACTTTCAATCGGAAGTACTCGGGGCCTTGGAGTTCGAGTGCGCGCCTAAGCCTATTGTGAAACAAATTCATTTCCAATTCGCGGGGAGAGAAAAAGAGAGAGTCGGAAAATTGGGTCGTCATTGATACTGTTTCGTTTATTTCTAAAAAAATAAATATAAAAGGTTAGGCGGGATGGTGGCGTAATTAGTTTCCGCTGCTAATTGTGCAGGAGGCTCAATTATAAGGCGCGTTGTTTCGCTACGTTTAACCGAACTTTAATTTGTTCGATACAATTTCATAGCCCTTAGGGCCACAGCGAGGCCTTGACCCGGCCGAAAGGTGGTCTCGACTTACATACGCATACAATTTCGGAACGTTCAACAGTTATTGTTCGAGATAAGCTTAAACGTATATGCGCGCGTGCCCAATATAATGTTCAAAGCTCGCGCATATTACCAGAAATCTGATACATAAAGCTTTCAAATGATAAAAACAAAAACGGTAAGTTAAAACATCGAATTTATTATTTAAAGTGTGCTCTTTTCGTGTTTGTTTTTTTTATTATTATGCGAGCCTCAGTTGCGTTATTGGGATCCGTTGGGAAATATAACTTGAAAAAGTTTTTTTCCGTATAATAAAAGTTCCTAATAGGATGTGTACTATAAATAATGTTTTTATTAATCCCATGCCGTGTCTTTTCTTTACATATTTTTTTCCTTTGTAAATTATTTATGTATATTTCACCCATATGTATTGTTGGATTGAAAATTGAAGTTTGTTTAATTCAATAATGTGACGATAAATATTTTGCAATATACTATGAAACAAAATTATATAGTCAAATACGTCGATTAAATAATATTTTAATGAAATTAATAAAGGTAAAAATTGATTTCATTATATATTCATAAGAAAATTAATAAAAATTATTAAATCTACATTGAAAAACTCTGCGGATCACCGCATAATTATATATGTATTTATTACACCGTTCCAAAAGCTCGCCGCTGGCTCCGATACAGTGATCGAATTTTCCCGATTTTCCGCTGCCGAAAAAGCGGAAAAGCGGCCCTCGAGCCGAGAGCGAGAAGGAAAACAACACCGAGGCGGGAAAATTGCCGCGTCAGATTTTCACCGAGCACAGCACTTTGATTCTGAATTAATGACTTCATTACGCGACCGAAGCCCGGCTCCGCGATCGCCCGGGATAATGTGCCGGCGACGTCTATTTATTATCGATTTAATCGGGCGACGAGGATTGATCGGTCCCGGCGTTTTTTCGGGATAATAAATAATATTAGATTAGCGCGAGTTTAGTGGAAACTCGATACTGCGTATGCGAGATAACGAGACGCACGTCCCGGCGAAACTTCGCACAGGATAATCTAAGGTTTCTTTCGCGATCTCGAGACACGAGAATCCCCATGGGCTCCCGAGGGTTATCTGGGCCTCGAGACGCCCAAACACCTCGACATACCTGTACGTAAGGATAACTGTTCTGTCTGCTCCTTCGCCAGGTAATGTAGGACGCCCCTGAGACCGGGCCTATTCCCGCGTGGGCCGAGGCGCTAATTAAATTGAAATATAATAACTTAGAACTTGCCCGGATGATATTCGCAAGTAAGACGAAGTGCTTTGTGATAAATATATATAAGGGTGTGCTCGTACACGTGTGGGTCGAGGAAAACGTTTCGGTACGTGACCCGAGTACGACACATTGCACTAGAGTTGTGAGCGAGTTCGGCGATCTCGATACGTTTAGTTCGGTCGTAAATTATAGTTTTTGGCGTTATTGGAGGTGGTTTGAATTCGGATCATGCCGGTTTGTGCAGTGGACAATCTGCTATATCTGCTATGTGAGACACGATGATTAGTCATTGAAATATACGATTGCGAATTCGAATCGTCGTCTTAAATTAAATAATTAAAATTATGCACGGAAAATTCAAAATATTTTAAATTCAAATTGACGTCATTCAATTGAGTCATAGATAATTAATTATTTACCAAATACTCAAAATCTTGCCAAATGTGAGTCATTGTATGAATAAATCAAATCCTTAAACATCACTAGTGTGCGTGAATAATCAATTTATTTAAACCTCGAGTGCACAGCCTAATGGATAATCTCAAATTAAATACGGCAATCAATATTCGTTAGAGTCTCGTAAAAATATAAAAATTGCAAAAAAATTAAGCAAATTTGTATATTTTTACACAAAAATCATATTTATAGGATGAAAATAATCGATTACGACAAATCCACGCATGAATTATTCAAACACCATTTCGGCAACAATAAACACATTCAAAATCGAATTTTTAAATACACGTCCCCTTCACATAAAAAAAACACCGCACAGAAAAATAACTTCGCAAAACACAAACGAACAATAAAATCGAGTTAAAACACTCGCCGAAGGGCGGACTTAGCGACTTTTTCAGCGAACCGAGATACGCACGCACAGCGCTTATACGGGGAGGAGACAGAATTTCTCGCGTTCGGAAATCCTTCAGGCCCGTTTGTTATTCGAGTCCTCCGAGCCGGGGAGGATGAGAGAGGAGACCATCCTGCTGTACCAAATTGTATTAAATCTCCTCCTGTTCCCACCCGCGGGAATCGGCTCCCGGTTTTCCGAAGCCTCCCACATAGCCCACGCGCGCACTTTACATACAAATCAGGGCGCACCGCCACTTCGCCGCCCGGAACAGTGTTTAATAATATAATTTTCTTAGCATTAACATATTTTTTCTGATAATCCAGTTAGCGGGTCCGGGAACTGGCGGGGAGCGCTGTCAAAGGCAAGGGAAGAGGGTCGGGATTTTATACGGCACAATGGCGAACCGGGCGGAGTTATGTTTTAATTGAAAATGTTTTCGCGCGACGGAGGGATCGAGTCCTGAATACGAAATTCGACCGTTTGAGGACTGCCAGATTATTATTATGATTCTCTATTTTTTTTTGACGAATCGTTTTTTTTTCGCGCGCGAGTTTGCGAGCGTCGGGCTGTCGATGCGTGAAATACGTGCGATTTGAAAAGCGACGGGAAATTTCAATAATTATAAAAATAAACATTTTTCGATTATTTTATTTCTCTATTAAATTTTTTTCCATATTTTTGGATTTCTATTTGTAAAAAAATAGTTTAAAAAAAATATATACATATAATATATCGATGGTGAGACATTTCAAAACAATAAGAAAAACATTGTGTCGTGATTTGATAAAGTAATATATAAAAGTTGAATGGAAAAGTCGAAATTTCTGGCCATGTCATTTGTTGATGGGGGTTATTTTTACATATTTCAGAAGAAAAAAAAAATAAATGAGTTGTAAAAAGAAAAAAAAAATTCTTTGAACCACAAAACAATAAGAACGAGAAATAACAACACGAAAGCTATAGTAAATAACATGTCCAAAAATAACGAATTATAAATTAACGGAAGACCGATATAGCATGAATAATTCAATGGAACCGAAACAACACGAAAACAACGATATTTTTCGAAAACAAAACCCACGGTTTGATAACGAGAGAACAATCGAATTGCACGAAATATGAAGCGGCATTCAATTAAGAATCGTATTACCCGCGCAATAGATTTCGCTCACAGGAAACGTTCCTCCGAATATTTATTATTATCTCAGCTCGCATAAATCGTTTCCTAACATCTCCTCTTCGGGCGGATAACACGCCCTTTTGTCAAGTTTCCACGGCTCTGCGATAACGCACCAGCACTTAATTTATCCATCAATCGTCTGATCTGCTATTAGTGTCCGTGCGAAACGGCCTTCGTTCTCCCCCCATAGAGAAACTTTTCCTTTTTATTTTTGTTTTGCGTGGGACGGATACCTTCCCGAAGCATCCGTTTCTGCCACTATTTCGTTCGTGTCGATTGTGAGGTGCGACGTGTTGGGCAATTTATTCGACGGCGTCTCTATATGTAACTGATATTGCGCTCTAATGCCGCATGCATAAATGTATGACACGAAAGTGATGGAATAATGACGTTTACACTCGACAAAGTGTTACGACACAGTTCACATATAAAATGTCATGACTCGAAAGTCAATAACATTCCGATTGTTATCACTCGATCGTGTCGGAGTGACAGTAATGTCTATTTGTTAGTAAACTTTTATTATTTTCAGAAAACGCTCAAAATGACCTTTTGATCGTGCTATTTTCGTTGGATCGATGTAAATATGATACAAAAGACCATGCCGAAATCGTAAATAATAAATTCGAAATTCCGCCGCCCTTTCGCGCGGATGCCAATTGAGGTTTGCGGCGTCGGGCCGGTAACTTATCAGTTACCAGGCCACTCGTCCGCTAATTCGAACTCGGGCAAAAAGCAGCCCACTCGTACAATTTATCATGTAAACGTATTCTTGGCCAGGGTTAAGAAGTTTGCCGGGGCGCGAGAGGAGCGCGCGCGCGCTTTGAATTGCTAATGGACGACCGGCCCGCCATATTCCGATCACGGACTGTCGCCAACAATCCAAGAAGTCCGCATTAAATTTTCGACATTAATTATTTTCGACAATCCGGACCGCCAAGGTGGTTTCCCCTTTCCCACTAACGTATTATATTTCTCGGTTGATCTGTGCTCCGTTCGGATATGGTTAATTTGATTGTTCGCCCCCGCTTTTGATTTTTCGGGACGTTAGTGATTCGTACGGTATCTGTTGTTTTAATGTTATTGAATTCGAATTTAATTTAATATGTAAATGTTTAGAATAATAATGGAAATTTTCAGTATTTTGAATATTTAAATTGCTACATTTATCGGGTGTATAATTGTTAGATAGTAGCGGAGTCAGTATAACACGATTGCTGTTTTATTTTCATGCGTGATGAATCGCGGATTCGACAGCGTAAACGTTAATGATTCTCTATTGAAATATTAATATAATTTTATTAAATAATGAATAAATCTATCAAAAATAATACGAAAACCCAAACTTTCAAACATAAAACACCTGTCCAAGAAAATCCCCCCAAACGGACGGACACAACCACAAACGAAACGGCGTTCGCAACGTATCTCATATCCTCACACCACATTCTCGAAAGAAAAACAAGCATATGGAGTGCATTTTCAATCGACAAAGTCAATTTAGAGGAGGTCAGACCAAGTCGGCGTCACACATGGTAATGAGGGTGGTAGAGAGTGCGCGACGAACACCTTTATACCGCATTGCGCCATCGACCGATTCGGTCTTCAGTACCCAGCTTTTGGTGGTTTCCCAGATAGGAATTTGTGGGAATATCGCCTTTTGGCTTGTTGATGGGTCATTTTGAATGTCTGAAGCAATTGATGGGTCATATATCGAAAGGTTAAGGTGGTTTAAAGATTTTTAATTCGATAAAAGTTAATCATAGTCGATAGAATCCAGAAAAATTAATTAAAATTGTATCAAATTATATTAAAAAAAAAGTTAATTCAATTGATTGAAATATTAGAAATCGATAAAATTTTAATTAAACAATGGTTTTATTTATATATGAAATAATCAAGAACGTAATTAAGTTAATTGAATTGAAAAAGGTATAAAAATCATATTCGTTTTCTTTTCCAAATTGCAACTGGAAGTTCGAAACGGATCCTGATTGTATTGAGAAGAAAAAAAATCGCAGAAAAAAACAGTATGTCTGAAAGTGGAATACTTTCGGTGATTGGTTCGCACCATTCGATTTCCATTAGATTTTTTCGTCGTCAAATATATTCATGAAATTTAATTGGAAAAACGAAAGCATGAATATTAATGGGAGGCGTCATAGCCCTTTAAGACTCGTCGGCGACATCGTTATAATCCCATCAAAAAACCGAACTCTCCCTTACCCGCTGTCCATCTAAAATTCGTCCAAGTTGAAAATACGAGAAGTTTCACTGTCAAATTGCATAAATCTCGGCGCCCGAGTATCGGAGAATAAACTTCGAAATAAAGGCAAAATTAATTTTAAAATATTATCGATCGTGATGTAAAGAGCAATTAGCGAGAGTTTTTCATTAGGTCGATTTAGCATAAAGGCTTAATTATAGAACGGGCAAAATTTTATATGAGAAAACGCAGAACAAGAAAAGGGAAAATTGGGTCGATGGATAACGAGAGAGTGGGAGGGTTAATCTTGAAAGCTGAACATGTTATTATTATACTTATATTATATACGTAGGCAAGAGTTTTCTTCATTTCTGAAAATTAAAGGTACGTGTTCAAAGTTTAAATTTATGGTTATAAGATTTGGGATACTTACGACAAAAATTAGGACAAGATTGCCCCGAGGCGGGTTACCTTCATTGGATTTTTTCGCTGGTAAAAAAAGACGCAAATGGCGATAAAACGATTTTTTTCGCCAGACTCGGTATTACTTTTAAAATAAATTACAATTTACGTAATATTGGCGATGTAATGCGACAAGTAAAGTGATATCTTCATTCCACATCTGTTTGTCAACATCGTACTCAAGCATAATGATGGATGTACGAAGAAAGATAAAAATATTTAACCATATCCCGTTTCAAAGCAATCACTTTGACATTTTTTTCCGCGTTGAATTTGATAAACTGTTAAATATACATAATATTTACAATAAACAAAATTTATTATTATAGTATGTATACGAAAGACAATAAGTTTTCTTTGGTATTAGAAATTATTCTAAAATTAATCAAATTGTATTTTATATTTATGCGGTATTATGTGTTGTTTCAATATATTAGAATTAATTAAAGTACACGGGTAGTTAAAAGTTACATGGAACAAATAGATGCTGAAATAAATTTTGTTCTCTATTTATAATGAATTCAGTTTCATTTTGAGTTTGAATTAAACGGCGAAAATATGATATTAGTTATATTACTCGAATATGATTTTGATACAACTTCAAAAATATCATATTACAGTTTTCTACAGATAAAAAGCTTTTTTAATAAAAGCATTGTTTATAAAATGAACGATATTTTAGTTATATGTGCACAGTACAATGTTTTATTTGTGTGAAAAGTAATTTGAAAATGTATCAAGTAATTCTATAGAGAGCTATAAAATATTTATCAGTCGTTTTTTGTTGAATCACTAGAGTGAAATAAAAAATGGAAATATACGATAAACAATCGAGCTTTCAGATTGATTTTATGAAAAATAAACAGAGAATCAAACGATTAAAAAAAAAATCTGATTATCCCATAAATCAAAAAAATATTACAAAACGTTAAATATTTTTTCAGACGAAATTATATTAATACACTCCCGCAATTTTTATCGCACCAAATTGCTACGTGAAACTTTCCCGAGATGCCAAAGCGAAATTTTCATCGTTCATCCCGTCACCTGATAGGTATTGAAAAACGTCGCTTCGTCACGAGTTTAGCTCAATTTCGGCACTAATAGAGTTATGTTTGTCCGTCGGCGGGACCCCGGGGGGTGTTGGGCGGTTTTTCGGGACGATGAAAATTTCCCGAAATATCGAATATAGCCGGGCCCGTTGTAAAAGTCCCAAATGCGCGAAGTTGATTGATTGCCCCGAAGGCGCGGCTGAATAATGTTTAATTATCATTTTTCAGGCGTAACGAGCCACGCCGCAAGCCTCGTTTTCATCTCGTCAAAAGCTGAAAGGCCATCGGCGCCAGAAAAATCTGTCGATGAAGCCCGAACGCACATAATAACGTTATTAGCGGATCGCCTCCTAATCGGATTTTGACTTAATTATGGAGGATTAAAGTGCGTTTTATTCGGAATAGGGAAAATATCGCACTCTGTGCTCGCCGCCTGATAAATTGTTTAGGTAATACTTTTGTGCCGGGTTGGATGGAAAAAAATGATCGAGTGCTTGTAGGTGTGAGCGCAGCTACGAGGAATTTCCTCTGCGAGCTTTAAGTACGAAAATTTAGATGGAAATCCATTTTTAAAAAAATTGATGGATGGCTGTTTGTACGAAAAGTGATGCGTATCGGTTTTTTTTTTTTGGAATTTTTTGTTTTAAATCAATTCGGAAATTTATTATTTTGGAATGTTCGCTCAAAATAATCTTCTATTGCGAATGAATAAATGGTTTATTTAAATGATTATATTAAAAAATCAACATATATTTACTAAAAAATACATATACAGAAATCAATCAACTTAAAAATCGAACCGATCTCCACTTTCGTTAACCGGGAGAGCAATCGAAGCCCGTCGTCAATCGGCGCTCGTAAAATTCACTTTAGAGTCATCCGACGAAGATGATGTGCATAATTTATTTGGAGGGAATGTGTGCGCGCCCTTTAGGCTAAAAGTCAATTTATTCCGACTGTAAACGGGAATCCGTCTTATTTTACAGCCTCGGCACTTTTACGGCCCGATTGGTTGCATTTTCGACAACCGTACATTATACGTATTGAGCTACGTACGAGTAAATGTATGCGGACTTTGGCCAGGGGATTCCCATATCCAGTGCTTGGCACAAAGGCCGATACGATTTATTTGAAATAAACCGATCCGAATCGGTTGCATGTTTGCGCCATTCGGGTCGGTTTATATGGACGTCTAAAGCCACTTTCTAAAAGGTACTGTAGGTATCTGCGTTCGTCCGAGGACAGTTCATCAAATCCTTTCATGTGTGAAGTTGGAATCGCGGAGTGTATCTTTTTGATCTTTTTTATGAGAAACGTCTCGGTGGATAGCGAATAATATTTTTAAAGAAATGCATTCTAATGGTAAATCTGAATTTTATGGATGATTCGAATTTGAAATAAATCTCAACTTTTATTTTATACTATTGTGTATTCAAAATACATAACTGATAATCGATTTTAGATATAATTTATAGTAGATTTCAGTTTATAGAAATCGAATGTAAATTCAATTATATTTTATTGAATTGAATACAAAACCCGAACAATGCAAACAATGAATTGTAAAAGATCTTTTATACGGAACGTCTTCCCTATTTTACATAGAACACGATTCCCACATGTCTAGCGGAAGCTTATTCGATAAAATCGTCACTTTGAAACTTTGAAAAGCTATATTTTTTTTGCAAAATTACACGTTAAAATTGGAGTTTTTCCAAGTTGCAGATGCGCTTTTCCACCGTTTTCAGAAAATTCGTTCTCGAAATGAATGTCGGTGTTTTCTTTAGATTTTGGTCGTGTCACGTGTCGGGAATCGGCACGATCGCCATTCGAGCACGAAAAGCACGCAATCGTGCCACGGTGCATTCTTTGTGCAAGTAACTAGGACTTCATACTGAACTTTGATGCAATAATAAGTGAAGAGTTTTTAAAATAAATAAATTCCGCTAGTCGCAAGGAAGAATTAATTAAATTTAGCCGCGCTGAGTTGACATTACAAGTCTTTTGATGTGCGCTTCAAGAGAAATTTGCATAGTAATGTTATTGCATTTAATGACTTATAGTCACTGACAATATTAAAGTAGGTCATTTATATCATATTTTTCCAACTATAAGACAGGTCTTATATTTATTTTTGGTACCAAAAACGCACTAAAACTTATTTTCAGAGGTAGACGTAATTTTTTCATGCATAACGTTTCATATTTATTTAAAAAAACAAAATTTACAATTTTATTAGTATAAAATTTTATATACATTTAAATACTTGTGTATTTGAATACAAATTAAATAAATTTATCTAAAATATAATATATAATATTATGAAATTCAATCAATCATTATATTATATTAGGAAATTTTAAATCGATATGGCATCTTTCTGCTCGATTTTTTGTTTGAGATTCATTATCCATAAACACAGCAGTTTCATTCACTTAAATCATGTTGCAAAGTTCGTATTTTGAAAAATCAATGCCACCAACAAAGATTTAAATAACTTTACAATGTACACGTACACTGTACATGTTTGATTGTCTCAATATTTTCTTAGAAAAATTCCTGTCCCTGAAGAAATCTGTCTAACCAACGGTTTGACACTTTGAATTCGTCTAGCAATATGTCTAACATTGGTGCCTTTGCAAGGGCAAGTTTTTGATGGATCGATGATGTGATTCTTTGATTGGTTGCAAAGCAATAAAAGTAATCACGTTTTATATATAAAGCAATCACGTTAACCGTCTATCAAAGGTTTAACCTTGTTAAACGAACGGATTACAGAATTTAAGTGATATCTGACAAATGCATACAATCATACACCATAAAATACCATTTATCAAAGAATAAATTTTATTATTTAACTATCAACTCAGGAAAAACCTTGTACTACAATAAATAACATATAAACTGCATACGATGACGATTTACTGACCACCTCAAATACAAGAAGTGCACTACAAAAAATCAATTCGATTAAAACATTTCGCGGCACGTTTCAATCACGAAAACCCCTATCGATACGACACAAACACCATAGTCCGACATAACACGTTCAATACGGAATTGCGAAGTCCGTCGACCGTGCACGATACGTTGCACTAAATTCGAACGGCGATTTTGCTAAAACGTAAATGCATACGTGACACACACACACACACAAAGCAAAGGAGTCCGATGCATCTAAACGGACAACGGTCCAAACTCGAGAGTGCAAAGTCTAGGAAATATCACGGCGGAAATATGCTCACGCCATCATACGACTATGTACTGTTGAGGCAAAAGAGGCGAGGCTATGCATTGCTAAGGTGTCCACACAATATTTCGTATTCGCGATTCTTATACTTTCATGGGAAAATCTGCGCTCACGTCGTCGGACGTGTTCCGTATCGGGCGAGTGTTGTTGCATTAAAGAGAAAATTCAATATGCGATACGGGTGAGGAGTGTCTGGGATGTTTAGAGGAAATGCTCGTTTTTTTATTATTCATGTATTTTAGATGTCTATTCAATTTATTGATTATATGAAAATAATATTGAAGAATCGGGACTTTATTGAATACAATATACAAAAGAAAGAAGGAATACTAAATTAATACAAAAATTAAATCGGGAATCAATTTAAAATTTGTATCGTAATTGATCCGGTTTAAGTCCCTT
The DNA here is from genome assembly GCA_009617725.1 of Hydropsyche tenuis. Classification (NCBI taxonomy): domain Eukaryota; kingdom Metazoa; phylum Arthropoda; class Insecta; order Trichoptera; family Hydropsychidae; genus Hydropsyche; species Hydropsyche tenuis. The sequence continues at coordinate 228,609 of VTON01000056.1, read as the reverse complement.
ACAAAATATCGGGTCCGTGAGAACGTTTGGATTGATTTCGAGAGCGTTACAAACCGATGTTTAACTCGGTGAAAATAACAAGGTTGTCGATCGTATCGATTGATTGATTCGATCCTTTTGTCGACGATTAGAAACTTTAAACGGTTTCGAAGTGCCGCCTTTTACGTTATTTTTGACTCCTTTGTGATAGTTAACGGTGAGGAAAAAATATCAGTTAACAAGCTGTAGAACAGGTTTGACCTAATTGATAAAGGTATTATATTATACAAGTGAGTTATTTACTATGAGTGATGATTATCAAATGAATTCGAAATTTAAAAGTCTATAAATTATAAAATTTTGTATGTATACATATGTAGTTCCATTTTATAAAATTTCAAGAAAAGCTTTGTTTTCTAAAATGTATTGTTTTTTATTTATGTTTGAACGTCTAATATATCGTTAATGTTACATTAAAATTATTATTTATTTTCAGCTGAAAAGCAGAACTCAACCCATTTCAAAAGAAGAGTAATGTGACTTGCACTACTTTCGAAACAAATGGCTCATTTATATGCACGACTAAACTGACAGTAAAAAAAATGTACAACGCATGTAAACCGAAAATTTTGAAAGCCGCGAATTTATTTCACTCTCTTTTTATTTCATACAATGTATAATATTATAATATTTCGTGGAATAATTTTACGAGTACAACAGTAAAATTGAGATGTTTTGTGTTGAGTTTGTGTATCGTGACCGAAGCTTATTAGGAATATTTTGCTATGGCGAATGATCGTTATAAGCACGTAATTGCGGGTTTTAATCGTAATTTATATCGTGTTAAAATAAACGCAAGCAATAGTCGCATGCCTTCCATTATTATTAATTATAAGTAAACCACATAAATCACAATAAATTATTGGGACGATTAATCGTTGATTTCAAAAGCACGTACTCGTTGAACTGCACCTGATTCTAATGAAAGGTCAAAAACGGTCAGCATTAGGAACGCTTTATTACCATCTCTGAAAAAAATTCGGAACAAAAAATCAGCATTGCAATTACGTTTAAACGAAACACAAAAGGCCACAAATAATTGGCAATCAAACGCAAACATTCATTTGATCGATTGAGTTCCATTATTTTAGGTGGCACATCCGTCAGAAATACCCACGTTTCGAATTACAAAGCACTTCTATATAATTGAGCGCCGCCAAATTGCGACTGCTTCGAAAATGCGAATCAAAAAACAAAAGTTGTACGAAAAAACCGTGAACTTAGAATCATTACGGCCACATCCGGATACGGTTCAAGTCTTCAAACGAGTGCGGCTGTTTTTTCCTGTAAAAATCCGACTGGTCATCTCAACCGGATCTTCCGGGACTTTTTCAAGATACAAATTTATAACAATGACGATATGTTATTTTTCTGAGAAATCAAAAGCTGGATGACCTAATCGAAATTGAACGGGAATGCGGATCGATGCATAACCGTTCCGAGAGTTCAGACAATTCGATCGATGACGTGGGTGGTTTAAATCGACCGATTTAACCGCTCAAATATAATGAGATGATCGATTTTTAAAATCGTCAGTATGCCGTCATTCGTAATACATTTTAAAAATCAATCAATTCTCAAAAGGCGCTATATAAACACATCGATCAACTGAAGATAATTTGAGTGTTCGACACGTCAACGTATGTAAACCGGTACCGTTTTTTGAACGTCATTTAGTTAAGCGGTGATGCAATGTGTTCGCAATTTTTACTTACATAAAAAAGCTGAGTATAATATGATGAAATTATTCATAGAAAAATCTACATGCACTTGTTTCGTAATTTATTAAAAAAATAAACGTACGATTTCAATAAACTTATATCGTTTAAATTTAAATGGACGAATGTTTCGAATACTTAAATGGTTTTGTTCACATTCAAATAATATCTTATTCATAAGTATGTACCCTACTATATGCATATCTCCACATAATAAGCTAAGATGCTCTTCATGTACGAAAACAAAACTTTAACAGCCCCAAATAGGTCTCGAGAGCATAACTACGCTAAAACAGCTAACTGCACGCCACGACCGCAAACCTTCATCAAAATTCCACATAAAAGCCCCAAAGTTTCAATTCCGGATTGAAAAAAGACGAAACAATTAAATTACGCCAAAACGGAATTGCTCCGAATCCCATCGACTTAATTTGATGAGATTCTTCCAGAAGGTTTCGGGGCTGCGGGCGCGCGTACCACTGAGATGTCTCGTAAAGGTCCCACGTAAAAATTCGATTGTTCATCAATTATTTGCTGGGCATCGAACATCTAGAAACAATCCGGGGCTCAATAAAAGGACCTAGGAGGTCTCTGCGAAATTATTACCGCATAAAAGCGGCTCCGAACCAAGGTTTTAGGTTCTAGGGCCGGGGCGGTTCGGTCCCATAATTAATTCCTTGTCAGGACGATGCTTATCCTGGCATTATAATGTAAACGGGACACTAAAGTTCGGGGATGATGCGCGCAAACAATCCTGGTCTAATCCGAGCGAGAATCGAATTTAATGGGGAAATTTCGTGAGTGAAAGAGCGTCTCGTCTTGTTTTCGAGTTTGTTATGGACGGACGTCATACGGCTTCTGAAGAGTGTTCGTTGACGTCATTAACACACTATTAATTTTTTTTTGTAAAATTTATTCGATATTTAATTAAATAAAACATTTTATCGATTTCAAAATAAAAATAAAACTCTTCGGTATCGTCGTAAAGCAGTCAACTTATTAAATCGAAGATGAATATAAAATGCATTCACGTCACGCTGTCGCATCGGATACGATTTTACGCGCGATCGGACTTTACGGCCAGCACGAAAACGATGAACAAAAAACGTGCACGACTTTTATATAATAATATTAAAGAACGTATACCGAAACGGTCGGTTGTATGCGATACGATCCACCATTGAAAATTAATTGAAAAAAATCAATTAATCATATACCGAGCACGGATCTTCACATAGATAACGATCCTTTGTGGAGCAGCTGCGAAACTATTTTTGAATTAAAAAAAAAAAAATTGAATAATGCGATTTATTATACAGAATGAAGAGCTAAGTTATAAATAGGCTGGGTCACCAAAGGGTTTGTCACCGAAGCGGACTTGGACGATTTTGAAGCTCGCTAATTAATTTTCCGTCTTATTCGAAGATTCTACTCTTGAATCGAGGGTGCGTAATTTTGTCGACGAATCAATGTTTTCCCAAGTTAGTTTGTTATATTATTATACGCTCCAATAATATTCGTCTTCGTTATTATTAATTGTGGAAGCAACACAGTCTTCTATTTATATTGCGTTGAATTCGAATCGGAGAAACCGATTTTCGAATCGTCGAGCGGGAAATCTTCGCGTAGAACGGATAAAGTTTCATTTAGTCAATTATATACTATTTATATGATTATCAACTAGGTCGTACACTTTGAAAAAATCTATTCTCGATTCAGCATTACCTAAACATCGAAAATGAATATTTATATATCTTGGAAATGTGTCGCTCAGTTCGAGTGGATTTATTGATCCTAATTCGAGATTGACACTCGTTTGTCGAACGCCGCCGCGAATAAATCAACGCGCGGAAACGGCATTATCATGAGAAAAGAAAAAAGCGTATGCGTGTTTGAATAATTTAATTTCTTTAATGCGTTTTTAAGTGCGTTTCGAACGGTTTCGCCACTCGTTTGCATAAATTTCCTTCAACCCTTAATTGCCCGATGATAGTAGGCGGCCGCGCGAAGTGTGCGAGCGTATTCGCGATAAAGCCGAGACGCATTAGTCAGAACGGCGAGTGTATTTATATGCCTTTTTTCGTTCCATTTCGAACAACAATGTTTCAGCAATGGTCGAAAAATAAAATAAACAAAACAGGAAAAAAAATGTATATGGCGGTGGGAAAAAGTGTACGGCAAAAAGAGGGAATACAGCAAGATTTACACGTCGGCTCTGTGCGATGGATGGTGAATGGCAGCCGCAACGTTAATGTGTTTTAAATTGGCAAAACGGGCTGCGAGGCAGATTTTTTTTCAGGAGATTAACTTGCGTTAGAAAGCACTTTAGTACGTAGCTTGTGTATTTTTTATCGCTCACCCGAAAATACAGATATTACACTGACAATTACCGAGGAAAAGCTCGCTTTGATTGTGTCCGTGTTGTGCGAAATGATCGACTTCCTTTGCTGGGAAGGTTCAATAAGCTTTATTACTAAACTATTACGATGAAGAATAAGTAACAAACTAATTATAAATAAATTGACTATAAATATAATAGTTTACAGAAAAATAATTTGTATTCAAATACTCTACACATATAGGGTTATTGAAATTACTTTATTCATTATTTTTTTAAGATATATTAAGAAATATTCCATAATGACATAACTGTAATTTGGATATTTGAAAGATATACTATTTTTTGTCCAATATTTGATATTCAAATAGTACTGAAAATTAAAGAAATATCAGATGAGAATCTGAAACACAAACACACTCGCAGCACAAAAGTGCAAACGAAATTAAACTTTTTACATAACATTCAATCCGGAACCTTCATGCTTTTTTCACAACGAAGAAATAATTTCACGTCGTCTCGTTACGAGAATCCGAATATTTCCTTAGCGCCATTATTAAAATATACATCATTAAAAAGATCCGTCGCCCGGCACTTGGAGCGGACAGTTCCGAGTTCTCCCATCAATCACTTTAAAGCAAAAAAAATTATGAAAAAAACGTTGAAAACATCTCACTCCAAAAGAAAAATTCCAAGTCCCCCATATACAAAGTCTATCTTTTTTTCGTAAGAAGAGAGATTTCTTCGACTACGCGTCATCTTTCCCGTTTGTTATCCGACGGAATAACGAGACACTGTCGCTAGGGGAAAATACAAAAAGGGTGAAGAATCAAAACTCCCAATATACCATCGGAAATTGACTTGAAACTATTTACATTATATATAGATCCTGTTTTTGATTTGGAAACATATAATTTTTATATTTAAGATATAGTATGAATATGAAAAACTTGATACATGTTACATATAATTTGAAGATAAAATGAATTCATGAAATAACAGTGATAGTAAATGTAGTCAACTTTTATGAATCATATTTGAAAAAAGATTTTCATAACTAAATCTTTATTAGTTTATATAAAAAAAAATCGAAATTTAGTATATCAGATTAAAAAAGGAAAATTATTCAATGGTCAATTGTGGTAGTAGAGAGTTTCGACTCTGCGCCCTTCGCATGATATACAATATATCTAGATCTAAAGAGGGAAGCAAACAATCTCGATTCCGTTAGGCAAATTGTTTTGCTTCGATTCGGCAACGGAAAACAATTATTTCTTTTCTGTTCTTTCGGGCAAAAAAAAAATGTGGGAGTAGGTTCTCGGTCCGACCTTTCGTCGACGATCGTGAGTTTGCGATATGCACGATGCGCGGGGTCATCGTTTCTTTCGAATGCTTTTCGAATTGTTAAGAAGGGCCACATTTGAAATTCAAATTTTTCGAAGACGTTATCATAATTCGCTAGACGGTATATATAGAGAGAGTTGGTATCCAGCCGGACTGGACCGTGGAAAGCTCTTTTGTGTAATACATACGATTTTTATTCGAGGAAGCTATCGATTATGCATAGTGAAATATTTTATTATCTTCGAACCTTTATATGTCCACTGCAACAAAGTCTAGATTAAATAAATAATGATTCAAATACAAATACTAATCAAAATAGGCGCATGCTCGAAAAGTTTTAGAATAAAATTTTTTCTAAAAAAAATTCTTATAAACGTCTCAATTTTTCAGATTTATAGCCACAAAACTGTTATTTTTTTTAGACAGATTTATATATGAATTAATCATAATATATCTACATCATCAATAATCTCCCATATTTTTTTATAGGTTCAAAACCAAACATCATATCAGTTTCGTATTAAAAAGAAATAAAATCGGAATGCGCCATAAATTTTCCGAACATATTTCGGTCGTAAAATACATAAAGATTATAAACGAATGATGTATCGTAAAAGACTTCTATTTAATTAAAATACCATTTTCATTTAATTTAAATTTATTATTTAACAATAAAAGAAATTAAAAACCGACATCGTTGCTCTTTTCTACACGTGATTTATAAAATAGCAGATGATCTCAACCAACGGGCACGCGAGTCATCTTCGAGCCGACACGTCGAGCGTGAAAAAATGAATTGAATAAATTCATATGGATAAAAAACGAGATCGGAAAGAACTGATTAATAAAAAGTTGCCCTGAGGCGTATCGTGTATGAAGTTTTGTGTAAAAACGGAAGCGTTTTAATCGATACGAGCGTTTTACTTTAATTGGTCACCGATCGTGAAACAAGTTTTTAATCGTTTTATTAAGATGTTCAACCGGCTTAATAGGTCCAAAAAAATTGACATAATTTATTTTTAATAACGGTAATTAAAATAATATATACATTGAATTTTCAAATGTATATCACACGACTACAACTATTTGATTAGTAAATGATTGTGTGTACATTTTTTTCACTTATTTATATTTTGGTTTGGATTTCGTAAAATATTTCAACAATTTATCAGAATGTAAACAACCAGCTTTATTGAATATTTTTCTTATTAATTAACCAAATTAGTCATAGCGACTCGTATAAGTACAAAATTCACGAAAAAAAGGTGAAAACATAATATTTTAAGAAACAGGATGGCGAACTGCGTGTTTTAGCATTATTTTCGGGCTGGGATCCGCTTCGCAGCGCTAATTAAAGAATTCGGCGTATTTTAAACGGAATCTCCAGACGAAACAACTCTTTAAATATTAATCAGCGAATTCCTGATGTAAACTTTGCCTCCGAGGTCCTCAGGGTTCGGATCCGAGGGATGATTTCGACCCGTTTAAAACGTTCAACATTCTATCCCGCCGACCTCACACTTTTGCCCTCCTAATTAAGCGCTGTTGTCGGAAAATAACAAAAATCCGCTATAAAATATATTTAACTTATTAGAGATGTCGACGCAATTGCGAATTTTAGCCATTTGTTATTATTAATTCGCAAATCGTTCTCGACACGATTATTCTGGTGACGGGTTTAATTCATATATTTTCAGTTGAATTGTACGTACCTTGCGTTTTCAAAAATATTATATTTTCATGAAAAATAAATCATGAATTGAATAAACACTTACCTGAAACAAAAAAAAGTCATTATTAGTATATAAAAAATATAATACATTAATTTTCTAATGCGGTGCGACAAAATTTTCCTTGAATTCACCTTTGAGTCGAAATATGCGCGTGAACGTCTAATTTTTGAAATTCCCCGAATGGGAAACGATCCTTTGTAGGATGTGCGGTGGTATACCGAATTAGACAATTAGGATAATTAATTAATTGGCATTGTCGAGGGAAATGGAACAATAGAGCGCGAATAAATTAGGAGAGCGAGAAGCGAGGACAGGATCCTCTTACACTTTGACGAGTGCCATTCATTTGAATAATTAAATAGATTTAAATAGGCTGTGAAAAATATATACCCAGATCACAAAAGTTAGCCGAAAGTAAATTGAAGTCAAATGTTGAACAACAAAATAAATGAATATCTTAAAAAGAGATGAACAAAACAAAATCAATTTCGATCGACAAACCAAACAATAAGATGCGATTGATATGAAATTGAAGAGTAATAAATATTCAAACGTCCCACGCATTCTTTGACATATCATTACGAACACAAAACATACAAATCATCATTTGAAAAGCGAACGAAAAAAAAGTTTTGTGATCGCTTCACTAACGGCAGCAGTGCGTCTATAATTCACGCCGCGCACACGTGGGACGATTTTTATACGTTCTCCCCGAATTTATGCGAGTCGAACACGAATCGAAAATAACAATAATCGGCCCGTAATGACGTCGAATATCATTTAAATAATGACACGTCGTTGAATTATTCATAAAAGTGTGTATGAACCGATGCGGTCCTAACGTATCCGCTCAGATCGCGTGTCCTAGTAATGAACGCTTTACAATTGTACCGAATTCATTGTTCGTACTTGCAAATTCGTTATTACGATAAAAAGTTTACTATATCCGCTTAAGAACATCACACAGCGTTTATCCTTTCGATTTTGATCTAGAAAATACAACTATGGTTACTAGGAATTAAAACAAAATTAAATTCTGAGCGTCTCCGGGTGGCGTTTTCCGATCGTTCCGCAACAGTTCCGCGTAATCGCATCGGATAATCGTGGTATTGTTCCGCCGCGAAATAATTAAATTCTTGGTGCGCTAGGGATCCTTCCACACTGGAACAGTCTACAATTAAAGCTCATTAAATTTAAACCCTCGGTGCGAGAGCTCGGCGGCGGCTTGTAATTAGTTTTATTACAGGACAGTGAAGGTGTTAATTGAAAGTGTTGCGAAAACGTAAGCGACTCTCCTCGCCTTCGAGCCGCGAAAAATATAAACCGAACGTGCGAAAACAACACCCGAATATTTCGAATTAAACGGTTAAAAATGCATCACATGCTTGGAAATCATTTCTTAAAAGTATCATATTTCTAGCAAGGCTGCGGCGGTTTAACAAACGGTGCCAAAGTGTGACAACATTTCATGTTTAGCGACGACATGGCGTGTCGGCTCTCATGAAGATTATATTATGGCCGGATTTCGAGCGCGGACGACTGACATTGTAAATTCGAGAACCTTCCTCGAACTGCAGCGCACGATAAAGCTTTCGCATAAATAAAAAAACGGAAATTTCCACGGACTTAATACGCGATTGCGAATTACGATATGTAAATAGCGCAACCCCGTCGAAAGCGATTTCTTATTCTGACGTATATAAAATGGAATTTTGCAGATTTTCCGCTGTTATTTATTATTTTTGCCGCGTCTAAAAAGATAAGCGTTGCTTTAGCACTTTTGCACTACGTATGCAATTCATGGAAAAAAATGCAAAATTTTATTAAATTTTTCAAAAAATATAAAGATAATTTAATAAATCAAATGTTAAAATATTTAATGTTTTAAAAAAAGAAAAATGTTAGTGAAGAAAAATTAAAAAATCAGTGCATAATTACCATTTAGTACCTAAAGCGATCGCGTAAACATCAATCCGAAGCGTAAGCGACGACAGCAAAAGGTTAAAAAACAACACGCACCGAAAACCACACAAGTGTATATATTTAAGAATGTAACACACGTGCGCTGAAGTGTTATGACACGCGTTTCAGTCTGTTTTTTCACGTGTCGGTAGCACTTACGTACACTCCTTTTCACGCGGACACGCAACTATGCAATCCACCGCTCCACATAATTTTCTATACAAAACCGACCGTCATGTGAGTGAGTGTGTGGGTCAAAAATTAGGTCACAGGCTGACCACAAAAGCTCGAGCGGTTTTGTTTAGGTTGAGCTTTCGTTTTGCAACACCCTGCCGGGTAATTAATTGCTGACGTCGCGCGCTTTTAATTAGACCTACTTTTTTTTTTACGATGCTCTCTCACTAATAAGGACAAGTGCTCTAAGGGCACTAGGATGACGGGTCGACGTGTTTGAAATACATATGAATTTTTTTTATAATTTTAATGATTATATTTTTGATGATTTCAAATTTATGAAATGCTATGTGCAAATAGTGAACCTCATTAAATTCTATCCACATCCAAAATGAGCGGTTGAAATTCGACACTATTTACATTTCAATTTAAAATTTAATTGGAAAATCCTTTTCATTCTAGAGGAAAAACCTTTAAAAAAACACCGCAGCGAAAAAGAGACGTACGTCTCGCAAATTTTATACGACCCCGAAAGAAAATCGCCGACGACATTGTGAATAATACATTTCGGATTAAACCGTGTGTCCTAATTAAGAGCCGTCGTAACCCTTCGCAGTGTCGGCAACCGTTCGTCAATTAGCGGTTATTTACTCCGGAGGCCGGCTTCTTTGAATTTTTCATGACGCGGAAAACCCTTTATTTTACACACACACACACACACCCTGAAAACACGCACACACACCCGAAAGGGAAAAACCGAACGGCAAAATTGGTTATTCTCTCAGGGTAGGCCCGAAAGTTGCGTGACCGAAAAAATATATACAGACGTACACACTTACACGGAAAGGGCAAAAAAAGCTGGGCGGTAATAGCGGACGCCACCTTGTAGTTTCGGGAATATTTATGCGAGCGTGTGTGCGAACTTTCTTCTTCTTTTCGACGGTGTTGTGTGCTGTGTGGAAACGAAAGGAACGAAAGCTGTGTGAACTATCCGGAATCCGAAAAGGCGTAATAAATGTTTCAGCGAATGCGAACCGAGTGCGTGTTTCGTATGCTGACTCCGGATGGTCGTATGTCGAGATTGATTGAGACTGTTCGCTTTGAAATTTTGCAGAAAAATAAAGTATTTATTGTGTTTTGTTAATAGAATATGTCGAAGAATGCTTAAATATTAAAAAAGATCCCGTTTCAATTATAAATTAAAATAAACGTGAAATTTTCAAACGATACAAACTATGTAATTTTAGATATACATACATATATATGTCAATAGCACGATTTAAAAATAAATTCATCGACGGTTATAGAATTTCGATATATTCAACGAGAAGTCCTTTTGTGTAAACGATACAATCGTATGTCTCTATATTTGGACTATCTAAAATTGGCGTGCGAAATCCGAAAAGAAAGAAATAAGTCTTATAATTCCATATAATCTAGAAAGCCTCGCAAAACGTGCTTAAGGTGTAAAACATTTCCGCCTTCGCATAGCTAAAAAAGGCAATTTTTATTATATCGCCATTCCGATCTTTCTTCTGCGTGCTTACGAAAGCAGAAAAAAAAATTTAGCGTGCTTTAAATAAACATATGATTTTTTTGCGATATTGGTGCATGATTTATTTTACAGTTTCAAAATTGTATCAGATTTTTTATTTTCAACGCAAATTAAAAACGGGGATCGAATTACGAAAAAATAACCTTTTACGTACAATATATTTTTATCGGAAATAAAGCAAAATATACTTCAAATTTTATTCTATTTATAATACCGCAACCACGTAAAATAAAATCCTGTGTTCGATTATATTTTTCGTATATTTGTTTGTTGTTTTTTGATCAATTTCAAATCGAAAAATAAAACCTTTTAATAATTGGAGCGTCCATGCGTATTTTATTCGAAAATACATATGTTTTACCATAAAACTGGTATCTAATTTCGTGCGAAACACACATAACGATGCACCGCAGCGCAGTTTCCCCTTTCCGACTCGCGCTTCCCTCGAAATCGGCGCATCGACACGCCGAAAATCGCCTAATTTCCAAAAAGCACACCGTCTGAGCTTCGAAAGTTTACTTTCACCGAGGCAATATGGTGGCAACTGTTCTCGGGGGCCAACCCTCGTCCAAACAAACCGTTCTCCACCGTCGGCACCGGCAGTTTACGCCCAGACCACGGTGGCAAACAAGACTCACGACCCGAAAATAAACAAGTGTCGAACGAAACGCATACAGCACGCACATTATAAGTATACTGGTGTATTATTCCGGCACAAAGGTGAAATGGTTCAAAAACCGAAAGACATAATCTTCAGCGTCAATTAAAGATAAGATTTATTCACATTTGGAACATGATCTTCATATAATTTTAAATATTGCCTGAAGATGATTTTATGTATTAAAAACTCATCCAATGATTGTTACATATGATTGATGAGTTTATCAGATTTGTACGTAGCTAGCAAGGCTATAAAATAAAATAATAAAAATAGGCTACATATTGTTTTGTTATTTTTTATAAAGATGCATGTGTCATAAATGAAAATACGATTTTTAGGAACAAATGTATTTTTTTAAATTAATTTCGGTGACGATTGTGAGTTTTGGTTCTTAATATCTCATATAAACAGTGGAAAAGGGAAAGTGTAGGAAGAACGTGTGCGTTTCTGAGGAACATGGGTGCCCGTGTGTCTCGCGCAGGGTTGGACGGAAACGAGACGCGGATTTATACGGCAAACATTGGCGGAAAAAGGGTGACGTTTTGGCTAACCGGAAAATAAATCGCAGGATGTACATATCGGCGAGAAAATTAGGGCCGAAGGGTCGAATCGAAATACTAAAAGGAACTCAAATATCAACTTGATCATATCAAATTTAAACGCATAGCATAAACACAACCTAATGCATTTATATAAAAATAAATATCGACATATAAAACCTCCAACATTTCGAACGGCACGGAATCTATTAATAGTAAGTAACACATTACGACAGTACTACGTTACCTTTACCTTCCTGATACTCGTAATTTAATATGACCCATATAAAAAGGACCTTCGCACACATATACAAATTCGGCATAATTTCGCCATAACACAGCAACGACGCAAACGTTCGGATCGAGTTCATCACCCGGAATACATTTCATTGCCCGTTTTATAAATACGAATATGAGCATTGAATATAACCCAAACGTGAAACCCACGTGTACATATTTTATACGAAACGGCCGAAAAGGTTTCGCCGTATCGTATCCACCGGCAAAACGGGATATTTATGCGAGGGCTCATTTCGCTTTCGCAAAGATTGCGACTCTCCCCCAAAAAATGGGACGCGCTCTCTTGCCGTATCTGCGGCGTGTGTTTATTTGTCAAAGTGTCCTCCTTTTTGGATATATTCGTGCGAGTTTGTATCTGTATATCCATGGGACTTTCTGGGATGGGCGCTATAATAGCCGGCTATTTCCATAACGACTTAATGGTAACTACTGATGCGCGATACGGTGCTGAAATACGGGAAACTTGTTGAAGTCGTACTCGATTGCCGAAAGTTGGATTTTTTATAACCGAGACTGATTTTACGCTGTGCTGCTTAATTTAAATTATTTCACAATTTATGTGTAAAGTCATACATCACAAAATTCGTAAACTTCGTAACAATATGCAGAATTCAAAACATGAAAATAGATATTTCAAACAATTGAGAAGTAACAACTTCCGAAATAATAATATTGATTAATTTCTTTCGGCATTTTCTTTTTTTGAGTGATTGTATATTGTTCATGTCTAAAGAAATAAAATCGGTAAATATTGAACAATATGTCCGAGTCAAAACTTTTTCAAAGAAAGTTCTCGGGGATGCGATAGTTTTATAAAAATAAATACACATTTCAAGTTCGCAACTGGCAATTTCGCCACAATAGTTGCGTTTAATCGCTATCATCACGTCACCGTGCCATTTTTCGACATACAATCAAATATTTATACACGCCGAACCCCGCTAAGAGATGTGAATAAATCAAACGGCCAACGGATCTAAACCGTGTTTTTTTCAGGCTTATAAATATTGCAAATAGTTATATTATTCTTCGTAGAAACTAGGGCAATCCAAATCAGAATACGAATCCCCCGAGAGGCCGATTTTTATTATATTTCTAACGCGATTGTACAGATCTGTGATCCGGAATAAAAGAAGGCGAAAATCAGAAGAATATTAACGACAAAACGATTCCGAGCAAAGATAATAAGCGCTGGATAGGTTTTTTTTTCAAAAATTGTTTACGAAGAGAGCTCTCAACGAACGATCAAATGTTAAACTTCCCTTTCCTTTTTTGATGTTTGCCTGCGCAGGGCTCAAAGGAAAAGTACGCCGATGTTTATTTGATTTGCTCTTGTCGGATGTTGCCTTGAAGAGTAAATTAAACAATAAATCAGACGGAATGTCTTCAAATTAAACAACTTTCTTCCTTATCGCTCTTAAAAATTAATGCGAAAAATCCTTCGCAGCAAAGAATGATGAATATATTATAATATTTACTAACAAAATGATAAAAATTTTTTAATTACATTTAATGAATTCATATTTATTAAATAAATTTCACATACTTGTATTTTTTTTTCAAAACAAAATATGAATTTCATTAAAACTGAATTAGAATTGAATCACAAAGTAACAAAATCATGACGAACATTACTAGGTCATTTTTTAGGGACACATGCTTTTTTTGGATCACGTTGAAAATAGCTATTCGATGCGATAGTTTTTTTATGGGTAGTATATAGGATGCCGACAACAAGGATTCCCCATGAAAGAAGTCTTTCCTTGTACAAGAAGAAGACTAGGAAGAAGCAGAGGGATGCTCGTCGGTGTCCGGAAACCGGGCAAAAACTGAACCTTCATTAGTCTTGGTCTTGTCCGGTAGGAATCGTGCAAAAAGTGCCGACCCCTTGAAGGTCAACGGAAAAAGCACGTGTGTATGTGTGTGTGTGCAATTTTTTCAGCACTAAAAGTAAATAAGTGACTATGTGAAAGCGGACGTAACGAGAGAGCTTTCGCGGTTTAGCGTGAAATTGATGAGCACTACCACGAGATGAGAAAAATATATGCAAAATTTCAAAATGAGATAAAGTGTTATTGAACCTAAGAACAAAAGATAATTTGCAATTCACAAATATTTCATATAGAATATGTACGCATAAAACTTATTTACTTTTATACTCCCTGGATATGTTTTTGCAAATAAAATATTTAAGAAACACAATATCAAATAAGTAAATGGTGAAAATTTATGTTGAAATCAACGAAAATTTTCCATACTGCATAAGAGGGTTTTCATTTATAAATTAAGCGTTTGTAGAATGCCTTTTGTTCCAGGAGATGGATTCACAAATTTGCGACGTACACAAGGAGGAGCTGTTGGCTGTATAAGTAGTAACTTGCCCCATGTTAGTTTTCGCATATCATTAACAAATAATTTGTAACCCGTCACGGAAAGGGGAGTTCAATTACGTTTCCTTTGTGTGTGCTTTCCGTTGTCGCTGTATCCATTCTCTTCATATACAAATATTCGAACTCGTAATTGTATATTAATAACGTTAGGGTTGATTTCGAGGCCAAGATTATTTTAATTAGTAAAAGCGAGTTTTGCATAGTCACATTTGAATTTCAACAAATTTTTTTTTCAAAGAAATACTGAAGATAGCGTATCTTATACCATAAGTATCAAGAAAATTCAAATACACCAAAATGCATCATCAATCAGAAAATTAAATACTCCTGTGAATTTTTCCGGATTTTCACGCGAGTGAGTGCGTGTGTGGATTTCTTCCGCAGTAAGTAACGCGTGCAAATATTGACGTCGGATAAACGCCGGGACGAGGAACCCCGTCTAGAGTGAAAAGCAAAGTTTGACGAAAAATGTGTGTCTACTGTTTTCTTGTTTGATATACGGGACGTGCATGGTGCGTGCTTGTGTACAAACATGTCACACCACTTGTGGAGGTACCGCTCTTATGATGTCGCCTTCGGATTTCGCGAAATCGCTCTATGAGGTGAACCTCTCACACAAAAGAAATATATCGAAACTTAATCAAACTTTACGATAAGTTTTACAAAATACATGCATTATATATTTTATATAAAAAAATATGAATCATATCTGAATACGACTGATGGAAAATTAAATAACCTTCAGTGATTTGGTTTCGGAAAATCTAGGTAATGTTTTAAGCTAAGTGGACATGTTTGTCATTGGTTGGCTAAATATGGAGACAGTCGGTGCAGAGGTGGGATTTAGTGGGGTGTATTTAGCCGTGGGCCGATACCGCGACGGTTATCCATCATTCGACCGCGGACTATATTTGCGTGATGTCACTCAAACACTCAGGGCAATTTGTTCGCTCGGTGTGGCCCCAGGGGTCCTGGACGCCCGATTCGCACCGGGACATCAATCATCCCGACCAACGGTCGGAAAATTCGACGACGAAACGAAAACGGGTCGGAAAATTCGACTCCGGAGCGAGAGTGGACTGGAAAATTCCGATTCGATGCGAGCGAAGCTCAGTCAAAGTTTCACGAATAGGATTCTGATTTTTGTAACTTGTTACATCCAACGGATTATATACGAATTACGTATATGTTAAAAAATATTTATTTTATCGTGGATCAAATATGAATATAATGTATAATCTTGATAATCCGTGGGTTTTTTGTGGAATTTATTTTCTTACCTTTCTTAGTTCATGTCTAGCAAACATGTTACCCCAACCTTGTACGCCCACTTCAAAATTTAATGATAAAATACAATGAAAACCGTACACATTCACTGTCTAAAAAAACTGTCCCTTGACGTGTAGGCATTACGGCTTTCATCGAGACGCACACTTCATTGAATCCACGACGATAGGACGGGATTTTCCGGACGCTTTTCTTTTTTCCAGCTAAGGAGGAAAACTCTCCGCATCTTTTCGCCTTCGCCCAGCTTTCGTGTACCACCCCCTTCAGCCCCCCATGGCCGCGTAATAAAATAAATCAACATTTTTTGTAGCCGTTTATTTTTTACGATCGCCTAAGCTTTCTGTAAAAGGTTTCCGCGCGCACTTTGAGGCCGATCGGGTTATTCACGGGCCCTTTGCAGCACCATTAAAAGCCCTCCGAATATTTTATGACGTTTGAATATTTTCTTGCAAGCCATAGGCCGGAAGGCCGAATGTTTACTTTTTTTACTTTTTAATGCAGAAATGGATTGAATCGTCCGACGTTCTTGAGGGTTTGATGGAATAAGTTAAGTGACAGACGTACCCGGTGGCCGTATTTCATGTTTGATCCTAAATATAATACGAATCTTTGATGCCTCAATAATTTTTTCTTTGATATAAAAAACTATAAAAGGTTTCTTCAAAGAAGATATTTCATGTTTTATTATACTCATATAAGTATTTTAATAAAATATAAATTTTTATTTTTTCAAGTGTTATAAGGAGAGTAAGATACATATAATATTTGTGAAAAATTAAATTTGGCGCCAAAAAAGTCGACGCATTATGAAAGATTTTACAAAACTACATATTATATGTTCCAAAAGTAAACTATGAACATTCTCTTTGGTTATAATAAAAAAAAAAACAGAAAATGTATTTGAAAACATAGAAAAACTCTCATCAGCAATTTGAAACAGCGCAATTTCTCCGCACTCGGAAAAAACAACACACACCGACATATGAAAAAACCATCCTAGAAAAATGAAGTAAAAACGGAAGAAGCCACCTCACCTTCGCTCCGCGGTGTATTAATAACGTCATATTTTTTTTCCCACGCGGGAAAACCACCCGACATATTTCACTTCGGAAAAGTCGCACGGCGGGTGGATACGACACGCTCGTCCCGCGAGACGAGACCAACGAGCGCGTATGAATATAGAACAGTGCGGCAACTCGGAAAAGCCGCAGGCGGAATTTTCCGGCTTTTCCGGATCGGGTCATCGCGCCGAAGATCGTGATTGAGAGCGGGTCGTAAAGCATTTTGCGAACCGTGACCGGTTAAAATGGATTTTTTTTCAATTTAACTGTCGTTTATTTTAAATATTTAACGATTTGTCATTTAATGAACACCGTCATTATACGCAATTCATATTTTTATATGGAGTTTTTCTTTATATTATATTTATATAGTGATGAAAAAAAATGACTTTCAAAAAGTTCTAATACTAAATCAACCCGTTTTCGAATCTATTTATTTATATAACTCAATATAAAATAATTTAAATTATATTCAAACATTTAATGAATTTTATTGGGGACGTTTTGATTTGAGCTTTATTAACCCTTGCTTACACTGTAAATTATTTACTTTGGCGAAAACGTCGATTTTGTAGTAAACAAACGTAAATATTTGGAATAGTTGAAATGATTTTCAGTTACGTTAGATATTTTGAGCTATTTCAGATGCGTAAACAAATATGTGTGAGCATGCGCGTGGATTTAATTTAAACGTTCACGTTGATAATATTATCATTATAACGCGTGCATTATAAATAGAAAATCTGTTTATTTATCTGACAGGCGGCTATATAATGTGCATATTTAAACTCTGATTATACAGAATTCATATAAAAATATATTCGAGCGTACGAAAACATTTTAAGACGAATCGGAATGCTCCGAAAAATAAACGAATCGAAACAATAAATTTATATATCATCTTTATGATATGAATTTATTGATTCTGCAGAAAATTTATGGCCTCAAAATAAATTATTTATCTATCAATAAACAGTAATATGTTATATAAAATAACTTAACAAGATATATTCGTTATTTTATAAATAGCTCCCCCGATGATAAATATGAAAATAATTTCATAAAATCATTATAATTTATTACTACCTAAAATAAATTAAAGTGATTTTGAAAATCAAAATATATTAAACGCGCAATAGAAAATTTATTAATTTATTATAATGATTTTTGTTTTGTTTCTAAAAATATTATCAACTTAAGTTATTATTATAATATTATAGATTGTAGGATGAAAATTACTTGAGCGATTATAATTACGAGCAAAAAAAGGTTAAAAGCGACGACATGCTTAAATCGTTATTTACAAAAAATACTTTTCCATGTAAAAAAAATACACGAGAGCATTCGAGATGAAACATAAATACAAACACAAATCCGTCGCTATGCCGAATGCTACGTTTCCAGGATTACTCGCCCGGAGCGAGCTCATTACAAGCTAACGGCGAAACAACAAAATTGAAGAGAGGCGGCTCTTAAAAGGACACAATTGTGCCGTTTTTAATGAGCTACAGGTTTAATTTGGCACCCTTCCTTCGCGATGTCCGACAGCAAAACAAGGACAAAATCTGAAAGCGGCTTTGAGAGAATTCGCGCGGCTGCATCGAATAATTCGGAGGAAATCGGCAACGCGGTTTCCCCGAGTCGAAAACGACTTGACAAATATAATAATAATGAAAAAAGTATGAATGTATACCGATGCGGAGAGGAAAAAATGAAAATTCGCCCATTCCAACGCCGAGCAAAGGGCGGAAAAGGAAATCAAAGCAGATAAGGGTGATAAATTACTTTGCTAACTTTATTTGAGAAATTACATTGTCAGCGTTATCTGCGCGCCCTACTCTCCTCCGCTCGAAAATGACAGTGCAAACAATTATGGAAATAACTTTTTGAATATTTGACGGGTTGCTACTAATGAATGGACATCCTACGGCTAGAATTGTACGGCGGAATGACCGAAAATATACACGATTCTAGATTTTATGCACTCCCGAAAATCTTTCAGTAATAATACGTTAAAGCACTCGATTATTTTTTCAAAATTTCTTTAAATATTCAATTAGAATTGAATTTATTAAAAAAATAATAAAGCATCTGTATCATATACATATATTTTCAATTTAAACTTCAACACATTTCCTGATTAAAATTAATAGCAACACAGAATCAAACATCAAACGCAACTCGATTAAAACGAAACCCATCAACTCGAAGAAGCTCGCATCTATTAACACGAAACCGACCTACTCGCACAGAGTCACACTCTGCACACATCCGGTACTAGAGCGGAAGTTCGCCAGGAAAACTACCATCAAAAGACGCATAGAGATACCCTGTTTATCCCACCATCGCCTATAATAAGGAACCGCACCCAATACTGGCCGGGAACCTGCAAGGGGCCCACACCCGTGACTAATGCATGCAGTTGAGCACCACAGCGTATAACCTGCGAGATGCTACCGTAAATTACCTGGAGAGTAATTGCAGGTGTCTGATTGAGCGCTACGGAACGCTGGATCATTTATTCACGTGGAGTTTGAGGAGTATAGTGGGTGGTTGGGAGGCACATTACGCCCAAATATCTGCCGGGGACGGAGCGATTGCGTTTAAAGGGTTAATTAAGTCCCGAGCTTGCGTTATATGTTGTGCGGTGTGTGTTGAGAAATTTTGCATTAATTGACGTGCGTTTAATTAAACGTAAATCGTTTTATGTCTTTCCGATCGTTGGATTAGTTGTAGAGTTCGTGGAGTGGGTGTCGAAAGCTATGCGCATCCCTTGACGCCCACTTTGATTGTTACGTTGTGGTTTAATGAGTTTAAGTCGGTACAAATTTTTAACATATTGAATTTAATTATTATATAATTTATATATACATTAAAGATCAAAAATTAAATTTATTCAAAAATTTAAGCATTGTTTCTAATAAAAACAGAATAATATTTTTTTCCCACAGAAAAAAATTAACATACGGACATCGAAAGAGACGATTACAAACGATGCAGCACCACTCGCTAAAAACTCGACTTCTTTGCCCGTTGGGAATTCCCTCATTTATCTCTTCCGCGATACCGCTCCGAGGACAACCAGTACATCTCTTCGCTGGCAGCCTTTTTTATTTTTATTTTCATCAACTTCAATTTTTTTCATCATTCGACTCCTTTCATCCGCGAGTGGGCCTCGCACATCCGCGAGATGACCCGCGGGATAAACGGGTCACTGCCGGTGGGTGTGCACTTTCTATGGGCGCACATGACCGCTTCGTGATGACGAGAACGAGATATATAACCATTCTGAATATATAATATAGTACAAAACGTACTCCGAAGATACATCTAGCAAATTGCTGTCGGTAAATATTGGCTCGAGCCCACTTATCGGTACGTGAGTAATTGCTGCGAAGCATCGAAACGTGTCCTTCTGCGAACGTTTTGCAAAGTATACTAATATACGGAACATAATCGATAATATTCCGACCGAAAATAATTGAATTTATCCAAATTTAATTAAATATTAAAGTGAGAAAAGCGTTGGGAGGGAGCGCGAAAAATTTCGAGGGAATTAAATTATCGGATGAACTTGAAAAATTCGATCGGCGATAATGTGATAATTTTATGTTCATTTCTCAGAGTAGGGCTCTGATGTGGAAAAAAACTGAAGTTTCCAATTATATGCGAGTCATCGAATCGCCCTGCCGGTCTATTAAATTATACCGATGAAATTTCCAGTCCATACCGTTGCAAACTTTAAAACTCGGTAGTAACACGATTACACTTAAACGTGTAACTTTCTCGTTTTGTTCTGAAAGTCTCGTTAGTTTTCTTAGCGCGCTAGAGGCCAAAACTTGCCAAATAAAAACGTGATGAATTTCACGAATACGTTAACCGGGCGCGGTTATGTTCAATCGTTAAAAAATAACGAAGAGTACACGCAGACGAACGAGTCGAGTTCATTGTGAAGTTTTCACACAGAATAATCCACCAATTTTCATCTTAGTCAAAGTTTGAAGGGGAAAAAGTTACTAATACGCAGCATAGAATATGAAATAATAATCAATTTATTTTATTCACTGTATATGAAGTTGTACAAGCAATTTAAAAAAAATAAATTAACAAAATATTGTTAGTGTTATTTTATTCTAATAATTTAAAATCAATATTTTTCCGGAAAAAATACGCGTTGTCAAATATAAATATCATATTTCGATCACAGAACGCATTCGTCTACGGAGCGAAAAATCGGCTCACTTTCACTCGAGTTTTCCCGAAGAAAACTTTCCGAGAAGTGTCTACTGGAGGAAACGGAATAACGGTGATGTATGGCGTCTTTTTTTCGGCGACTTCATTCACCATGGATCGCATTTTTTCGTGCGAATGTGTACGTTTCGTGTGTTTGTGTTTGTGCGATATATATTTTTTCAGACCACAAATCTTGTTCGCACGCGTTCGGGGGATAATTCAAACCTTCGAAACCTCCGTTATATTTTTTTTCGATATATGTACAAAGAAATTTTCGCTCGCATGACGCACGGAAAACGTCCAAAAACGAAGCCTACGACCCCGCTTTCGTTTTTTCCCCTCTTTCGTTACGGGGATGAGGAAAATTCTTCGAAATTCTTAGCGGCGGTTCAACTGTCGAATATATCACGTTCCATTGTTGTTTTGTTCGACGGGAAGTTATTAGAAGTAATAAAAATCACCGTTATGGCAGAGTGCCGAGGAGCAGCGCTAATATTGAAAGATTGTATTGTACATAAACAATACGGAAGAGAAGTGAAAAAAATAAATATCTCTAACCCGAAATGTATAAACTTAAATAAAAACGCACAAATCGCGTAGTGTGGCGTGCGGGAAAAATAACGTTCGCACAATAATATATGCGTATGAATATTGTATGTAAACGGCGAAAGTAGAAATCGTTTCGCGAACGTTTGCGTTTCGAAAAAAATAAATCTTTTTTTATTGCGAAAATATTTACTCGATAGTTTTCGTTTGCAATATGACGTCGTCGATAAAAGAGCGTAACCTATTTTATTCGCATTATCAATCGATTCGAATACAGACACAAAATACTTAATAAAAAAAAATCATTTTTTTTCAATACACTCTTCAATAACAATACAGAGCACGTTCCTACACATCAATTTTTTTACCCTTCCAGATACATTGATTAACAACAGACAATTTCTCACACTCTCAGCCTTCGTTCAAATCAACCTAATCGAAAAGCTTGATGCGATATAAAGCAGTACTACCGGCGTTATCTGAAGAGTCGTTATTTTTTCCAACCGTACAATTTCAGTCACACGAGTGCATTATGCAGTCGTGTGTTCGTCTGCAGCACCCATTGTCACGCGACACATTCTATTTATATTATTTTATATGTGAAGGTTGGGTTTTCGTTATGGAACGTTGCTAGCGCAAAAACACGGGTTTCGTTCGACATTCGTGGTACGAAATAATTCCGAAGTGGGGAGGGTCGTGTTCTGTAGAGACCGTCACTTTTTCTACTTCCGACTTTATGAAGAAATTTTGCAAAATTACTGGTGAAAAACTTCACTATAATACGGTAACATAATAGCGCAAAACTTGCTCCCCCGGTTGCGATAAGTTATGCCCTAATAAATCGTGCATGCTTATATACAGCGCGACAAATATTTCATGAAACTGAATATAAATTAGAGCGTCATTATTCATAATAGATAGTAAATTCTGCGTACACATTTTCGTAAATATTATCCGTTTTTAAATAAAATTTTATAAAACAATTTCAACTTCATCGAAATCTTTATATCAACCACATTTGTTCATTTTACTTCATAAACAATTTTTTTCACGCAACCACATAACATATTGTTTACAATAAAAATGTGTATAACGTTCACGCTATGAATGATTTATAGGCTATGAAAAAGCCTTACAAAATTATTATTTCCAAACATTATTTATTTTCTACGAAAATTTTGATTCTCTAAATTCTCAACAGAGATATTGTATTTATTTCAAAAATTTCATGACAGTTTCACCAAAACTTTCTCGGTACATAATTTAAACCTTCATATTTTTTTTACATAATTTGATTATTGCACAAACATTAGATACTCTAATTTGATAACAATTTTAAACGAACATCATACTATATATTTATGAAATTGCACGTTCATCATACAACTTCATTCGAAAAAACTGGGTGACAATCAAAATGCAATTATTACTTTTTTATCTATGAAATCATCATGCTCGCGTGATCGATGCGATGTTTATTTACTGTCATACTATCCACTTATTACGTATTAGACATTCGATGCACTTCGTTGTTATTGCATGCCATTTGCATCGCTGCACGCACATTTAGTCCGTTTTCCCATAAAATATATAGGACATATATGTACATCAGGTCTATGAATCGTAGATATTGTAGAAAACTCTAGGGAAACAACTATGTTAAGAGGATTTCATGTTCTAAAATCCAATATTATCACGCGTAATCCGCAACGCGCCCTAATGTCTGTGCACAACACCACAAATTGTTTAAAACAATTTGGAGAATGTTAGACTGCACTTATTACTTTGCATGCAAAGTAAATCGAAAACATAAACAAGTTTATATTATATATTATGTTCAATAAAATAGAATTTCTAACGATTTATAAAGTCATAAAGTATTCAATTACAACACAATTTATTCACCAATAGCCAAGAAAGATTTCGAATTTTCTATGATAATCTAGATCCGCAGCCCACACATAAACAGCTGTTTCAAGTTTACGATTCGCAAAAGTGGCCAGTTCCAGGTTCTTGGACGGCGTACTTCATCACGTGCATAGGGACTGATTGCATGTCGGCCACCGCAAGTGGAAATGTTGAATGTGGAATGAAACCAATTACAACGTAATTTAAGGCCCTGCACCGAGAGAAAAATTGCATCGACTTTTACAACGAGTGCGCCCTAAGCTGTAGTTATTTACAGCGTATTTTCTAGTGCAAGTGTAACTGCAACTTTCAAGTTTCAAGCTTGAAATTCATGCAGTCGTATCTGATTGAAAAATGTTTACTTTTTTCATGGTTTGATGAACGATTTGTAATTATACGGTTGTTATTTTTTAATGGATTATAAAACGCTTTCATGTGATTTATTAGTAACTGCATAGCAATACGATTCACATTAACTGAGAATTGCTTTGACATTTGTGTTGAATGTTGTGTACGAGTATAACGCGTGTAATGAAAAAGTACAAATTTTTTTAATTATTACAATAATATTTACTTTAAATACAGCAAAAAATAATAACTAAAAAATAAAAATTGTACTAATTGAACGTGTTTATTGGAAATATCAAAATTCAAATATAATATAAAAAGGCTACGTGATAAAAAAAGATAAAATCTTTATTCAAAAGCTCACTCAGCCCTTTATGCGTCTTTTCGCATAATATAAAAGCAAAAACAAATGTCAATTTAATTTATAAAAAAAAATCGAAATCAGTTTATTTTATCGACATTTTTTTTCAATTAATTTCGTTTTCCACGTGCGTCCGACAAATGTTTCCATCGTTTGCGAATTCAGCGTTGTGCTCTCTAGTAACCCACTGATTAATACCCCTGCAATAACGCAGAGCTTTCCAACTTTTTCCTCCCTTATTGAGTTTACACGTGAAAACTTGAACGCGAGCTGCGCTAATTCAATACCGCCCTAATTAGCGGCTTTCCTTTGAAACGTTCAAAAATTTTCACACCACCCAGAGTTTTCCAACAATACTTTTAATTTTTTATAGAAAATTTGATTTTTTTTTAAATTTCTACCACATATTATTTTATCGCTAAATCGATTTAAAGTATTATGTAATAAATGATTTTTTAATCATTCAATGGAGTATGAATAATTTCATAAGTATATCATGTGAACGATGGATATATGCAATCAAGAGAATGTAATATTTTGAATGAAAGCTTGAAAAGAGGATTTCAAATTTATTACATCATTCAGTATTGGATGATGAATGAGTACATATGATGATGAAGATAATACATTTTTCAACCACCAAGCTTCACATACAAAAAATCCAATCTCAACCATCATCCAACAAAAAGCTCCAAACACGCAATCCAATCGCAGAAAGTACGGTTTTAACATAATCAGTCGTAATCGTGTTATTTGGCGGCACGTGTCTCTCATCGGCGGCCGCTTTTTCCCCAGTGGCATGCCAGATAAGACACCTGGTGTTAATTTGACAAATTGAATTAAGGAGTGCGGTTTTCCGTACGAAAGCCATGGTGGCGGGTACAGAAGTACACAGCCGCTTTATGTGGGCAATAATTGTGCGTCACGTGAGCGTGACGAGCGTTTCAAAACGGTCACGTGACGTGCAGGAGTGCACGTGTGATGGGGGGGATTTGAATTTTTCAAAGGCTCTCTTTGCAGTTTTTTCGTTTGATGGAGGAAGTTGAGGACACGAGTATGTTTTGGAATGTGAGGGGTGCTTAATTTTAGGAAAATATGATCTAAATACATTTTTGAAATGCTATGAAGGCTTATGGAAATTATGGGAATTCATATTATTAGTAAGAAGTGGATTTTTATTAGTAACTTTCCTTTTGAACTATATTTGATAAAAAAAACTTTTGAAAATTGAATTGGTGTTCGAAAAAAACTATTTCTTGTTGAAAATAAGTCAGTATTGGCTCAACGATCGTAACAGTTTCCAACGAAATTAAATGATATTTTACGCGATCTGTTCATTGATAAAATCATGTACAAGATTATTCGATAAAATATTATTTTATTTTCCAAATAATGATAATTTTCCTTTAATAATACGCAATAAGGAAAATAACTTAACTTTTGATAACATCGGAAAAACATTTTCATTTTATAAATATTTCACATAAAACTATATCATAATACCCTTTCTATAATCTTATCACACAGAGATACGAGTCTATTTTAGAAAATCACATAACAAATTTCATCCCAAGCACAAAATTTTCAATCCATTTATTTTTAATAAAATTTTATACGACGGTATTGGACGCACTAAACGCTCGTCTTATTAGTTAATCACGAAGTTCTGCACATCCGCTCCACCATTATACGTTAAAAGTTCGAAAGAGGGATTCCCGGTTGTGTTTCGTTTACAAGTTAAATAGTATCCATGTTCGTATGTGTGTATGTGCGTACTTTGGCGTTATCCTGTAACTTTGGCAATTTTCACGGGATTGGATCGAGAAAATGCGTACGGGGGGCCGCGCATAGCGTATAACGAATTCATAACGCAAATACTGAAAAAAAAAAAACGTATAAAAAAAGTAACAAAAAAAGTATAACGGGAACGCAAACGCAATATTTACATATCCAATATTCAAAAATGTGCGGCTATTACGCCCCCGGTGGTGCGTTTGAAGGCGGACTCGAAAAACTCAAAATAAAAAAAAAAACGCGAAAGCGGGAATAAAAATAAAAATTGAGGTTTTACGCATTAATTGCGCTCTCGCTTTTGGACCGCGCGTATAATTTTCAATTTTGAAAATTCAAAGCGAACGTAAAATATCGAACGCGGGATTTTTCAATTTAAATGTATGCGAGATATCGACGCTTCAAAAAAATTTAAATTTTTTTCCGGACGGATAAGGTCCAGTTTATGATTTTAATTTTTTTTAAATAAAAACATCCTTCGATACGATTTTTGTATTTATTCAAAAAATACCTATTAAAATCAAAAGCTAGAATTCGAAATATTACATATTTAATTAGCGGAATCGTTACGATTTCCCGTGTTTGCCGTTAACGTCAGACACGAACGTCCGCTTTAAAGAATTAAATCCGGATTTTCACGTTTTCGTTTTTGTACTTTTTATCAATCCGATCCATCTGATGTAGTATTCTTCCACTCCTTAGGTCCCATCACGCGAAACTTCCGAACTCGCTTACGCTGTATTATACTTACGGACAGACAAAATACAAAAAAAAGAACTGACGTTGCATGTTGACTGTGGCCAGACGACACGGCAAAATACTAACATCGGATGACCGAACTTGCCCACCCCGCCCCACAAATTAATTAAACGAAAACGGTTTTAGAAGTTTCAGCAGTTTTCAAAGTCGCCGTTCGTTTCTTGCACGGTGAGATCGGGGCACACCCGTGCATGCTATGGCAACATTGACCAAACCGAATTTTCGTAATGATTCATTAGATTAACAGTTTCGAAATTAAATTAAGACATAAATTCGAAAGACGTATTGTTTTTTAACACGTCAACTCGTTGAAAAGGTGTAAAGGGAGGCGAATTTCGTCGTATCGATAACATCTACATTATTATTTTAATTACAAATGAGCTACGATGGAAAATTATAGTTTTTAAAAATATCGCTATGTAATAAATTAAAATTATATCTATGCGAAATATTATAAATATTATATACGTGTAATATAATACATAGAGCAACGATAAGCAAACTAAACCGCACTAGAGTATCGTTCCCAAAACGTTCGCATACCCAATAACGAATATCGTAAGTGCGGGTACGTTATCTTAAACGCCGTTATCTTAACCCACCGTGAGTCATCTTCAGAATCGCACAAACCCAGAAACCGCCGACAACGACAATCGACAATAGCTCAGAAACTATTCGGGCACACACGTGAATACTTCTAAGAGCAGTATACTCTTGAATCATCGACCACGCAACTTCAGACGTTTAAATATAGGGCTATTATTTACATGAAAGATTCAGTATGATAATATCTTTGAAATAACCAGAAGATGTATTAAATGGATGAGAAACATGACCACTGTAGACTAAATAAAAAGATTTATATGGTAAGCAGTTGATGAAAAGTATTAATGGTAGATTGTGAAAGTAAATGAAGAAAACCAAATGGGCGAGTGAACGAAATAAAAAATATATGCGATGTGATAATAGTCTAATTATTTATACAACTAGAACTGTATTTTTAATATAGACATGGATTATATAAATTCAAATTTGCGTCTTGAACAAACGAACATAGTTAGTCTCAGAACACTAGGATCAACATACTAACATACTCATAATTTATTTAAAACAACAAACACACGAAGCACGAATCGAAATTTCAAGGGCTGACTATACACGCAGAAAACGCACCATTCCCGCAGTTCCACAGGATCAAACTTAACGGCGGGCCGTTTCCCGACTATCCCGAAACTGGGGTCCCGTTGGGGTCCGAAACGGTGCGTGTTCACCTGTGGGTATTATCGTTGTTTTGAACTCAAAGGAATATTAAATCGGCGTGGCAAACTCAGCGCTTGCGCCGCAACGTTCCCAATCACCGACCGAATTCCCGGGAATTGTTCGCAGGAACGTTATAATATTCGCAAAGGATTCGCAGCTTTTGTCGCCCGTTTCGCAAGTGCGAAATTTTAATGTTTAATCGATTTTTGGAAAGATTAAATGGGATGTGCGGGGCAGGAGTTGTGTGGGAAAATGGAACGTTTTTGATAGTGGAATTTTTGGGTGGATTGAGTTTCGATCGTGTTTGTGTTATTGGGAGGAAAAATGTTTTTGGAAATTTCTATGGAATCCTGATGGGGGATATTGTTTTCGGTTTAAACATTGTATCTCTTGAAATTAACTCTTGAAAACAATTCATAACTCTACAATAAACAATGTTTATGTAAAATGAATTACACTTTATGTAAATTAATATTAATATAATATTGATAATAAAGGTTTGCTTTTAATATAAGCTAACTTTATCTCTATAATAATTTCTTCCTTCGAAGCAGATAACAGGAATCCATTCAAAAGGCTTTCTCTAACAAGAAATATTTACGAAAACTCAATTATAAATGAATCGAAACAAAATCGATCAAATGAACAAAATGTATTTATTTTCTTCCACTACTAAGAGTCCAAATGAAGAACGAAATTATCGATTTTCCGAAAAAACTTTTTGCACCTCATTAACCTAGAGACCCAGACTTCAAACATGCGAGCGCTTTGACGTCTAAACAAACACACACGCCGACCCATAAAACCTAAATAGAATTTATTCCTTACAATAAAACAAAACATTAGATCGATACATCCAATCACTTTCATATTACAAATACTCAAGCGGTGATTCGACCGGAACTCAACCGCATTCCTCAATACCCCACTGGCGACGCTATGCAAAACAACCATCGCATTCCGGAAGCTCTGGACAAATCGAATAATTCTAATTGTCGGTAAAATAAAAGGCCATCGGCTATAAGAGAAACGTTTTCGGTGGGACGATGGCGTGTTTTGTGTTATCGCTCTCCGGTAAAACGTGGTAAATGCGATCGACCGTCCCCGAAGCCAAATTAAATTTTCAACGCTTTGCAACAGTGTGCGGCAAATAAGTCGCTAGACCGAATTGAAATAACACCCCGCGATATATATCCTAGAAACGAATGAGGGTGCTCAGTCGTGTGTATGTGTACACTGTTGGAGAATTTAGTCAGAGTATACAATGAAACTGGGAATTCGTAACGATGATATGATGAAATTGAACTAATAAACACTCCGTGTACCCAGTTCTGTTTAATTTCATGCTATCATCGTTTTGTTATAAAATTTATTACGTCCGAATAAGTTATAGATAAAATTTTCACTACCTATTATTCAACATCATAGTAAAAAATAATTCCAATAATGAACTTGTAAGTTCGTGTAATTGAATTATCATTTACATAAAAAGATACTTATCATCAATTTGTTTCCGTTGCTACATGAATTACAACATTTTATATACACTTCGCTCCCATTGATCAAAAGCTAAATTCCGAACGACATTCCATACGCATTAAGACTAATTCATAATTGACTCATTTAACCGATTCATGTTATATATTACACAATTCGAACACAAATATATAATATGTACCATTGTAATTCGATCTCATTACTAATTCACATGTACACAAAAGCCGCGTGGCATGCCGGCCGACTGTTTTTCACGTTCATGCGTTACATGCATTACTTTTATTCTCCGTGTACGATATTATTATTTTTCCGAATCCAAATTGGATCGTATCATAACCGTGGATCGCGGGGGGCAACCGAGTGCCATTAACATACCCGTTGAATAATTTTTACATGTGTGTATCGTATACAAACAGACATCGACGCGTGATGGAGCGCGTGTAACGTTCGTGAATACATTTGGGATCAATTCGAGCCCGCTTTCGAAGCGGATAAAATTATATGCGCAATAAGGGGTTAAAAGAAGAAAATTGCCGAATCGCTCTCCGGGGCACATCTAGGGTACGATACGTAGTGCGAATCGATTCTCGCAAATTAAAATCGTGAAAAAATTCAGTTACGTCTGAAAATTTAACGCGGAGTATATCAAGATATTTTTATTATCGGAGGGAAAAAAATCAAAACGCCCCTATAATGAAATTGCATCGTTGCGACAATAACAAATAGCAATCCCGAATAACTTCTGCGAGGAATTAATCGAATTTTTTTATTGTGAACTTTTTCCGCGCATAAAACACGCTTTACGATCTTTTTGAGCGGAAAATTCGCAGATTTATCGCCGCGATTGTTCCAGTCTCGTAAAGTGTTTAAGTCCGAAGTTTCAAAAAAGAAAACGGGGTCATAATTCATTGTCGCAATATATTCGGAGCACTAAACTTCCGTATAACGTGTGTAATTGTTCATTCGCATGTGAAGTGCACACTGGCGTACCTGTTATGTGTTATTGTGGGTACAAATACGATTTGTATTGCCGTACACAGGTATACACTTCCTGCCGCTATCGACAAGGAAAATCTAAGTTTTCCATAATAAATTTCCATCTTCGAACCGCACTTTAATTGTGTGTTTTATTTCGTTACTGTTTGTCGGAATGGCGCATTTTAAATCACCATCGATCAATCTGATATCGTCAAATTGGAATGATTTTTTTTGCTGGAAATTATAATAAATTATATCCGGCACGGTGCCGTTTTATTTATTTTTTCTCCATAATACGATTCAGTGATTTCTGATTGTAAACTTTGTACGTTTCGTCGTTTGAAACGTGTTATGAGTTTAATTAAAAGATAACGATAACGCTGATAATACGAAAACTTTTACATTCTCGTGATCGAAACTTTTGTATTATATGTGTGATTTTGTATATAGCGTTTTATCTGAAATTAAATTTTGAACTGGTTTAGATTTTGATACCGTATGTGTGAATATGACATAATTATATTTCGTGACAAAATTGAGAAACAACAAAAATACGTGATCCTTATCCACAAAGCTACATTTTATTTGGTGTATGAGCTTTTGTTTATTAAAAATAAAAAATTTATATCATTAAAATAATCAAAATACTATTTTTCTACAATTTTCAAATTATTATACAATTTCGAAAAATAATTGCACAACGTACTAAAAAATCATCGTCATTTTCGCCACAAATACACAAAAATTCTACCAAAACAATAAAAATACCTCAAAAAAAAAAACGAACACACGACAACACGACTTTTTTCCATCCAGTTCGAACATTTGAATCGTCTCCGGCGCCTGCGGAGAGGCGAAAGTAAAAACACAAAGCCGCGCAAAACGACCGAGAAAGTAATGGCCGCGAATCACGAAATTGAAGTATTTTCGGCGTCGGAAAAGCCCTCGGATCCGCTTTCGGAACGACGACCGAAGATGTCGTCGGAGGAAAACCCTTTAACGCCACATCGAAGCCCGAGGGCGGAAAAGCGGGCGACGCCAAAGGCGGCACGCGATGCAACTATTAACCCTTATGTAACGTTTCGGTGGATTGCTTACCTTAAATTGCTATTTTTTATTAATTAAAAACAAAAGCGTTTTAAAGTTTTTACTTTCACCGAAATTATTGATTTTCTAATTAAAATCTTAAGGTTTTCGTATAACTATAGTCCTACTTAAATTAACTTCAAAGAAAAAAAAGTTGTGATATACTTACTCACATAAGCGTTATTCTATAGATTCTATGAATTAGGTTAAAAGGATATTTTAAATAATAAAAAAAATATTTTTTCAAAAAAAAAAAAAAAAAAAAAAATTTAGAAAAATATCAGAATAGAAAAATGAACAGGTAGTTAAATTTCAAATATCAATAGTCAAATCTTATATAAAAATATTTATTTTTTTAAATTATTTATGCTCATATTTTTATGAAATCTATTAACTTCTTATACAAAAAAAAACAATCCTTATATTAATATTTAGGACAAATATTATATTATATTATCAAATAGTTTGATCAATGTATTTCATTATATTATACTTGATTCATATTTTCAAATCAAATTATTTTATTTCCAATTCATATTTATAAATTAAAGAACTTATAATATTATATTTTAACATTTAGATAGACTAGGGTTTTTTTAATCTGATGTTTCAACATCTCTACTAAATATAATAATACAAAAAAGTATTGAAAAACACATATAATATTTTTTGATAATTCAGTAAAAGAAGGGTAAGTACCGTAAAATAACTTTTCAGTATATTTTCAAACTAGTTGTTATTGAAAAGGAATAGATTATAAACAGAATATGCGTCATGTTGAAAATTGGCCATTTAAAAATGTTATATTGAGTTGTTTGACACAATGTCGCAGATGGTTAATGGGGAGTAGCCATGCCACACTACGAAATCAACTATGGGAAAAATATACAGAAATAGAAACAGAAAGAGACAATGCGATTATATAAGGGACCTTCGGGTGAAATTAAGTATCGTTTCGAATTGTAATTGCGTCCGAAGGGCGAGCGTTTTAAATAAATTAAATTGTTTCACAGTAGAAAATTGTTTGTTCGTATTGGGGAAATTGTGGACGTTTGGGATTATGAGAAAATGTATATTTGGACACTTTTCATTGCTTAAAGTCCACTTTGGATATTATTTTCCTAAAAATTATCATTCATTTTAATTTAAAACATAAAGAATATAAGGTATATTCCATTTCATTATTTATATTGAATAAAACCTAAAATGATACATAATCGTACAAACTAGACGCAATTTACGTTGAATCGTATCAAAAAACAATCGGTAAAAAACGAAATTTTCGTCACGATCGGAAAAGCGAATGATCGATACGTTTTTCCTAGAGATTTTCCTTCTAGATACGCGATCAGGTGTCGCGTGACATTTCTATGAAGCAATAACCCCCGTAAAAGCCTGTAAACCGATTCGAATCACAAGCAAGTCATTCGCTGTGAGCTTTTGCGAACGGAAAAAAAATTGAACCGAAAAAAAATTTCAGCCCGATTGTTTGACCGATGTAATTATAGCGCGGCGTTAAAAGCCGCGATAAAATTACTTGCCCACATACACACACTCCCATAACACATAAATACGTTTAATTATTTTCTAGGAAATAATTAGCGGCACGCACCAAGCTTACGACTCGAAGCTGGAAAATCTCGCGGCAGACTAGGGGGCTTATGTCGCGTTAATTGTTCCCTTTCGCAGGCGCGCTTTTCCAGAAAAACTTTCCCGTAAGCAGGTTTTCCTTCCAATTTTCGAGAAAATCGCCTCGCACATACGTATAATTTTATATGAGAATATAGCCGCACGTACGAAGGAATGGTAGAAGTTCACCGCTTGGTCAGAGTCCGGATCAAATAATCTCAAATAGTCAGTGAGAGGATTTTACCTTTTGCGAGTTTTTACGCAACATTTTTTTTCAGCTCAGCTTCTAATTTGAAGCGTGCCTGTTACATTTCGGATCGAATCGAAACGCGTTTAAGAAAATTGAAAAAAAAAGGAAATGCTCGGACTTACACCTTTTCGGAGAGTGGCGGAAGATTATATTCAGAACATTCACTTACCTATAAAAAGAAAAAAAAAACAGTATTAATATAATATAATATTGATATTATAATAAAAATTGTATAAAAAACATAAATTATAAATAAAAAACTCAAATGATCGTTGGAAAGAATGAAAAACACGAAAAGCTCAAGCGGGAAACGGCCGGGAAATCTCACCGCGAAACGAGCGAGCATTTTGTATCGGTCGAGCGCGAAAGCCTCGTTGGCGGAAAAGCGGGCGTGGGATTTTCGCCTTGGTCCGGAAAATAAAAAGCTCATCTTCTTCCGGCACTTCCGATATTGGTCGTAAAATCAGAGCCTTGAATATTTGACGACGGGCGGTCGGTTGTGGAGGCGCGCACGCCAAATTATAACGATTCGTTTTTTATGGCCACACTTCTTTTCATTTGGAAATCGTAAATATATATGTTCGAGTCGTTATTCCGGTAGTGGTTGGGGTTATGTGTGCATTGAAAATAATCGATTTTGATCTCAATCTCGAAAAGGTTGTAGAAGGAAAATTGATTCGTTGTTTTTTTTCGGATTATCTTTTCCGAAAGTTTAAAACGAGAATTGGAAATTTAAATTGATGAAAGTAATTCAAAATTATTCAATTTCAAGTTAAATTAGATTATGTTTATTTAAAAATATTAAAATTTCGTTACCGATATTCGTTAAAGGAAAGCACTCTCGGCTTAGAGAAATTCGATTGTGCGGTAGTGAAACATAAATAAAATTATGCGAGGAAACTCTCCCTGCGCGTCAGTTTTTGATGACTTGATTCCATTATAAGTTTGATAATCGAGATTCGACGTTATTTACATGAAAATCGATCGATTTCGTCAAAAACTTTGTAATTCTATTATGTTTGAGCGAAGCGGGGCGTATCGAAAGATTTACGCTATGTTTGTTGCTTGATGTGAAATATCGAATATTTCTCAATTGAAATTTTCATAAACTCAAGAAGCAGACTAATGCGGAAGATAAAATGACAATCTTGTATAGATAAATCAAAAATATATAAAAAAAACACTTCAACAAATCGAGTTATTTTAAACTAAAATGCGACAACTATGATTTTGTTGGGTATATGAAAAGTTAGATGTATATATACGTAAGTTGGGCGCGGGTAAATATTGACTCGGACTTTATCGCAGGATCAAATTCAATTTCCGGTTATTTTCCGTTCGACAGTGTTTGTCATGAGAAATTGCTTCCGGTTCGTTGCCAATTAAACAAAATTTCGTTCTCGCTACAACTAAACGTGTTATTAATTTGCTCATTATTGTATAAATAATTTAAATTTGCGCTCGGCAATGACGAAAATTGTTTGTCGAAGGATGATGTACACATGTGAGCAAAATACGCTTTTAGTGTGCGTTGAAAGCGTAGTTAATATTAGTTTTGACATAATCAAATGTTTGATTAAACTTTTGTTCAAAATGTTCAAATCACATCCGCGTACTGTTGCGGCAATTAAATTAGACTCGTTTAACATTTCACTTTAA
The DNA here is from genome assembly GCA_009617725.1 of Hydropsyche tenuis. Taxonomy (NCBI): domain Eukaryota; kingdom Metazoa; phylum Arthropoda; class Insecta; order Trichoptera; family Hydropsychidae; genus Hydropsyche; species Hydropsyche tenuis. The sequence continues at coordinate 193,203 of VTON01000056.1, read as the reverse complement.
ACCTCAAACACTGATTATTAACATATATCGAAACCGTTATATCAAACTCGCAACTAAATCGTTAATTTAATTTCCATAAAACACACAGACAACTCGAAAAAGAGTTCAATTGAAAACAATTCAATATTCATATAATTCGAAAAATTTCCTGTTCTCTCTTACACTTGCATTGAAGGGTCGAAACGATATCCCGAAGTTTTCCGCAAAACTTTCTATCGACGAGGGTAAAATTTACATTTTCCGTCGAACGTTCGCACTTGTGCACCTTTCATACATAAATGCATACTCACAATAAAACGCTGAAAGTGCAACGCCAATAGTTACGGACTCCGGTGCACAATAATAATAAAAGTCCGAAATGCAGTGGCCGAGTTGCATACTGCATACTCGCACTCCGCGAAATATTCTATGGAAAAGTCGAAACTCTAGCATGCACGCTTTGTATGAACCTTCGAAATTTTCGCTCGAACGAAAACCGAAAAAGCACGATTTTCGATATGCGAAATTTTTCTATTTCGTTCGTGTAGGATGGAAAAATTAAAAATTTTCGTTTCTGTACGCCGGACGCAGATTGATACTTGAATTCGGCGGAATCGTTCGATAGCTTTCGCAATTCGAACGAGGGAATTCATAAATTTTGTACGTATAAGAGAAAACGTTCAGAAAATTCCGATAGCACAAAGGAAAATCGAGTTTTTTTTTATTTTATTTTATTGAGAAAAAAGTTCTTACACTTTTACAAGAAAAGTGCACAGGTCATCGCGATACGTTCGAATTGAAACGTTAAACGACTCCTATTGGAATTCAACTTCAAAGTTTTCCTATGTATTATTCGTATGAAAATAAAAATTAAAAAACGTTATGAAAATATTAATTCTAGATAAGAATTAAAATTGTTATTTTTCAGTCGTAAATTTTCACACTTGGTGTCATCACGTCGAGAAAATTCTTTAGATTTTCTCGCTAGAAATAGAAAAGGCGAAAAATTTTTGTATTTTTGGCACGATATTGTACTAAGAGGGAGAAGTATAAATGGTTTAGTCTAGCAGCAGGGTTGTTGCAAAAATTTTTGGCCAGCTTGCAACCGCGTGATGCAATTTGCGCAAAATGTACATATATATTATATGTATTACATTTTGTGTATCTTATAAATAATTCATTTGATAAAAGGTGAGCGTTGCAGCCAAAAAACGGCTATATTTTGAACCGCACCAGATGTTACGAAAAATTTTCGATAAATTTTTCATACCATTTATTAATACTTTATGGCACGGTTTGGCTAATATGTATGCGCAAATGAATTTTTAATTTCAACGTTAACTCGTAAAAGAACTACATTTCTATGGAAAATATTAACGATAAGTGTTTCAAAGAATTTTTCGCGACACGCTTGTCCTATGTGAATTGAAAATGTGTTTTTCTACAGAATTCGGATACATTTTCCGAAATAATTTAACCAGTGTGTTATTATTTAATGTATTGACGATATCAATGTCAAAATCTATAAATATTAACTGTAAACTATAGAATTAGACAAACTTCGTACAATATTGCACAAGTTATCGTGGAGATGTGTTAAGATGAGTATGTTTAACGATATCGAAGTCCAAAGTGGAAGTACTAAATCAGTATTCGATTAAAACAGCCTCACTCAGGTATATAGCAAACATAAATAGGAATTCATATTGTGCAACTGTGTTTCGAAGTATTATTTGAACTATAAGAGAAATATCCATGGTATTTATGTCGATGTAATTTATAAGCGAAAAAAGTTTCCCGAAACACGCAGAATATTTAATTATCAATTTCGAAAGCCGAACGAGAGAGGCAGGAAAAAAAGGTAAACAAATTTTCGAGAGATTTAAACTTTTCGCTGTTTAGCATCAACATAAAAAAAATAAAAGCAGAAAATAAAGTAAGCAAGTGGGGGCGGTTTGATCGAACTTTGATTAGAAATCAAAAATTTATAATTGGCGGAGGGAGTTGCGGAGATTTCGGCGAGTGAGCGATCCAGATTTGGAGCTTTTATACGTCTTTTGGGGAATGGAACGAGATTTTTTTTTCGGGATGAGGATGGGTAGGCTTCTTCTCGCGTGAAACTCGTCGAAACGGAGCCGGGTCGTTACGAAACTGGGTGTAAATTGAACGGGGATTAAGGTTTTAGGTATGGGTAATGAGGTACCCGAAAAAGACGGCAACTGCTTTCTCTGTTTGAATTTATGAACGGGAAGCTCACCTGTTTTCGAATTAGAAAACCTTTTTTATTTTCTCGTGAAAAAGCGGATTCCAATACCGATCAAATTTATATCGAAGTTTTTATCTTGTATAGAGTTCAAATTTAAATATATAATTATTTTACTTCACAATTAACTAGTAAAATTTGCGTTCAAAATATGAAAGAAAACAAAATATTATAGTTTTGTCAAGTAAGTATACGTAAGCTAATGGGATGGGCGTACTCGAAGTACTCTATTTTTATTTTATCGACCGTGAAGTATAGGCGTTTCGTAGAAATTATTATAATGTCATACAGTGGTTGTTTTCTATATATACATAACATATATAGTGAAAAGACTCAATTACGCATTTTTCGTGTGGTGCTTTCTTTAAATAAACCGCTATTTCTCGGAACATATTCTGAAATAACATGAAACGCAAATGCGGTGTCGTTCCTAGAATAAGCTTTTGACATTTGCGTATTGTCTATGTGAAATTACGGTTAAAATTATTTTGCAGAAATCAACCATAAGTAATTCCGTAAAACGACAGAGTGCTTTAAAAATAAATCGAGACTAAATCACTATTGAGCCATGTAAAATATTAGTTTCATTCGACTTAATCTCGACGCTTTACAAAGGCACACTGAAACATAATTCGGCTTACCCAGATAAGTTTGCGTGGAATTAGGTAGCACAGATAATACCGGATTATACAAATTAAGTAAGTTTCGACATCGATATATTGATATAAACGTTTAAAGCTCAATTCATACGCGACACGTGCACCGAATTGATTATGCTCATCATAATCATTGCGCTGAAAGCTTTCAGCTAGCTTCTCTACAAATCAGATAAGCTCCAACCGGGGTGGCTTTCACAGTCATCCTAACCCTAATTCGGTTTCCGTGTATTTCAGTAATTCGACCGTGAAAACAACTCCTTTCAGCCATCGCGGCTTGCTGTTGAAAAGGCACCCAACCCAGAAACAACGGAACGCTTATTAGAGCCATTCGCATATACAGCGTGTTCTGCGCCTTTGATTTTTACTATTTTTCTAAAAGGCTGTGATCTTTTCGATACTTTTTATGACTCAATAGGAAGTTTGTATTTTTATCAGTTCATTTTATAGAACTGAATTTATGTATTTATAAAAATTTATGTATTTTCGTGTAAAAATTCTAATGGTTTAATTTTGTTGAACATATTATTAATATATAAATTCAATCGATCACTGAAGTAAAGCGATAAATAGCGGGGTTATATAATATATGATTAAGTGAAGGGATGGTTTTTAGTGCAAAAATTATATATAATTATTTTTCTCATCACTATTAAAATAAAATTCAATTTCGAATGGCATATTGAAAATGATTTATTTATAGTTAACGTTATATTATATAGCAGGCTTGTCCAAAATTTCAGTATGCGGGGGCCACTTACAAATTTCAAATCTCAAAATTTCAATGTTTGTAAATTCAAAACGTAATAAGTATTAAAATATTGGTAAAGTTATGTATTTCCATTATAAAACTATTTCGATGAGTACATTTCGGAATAAATGGTGTTTGTTATGTTTGTTTTTGTGTGAAAAGTGGGGGCCACTTTGGCACCATAGTGGCCCTTTGGACAAGCCTGTTATATAGGCTTATACTAACAAAAATAATTATAATATTTAAAAAAAAAAATAGATTTTTTAATACACTTTTCAAAAAAACATAGACTTCGATTTCTCTAATACAAACATGTTCCTAATTGTGGACTACAAGGAGTTTTCAAATGGGTAGAGACCAGTTTGAGGGTTCCGGGCTGCGGTTGTGCGCCGCAGGTTCCAAACGACCCTAATATGCAAATAATTCGCGACCGATTATTAATCTTTGCCGTCGGCGTATGGTCGAACAATTAATGTTTCGGGACTTTGCTACGGAACGGACTCAGATCTCAAATTACATATTAACATGGAAATTAGCGTTGCAAAAACGTTCTACGACCTCGGAGGTTCGAATTAATAACAAACTCGAATTTGTTTAATAGATGGATCAAATTTTTGTTAATGGGTTTGTAAATTAAATTTTGCCAGATTTTGTATAATCAAATTGTTGATAATCACTAAAATTTAATTGCTTTTCAGATTGAAACACGTGTATAGTCTTAATAATAGAACGTCTACGTCGTAGAGGTGTGTGACAAAGTGCGACCGAATTAGTTAGTTTGCACAACATAGAAGACCACTCCAAGATTGAGACAACACACGAAGCTATCAAGTCCCTTGAGGCAAGAAGTGGTGTTTCATCCTTAAAAGCAGACGAGACTTTGAGGATTAACCGTGAAAATGATACCAGGTGGTCGATGAGATTATTTCTCTACACCATAAATTTTATTTAGTTCGCAACTATAACATACGTCAACACGAATAATAGTGATTTATATTTAGCTTTGTATAAAACATTTGTTCTAACATAAATCAAAGATTATTTTTTAATTTTCCCTAGAAACAAATTCAGCAGTCGTCGTCTTGCAAGAGGAGAGCGTTTTCATTAGTGTTTCAGCATAAATTTTAATTCGAGACACAAAAGCGCACCCGCCTTCACCGTACAAAGCGTCCTTCCCCCGTTTAATCAAAATAAAGAGACAAAAGTCTAATTTCCCTTCTTCTGCAAAATCCAAAAGCCACATTATTCGATCTACCCCATTCGTAAAGCAGAATCAGACGGCGGCGACACGATATTCTGACTTTCATTCTCTCATTTAAAAAATTCTTCAATGATTTTATTGGAGTTTTTCTAAATATTTGATGAGAACTATCAAGATATCTTTATCATTAATTTTATAATAGTACTTTGATACATTTGAGATCATTGTTACGAAACAGATTAAGTGAAATGCGAATTAGTTGCCAATTAAGTTACTCTAAGCAAATGTGGGTTAGATTTGGCATACGCGAAATAGGGATCTATTTCCCGACTTGGATCTATGTAATGTTAGTGATTAAGGAAACAATAAATACAATAAAACTATTCAAATTCCAAATCCAATATTTTGAAGTCACTCCATAAATAAATAATGTATAATTTCGACATATTATAAAAAATACAACACTGACTACTCACATCACCCACAAATTTCCATACACTCCGCATTCACCAACAAACACCCCAACCATCAAAACCCGCATCACTGAAAACTTCAATCAACCAAAATCTATAGATTTTAATTAAAAAAACACTACACATCGTGTCGAGCGCATATTTTCCCATTTTAACCATAGCATTCATTATAACGGGCGTATGCGTATCGGCGGACGGGGAATAATTGAGCAACAAGGCGGACTCTTTATCCGTAGCCAGCTATCACTCTCCAGAGAAACTGAACGAAAACCGAAACACACCCCCGAGGGTATGCCGGCAATTACCATCCCTAAATACGCGTATGTAACAAAACGTATACAGTGCGTGTTTCTATTACGTGCGTTATGTATACGCTCCAGCCTTCGAACGGCTCGTTACCGATTTCCGATAACTGAGCGGTTGTTCTTTCGCGAGATAAAATACATTATTGATATGCGATAGGTGGAGTGTTTTAAGTGCCGTTTTAAAAGGTTCGAAGAAAGCGTGAATAATTGGAATGCTCTTTTCAGGTTTCATTTTGAAAAATTCCGTCCGATAGTGAAAAATCCCAATCATATTGCAATGACGACCGTATATACCTAAGATTGCTTTATTGCCGTGCGATATTTATGTATCGCATATATCGCTTCTTCGGCCGGCCCATAAAACTGCCATCCGCTATGATATACGAGTTCTTCAAGATCAGCAAAACCCCCGAGAAACAGCCGATCGAGACCCGGAAAGCTTATCCCCAGACGGTGTAGTAGGCTTTTGCGGGCCTTTATCTATTTCATTGGGTAGAAATAATCGAACCATTAGTTAATCGATACCGAAATATGCGGTCCGCATTAAGAACGAGAGGATTACACACATTAGTGTCAATGGTTAGGATTAATGTGTGATTTCATAATTATAACGTATTCCGCAATAAAAATATTTATTCATATAAATACGCAGTTTCACTAACAGTAAATGGTAATGAAATTGTTTTGTACAAAGAAAGCATAGTCATGTTTAATATTAATGATATTTTCAATTGAAGAATGAGAAGAAAATACGCAAAGCTCTTGGATTTCAATTTGGAAAAAAATATGAGAGAAAACAAAATGCTTATACGCTCAGGTGGCCTTTCTCATTTATTCAATTCACATTTTTGAAATCGAAAACCATTTAAAAAAGCAGAGTATTCTCGGTTAAAATTATTCCTTCTTTATTTTAATTATGCAATGCAAAACAATCGAAAAACGAGCGTAAGATGGGGGTAAATTGATACATTTCATATTTTAATGAAGATTTTTTACATTATTTTCTTTGTCGGTCGCACGGACGCTAAATAAGCACCATTAAAATAAATTTGTACCGACGCACATTCAAATTTCTCATATATGTATTTGTTATTTGCATATTTCCAAGTATACAAACGTTCCCAGTTTCGGGGGACGGGTTGTTTTTTCTAATACGAATGCGTGTATTTTTTTTTATTTTCGCTTTTTTTCAGGGAACAAAATTCATCTGAATACACCATCGAATGTCAAGATAAAAAAATAAATATGCGTATTATACGTGTACGTATATTGCGTTTCGCTCTTTTCGCTTTTCGGACGCGGAAATATCGAAAAGTCGGGTGGTCCCGAGAAACCGTAATAAAATTTCAATATTCCGACGCCAGGATAAATAAATAATATGTATTTTTGTATGAAAATTTGATACTCGGAAAAGCCGGATGGTGTTTTCCCACTTCGGGCCGAAGGGCCGCTTTTCACGGCGCCACGTCGATATTTCAATATTTATTGACGATATTATAATTACTCGCGATTCCATTAAGGATTTTCCACGTGCGTTTGCGCGTGTATGTGTATTTGTGTGTTTTCCGCGTTAAAGCGAATATAATTCGAAACGTGATCAAAGCAGAATTGAGTTATATGTATTCGAGAGAGTGGAGCTCGATCAAAGACAATTAATTTTGTTAATTTTCAATGCTGAGTTAATTTTCATACAAAATGAAGACTTTTAATAACAGGTTTCTAATGAAGCCCTTAATTTGAAGTATATTAAATGATATTGTATGGAAAAAAATTGAATAATTCTGAGAATTATCATACTTTAAATATAGGTATATAAAATTTATTTGCTTAAATTTCTTCATATTTTAAGCGCTTGGCTCACATTAATAACAACAGATAAAAATATTTATATTATAAGTTAAGATTTTTTAGTAAAATTGTAAAACCGTGATTAAATTAAAGAATTTTACTAGAGTTTTTGAAGTCTTTACAGATGAATTAAATTAATAAAACGCACGTCTAAGTGTAATAATGTCCAATATAAATTCCGTATCGTTTTAATCAAAACGACGAGAGAAAGAGAGGAGAAGTAAATTTCAATTTGAGATAGAGCATTATCAAAAACTCATTCTTCACAGTCATGTAAGATTTCATAAAGAGATTACTCTTTGTGTATAAAAGAGACGGGAGTAGAAAAAAAGAAGGAAAACGACGCTCACGAAAATTTTTTCACATTTTCCGACGCGCTCTTCCCCGCTTCTCAACCGAATCGCCTTCGCTCGCTTTTTTTCCACTTTCGCTAGAAAACGCGATATTTACCGACGGAATTATAAAATTTCTCGGCTGTTTGCACAACACAGATTTGATGAATACAAATCTTGCTTCGGCTCGTCTAAGTATCGTCGCTCTTTATGAACTAAAGGGAGAAAAAAGGGAAGGCGACTCAGGAGGAGACGCCTTAGGAGAAGAAGAAGACGAAATGGGCATTGCCTTTCAACCGAGCGCCGTTTAAGTGGGTCAGACGAGGGGTATAGGAAGAAGTTTTTTCTGTATTTTTTTTTAATGGAAATTCTTCCCGAAGGAACGGTGAGATCTTCTGCAAGAGTAAGCAAGGTTGAGAAAAAAGAGCGAAAGATGAAATACAAATACGAAAAAAAATGTATTCTTGTTGTATATAGTTGGGGGTTTGCAGTGGCGCTCACAATTAAAAGCTCGACTCGGAAAACTTTCGCACGCGGCGGCCGTTTTTCTGAGTTTTCCTGCGCTAGTATCCTTCCGTTACATGCGAGCGGACGTCGTTGGATGGCGGAAGGAAAATTAAATGAGAAACGTACTACGTAAAAAAATATAAATATTTTTTTATACGTTAAAAAATATAATTTAACTCGAGCGGATGAAACTTTACTAAAACAAAAAAAAAATTCTTTATATGCGCAAACTTAAAGTATTATGTTTATTTGCTTGAATTATAAGTCTTTATAAAAATATTAAAAAATCAGAAAGAATATAACTTGCTTCTATAGAAAAAAATATTTAAATTTATTCGTTTTAAATATTAAATAATTTAACTTGACTTCGTTATAATTTTTAAACATTTTGATAAAATTATTTCACATTATAAAACCCAATTAAAACTACTCTGAAACAAAAAATTAATATTATTTAGCATTTTAACTTTTTAGAGGAAATATTAAACATTCTTTTCGTAATTTTTCTAATTATGCTTAAACTAAATAAAACTTTGCCGCTAAAGTCAAGCAAATTAAAATGTATTAGTGTGTTTGAACAACAAAAAAAATCATTGTATTACACAACACAAGACAAATATGAAACTAAAAATAAAATATCAACTGGAATAACATTCACAGATACATTATTTATCATCTTACGCAGTTTTTATAATGACCATCATAAATCGAGACTTTCAGGATACTGTAGAAATTTCACCCCTCTTCTTTATCACACATGTTAAAATGTAGCACTCGCAAAGATTCCATATTTCATTTTATGTCTTATTAAAAGATTTCCAGTAAACAGTGCACGATTGAATGAATCTACTATTATCGTCACGATCACTCAACTGCAACTATTTTGTAAGAAACATTGTTTTTTATAAGAATAATAAATCATTGAGAATTTAAATGAAAAAAAAAATAATATAATATACCAAACAAACAAATCAATTTCATGGAACGAAAAATCTGAAAAAGCATTGACCACATCATTAAAATTTTAATTAGAACCTTGACGCGATAACGAAGTGTCGCATAACTCGGTCCATCGCACAAGCCTATACATTACAACCGGCTAAGAGCAATACAGTCACCCAGACCCACGATACCCAAATTGAAATCCTTAATGAGGTCGAACCACTCGAAAACTGCACGATATAAAAGGACGGTGAGCTTTCGCAATAAGCGGGACGCAGCACTATAAAGGCAGTACTACACCGAGCGTCTTTTGTGCGCTCGTGCTGGCTCGTGGAAGGATTTAATTTGTGAACGCGGACATAGACTTCTAATTGCATGTGCGATATGCGACTTTCAGGGTCTCGAAAGTTAGTGTTGGGCTTTTGTGAGGTCTTCACGTTGGAGGTGCGAGCTTTGTAGTGGACGTTGGATGTTTATGACTTCTTAAAACAGCGCTTGTTTGGCCTTCATTCTAATTTTTGTTATATTATGGAATTTGTGAAAATTTCAAAATATTTTTCTTGATTTTATTTTTTAATATGAAATTTGAATAAATACGATTGTTTCATATGAAAAGAACTCAAAGTAATAATTATAAACATCAATACATACATTGAAATTGTGACAGAATTATTAAAAATTTGATCACAAAAAAATTATTGTAAGTGAGTTTGAAACAAAAACATCGAGAGCTCACTTTTTAAATTAAAAAACGTCTGAAGAGAAACCCGCTTCGTTTTAATAAGCAGTGTCTTAAAAACGTTCATAGAAAACTGAAAGCCTATTAAAGCGTATAAGAGTCTTTCTTTCGAAGATGAGACTTTCGAACGACAGTATAAATATTACAGAAAGAGTGGGACGTTATATTAAAGCGTTGGAATAATTTTTTACAGCGAAATTTTTCTCTCGTAATGCCGAAAGTTTCGGCGCGATGTCGAAAATAACGACCGCTTCCAGAGATTAGAAAACTTTCCGAAATCGAAAAAAAAAATTAAACGCTCTTAAAATTCGGGTGTTCACTAAATCTTGAATTGTTTCAAACAATTTTAAATTTAATGACGCCAATATATAGTTGCTAGTTTGTTCATTAACTTGCCAACGTACACAAACATGCTAATTGCAAATGCAATCGACGCAGAAGCGTTAATATTTCACTACTCCATTGCACAATCAAATAAATTTTGAAATTGTGTTTACAAAATACAATACGCACACGAATCAATTTAACTTTTTATCGACTACACAATTAATGTTTATCCAAGAAACGTAATTCAATGCAAAACTTTTTCAACAAACCGATTTTTCACACACAAAACCCACATAAAAAAAATTGCTGCATTAACGAACATAACATTCATCTGAACACGCACAACTATTAACACAAACGAGACGACGCAATGAAAAATCACCTGAACGACCAACTTGTTGATCAAACCGCATTTCCACTCGAGCACGAACATTCACAAACGCAAAAAAAACCCACTCGACTTAAATGCAATTCTCATAACGGCAACATCTTCGCACTAGAGCCTCACGTACCAACGATAACACTTCGAACCCGAACGCGCAAACTCAAGCGAAAAGACCTCACAGAAAATCTTCGTATCGACGTCAGCCTTTACAATTATCGCCGCCATAATTTCCGGTTCAAATAATTAAAGTCGGCGTGCGCGTTTCGAGCCGTCCCGGGCACATTGTTGCAGATGTTTTAGTGCAGCCCGAGGTCCCGGTCTTTTATGCCCATCCCACTAGTGGGAATGGCCGGCTTCGGTCTTCCCGGTCCGGCATCCGTTTACCCGGTTTTTACTACCGCCATTTTACTGATACGAGAGACGGAAAAGTCGTAAGCGACGGAGTTGCATGATGCTCGCTTAATTGTTATAAACAGCCCGGAAGGAGGCTTCGTGTGTTGCGCGTGTTAAAATGTGGCCGAAGACTTAGTTGTTTTGTTGTAATCGATACTTGTCTAATCATAATTAAATTAAAAGTCATATTCATTTAATTTTTATCATATATATTTGACCCAATCCAATATAACCGAATTTAAATAAAACTTAGATCAAAACAAATCAAATTGGTGAAAAAAACCTTATCCAACCTAATTAAACCAATCCAATCCCAAATTTATGACTGATCCAAATATACATGGACTGTGACATATATAGTTGGGATGTCATTACAACCGGTTTTTTACCAGTAATTTTTAATATTTATCGGTAGATGATTTTTTTTGTGTTTTGAATATTTTTGATAAGTATTGTCGCTTTTTTTTTTTAAAAGCCGGTTTTTTGTAAAATTTGAAAAATGTTGTTATTTTCACGGTATTTCCGGTTATTGTTATTTTTTTTCCAGTTTTTTTTTAAATTTAATTTACTGGTAATTTATTGATAAACCGATAATTAGTAAATAAAATTAATGGTTTACCGGTAAATGAAAATTATGGCAAATCTGTTATTTCTTATATATAAGTGTGATTTTTACTATTTGAGTGTAATCGCCATCTTAAAAATTCTAGTCATAACAAAAAAAATCGGAAGTTCTGAACTTTTATACACACCCTGACGTCTACAGGCGGCGAAAATAAAGCAATTTTTCGCGGCGTAACAATAACGAGAATTGCCATACGCCGAACGACCGCCAGATAGTGGAGCAATCTGCGATATGATTGTAAGAAAACATTTTTACGCGATCTTCGAACGTCTGCGAAAAACGAACGAACGAACGTACAAAAAAGCGGTTGAAAGCACGCGCGCGTGTGCCGCGAACAACTTGATATTTCGAAGAGGGTAAAAGCGGGCACCTAACAGAGAAGAAAGTTAAGTAAAAAAGGGCCAAAATAAGTAGAAGTGGGAGAGGAAAAAACAGAAGGTCTTCGGATCGATGTTCGGTTCGTTTGGTATTCATCGAGCGGCCGTGTCTTTTAACACTTTCGCCGGGGATAAATGGGCCGACGATGTGTTCGACGTACGCTTTTCGTAACGTTACTCCGATACACTATCTCTGGAATATATTTTATGTATCGTATATATATGAAAAGCTTGAATCAGAACACAGCAACTTTTCGAATGAAAAATATTCTGAATCTTTCCCACGGAAATGTGGCGCTTATCTTCGAACGAGTATGCTTCGTATGTTGATTGATTCTATTTGAAAGTTTGCATAGTAATTGATCCGACGTGAACCTTATGCATTAAAAAGTTTTGTATAATTTTTCGGTTACCCATTTCTAATTCGAGATTTTCGATCAGTTTTGCATGTGCGTGTTTATTGTTTGGTATTCACGCCGAACGGTTCAACTCTAGCAATCCCGAGCGTGCCATTTATCAATTCCGCATAGAATATTCTTGGGATTTTCACACATTCGATCTTTTCTACCGTTCCATTTTTTTTACATATACAACTTCAAACTTTTAAAACATCGAGCAAAACTTTTCAAACTTGATGACCACCTACATGAGCCACAGCATCCGATTCGGCAGCACAAAGCCGGCAAACAAAAGGTACAAATTCAAACGGGAAACGACAAGGCTCCGCTCAAAGGACATACGGTCCACAGGACATGTATACAAAGACATAGATTTTGGTCCGATACAGAGCTCCCGGTGTAAGGAATGTAACTAAGTCCTGGTTAGACGATAGCAATGGTGGCAGTTCATGTTAAGATGCAAACGGACGGTCCGAGCATGCAATTGGCTTTGTGCATTCCTGTTGCACCGCAAAGCTCCCGTCCGGAGTTTCAACATGGAACTCGTATAAGTGGCTTAATGATGTAGCCTAGTTTTTGTTTCGGTATTTCTTGTTTAAAATTGTTGTGAAATTCAGGTTGCAGGCTGTGATTTTCCTGTTAATCTGATTTTAGGAAACATTTAGGTCTCTATTCGACTTTTCTATCGTTAAGATAATCATAAAACGAAACAAATAAATATGCATAGTATGCATAGTTTTATAATTTTATGCTAATTATAAAAGGTCACTTAACTTTCTGGTTTAATTTGAGTTCCCTAAAAATATTGTAATTAAAAGGAAACAATACGTTTTATTTTATAAATAACTGTCTCATTTATAACACGAGCCTAAACGTTGCTTATTAAAAACGTGTACTACTTTTGAGATAAAGAAACGCATAAAAAACATTTCCGTTATTTATGTTTCACAAAATTACTGAAATTTTCGTAGGAGTCGGAAACGAAAAACCGTTCTTTTTAATTTGTAAATTTTGCGATCAAGATTGAAACTATGCATTTTTCACAAGTACATCAAAAGAAAAAACGCAACTAATTTATAAGGTAGTTATTTTTGTACCAACACGTAATTTGTACTACAAAAATAATAGTCATTTGAGAAAAGGGTCATGTAATGAGCTGGGTGACCACGTCACTGGACAACAATTAATTAATTTGAATAACAGAACGTCGCAAAAAACACGATTTATAGCACCCGAAAGCTTTGAACCCAAAGGCGACGACGACAACATACCATTATACGCGAACGCACGAAAAGGCGTCAAATTTAAAACGTCAAAAAAACTTCGAATAAACGTCTTAATTTCAGCAAAACCACCGTTTTTGCGTAGGCGTAATTGATAATTCGTGAGCGATAGTGCAAGAGCTTTTTCACAACAACGAACACGTAATTGAAGGGTACGTTTTGATACGAGCCCGGCCCCCCTAAAACTCGGAATTTAATAAAGGAAAATATGAAAATAAAACATTTTTTTTAATCAGCAGATACGATGTTACTCGGGGTGAAACGTCGGCGTGACACGCGATCGTTAAAAAGTGTCGTAAAGCGCGAAAAGGGTTAGAAGCGAACGCGGCGGCAATGGGCGGTCGTATTCGACAAAATTTATACAATTAATTTCGGAAAGCACCTCGGATCCGGAATTACGGGATTAAATCGGTTAATTAATTTAATAATGTTGTAATGATCGCGTAAAACGAGAATAAAGTGCATCACGAACGATGCACGCATTATTTCTGTTAAATTGAATGAAAAATTTGATACAATGATATATTTACAATGGAATTTAATTGAAATATTGAACAACGTATTTTGCAAAATTAGTTTGATTCAAATTGTTAAAGGATCGCGTATTTTCCAATAATTTTCATTATAAGCTAGTTGAATAATTTTCAAAAATTTTAACACCGCACAGTGTAATAAAAGCTCACTTTACTTTCCCAGTTGCCTGCCATAATACAGTCATTATAATAAGTATACGTCGAGGGGCTAACGTAATGGCCAGGAATTGACGCCCCGTGTACATACTTTAAAGTTGCGACACATAAGCACTACGTCGTGTATAAATTTTCAAGCGTACATAAATTTTGTGCCCGACCTGTGTGTTTGCGCTTGACTGGGATTATAGGCTCGATTGGAACGAGAAATCGCACGCCAGACTTACAAGCCCTTGGGTTATACTGGGTTAACCCAACGGGTGGTTAGGAATTGATAATAACAGCGCTACCAGGTGCTATGTGGGTCAACTGAAAAAATCGCTGCTGGAATTTATTAGGCCGAGCTAGTTAAAATACAAATTATTGTGTGTATAAAGAATTTTTTTCACGTATCGCAGATGCTTTATCTTACGGGAGTCTTTTGCAAAATCGTATTTTAATATTTAAAAGCGAAAAGTCTCTTTCCTATTGGGAGACATTATGCAAAAGTAACGTTTCGCCCGGGATAAGTTTTTTTCACCTGCTGAAATAGTAAAAAAGGTTCAACAGAAAAACACGACGAGATTCCGAAATCCATTTAACGATTCACATCGAATCACAAAAACATATTTTTCTTACAAACAGCCTTGACATACGATTTAAAATTCCAACAAGAAACTATTTAGGCAAATTGGACGCCGCACAAACGAACAACAACAGCCCGAATAAAACCAGCCCCCAAATCGAAACGACAAGAACGAATCGCCCACGCCGAACCACTTCATCCGATAAAAACAACATTTCAGCAATTTGACGAGACCTAAACACCGGCCCGGGACCGAAAATTATGCGGTCTGAGGGTTTCGCTCGTTAACGACTCCTGGAAGGATCCGGCAAAACAAACGTTCGATTGTTTGGCCAATGCGATAATTATTCGCGAGAGCCTTCGCCCATCGACGGTTCGGATTGATTTAATTCGAGAAACTGTCCGATTTTGGTGTGCCAGGCTTCTATATTTCGACAATGTGAAGTTTGGAGGCAGTTAAATCAACTGAGGTTGCCGCAGTGCTCGGATCGATCGCGTAATAATTGACTGAGTTGATTGTAAGTTGCGGGGTGTTTTGGATAAACGGTGCGTTCTGTGTTTGATAATGTCAGGTATGGAAATGTGGTTTGGTATGCATATTATGTGTTCGGTGTAATTTTTTAATGAGAGGTTGTAGTGTGGGTATGTAGGGTAAATAAAATCGATATTTGTAAATTAATACGCTGTGAGAAATTCAGTCATTGAAAACTTTCAGTAATTATGATTAATTATTAACCATGTAATACATTATCAAATTTACTCCAAACTTATAATCATATGTTGATATAAGTGTCCAAAAAATTTATCAATAATAATTATCTTTAAACTAAAAGATGAATAAATTACGTTAATAATATCCACTAAAATTTAAAACTGCTATGTACAGGTCTTCCCCGGGACTTTGATAACTTCTATTCGGATTTGAAGTGACTTAGAGTCATGATAGAAAAGTGAGAATGATACCATTCCGAATGAAATCGGCTACAATTTATTTTTAATTTTTTACCCCCCCCCTTCAAATTTTACCTCTCCCCCCCTCCTCTTCCATCGTCGAATAGCGTACTTCCGTCCACTAACTCGTACAGTTCAAATTTTTTTTTTACCCATTCGACGATGGAAGAGGGGGGAGAGGTAAAATTTGAAGGGGGGGGGGGGGTAAAAAATGAAAAATATATTGTAGCCGATTTTATTCGGAATGCTATCACTCTCACTTCTCTATCATGACTCTAAGTCACTTTAAATTCGATTAGAAGTTATCAAAGTCCCCGGGAAGACCCTGTATAATACTAAAAACGAAAATATTAGTTTTAAAAGTCACCTTTTAACTTTAATCTGACATTCCATTACTGTATTTTATTTCAAGCCCAATAAAGCATAGCCACGACTACGTATGACAAAGTTGAACTTTAAGCGCTTTCATCCGTTCGTTTTAAAATGTCGACATCACTGTATTAAAGAGCGCCAAGATACTCCGCACAAATTTTATATCTCAATTTGTCAAAACGAAACAGCGTTTTTAACAAAAAACAACGTATCGTTGAATCTGACAAAGTGGGACATATTATAACGACGCGAAATAAATAAACGGGCCGAAAAAAAATCTACTTTAGACTGCGATTTGTCAAGTTTGCGCTCATTTTATCATGAAAGCCCATAATGCGAGCGTGTTTACACATTATACAAATGTATGGAGAACGAGAGCGCGGGGCGGAAGAAAAAAGAAAACGCTCGGAAAATTCGCGATTTTCCGACGCGAAAGCAAACACATTAACATACATAATATTCGACGAGTCGAAACTTTGAAAGCGGGACGTACCGCGTTCTTTTATTGTGCCGCGAACGCATATAGTAATATTTTGGTTACACTTCAAAAGGCCGCGAACGTTGTAGGTAACTCACGTGAAAGGCGAATGCTAAAAGGGCGGCTAAGGCCAAACAGGGTGAAAAATGTAAAAAAAAATAAACGAAAAAAAAAACAATGTAAAGAATGACTTTAAAAGGATTAAAAGCGTCGAGCACCAGTAAAGAATGCAATGGAGTTTTTTTTGTGTTACAGATACGTAGAAATTTTTTTTCTACTAATTTTATAATATTATATAATCGAATAATATTTAATTTTACATTAACAAAGTTTTATTAATATTTGTACTCGATCAAAACATAAATTTCTACTAAATTGGAATCTATTTTAAATTAAAATTGAATGAAGAATCACGCGCTTAGTTCGAAGGTTTCCATTATACAGACTTAAGCATCTGATATTCCCATTGAAAATTAATTATTAAATATACATTTAAAGATTCCAAATTTTACAAGAATACATTAAGAACATTATGGTATTTTAATTTTCAAGGCTGTTCATTTTGTACAATTGCTCCCAAATAATTTATAAGCGGAATTAAAAAGGGCCGTAGCGGCACGTGCGCGCATTTATCGTACGAAAGGCATCGATCGATTCCTCAACGAGAGATTAACGTCCGCGATAAAACGATAAAACCGAACGGATACCGAACAAAGAAAAAGCTTCATCCCCCGTTAAAATTTCGAAAAGAAGAACGATGGGCGAACGCCGAAAAAAGAAGGAAAAATCGAGAAGAAGAGGAGCCGAAGGCTGTAAAAAATCGACAAAATAACCGGATAAAAGGCGGGCGGAAAACTTCCGTTTTAAAACGACCGCGCCAGTCCGATTCGAACAGACTAAAGATGAGGAAAGAGTCGCGAAAAATATTCGGATGGAGAAAAAAAATATAAAGAAAACACACTTCGGCTGTGGCTTTCCCGCAACGCATTTATGAATAGGTTTTTCGGGCGTCAAACGAACGAGAAACTTTACGATTTCGAGTTCTTTATTTCGGAAATGAAAGTTCAAAACGCCCGCCTGAAAAAATATGGGCGATCTTCTCGCATAAGAAATTCCAGGGGCGAGTTGGGGGATGGGAAAAGATAATTAATGTATATCTGTAAATGCTGCCCTCCAGAGTTCAGGTCTAGAATTTTCCATCGCTTCGTTCTTAATTACGAAAGAATGGTTGAGGAAAAGCTCCTCTGCCCGAAAAAAGTTGGCTTTTCCAGCTTTTCCACTCATCTTAGGCCTCTTTGCTTTCTGCTTGCTACGCGATCGAAATCAGAGTTGTAATTACTTGGTAATAAAATTTTCGAAAGCTCTCGGATGACTTTTCGCGTTTCTTTCTTTCTTTGGTTCTTTTTTCTTGTGTAGCTTTTTTTACCCCTCTTTTTATTGGACGAACGTTGTTTCATTATTCTGACGCACGTAATGTATCTTTGGCAATGTTTTATTCACACAACATGACTGTTAAGTGAAAACTTTTCGCGAATATAACGGTAATTTTAGATAGATATTGAGTGGTTCTGTCGAGTTTATAGACAACATAAATATAACCAACTTATCAGTATTGTAAAAGTTTCCACAATCTAAAATTAATACACATTATATAATTTCAATTCTATAAATATTGAATATACTCTATTAAAACTTTCGAGCAGAATTAATATTATTGTTGAATAGTTCGAATACGCAGACTTTCGATTAATTTCAACCGACACACGCCCAAACCAAAAATAAATCCGCAGCCCGGAAAATCTAAAATTTCTAACGAATTAATACAGTTTTCGACAAGCCGCGTCCTTTATAATACGGTTTCGTGGCTATTTGGCTATTTCGGTCACAGTTTTCCGCAGTGTTTGCCCAACCGGCGGGGAAATTCGCTGAATTGCAGACAGAACCGTACCATAGTGGGAGGAAAAGCCATGCTGAATTTTCCGACAGCATTGCATTTGCCGTATTTATTTATGTGTAGGTACTAGTACTTTGTACACACACATACTACATATACACATACGCGACTTTGGATATGTTCGAATTTAGTGTGTTTAAATACGGGGTGCGTTGTTGCGCCGTAGCGCTAACCAAATTTGTACAATGTCTGAATTCGAGCTTCGTGTCCAAGTGTGTTACGTTTGTGTTGTTTCTGTAAGTATGTACAGGTCAGTATACAAAACGACGTGAAACTGAACGTTCGATCAATGTACGTTGATGTGTTAATTGAGGACACGGGACGTTCTCTTTTCCGGCGCGGCGGTACGTGAGGCTCTTTTGGTCGGCGGGAAAATTCAAACGAAACGGTTTTTCCGATAATTGAAAGAATCGCGCCGAATCCGCATCACATACGCTTCGTATGAATATGGGCTGTTGGAAATTGAATCAGGAAATTACGAATCAAATCAATTTATCCTATGGAACTTAGTTTCGTTTACGTTTTATTGCATTATTATTAAGTAAAATCATGTTATCGATTTTTAATTGATTTATGGCCTCGTAAATTATATTATGACTAAGTTCAAGCATATTCAATCGACAAACATTAAAAAATATTTTTTTTCACCGCATTATATCATCGGCTGTTAAATTATTTTTATTTTATTTTGAAAATTGACCCGGGTAATTTTTCATATTTTTCTCATGGTCAGTTGAACATTGTATTATAATAAGCTAAATTTATTGCAATCCTTGACCTCTCGAACTACAACGGTCATCAAAAACGATTATTTCAAATATTTTCGAAAAAATATAGTTTTTGTGGGAAACGAACCTTGCTAATTGTCTCTACCACTTTTGTGACATTTATAGAAGCTTATTGTCCAAATATCAACGGTCAGACATGACAAAATCCATAATTTATTAATATAAGCAAATCAAATATCCAAAAATACATGGTATTGAAACTAGCTGTGAATTGAATACATTCAAAGCAACGTTTTTTCTCTTTCTTTATTTCGTACCGAAATAGAAAGCATAATCATACATAAGTGAAGTGTAATAAAAAGCCTTCGTTTTCATTTTGGTATTTTTGTAAAAGGTGGGTCTTGCCCTACAGGTAGTAGGTAGGTATGTTCGAGCATTTGACATAATGGATTGCTTAGTGTGGCAAAAAGAAATAAATTGGGTTATAGTCTTTTCGATATACAGTGAAATATGATGTGGGATCGCGAAAATTACGCTTTGACTTCGAGTTTTTCCGGTTTCGTCGACGTTCATTTTTTCTGCTGAAGCTATCGCTTTTCCAAAATAAAATTTGCCTTAATACACACGACTTATCGATCATAAATATATACGTTGCTTCCATAATTTCAACATTGTTTCGATATATCATGACGTTGTCATCTAAGAATACACTTACAAAAGTATATTGAATAATTTATTATTATAATAAAAATCGGTAAGCCGAATGACTTCTTTTATATTACACAATATATATTGATACTTTCCGAACGAAAAAGTAAAAAAATAAATGTGCGAATTTTTATGACTTATTTCTTTTCAATAAGACAACTACAAGGTCGGAGCCATATTTTCCCAGAATAATTCGCCTATATATAATTCAAACACAGAACTCAATAAGAAATGTATATTTCATGAATAACTGATATTTTAGAATATACGAGTAAGATACCATATCAATACTCATTGATAATTCATACAACACCACTCCATCCATATTTCCAAACCTCCAAAATTAGAATGAATCAAAATCATATTACAATATTAATAAAACTCCCATCACACCGCACGAAACCCAACTCACGACACATTCCCGACTTCCTTCAATTTCCCGCCCACGGACGTCCCGAATTTCATACCTCCCGATATAATTTCTCACCTGAGACCCATGCCGACATTGCCCGCCTAATAATTTTATTACCGCGGGTCATACGCCGCAAATTGAGAAACGACTCCGTTTCCGTCGATGGGCGGGTCAGGAGTGGGCGGCAATAAACTCGCGCGTACGTATGTTTGTTCGTCTCCGCCGCGTTCGAATTAGCATACAGTTAATTGCCCCTTAACGTTTAACTGCCTTACGAGGGATGCTCCTTCGACTTGCCATACGTAATATTATTACTCCTTGGCCCCCGCCGGCTCGTCCTTCGTCCTCTAAATTAAACCTTTTAAAACGTCGTTGTACATTTATCGGTCGTAAAGTGGATTATGTCAGTCTGAGCGGCGCTGCGTATAAGCCGCGCTGAGAAAATTTTGAATTTTCGTCGTATCTCTGTTGCGTATTATGTTTGTGTTGTATAAAAGTCGAGGAGGAAAAGCTGGATGCGTACGACTGTGGTTTTGGGAAATGGAAAATTTTAAATTCGAGGTGGATAGACGCGATTGTGCCGAATTACGCGGGCTTGAAACATTGACTAATCGGGCGTGGGCTAAGCACGATTCGATGATTCATTAATACAAATTTTATTCAATGGACCGTGACGATTCGGAATTCGTAATTTCTCCATTGTTGTGTTTTTATTGTGACAAAAGTGTATAGAGATATTCGCGGAATTTAACTCGAATATTTTTCATTATAAAAATACTTTTTTTAGAAAGGCTTATAAAGAATTAAAAAAAAGGAAATCGCTTTTAATAAATACAATATAAAATTCAATTACAATATTCTATAATATTAAAAGAATCATGACTAAATGAAGATTTTCATCAGTTTCATTGTTATATTTTACTTTACTTAACCATTTTTAATAAAAAGATTTTCCTTTCTATTGTATACAAAGTGAATATTACAAATTCTATAAATATCAAATAAAAAAGAAGCTTGTTATATATTTACGGCAAAAAATTAAAATATATCATTTGCAAAATATTAAATACAGAATTTTCATGTCGGAATTTTATACGCGAAAGCGTTCGAAATATAGGCAGAAAGCTCACAGCATCAAAGCGCAAATAAATAACGTCGAAGAGCGAGGGAGCGAGTAATTCATTTTTTTACGTCAATATTAATATTTTCCGACAGTCAATAAATAAAGATTTCGCTTCCCGTTCCGCCGCTGTGAAATTATTCCCTTTCTTCACATCGATGACTAGTCGTCAAAGTGCCGAAAGAGAGACGTCCGTTTTCGAAATCGGAAAAGCGGGGCCCCGGATTGTTTACGCGAAACTTGCGCGAAAAATTTATATTGGAAAAGTCGCCGGGAAATTATTGCGCTCGAGGAAAAGCGTTATGAATATTTAAGGCCCAGTTCGGCCTAGGGAAGAAGAGATCGACCGGTTGGCGACCGCGTTATTAAAAAGGCGCCCCCGCGGGTATATAAGGCCTCGCCGCAGCCCTTATTCAAAATATAAAAAATATATGTATATATATAATGTATGCGGTGGAATAAAATGGAACTGTAGATCTGTGACAAAAATAAAATGAATGTTTTAAAATGAAAAAAAGGCGAAGCTTTTGTTTTCCATTAGGTCTTCTCTCGTTTTGTTTTTTTTTGTCATTCGGATCTAGAGACTTTGCAAAATATTGGATTCGTTCCCATGGGATAGCAATTCTGGTTTTGAATTTTGTGAAGAAAAAAAAAACTTATTTTAGTATGAAAAAATTAATATTTAACGACGCTATATAAAGTTTTTCTGAAATAAAAGTTCAACGATATGTCGCTCGTTTACTAATCATAATAAGCATTCTAAAATTTTTGAAATCACTAAATAATCTACGAATTGCATCAGCTGAAAATTGTCGTAAAAGTTAATTTTAAACGAAAAAATTCAACGTATTGCCTGACTATTAAGCGCCGATTCATTCCGCCGCTATTTTCGCCCGAAAATAACATGAAAAAATAATGATTTCAATAATATTACATAGACCGATTTCATTTTCTTGACCACCTCAGTTTTTCTAGCTATACAATTAACCTTATCAAATAATAATCCTCGAAGATCGATTGAACGTGCATTACCTACTCGGAAAGCTCACTTAGAAAATCGTCACTGAGAACATATGAAAAACACAAAAAACGCAACAACTGAGGAATACAGATTCTAAACTCACAATCTCAATATATAACTAACAATAAGATCATAAACTCTTATAATCTAATGCAAAAAAAAAACATTCATCATGAAATTCAAGACGAAAGATAATATAATATACTATCATATTATATATCGATATTGAAAGAATCGCTGGCAACGACTTATTAGTATGCGAACATCTTATTTTGATCCGTTTGCTAGTTTTGATTCGATGCCCCTCAAATGGTAAATACAGTACCGAAGTCAAAGTGAGATCCTTTTGTCGGATAAGCGAAATATAAGGGTTCGCAAGGGAATATCGGCACACGGGCTCAATGTGAAAATATTAGAGAGAGAGACTTGCACTCGGGCAAAACACATACGCCCGTTTGACTTTGATGGATTATTTCCAATTAGGTCTCTCCGATTCGGAGTGAGAAAATTCTCTTGCTACTCTTTTTTATTTTGTTTTTTTCATTTCATTTTCCGTCTTTTCGCGTGGGTGTATGCGAGCGCACGTGCTGAAGTGAGTTTGCGCAAAACTGCGAAAAGTCGCATGCGTAGGCCGTAAGAATTAACTGTTCAGATACAATTTATAAAAAAAGTACTATAGATTTTCGAAATATTAAATTACGAAATTTTTAAACAGAAAATGCTAAGATAAAGTGTTTGATAAAATATTTTCTGCTATGTCATTGCAAAAAAAGAAAATTTAATATCACAGCAATTTTTTCCGAGCAACACTTCATGAAATCGATCCATCGAATAATCAAACTGTTACAAAACCATCGTTTTTATGCGCACAAACCTACTATTATACAATCTCACAAAATCGAACTGGGAAATCGGAAGCCTAACGAAGTGTTTGCACAGACCGTTAACCCGTTGGCGCCGGAGCGTGGTCGGTGGGCCAGTTACCGTCACTTTGCTTCAACCCCGTTTTTTGCTCCCCTTCGATTTTCACCCCATCGTTAGGGGCGATCAATCGAAAAAAGCAAACAAAACGGTTCGCAGGATCGCTAATTATGTTCGGATCGGACGTTAATGAGTTAACTCTTCACAAGAATCGAATTTCGGACCACAATCGTCTCTAAATGCTTCGCTTTATTTACAACTCTTTTCAAATAATATTTCTGTACAAATATAGAATCAAATTTATTTTTAATGTTATAAATATTTTCAACAATATTTTTTTGATAATATATTCCCGAGATCTTGTTATATTGTGTGTGAAAATATCTCGCGTTACAAATAATGAAAAAAATGACCATCAATAGAGCTTCCATTAGTAGCTTTTAGGCTATGTAAATATTATGGCACAGTAGAGTGGCTCAAGTTGTTACTTTCGAAACGGATACGGATGTTATATACGGCCACAGAATACGATACACACACGCACGTTATATCGATCAAAAACGGAACGCGTAATTTGTTCCGGCCGTATTTGTAGTTTGTGCCATTTCAATTTGAAATCAACAATGTCATCAAATATTTAAACGTTTAAAAGAGCGTCAGGTATGTTTTGCGTATGAAATGATTTATCACGCTTCACAGCGATTTGATAGCCAATATACATAACAGAGATTGATATTTTTCAACACAATCGTTACAAAAAAAAATATCGAAAACATATTCATAAATAATACATGACGATTAAAGTGTGTTATATTTTACATTAATTCCATATGTTTTGAAAGTAAATAATTTAAAATAAAAATGTTTGAGTTATATTATGTGATTATATAAATCTCTGAATAATTATATCATTTTCCCATCAAGGAACATATTCAATACGGAAAAATCGCCGGGGAATTTTCCCCGGGTGAAAATTCGGTCTTCCGTCGCGTGCACACGCGACGTCAGTTGATGTATTACGCCAATATTGATTCAATAATCGGAAAATTCACCCGGCTTATTGACTCCACGCACAACTGCCTCCTCATCAACCCCTTAATCCGTCTCTCAACCTCTTCCCAGCCGGGAACTATGTACGAGCGAAAGCCTGCGACACGTTTCGATAATAGAGAAGGCGAGCGGGGGGTTTTCATTTTCGTTTTCGATGTAAGGAGCCTCCGGGAGCCGTCACGCAACAATAATAATCCGATCGGAAATCTGCACAGCTGTAAAAGACGTTAAGGAAAATTAACACGAGGTGAGAGAGCGGGCTTTGAGTGGGCGAACGATCACGGCAAGGGGTGGCGAAAAGAGGTGCTAAGGGGGAGGGGCGGGAAAGTGAAAATTCGATTTTAATTCGGTTCTGCGCGGAAAACTCACCCCGTGGAAAATTCGTGGTCTCGCCGGGAAAATTCAACGAGGTGTTGTGAATTAATCGAAATTCTCAAATAATTTGATTTACTTGTATGTTTTTTTTCATGTATGTATTTTATAACGATTTTACAGCAATTACGGATGATGTCACAAACATCGATTCGATCGATTGTGAATATTAATTGGTTTGTTTTATTTACCACTCTGAATAATAAACAAAACCGTTGTTGATACGAATAATTGAGGATTTTAAAACAAACATCATTTGAATCTATAAAAAAAAACAATTCAAAATTTATATTACGGTCATTTAATAAATTAGTTTACAATTTGGTGTAAAATTCGATAGGGCAACAATTCATTTAATTAATACACAATTTCAAAATGAGATTATCCCCGGGACCCTGTTTAAAGCCTTTTATTTTTTTATAATGGAACAACAATAAAACGGCATTGCCGCGATAAGCCCTAATGACCACGAAGGCAAGAGGCCCACCGCGATAAAATTATAAGTACACACATACGAGCGATCGTAAAAGAAATGGCCCGATATTTGTAAATACCGATCTATACGACCTTCATGAATTATTATCATCTGTTTATTTTTCAGATAAACAGCCCTATTTGGGGGTTTGACTTAGGAATTGAACTCCATTCATATACATATTGTCTTAAGATTTTTATCTTCAACAACCAGTCGCTCATATCAATGAGATTTATAAATAAATATTAAATATAATGAAAAATTCGAAGTATTATATTTTCACGATTAGTCTTGATTGATTGTGATATCGATGGGAATAAAATGCTTTAAATAATTTTTTAATTGCAAAAAATTATTTTTAAACTAAATATTTTCTGAAAATTTATTCAAATGGGTCGAAGGTGATATTATATTATACCCGATATTATAATAAAAATAGAGTCTACATTTGTTTATGAAATAAAAATTCTTACTTGGCTTATCTAAGTCGCTGATGAAGTCCTCAGCATCGACGTACGTCTTCGCTGCAATGGGAAGTGCACAATGCACCGCCAAGACGACAACCATCATCCACCTAGGCATGGTTTTCTTCTGAACACACACACTATTAACACTATGTTTAAAACGCGTCGACCTGATGATCATTTTATCAAAAAAAATCGAAAGTCGTTACTAATGTCCGCGCGCAATCATTTCAAGTATAAAAACTGACGAGTGGATAACCGATCGCAGTGCACCTGAAACAATAAAATAAATATTTTATTATTCATAAACGAAATTGGTAAATATTTTTTTTACGATTTCTATATATTGTATTAATTAAAGGTCTTGGGTGTTTCTTTCACATCCCCGAAATTCGATAATTACGTATTGAAAACGTTAATGGAGACGTGAATGTCACTGTTTCGGTTGGGCGTGCTTTCTATACCACCGATTCCCAATACGCGATCCGATTGATTATTGACAGTTCATGCTTGCAAACGGGAACAATCGAAAAACGTCAAATTTCCTCATGGAAACATTGCCCTAAGTACAAAAGGCTTGTTTTCGATGAGTGAACTGAATAGCGCGAACGAATTGTTTGTGTCAAAGGGAATTTTGTATGATTTTGATTTTCAGGAATTATCGGGATCTATTTTAATGCATAAGTTTATGAAGTTGATGAAAATATCAGTATATAAAATTATTGATAATTTTTAATTTTCTATTTCTCATATTTATATAACTATTAGAGTTACAATTTTGGAACTAGTCATATCTTTCAACTGTACTTATAATATATAATTTTGTCACTTCTTTTTATTTTTTTCTGTTTAATATCAATAAATTTCAAATAAAACTCATTTATTAGTGAAAAAAAAAAAACTCCCTTCTCTGAACATTCCAATTCAAAAAAATCACAAAAATTATTCCGAAACAACCCAACCCAATTCGAACCACCTTCCAACATTTTCTACGCCCATCCGCGCCCATCACCAAAACACTCATACACAATCTCACAAAACCCAAACCACCCTCCAACAATCCTCAACATCAAACGCACCACAATTAAAACTCAACCACCCGCAAAAACCAACACCCAATTAATTCGAGGCGAACTTTAACAATCCTCGACCTCGACTCATCGCACAATATAGAACCCATAGCCCATTCATCGCGACTGTCCCGTCTGTCGAACGGGTCGACACGGAGGCTTCGAGGGTGGCCAGTCCTCCATACAAACGAGCCTCGAAAGGAGGGATAGGTGGCCTCAGAAATATGCCACGCTCGCCACGAAAGCCTCCGCCGGTAACCGAGTCACGTACGCGAGAGCGGTTGCCGATGAATTAGGTGTCAGATCTCCTAACGCCGCACAATTGGTTTCCCCTTTTCCACCGAGCGGCTAATTTTCGTGTACCTTCGACGAGCTAATGTCTCGTTTTTCGATGATTTGTAATTGTGTTATGTAATTTTTTTATAGACTAGGGTTATTAGAAAAAATCGATATAATTAGTATCAGGTAATTGTTGACGGTTAATTACCCTTAGCGGTCTTATGTCGCATCGGGCGCGATATTACACTTTTGGAGTTCTGGTCCGATGTCGCGCTCGAGGCGACGATATTTTAATCTTTTATATTTGCCTTGAATTATGTTCAATTTATTATTTTTTTTGTTTATTACATGATTTAAACCCTATACATTATTAACTCATTAAATCTATTATATTTGATTCTGTAAGAATATATTTTTTTTAAAGGAAAAATTTCAATTTGATGAAAATCATAAAAAAATATGACATTTTTCGAAATCAATTATTCCTATTTAATGATAATAATTTTAAAATATCCAATACTGAAATATAATTCAAATATCAATAGTAATATTTTGATTAATAAAACTTCAAAATAATTCCCTACTAATTTTTGTAGAGGAGTAAGTTTTTAACGAATGTCAAATTATAATTAAAGTTTATCATTACTTGTACAATTTAAATGATTATATATTTTTTTAAACAATGAGTTAAGATCTTATACTAGCTGAATAAATTTTTTTGAATTTTTTGAAAAGGTCGAAATACGTTTTTTTTTTTCAATTTTAAGCTAGCGAGTACAAAATCTGAACAATGCCTGAATCAATGTCGATCGGAAGCGATATCAATTTTAAAATAAATACGATCGCTTAAGATTGAAATTCGTTAATTAAATATCAATACATAACTAATTTCAAAATGAGTTATAAAATGCTCATATTAAAAAAAATACTTACATTTAAAAATTTACGATGCGTATTTCAAAATGATAGTAAAAAAATGTTATTTCATAATGTTTACACGAAACGTTGAATCAAAATCGTTTTAACATATTAAAATATACGATGTGGAATAAGACCGAGTCTTATACAAAGATAAGGTTGAGATTAAATTTGACTTTTGACTTTATACAGATCTGACATTGTAACTTTTCTACTTTCTAAAGAAAACGAAAGAAACATAAGAAGTTTTCAGCGAATAATATTCGTTCATTTCCAAACATTTTAAAGGAATGTAACGAAGTTTCGTCATACACACGACGGTGTATCATTACATGAAAAGTTCGTGTTTTCGCCACCCCTTTCTTATCCAAAAACTATTTTTACGAGACTTTTTTTTATGAATAATTCATGAGAATTCTTTTTGTCGGAAGAGAAACGTGGTCGGCGCGAACGTGTTATCAATCATAACGACTGCTTGAAAATTAATTTTCAGTCAAATTATTTGAACCAAGCTAATTAAAAGTAGTTTTTTCACGTTCGTTAAGTGATTTATATCTATAATATAATCTAAAATACAATAAATTTTACCTATTTGGGTCAACTTTTCTTTTTATTAACACCAACAGCATTTGAAGAACGGTGTCTTTAAACCATGGCAAAACATCTGAAAAAAATCAAGAAAAAAACTTCATAATTTCCAGGTCATAAAGCGTAAAAATCTACGTGACATAAGTACACTAGTTTCGTATACAATAGCGAATTCAAAATGTTGGAAAAGTGCCCTCCCGTAAAAGTAAACTAAGTAATCCATAATTTATTACCTGGCTAGCAGATGGCTATGAAACACGCGACCAAACACAGTTTGACCCTTAAAAGCCTATATTTTTTCAGAATATATTATAGTGTGTGTGTTCCGTTGGATTGTTTCCGCGAATGTGTGTATTCCGTTGAGTAGTAAACTTCGAACGTTTTTTTGAGAAAAAGCTCCGGTTTCCCAAGAATTAAGGTCAAACAGTTAATTTCCTCATAATTCGTACAACTCTATTTCATAATGAACATCTTGAATTTGATTGAAATAGTTTATCCACAAAGAATCAAAGTTTCACGGAACTATACGCGTTGTATGGGTTGGCGTTTCTCAAAGCAGATTATAAGAACGAGCATCAAAGGTGAGTGTAGATTTTCACCAAGAAACTTTAACACAAAAGAAAATTTTCGTATCTAAGACAGTAAAACGAAGCTTTTAAAAGTTTCGTTTTCTAGACCACATCGAAGTCTCGGTATTATTATGGACAACATTTAGAAAAGACGTCTTGAATTAAAGTATCATATTATCGTCGGATTTTCAATCGTTTCTACAATATACCTATTTTTAATAAATTTAATTAAATCGAGTAGTTCAAGTTTTATTTTTTCAATAGTGACACAAAAATATCTTCCTTGTTGATTATTAAAAGTATCACCTTCCCCAACTGGCGAAGTGATTAAACTCGAAAGCACTTTCCGAAAAACGACATATATTACGCACGTTCCATGTCAAATAACAGAAACCGAGTCAATATAATACGACGAGCCAGATACTGGAAAAAAGTAGCGTTTATTGCACGTGGAAATGTCAGCTTTTCCGGATAAGCCGAGTAAACAAATTGAATTTTCCGCTCAATTTGCGCGGGCGAATTTTCCGATGGTGGCGTTTTTATTGCGATCGCTCATCTCGCGACACTCGAAAAACATAAAGAGGGGACTTTTCCGAATTTTCCGGGATGACCGCGAGACGGAACCGCGATTTTCCGGGTCGAAGAAAAAAAGGACGATTTTCGCTTACGGGGAGAATTTCACCAAAAATAATAGAACCTTAAATGGCGGGGAGGACTGTTTATTCGGCATCATGCTGGTTAAACAATCAAAGTCGGAAGAACGAAAAATAACAGGAGAAATAATGCGGCGACGAGTACGTCCATTGATTGCCTTCTAGATTTTCTCTTCCCATTTTTCTTCTGTGTATATTATAAGTTAGTATTGTGTCGTATATATACAGGATGCTTAGAATTTTTTTTTATATTCTGATAGTATATAATAGATGATGAGTTGTCTGATTGAATATCAAGTTTTTGATTGGTGATTTGATGATTAATAATTTTATCTAGAAAATTTGTGAATATAATCTCATTGTTACAATATATTATATATTATAGAATCTATCTGAAGATCAAAACGTATACATATTGGAAACAATCAAAGCAAATACTCAGTTGTAGGACAGCCCTATATGTGTGGGAGTGCGTGCGTATTTTGCGAAGCGTGTTTATTGATCTTCGGAATTCAATTCGTCGGTCCAACGCTAATATTTTCAATACAAATATAACTGGAGTGAGATATGAAAGCGACGAGGCCTCTCGACGCGATGGCGAAATCCCTCGCGGAAAACGTGTTCAAAGTTCACAATGTAAGCAGCTTACAATGACGAAAACTTGGTTTCGGAAATAAAACGAATTAACTCCGTTCCGATTCCGGAATCACTGTACCTTAAAAATTATTCACAAAACGCTTTCCACTCGCAAAATTCAATTCTCTCAAAATGCAACACACTTTCGGAACTCGATTTGATTTGCTTAATCGAAAGTGCGAGTAACTCGCGCGCAGATCGTCACCCATTCAAAAACACCGTATAAAACACCCTTATTTTTGCCGGATTTTTTTTAAATCCCTCGCAGCCCGGACCCTTCCCCATGGACGTATAATAAATAAAACATAACTAAGCTCGTCGTCGTATCATTTCGACGTTATGCAGGGTCGATCCGCCGTAAAAGTCGCTTTTATTTATCGAAAGGCGCTCTCTTTTGTTATGCTAATCCCGGTGCCCTTACGTTTTCCGGCGCGGTGCAACGACACGCTTTTCCGTGAATTTTCCCTTCTATATATATTTTTTTTCGTCTTTTGGGGGCGGTTTGAATGTTTTCGGCACTGTTTCGGGGTATCGGTTATCGTTTAAATGCGGCGTTTTCTCCTATCTCGGTACGTATACGATGTGCCCGGCTTTAATACTGATAAAAGCTCTTTCTCTCCCTTCGGTAGATTGGAGCAAATAGAAACACTCGGCGAATGCGACTTTGTATCAATCGGATATTTATAGGACGCATTTTCGTATTGACGTTTTTCGTGAGAGCTAGGAGATTGTTTTTTAATCAAATTTGCGTGTTTTCAGGACTACGGTGAGATTTGTGTATTGCGGAATACATAGTTCAATTAATCTAAATACTTTCTGAGTTATTTTCAATACGTTTAATTTCCTTTAATCTTCAAACTAGATTTATGTTCAATATTCACACTAAGTACACTAAAACAATTCGCACAAACAATTCCCGTAAACACCCATTGAAATATTGACCGGCGTGCGTAATATACTAGCACGATCGCAAATTTCGTTAATACGTCATTATTTTCGCATGAATATACGACCTAGACCGAAAACTATGCAATATTAAGTCTGGTACACGTGTACGAACACGTGCCAGAACGTAGCAATAATTAACGTTGCGGATTAACCGGACGTTGCTTAAACGCATAGTAATTTACTCGGACGTGAGCAACGTTAACATTTCATTGACTTCCTTTGTTATATAAATTTATGTTCTTTTTTTAAAGGTTCTTGTTTGAGTGATAAATATAGTTTTGAACGTCAATATTATAGTTTTAAAATAAGAACTATATTTTTATGTGATCTATTTATATTTTATTTTAATTTATTCATAATTTTTTTGTGTAGTCTATAAAATGCTTGATTTAGTTCATAAACTTTTCAAACACTATTCAACGTTTAGAAAATTTTCTTATATTTATAATAACGAGAAAATTAATTTCCAGAGACTCAATAAATTAACCATTTTTTATTAAATAATTCAGGATAATTATCCATTCTCTAAACGTGCTACAAATTGCTCAACTTATGCAAAATTTAATGCCTTCTATAACTAGAAAATACTAATCCAAACTAAATTATTAATTTAAATCCAAATTAAACTGATTACATACCTTCTTCATCAAAATATAATCCTAAAAACGAACAATATTAAATTTTCTTTATTAAATTATTAATCTGTACATTCGCTATTACTTCAAACTATTATATTCAGTTTAATATTATACATAAATATTTAAACAATCAACTTTATAATTCAAACGAACCGTTATATAAATTTCAGAATAATACATATAATAATCCACTTTTAAATTAATCTTCAATCTATATTACATCATCAGATATTGAAATGTTCCGAAAATTTTCATCAATTCTAAAAACGAATCGAAATTCGCTGCAATCACGGCGCAAACGAACGGCCCGCATTTCCGAAAGCCTCGAATCCTTTGACGTCCCAACGACCGATACGATTCAGCCTTAAATACAAATTCAATAATTCGAACGTACCTGCACAAAATGCGATACACTCCAAAGGTATGAGGGTAATCCACACCGTACAAGTACACCCGCAAGTGCATCCGAAATACCGGCAGCCGGGAAGTGGTTCGAGTTAATTGAACAATTGAACGGTCGCTTACAGGATGTTACAGTTTGTAATCCAGATGTGGAAACGTCCACGATTGTTATAAATCGTGCATTTAATATTAATGGAGGAGTTCGGACGCGATCTTATCGGCCGTGTGAAGTGATTGTGGGAACGGTGAGTTGCATCGGTGTGGTTTTCGTTGAACAAATTACGATTCAATTCGTGACTATGCAGTTTATTATGTGAGACAAATATTCATGAAAGCTTCTCAAAAGCGTAAAAAGTAATTACATTATCGAATGTTAAATAGACTAATTAGAAAAAAAACGCTTAATTGTTTGACTGTTTCAAATGATTGTAGTCTAAATGGTGTTACATTAAATACGTACACGAGTACAATTACTTTGCAAAGGCCAATTTCGAGACACAGAGCGTTGGAAAAGCGACCTTTTCGCGCTGGGGCACATCTAACAGCCTCCGGATGGTGTTTTTCGCTTTATCCGAATATTAAATTGTCTTAAGAGGCTTTTGAGCCGTTTTGAAGATACATACAAACGCACGTACAATGCGAAATATTCCTATACACAATATATATCCGGCTCGCGCTTATCCTCAGAAGTGTCCCGCTTCGACACCGCGCAGCCAAGTTTTTATCCTCGGGGATTAGGAAATCGTTTTATAAGACTTTCATAACATTCCCGACACCCCCGCTGGTTCGATTCCCCTGAGTGGATCCCCCGCAACCCCCTTCTTTGTATATCATATTCGACTTTTGTATCGGGAAAAGGAAAAGGCTCCGTATCCGTTATCAATGCGTGTTCGGCAAGAATACAGATTAATCCGTGATCCAATTTCTCAGATATGCGATTTGTATGTGTTTGAATTGTGTGTGTGTGTATGTTCCATGTTTCAATTTATCCAGGGAATTATTGGCTGATTGATACGCTTAAACGGCCATCCGAGTATACGTGGACGAAATAAATAGGATCGAATGACCCACATATGATATAATGCAGCATTATTTTCGGGTAAATATTATTTTTGTGTGAATCAGATATATATTATATAATAATATTTTTTTGGGGTTTGTATCATTGAAAAACTAATTCTTTTTTTGATAATATTTTGTGAATTCGACAAGAAAAAAAATTAAAATGTATTGTACCTTTTGGAATACATGGTTATTTTCATTGTGATTTTTTCATTTTATCATGAACATATTATACTGTATGGAATTTGTTTTCGGTTCGTACAAATTGATGAATGCCAAAAGATCTCTTACAAGATTCTGAATGAAACTATTTGAAAAAGTTATTTTCCATGTTTGCAAGACCGAAACATAATATTTTACTTTCATTTGATTTTTGGACCGCGACTCACTTCCACTTGACTATAAGCATAATAATAAATAATATAAATAAAATAAAAAATGAAATGTTTATGCGATTTTCATGAATGCGAATATCATATTTTTATTTTTGCAAAAAGCTTCCCGGGTCAAAACGAGCAAAGGGAGCTCTTATACATCAGAAGCACTCTCGAAACATCAATTCGTCGAGTTCGCCCTTTTTCGAACCGTCTCATATTTTCCGAACATTTATAACGTTTAGGCGCACACGTATCATCCATCACGAAAGAATTAACATATATAATACATCTCGGTGAAATACGATATTAAACTTTCTTCAACGAAAAAAAAAAAATATATAAATTTGAAGGCGCACCGAAAAATCACATATATCCTTCACGTATTCCGTTATATTTTTTTACGAGCACCCCTTTCACGAATTATTGCCATGTAAATATACAGAGTTCGAGACTTACATTTATTACGAATATGAAAAGCGTAACGTCCCGAGAATGCCCGGGAATTCTCGCGCGATATTCGCGCTCGTGTGTACCGAGATAATATTATATATTATCGATTCTCTCGTTCTTTGGACTTATACAGTCAAATCACGATAATTTGATATGATTCCAAAGAAGGAAGACATTTAATCTGAGGTATTTGGATA
Organism: Hydropsyche tenuis; assembly: GCA_009617725.1. Lineage (NCBI taxonomy): Eukaryota > Metazoa > Arthropoda > Insecta > Trichoptera > Hydropsychidae > Hydropsyche > Hydropsyche tenuis. The sequence goes on along the minus strand of VTON01000056.1, from coordinate 158,352 downwards.
TTTAGGTTGTGAATTCTTAATAATATTGATTTATAATTATAATGAATAAACATTTTAAATTCTATCCGTTTTCATCAATCGGATTTTTTAATAAGTAGAAATAGATTTTAATGAGTCAAATGTTAAAACTCTCCCTTGATAAAAAAATTACAGATCAAAAAGTATACGATTAAATTAATTTGATTATCATGTTGTTTTTTTTTTTACTTCAGTAATTTTTGAAAATTATTATATCAAATTGAACTTAACTGTTGATTGTTTTTTTACATTTATTGGGAAAAAAATAATTTTTAAATGATTGAAAGTAATAATTTTCTTGAAAGAATTTTAAAGTCCTGTAAATAGCGGTTGGTTCTTTTTTTATGGAAATGCAGTATGCGGATCGAATTCACGTGGAATTAGTGGGTTTTCACTATACACGGGTTTATTCGTGTAAGAAATATATCGAGTTGGATGGTTCTTCGTCGCTAGTATACGAAAACGAATGGATTTCGCCGATTTATCACTGAGAAAACGAACATAAAAATATTTCCGAGATGTCACGCTGTCACGCACGTTCCGGCACGCATCTCGCAAAGTCACTTCTGTCGTTTTATTATAAGTTTTTCCCGCATATACGCGAGAGTTTTCCTTCTAGAGTTTTCCTCTCTCTCGACATATATCCCTCGCCCTTCGACTATATGTCTTCTAGCCGGCTACCTAACATCCACAAAACCGAAATCCGCAGATTTATCTTCGGCAAGACCCGCTAGACGATGTTTTGTTTATCTCCGACGCGTTTTTTTTTTCTACCGTCGTACGGCCCGTCGGTCGTTTTACGTTTCATGTTCGAATATTATATGCGCGTATTGAAAATATACTTCGAATATATCGAGTTACGATCGTGATATTTTTGTGTAGGAGTAGATTCGTTGAGCAAACTAGAGTAGTAAAGCGCGCGGCGCTGTTCAAATGTACCGTGCAAATCGAAATCGAATTCTACGTGTGAACTTTATCATAGGAGTATCTATGGTAACTTCGTTTTATGAATAAGTTTTGTTTTATATTCGTTTCATATTCCGCTCCGTATCGAATGGTGGAAATCTTGGGAATTGATGTTATCGATACTTTAAATCAGAAAATTTTCTTGATGGGTAAAAATTTTATATTTTTATACATCCCCGATCATTAAAATCACTATTTTGTTTTTAAATCAACAAAACTCATTATTACAATATATAAACGAGCTATAATAAAAATTACTACTATTATATTGTCTATATTGTAGAAAAAACATAAACGGTTTCTGTACATACATAAAATACCAAAACAATGTGTTTTTAATACTATTTTCATTCATGTTACGAACTAATGCCAGCAAAAAAGTTTTGTTTAAAAAACGGACCATTTGCAAAACCATCAAAAAATAAAGAGATCATATGTCTTGCCAGAACAGTTAGTCATAACATGAAATTCACAAAACAAATCATTAATATATATTTTTTTAAACTCCACATTATAAACATCACCGTTAGTAACGTAGCACATTATTTCAAATGTTAAAAAACTGACAAAAAAAATCTGATACACATCCAACCAAAAGAAAAAACCACTCCACATTCACACACACCTCACCTACACCGAAAGCGAAAATCGAAACTAGATTTCACAATCCCTAATGAGTCGTCAAACCGTCAAAGTGGGAGTGGGCGGGCGGCATAATAGACTTGTCAAAACACTCAATACGGCCGGGCCGAAACACTGCCGACGATTTCCCGGGACTTGGGAGGCCTCAGAGGGCGGAAAGGGGGCGGATTTTCCCGCCCACCGTCGTTGGCCTCTCGTGATTTATTTACACGACGGCCTTTTCTTCTGTCGATACATTATTCATTTTCAAAGGAGCATGGAGGCGTTCGTTTGCCCGACGAAGGATCGCAAAATTCGCGCCTCTGCTCTCGCTTATGGTCCTTTTTCTATATGGACACGGTCCTTGTTGTGTGTTTTCTGTTTTATTGTCGGGTTTAGTACGTTCGATGTAGAAAGTGTCGCTTATTTTATATTGTTCGAGTTAATTGATAGCTGTGTACTATGTTAGGTAATTTATACTCAGTTCACAATCAAAATTATATAAATAAATCTTTCATAATATATCCATTGACCTACATTTCAAATTGGGTTGAAATGCTATGAATACGGTTAATTTTATGAAGATGCTAATTAGGTAATTCAAGCCGATTCATCAAAGAAATTTTCATTGATAATTATCAGACAAATTTATTTTATACTAAGAAATATTCTTTGAGAGCATTATAAGTCTTTTATAGAATGATTAAGCTCTAATTTATCGTTGGGAAAAGTTTTTTTTTTCTCGCATACGTGTAAGTTTACCGCATTTTATATTGGAATCGTTGGAGCGCAGTACGCGCGTGCGTACATAAAAGGCGGTATTAGCAAAAGCGTAAATGACAATAAGTACTTATTATATTGCTCCCTTGAGGTTTTCCTTTATGAAGTTTTCCCTTTTCTTCTCGCTACGGAGTTTTTCACTTCTCGGCTTAGCGTCGCTTCATTTGTCTGAAAGGTTGACGTGAATGACGCGAAAAACTCCACGGCGAAGAAGACGACGACTTTCTTAACGATCCAACTTACTCGCAAATATTTAAATTCGAAAACGAATCGAACAAAGGCGGGATATGGGCCTAGAAAAAATATTGAAAATCGATAAATAACTTTGCAACGGCCGAAATTAATTTCAAACAATGAACAAACTCTATTTCGAATTATCATAGAGAAAACTTTCCGTTTGAATATTGGTAGTGTTATAAAATACGGAACAAATCCAATTGACTTGTCTAATCTAACTTTGATTTTTACGGTATCTATTTGACTTTTGAATTTGGGTCGACGGCTCGTTTCACCCCTGATTGGTAATATACGTGTTTCCTTTGACGATCAAAATATCACAACACGACGCGGGTCCTTTAAGTCGATTAAGAACTTTGTCTTGGTTCTTTCTCGAAAAGTTATTTCGACGACTCATCCCTATTTTCAACCCCAACTTCTTTCTACCCCCTTCTTTCTCTAGCCTTCTTTACTTATATTCATTTTTAGAATCGTTTTGAGCATCTAGTACTTTTTGGGCACACTATGTGACACTTCGTGACATTTTTCATGAAAACTTTTTAGCCGTGATTCCTTCCGTGTAAAAATTTGATGCTTTATTTATGAAAAATCTCGGTTTCTATTAAACTATTTTTAGAAAAATAGAATAATTTGTAATTTAATTAATTTTTGGAAAATTCTTCCGCATTATTTTTATCGAGCTAGAATTAATTAAAAGCAAATATTTTTTATTTTGCTTCAAAATAATAATAGGCTGTTATTTTGCCATGAAGAAAATCACCACAGAGATTACATACCGATAAAAAGTTGCTCGATTAATAGCAGAAAAAAATTGTCCATTGTTCGTCAAGCTTTCGCTAGTCACGTCTCGCTAATTAAAATTCTTTTAAAATTGACAAAAGTAATTTTGTGTTAATAAATATAAAACTTTCCGATACTAGTTTAAAAAATTATAACATGTGTTTGAAAATCCCAATCTGATTACTGAACACTACTAACAAAATTGGAAAATTCATAATATAAACAGAGCAAAGAAGTGTTTTACATAATTTTGCGATGGAGCAAATTTGCATTTTATGTATAATACATTTACTTTATGAAACTGTATCCGTTTCAAGCTAATTTTGCAATTTTATTGCAACTTTGTAGCTACAACAATATTTGCTTCTGTCTAGATAGAACAGAGTAACAAAAGCATCGAAAAAAGAAGCTTGAAAAAGTAAACATACATATGTACACCATTGAAACAAGATATTGCGGAAAAGCGCATTCAGTGCACTTCGATAATAACGACAAGAGTCCGGCGAAAGAGCTCCCTTAAGGGGATGAACTCTTTTCCGACGGAAAATGTAAATTTTCCTCTTCAGTGTTGTCGGAAAAATACAAACAGCGTAGCGCTTATCTCCGCTTATTTTATGTGAAAACTCTGATTTCTAGATCTATTATATAATAATGCGTACTTTGCGTAGAATCACGATAAGATAAAATATCATACTCACATAGCTTAAAATATTCAAGAAAATTTTGTACTTGAACTTCTTCTCATATAAAAGATTGTTAATGTTCTTTATATAATATCTGTTTTTATAAAAGAAAATTTATTTGAATCATTTGACCCTTTTCGATACGAATTTTACTAGTTTAGAAACGAGTATTTTACACTTACGTACATATGTGTATGAGGATCATATGTAAGGTACATCCGGATTCGTTGCGATGATTTATTGTTTTCCGACATATCTTCGACGTCGTTTCCGAATCGTTGCCAACGAAAGCAATAAAATTCTAGGGGCATAAAAAGAAATTCCCGCGACAGAGCAGATGCCATGTCAATATAAAGGTTTGTCTTTATAATATTCCAGCAACGTATACGTAGTTTAAATGCATCGCCAATCATTTGATTTATGACCGTCAATTGGACGAACCGAAATTGATTTTAATTAGCGCGCTGTAAATCAGAATTGTTAAAGCTGAAATTGAGGACGGTTTTGTAGCGCTACTAAATTCGGTTTCATTGTTGACATGTCCACTATTACAAAGCTAATATAATAGTAGTTTATACGGTGATCATATAATCAAAATATATATGAATTTTAATGAAATTTGAAATTTAAAATATTAAAACATTCAAAAAAACATTTTCATTATTAAATTTCATCAAATAGAGTCACTCATATCGTCGTTTTAACGCCGTTTAATACGCTACGCACAAAAACAATTAAGCTAGGGGTGGCGGCCTCTCGTCACGCGTATATTAATAAGCCCTGTACAAAGCACAATGCAAAGGGTGAGGCGAAAGTCACCCTTATTGATCCCGAAACCTACCCACTCTGTGCTGAGCCTCCCCGTTTATCTCGAATCTCTAATTTTCTTATGTAAAACATCCATCACGGTGGCTATGGGGCGAACACGTGAAAGCCTCATTTGAACTCACTCTCTGTTAGCGGACCGAACGAAAAAACAATGGTCTTGCGAATGTGGTTTTTGAGGCGAGCAGAACCGAAAAACACAGCGAATACCTGAACGAATTCAGCATGAAATAATATTTATATGAATAAGCTTACAATGAAATTATTTCGCAAAATTTATATAAACTATTTTATATTTGGTGTAATTTATTTTAATTATTTTTTCTGCGAATTTTTAAATTAAATCTATTATTAAAAATTCCTATGATATTATAATTTAATATTTACAATGTATAAAAGGTATAAGAATGTATTCTATTTTATTGATATAGATAGTGGGTTTTAAATCTGTAGCTCTCATTTTTTATATATTGTGTGAGGGTGTGTCGGGGTAGAAGAAATCATCAATCACGCGCGCGTTTTCGAAAAATAATTTGCGACCTCCTTAACGGTCGTTATACAAGAAAAACGGAAGTGGGATTCGAACTATCGTTCGAGCGGTTAAAGTTGGCCGTTTATTATTTTTTTCACATATGAAACGTCTCACAAACACATCGAAATAAATCACATTTCACATTTGTCACATTTTATTGACTTTGATATAATTTTAATCAATCAAAAACTTTCATAATTAGACCGCGATTTATTCCGAACCTTTTTTTCCAAACGTAACACACCAGGCTTTATACGCGAAAAAAAAACTTTTCCATACGAGGTGAATTAAAAATCGAAAAAAGCACCGGCCCCAATTCTCAATTACAGAATCACATTTTCAATTAATTTTTTGTTTCATGCGAGGATAATTGGATTAAATACGACCAGCGGTTCTAGCGTCCGTCACGTTATTTAATTATTCGCGCGTTCGTCCGCGCACGGTTCCAAGACACTTTTAATCACATTATTTATTACTTTTCATAACTTTTTCACTGTCAAAAAAAAAACAATAATTAATTAATCGAAAGGCCGCCAACAGATCTCATAATCCAGAGTCTACATCAAAGCCCCGTCACGTATAATGCGACATTATATAAAGCGAGGCCGTTGCGTAAACTGACGGTACGCAAACGGTTAACGGGCGATTATTATGTTATGTTGCGCAACATATTGAAAATGCAAATTGCCGACGGATGAGCGGGTGACACATAATATTTTGGACGATGGTATACACTTTGGCTGGGTGTGGATTAATATGGCGTTTTGATAGTTGGGCGAGAACCGAAATTTCTTAATATCGCCGTAAATTATGTGTGAATATCGTAGCAATTTTCGGACGGTTAACAATATGTGAAAGTATGACATTGAACATTGATCTATCTTGTATGGGTCTTGAAACGTTTCATTGAAACTTTCATTTGACTCATAAAAACTAGTATTTTATTCCTTTTTTTTATCTTATTGTTAGATTTTCAAGAAATCAAGATATTAAAACTGATGAGATATGCACGCTTCTTTGGTAATTGATGGTTTTTAAAAACGAAATTATTAGCCTACCATATGAAGATAATCAAAAAAGGATAACGCGCGAAATAAAACAAAAAAATATATAATTTTCGCTATCTAACATCTACTTACAATAACGTGTCACATCCATTTTCGAATCATCGTTAAATTTATGTGACGTTTCATACGTTTTACATTCACACATTTCCTTAAATTGAGCATAATAACATATTAAACATTTCATTAATTTTGAAACTTTTACTACATGACATAATACGATATCATCATCAATATTAGAATCAAACCATTCTAAAATTCTATTTCATTCTAACTTCAATATACTCTACATGCTTTCAATTTGATTTTTTTTAAAACTAATTAATCATTTTTAGATATTTTATAATAAATTAATCACTAATATCAAATAACTTTCATCCTATATGCACGTTTATTGAAACAATTTTTCATTCAACTTTTCACTGTGCAAAATTCAACAAATCGACTCCTCTCTTCGGCACACTTTCGAAAACGAAAAAAAAACCCCACACACACACCACAAGTACACACCCTTTTATGACAAATTCACCGTACGGCCTCACATAACGTACGTCCATATATTCGTGTGACGTTTAATTTGCACGGCGAGTGTCCCTGGGCACACGCGGGCGCCTTTATCGCCTGCGAACAATATTTCTTCCAGGAAACGGCCGACGAAAATAACGGGAAACAACGACCGAGGCTTATTATCAAATGCAAATATAAAAGTGTGGCGGCGTGCCGAATTCGGAAAAAGGGCGGCGAAAAAAAAACGGCGACCTCAAATTTTATTACTGGGGCGCCTATCGCATTTCGGCCGTTAATCTGCTTATCGGATCTGTTTGTTCTGGGCTCTTGCATTTTTACAGCCTGGTGTTAAAATATGAATGTATACGCGTGCTTTGAACATAGGCGGATTCGCGGAATTGTGGTTTTTCACCACCGCCGAAGGTTGATGATGGTATCGCGATAGTGTTGAATATTCAAGTCATTTTTCGCGAATTTTTGGGTTTTCGTTTTTTTTTTTCGGTGTTCTTATTGTGCAATAGGTCGTTTTACATTATCATAATAATTATGTTGTTGTAATGTACAGAGGGTAAAGTATTTTTTCATGGGTCAAAATAAAAACTTGATTTAGAAACGCCTTTGAGATTTTATTTCTTTTTTTGCAATAGTTTAAAATACATATGTACATAACATTACAAAAGAACATCAAAGAATCTTATATTATTTATGTTGAACTCTAACATCAAAAAACTATGAATTTAGATAAACATCCGCGTTTCGAACGATCAGAAATATTGAAAGAATAACAATATTAATTCTCAATAAAAGCTTTATTTGCAAAAAAGGCGATCGGGAAGCGTTTCAAACTAGCGTTTTCCGACTCTAGCACATAAATTATATAGGGAAAAAAACGTGTATAATGAAATATAAACGTCTTTTGACATATTGACTGTCATACGAACACAATACATTACGCCCACGTCGTGAAATTCGAAGCCGAACTCGAATAATGCGTAAAAGAGGACATTGAAAACATTTTGTTTTTTCGTACATAGAACGACTATTACTGATTCTATTTCCGTCGATCAAAGCAAGATTTAAGGCTTTTCTTATCGGTGAAATTCGTATATCGACAAACGATTACGCTTTTATGCGAACTTTGCGTCGTTCTTTTATCAGATTTGTCATATAAAGAACGTCAAATGAGTTTTAAGACTGATACGTTATAAAAACACTCAAACTTGAAATGGACATAAAACAGATAATGTTCTTAAAGCTTGGATTTGCTTTAATAATACGCTTGCTTGTTTCAACAAACCCGTCAAAGTCATGTGTATTTAAGAATTTTTTGCAGAATATAACAAAATCTTTTTATTCTCTAGCTGTTCTATTTTCTTTCAAAGTCCCGCTGTTTGTTTTACGTATATAAATAATTTGGTGTTCGTTGTTTCGTGTAAAAGCGCCTCTAAGTGATTTAAAATTGCTATGTGCTGTAATTATGATTTATTTTGGTCCACTTAAAAGTGTTATAGTTAACGTGGCCGTTATAAATGAGTAAAGATTTGTTTAAAGCGTTACACTTTTGTCAGTGCGGCGAAACAATTTTTAATAGTTAAAACACGTTCTTAACGATGATGGAAACGAGAGCTCCGTTCTCGTTTACATTATGAGTTTTCAAGTATGTAACTTTAATTATTTTTTTATTAATTGTCAATTCGTACTACCACGTCGAACTTTCACGCAATTATATATCAATCGCGACGATTAGTCGTTAGGGATCGTCGTAAAAGACACATGACCCCATATTTAACGGCTCGTTATACGATCGATTAACGGCTAACCATATTATAAGCCAATTTTATTCAACTTAACAATGAAACGGCCATCTGGCAACTAATAACGTTCCGAGACCGTAAATAAAAACGTAAGACTCCAGCTCGGTGTTTCATTGTCTTTGCGTTGCGCAACCTGATTTATTATATGTATATTATTATATTTTATTTTAGATTTTTCCTTCGATATCGATCCAGAGACGATATTCGATATGACAATAACGAAACCGCGTTTTTGATTTATTTATGAAACGTTCGAAAACGGCCGCGGGGTGGAGGAAAGTGAGATTTACGATTATTGCTCAATACTCGGTCATATGCTTCACATATATAATGTAACGAGATTACGATGACAAAATGTGAGTGTCGGGCATTGCCTGTTTTCAACATAGCCACTATACACTCCATTTTCGGATCGATGGTCCGATTTTCAGTACGTGGAATTCCACTTAAGTGTGATGAATCGTATCTGCACGATTCAAATATCACTATAATCAAATATTGCTTAGATTCTTTTGCACTTATGATATTCCATAAAGATTCAACTGTATTGAAATTGCAACTGAGTCTCAAGCATGATACATATTTAATATGTGCACTTTATGAAATGTATGATGTAAATGAAAATTCTTGATGCAGTTGAATAAAACGACCAAATAAAAAATATATATAATCAACGTGAAAGTTTATTGCTGAAGCTAAATTAATTCGTTGCTTTGAAGACTTTCAGCGACGAGACAATTTCGCGAACCGTTTCCATTCGTACAGTTCTGAAAAAAGTTATTTAATTTTCTCTCCGCAGAAGCATGGAACATAGCGTGTGCTCAATTTTATTTCAGCCGAACGAAGAAAAAAATAGAATTATGTCGCGTGTCTCTTATTATTGAAAATATACGGCGGAACGAACACGTAACGTAACCTTTAACTTTTTAACCCGCTGATTAAAGCTAAGTGAAAAGGTAAATTTGTAAGTAATTCTTGCTTACTGGCTTATCGATGTGTGAAGGCTTGAATTTACGCTAAAATGCGTTTTATGCAAGTAATTCTCAGTCGATTTTGTACCGGTTTGTATTTGAAGTCACCGTATAAAACCAATATGCGTCCGATTGGTTATTAAGATTGTTAAAGATGTTCACATCTTGTGAAAACTTGAATAATTTGTTCGACAAGTTATGTTTACCTCGGTTCGGATATCACGAAATATTTTCAAAAAATCATAGGTATTTTGTAAATATTTTATCAACAGATAACAGTGTTAATTTTATAATTAATATGCTTGAGTGAAAGCGTAGTCGGTAGTGATGACAGTCTGTAGAAAAATACACGGAAATTTAATTAAACCGATGAAATTCGGAATGAATTTTTGTACGATTCGATATACGTACTTTCGATGTATAGAAAAATTAATAGAATTTTCCACGAAGTTTAATTATATATTTAGAAAACAATCAATAATGCACATTTGTTCAACAAATTAAATAATCATTGGATAAAAGCTTTCATATACGCTTAATCTGAAACAATTTGGTAAGACTTTAAAAAATGTTATACTTAGCCCAAACTTTCAATTATTCCCGAATGTTTCTACCCTACACTGAACTTCATATAAATTGCATACGATTACGGCGATTTACAAAACGCACAACTTCCTACAAAGATGACCCCACTTACAAACACAACATAATTACCCTAATTCCGAATATGCGGCACGAGATAAATTTTTAAATTGCGCAATTTGTCAACATCCAACCGTAGACACACAAACAAAACCGCCCACCCCTATCCCGAAAAACCGCCCCAGAACACATTAATTAAGGCGTTTTACGAGACGATAACGTCCCGGGCCCTTATCGCGCGACGACGATTTATTCTCTCACCGCCGCGACCATATTATTCGTACACGTGGGCCTGTTTTCAAATTGCGTATTTTTCCGTCCAATTTCCCGCGGTTTTTTGCCGCCATTCATCACCGAACAAAGGCACGTCGGGCCGGACAGTAATTCGGGAGCGCCGCGATGACTAATTTCGCAGTGGGCGCATTTTTCAGGCCTTGCCGCGAAAGGGCTAGCGATCCGATCGGTGTAAGGGTCTTTTTCGTTTTTTCAGGATATGTGTGTGTGAGGGGTCGGGGATATTCGTCTTATTTCGCAATATTTTGTATATATTCATAGATTCGCTTTTTTAGAACATATACAATATATTTTTAATGATGCTTATTTTTTAAGATCAATAAATCAATGCAGTTATTAAAATATTTTTATAATACAGGGTCTTCCCCGGGACTTTGATAACTTCTAATCGGATTTAAAGTGACTTAGAGTCATGATAGAGAAGTGAGAGTGATACCATTCCGAATGAAATCGGCTACAATTTATTTTTCATTTTTTACCCCCCCCCCCCATCAAATTTTACCTCTCCCCCCCTATTCCATCGTCGAATAGCGTACTTCTGTTCACTTACTCGTACGGTTCAAATAATTTTTTTTTACCCATTCGACGATGGAAGAGGGGGGGAGAGGTAAAATTTGAGGGGGGGGGGAAAAAAATGAAAAATAAATTGTAGCCGATTTCATTCGGAACGGTATCACTCTCACTTCTCTATCACGACTCTAAGTCACTTTAAATCCGATTAGAAGTTATCAAAGTCCCGGGGAAGACCCTGTACAATAAAAAAATATTGAATCTATTATATAATTCGAAAAAATACATTGTACGTTGATTGTGATACGAAATACGTTGTGATATTGAAATACGTTGATTGTGATTTATATGTCAATTTTTAATTAGTGTCAAATCATAGTTTTATTACATGTATTCACCCTCGGGTATTGATTTGATCAATACCGGTTTATAAAAACGAGATTCTTTATGAGACATTACATTTATTTGCAGTCATTTTTCATATATCGGCCTTCATTACAGCTCTCTTCCTATATTTCATTCCGCATAAAAAAAGTTGCAAATTGGTGCAAATTTGCATGCTAATGCAATGATATTCAACGATAAATAATAAAACTGCCAATTATCGAATGAAAATATTTTAAATTTCGAGCAAAAAATCCACGGGATTTGCCGAATGTACCCGATGTTTACTTTACGTTACGTTTCGCAAGAAGTATTGTGCGTTCGTATATTATATTATATCGTATTACAGGGCGAATTTTTCTCTTTCTCTGGATGTAAAAAAGGGGGAAAATGTTCGAGAAAGGTAAACGCGTGCGCGCGATCGCGTTCGGTAGTCCTTTATGTATTGTGAGGGCACATAATATTAAATTCAAATGATATCCGCATGTTTTCATTGTGCGCTCGTGAATGAGCGAGGAAATTTGGCCGAAAAATATTTTTTCCGCTCCATTCAAGTTCGATACTGACGATTTTTATATTCCTACATCGAATATTATTTTTGTGAAAAATATTCTTAATAAAATGCGTGTCACAATTCCGCTCCAATATAAGACTTAATTCTTATGAATTTTCTATGTCAGAATTAACAAAAAATGTCGGAATTTATTACAAATCTGAATTTAATGTTACAAGATAATTAGAGAAGAAGCTTAACGAAACTGATAATAAACTAAGATTATAATTAAAATAATAATACACTTTGCATGAACGAAATCTTGTATAATCGTCGCCGAACACCTGTGAAGTCTTTTCATAAGCATAACTGGCTTATCATTGTGTATTTTTTTCAAACTCGAATTTAAATGCAAATTTGTGAAGATGTCAAGGATTTATTAAGTGTAGATAAGAAGTCAAAAGGTTATTGAATCGTGGAAAATATTCAAATCGAACGTCGAACGAAACAATCCCATTTACATAATTCGACGCTATTAATTGTGGTAACGAATTACTTATTTGTTTACACGCATTCGACATTTTTCACGACAAATTCAAACGACCTACTAACAAAATATTTCGCGTATCGATATTTTGAAGCGAAATTAACGCTCGGGCTATGATTTACATATTTAAAAGGCTAAAAATCGAATACATGTTTACGAGCGTTCACGATTTGATTTAAGCGGGCGTCATTGCGGTATCGGAAAGCTATAATTTTCCTAAGAACGTTTCGGTAAAACGAAATAAATAAATGAATAGGCGTCGCTCGTACGTGTAAATGAGATAAACCGAATTTTTATTCAATTAAGCCGTTTTTTCAACCATCGGTATGTTCCATTGATACGCACGAATGGTTCAATTCAACGTCGCGGCTATTAAAACCTCATTAGAACTCTAGTATAGGAAAATTTACATAATTTTACTTTCGTACAGAAAAAAAGTACTATTTTCAGGCGGTCTACATACATATTTGAAAATTGAGTATAAAAAATTAATCGATTTCGAATACATGAATGATAACTCGATAATAGAGGCATAACGGCGCAACTTACGATCGCTTAATGGTCTCGCACCTATCAATCAACGATTACGTTACGACAATTTGTTGCTAGTAAGAAAAAAATACCATTAAAACCTACAGATTCGCCCACGGATATGACTCTTGATGATTTAATAGATTTTATCATATTTTTTGCGTGTAATTTCAATCGATCGTATAGAGATTTGCGGACGTTGGTTTTAACCGTCCGAAAAGACTAAAAAATTTAGAACGATTGTAATAAAATTTAGTTTATATAGAGATCTTATCTGTATATTTCATAATTTTAGTTCAACGTATCTCGTTTAAAAGATATTAACACTTCATGTCGTCGAGTATAGAGTAATAATATGTTTAGCAAATTGCTCTATCAAAAAAAATTAAAATAATATTTTTAGTGAAACAATAATAAAAATTGTCAATTGAATTTACATATCTTAAATACAATATGACATTTTTATTAATCGCACAATTAAAATAGGTAATTCAATCTACAAGTAACAACACCGACGCATTCAAATTTTATAAATTTGTTTAATCAAATTGCGAAATTGTTTATTTTTCAAAATGATTTATTAGATTCGGCACTTACGAAGACACTAAATAAATTGCACAACCATGAAACAAATCAACACCGCAACAAATTCATTATTTTATATCATACAATTTTTTTTAATATAATAGGTTATAGCTTCTTTCATTTGACATGAAATATTTTTTACATTTGAATCAATATTTCAATGCCGTTTTTAATACATTTTTCACCCTTGAAACATCAAACGATAAATCTAATTTATTCCGAATATTTTCCAAATTGGTCAATATTGAGTATAACCTTGTCGAATATATTAATTCCCACCAATCACCGAAATTAAGCAATAAGTGTATAGATACGATCGAAATTATATTTTTTTATTATTATTTTTTATTTGTTTTTCTCTGTCGCATAAAGAAAGTCTTGCACATTTGACATTGTAAAATCTTCTTATTCAAATCAAAATTTTATAAACTATTATATTATACATATTATACAATGACGATGATAATCCATTCCATCCGCCAATTCAAAGCTTCACAAATCGCCAACCATCCAACACATCGACGGCAATCAATATTATTCCGCAAAAGACCCAGATTTCCAATACTAACGACAGCCTCCGTCACAAAAATTAAAACGAAAAGGAAAGAAAACACATCGACACAGAGATGCGTATATTGCGGAACATGTTTACAACGTCACAATGATTAATATTGAGAGTCGACGCGTGGGATACGACGCGTACACCGTTAACCCATTAGCGACCGTGCCGATACATCCCCGGCACATACACACGGACCCACACCGCCACTAGGGCCTGTCCTAAATCATACAAAATGTGCCCGTTCCGATTAATTACTCGACGCGTGTCGCTTTTTTCTCGTTTTGTGTGCGCGGAGCTTTTTTTCGTCGTGGTCGAATTTCACTTGTGTATCGAAAGATGGGTTTTTTGTTCAGAGTGTAATTGTAATGTGGATGGTTTGAGTGAGTGTTGAAAAAATCGGTGTGATTGTCGATTTCCGTTTGAATTTAAATGTGTGGGTTTTTTGTGATGTGTTAATTGTTTTTGGAACGTTTAATTATAATGGATGTATTAATATGTTCGGAGAGCGGTTTAGCCTTGTTGAATGTTTCGGTTCTCACAGATTATTGAAGTTGTACGTTTTCGAGAATTTGAGATAATCGGGATTACGTTGTCTAAAAATAAACCTTTTTAATTCAGAACTCATTTATCGTTCCGCTGAATTTATAAATACATTTTAAAAATTTGAGAGACTATATTATATTTTAATCTAAAACCTACGCACAAAACACGAAAATTACTTTCTGCCTATCAAAGCACTTAAGCTCCTATTTCATATTTCAAAAACAACGATGATTGCGAAAATATAAATAAATTATTAAACGACATTAATAACAGCACAGACGAACAGTCATATTTACAAAATCCCATTCTTTTTAATATAAATAAAGACAACTTTAATCAAACAACGATCTCCAAACTATATCAAATATCATTTGAATGAAACGATCAAACTGCCATTACACGCCATAAATCTCCAGCACCCAAAGAACAACTGTTGCTCGCTTAGACGAGTGGCTCTCAAACTGTGGCTAATGACACTATCGACCCACTCGGCTCGAGAGGGCGCCACTCCACGTGTGACACTGACGGAATGCCGCCATTTTTTAAATATGTTTTTTGCAAATATGAATTTTTCAACCCCTTCATGCCGGGGCTAATGGACGCGTCCGATCCGTCGAGTCTATCAATCAACTCGGTCGAATCGAGATGTTGCTTTTCGCGTGTTCGCATATAATATTTTTGCCAGATTGTTATTTTTTTTGTGATGTATTGGGAAAAAATATATTTTTCGCCTGTTCGTCATTGTAAATATCCGTAATCATTATTTTTTTATGGAAAAATAATAAATATTTGATTGAGAATAAAATTCGTTAAACTATATGTGAATAAAATATATATAATATAAAATTTGATTGATAGAACGGAAATTATTAACAATCAAAAGTTGCAAATTATAACCTTGAAGATTTTTATTCTAATAACATTTGAACAAATTATGTTTTCCGATTGAATATTTTATCATCAATCATTATTGGCTGAGTAAAATATTCACGTGCAGTTTTTGTAATGTCAAAAATTTACAGATCAATCTATTTTATTGATTACGTTAGCATCAAATATTTAAAAAAAAACGATCATCATACACATTCATTATAATGTGCATTATAAGACCAAAACTATCCATATCATTGTAAATATATTTTCAAGGAGCTTAACACCGAAAATATTGCTTGTCAATAATGTCAAATCAACAAATCACAATCAAATCTATTTACTGACCTCACCAAATGTCACTCAAATTCAATGATCAATAGGTTCAACAAGGCTACACTATTGACTGTTTAAAAACTATTGAATAAATTTTAAAGGATAAACTTTCATTCACTGATTGAATTAAACGATTTCGTATCTTAACTGGAGCCACTTAAATCACAGCCGAGTCCTATTTATATCAATTACATAATTCATACATGTAATTGAATTAAATCGAGCCAAGCTTGGAATCAAATTATCCTAAGCAAATGACACAACGTCCGAATCGGTCCAATGTCAACACATCAGAGGTCGTCCAAGCCTTTTGAGCTTCTCCAGTCCGAACAAACTTTTAACAAATTCGGGTCGAGCTATGAAAAATTAATTAAAGGCCTGACCGTTCGTGGAGCGGGTAACTTACCAAAGTTTCACTGAAACACGCCACGTATGCGTAAACGTCATTATACCTATTATATTATATAATATTATATTATATGGTGATTCGGTATGAAAGCGACTCAAATCGTACTTGCAAAAGTATGAGTACAGTAAGTCAGCGATTACTATCGATATTTTCGCTAAATATTTAAATTATATTGGGAATCGTTTGATATAAAGATCAGAAAGAGGAAATATGAACAACGAATTAATCGGCAAGTATATTGAAAAAAATTCTGATTTGAATCAAATAATAATAAAATGCTTTGTTTGTTGACAGGTAAAGTTGAAAAAATTTGCAAGCTAATAAAAAAATATTCTCCAATATTAAAGTTGAATCGAAAATGTTATTTACTGTGATGTTTTGAAATAATCTATTAGGTATATCATAAAGGTAATTGTTTTTATTTCGTACGTATGATTCATTCAGTTATTACGGATAATTTTCGGAATCGTGATCAATACGATGAAAATGGTTTATGTTTATCGAAATAACCTGTCAACATGAATAGTCATCAAAGCTCAAGAGTACTATGATTAATGTGTCAAACTTGTTTGTATAATACATTTTTAGAAACAACTTGTCACAAATAGCAAATTGAATTCTGACATATCTTATTACATTATTAAATTCTTTGTATCGCATCAACGTCAGATTCGCACGACTCTTCTAACGGGCCATTTTTCCATCAAAATAAATAAATTCAGATTCGCACATATTTCAAATCAACACATTCTAAAAACAACCTATCATTTTTCCACCATAAATCGACATTCCACTTCATAACACATCATAAACACATACGCAAAGTTGGGTCGCCGTTGTTTCGAGACCGCATCAATACAATTCGGCAACATGCAAAACTATACGCTGCCTAAAACTTGATACGCAGCCATATAATTATTTCAGGAAACCTGAATTCGGCTGTAGGATGAAAACGGGGCTGCGGGTCAAACCGAAATTGTTTCAGGTCATTTCACGTCGTTAGGACTTTCTGGCTTGTGTGTGTTTGGTTTGTGTGTTCGTCCAATTAGAGTTTGGCCGCTTGATTTTGACGTGAGATCGCCGCTATTAATTATGTGTTCAAACTTAAACGTATGATATTGTAATTTCATTTCATTCATCAAATTTAGCTATATAAATCTACTTAGTGATGTAGTTGAATTTTATAAAGTTTTTAATATTATACATAGAGATAAAATTGATAATGTTTTAACTTTCATCTCACCGCATGATACTAATAAACAATTGCGAATTTTAACATTTATTGCATCGTCGTGATTAACACTAAAGATTACGATCGACACAATAAAACGAGTAACGGCTTCAACATCGAAGAACAATGTTCCGATCGGCCTTGATATCAATTGGAATATAATTTATCCTCACGGAGGTGCCGTTTCTGAGGAAAACGTATGAAATCACCAAATCAGCGTGAACAGCTTCTACGTAATCGTGACAATTGAGCATTATGCCATTATAACATTAGCACTACGTGACCGTCATTACCGCAGCTTCCGTCTTCTATAAGAAATCGAGAATTCTTGCCGCACGATTGAGTCAGATGACCGAAAATCCGGTTCTTTCGAATAGAGTGCCCTACATAGAACTGTGTCTAAGAATTCGATTGAAATTCTATAGGATATGGGAGATGTGAGAATTGAATTATGGCTTCATAAGAAATCATTTATGAATTATAAATTTGATATATTATAGTCAAAAATGTTGATTCATACGCAAATATTTGAAAATTTTTGAATTGTGATGAATTTTTAAATAAAAAATTATGAGACTTTTGACCTTAAAAATCGTTAATTTCGTGAAGATTTAAGTGCTTTTGTTACAAGACGATTTTTTGCATACAATTAGCATATTTCCGTCGTTGCAGACTGAAAACGAATAAACCGGAGATGTATAAAATATTTCTTTTTTTATAGAATTTTACAGTCGAATGGATTGTCGAGTCGACTATCCTGTTTCGAATACGTACATCTATAACGTTATAATATAATTGGATTGAAATACCCTACAAATTTATGTACTTTACATAATAATTTAAATACAATCACAATTTCAATTTCGAAACGATTTCTTAGTAATATCATTACAAAGCATGCAAAATTGTATGGGATTAGAACAATGGTCGGACCGGCTATTGAATTCGCGATCTCTATTCTCAACGATTCTCCACGAACTGAAAGGTCGAAGATGCGTAAACGAAATAAAAAAAAATACATATAATCAAATACCTTTACACAATTATGCAAATGATGACTTGGATATCGACTAATGTTCTAGCAACAACATTTGTATTTACGTGCCGGAATTTGCCTACAAAACGTGACGCTTTTTCTAAGCGATTTACGCATGTAAAAAATGAACTCAGCAGTAGATTTGTAATGATCATAATTTAGTGACACGTGTAATAATGACTCATAAACCAAGAATACAAATTATTATTTTCTTCAATCATATGCTAAAAATGAACTTTCTAATATTTATCGAGTATTGTAATTGAAATAGTAATTTCTAATATTTTAAGTATGCAATCAATCAAACAATCATATTATATTGTTTGATAAATTATTGAATTTTTTATACTTTTTTTATATTTTTTCATATTCTAAGTTCTTTTTGTTTCAAGTACACTAATCCTCTTTTTACACGGTTCCGAAATAACACGGTTCAAGGAAGATGAACCGGTTACTTTTTTACACGAATTTTTCACTTTAACACGGTATAAAAATCATAAAAATACATATGTATGTATTATTATGCCACAATGATAAGATTCGATGCAGGCCAGTATACTAATATAATTATATGTTTGTAATTATAGTTTTTAAATAAAAAAGTTTCAATGTTTTTTGATGATTTTTCACGGCGAAAATTTTTCACATTGCACATTTTTTATAAAGTGCATTTGGATGGAAGTTCTATCCGAGTATAGTGATGCAACCTATCTCCAATTTTTGTATGGTCACCATATATTTTTATTTACACAGTAGTCTCTGGAACGTATCCCCCTTGTAAAACGAGGATCGGGTGATTATTATAATATTTTATAAACAATAATTTTGAAGTATCTTAAAATATTAAATTCTTAAATTACTATATAGCTTTCTTTGAAAGCTTTCAAATATATTATAATACAAAATCATTAAAACTCAAAACCTTTTTTCAACAACATCACTTAATTCACCCAAAACCATATAACCACGCATCTTTACGACTCACAAACGCCAATCTTATCGACCCCCCCATAACCTCGCCATAGCGTTTCATACATCACACTTACAGATTATGACCGGGGTCAATTTTAGTATTGTAATCCCCGGGAGCGATCCGATCGTCGCCGGTTCGATTCCCGCGGGATGATGACCGTGGCAATAATTGGGATTTACCACCAGAGCCGGACATGGCCGGCTTTTATGGGATCGTCAACTTTAATGCGCGGCGCGAATAAAATTTTCGTCACATTCGCCCCCCCGTATATTGCGTAATAGCCGCGGGGGCTTTTTTATTTTATTCCATTTTATAAAGCGCGATTCGTAATATTTCCGAACGTATAAATGAGCGAATTGTCGTTTTATAACAAAGTCGTTGGGGGCTCGCTTCATTTTTTCCCGAGCGAATGTCCGATTTATGTGCGCGTATGCGACGTAAATTATTGGTAATTCGCGCGGGAATATTTTGTATCTGGAATATAGTTTATAGGTCAATTTTCACGAAATTTCATACATTTGTAAATGTATAGAGTATGTTGAAAAATGTTATAAAATTGAACATTATTGGATCAGTCGAACGAATGGTTTTTTTTTCATTTGAAAATCTAACTATACCAATACAAATTTTTCTAAATCTCCTACTAAAAAAAATCATTTCAAACTTAAATTTTGCACAATTATTCAAATGAGCCGTGTAAAATTGAATATTAATAAGATCGCAAACATAGGAAATACATGAATGACTTAGTTCACAAACATGAACTTTCCGAGCAGCTGGAAGTTAGCGTTGCCGTTATTCAGTTAAGGTCAAAGTTGACACTTACCGACCTCAGTTTGAAAACAAACACAACCTTTCTCTCACGAATAAATATTTGAAATTCATACAAATCGCAACAAACTAGTTTACAGATAAAACAAAAAAAAACCGCACTATCTCTCATCGATATCGCGCTCTGTGTCCGCATAACATACTATTGACACCGAAACGAAAAGAGATAAATCACCGCGCAGATAAATTCGACTGTATCATTATCATGGAAATAATAATGTAGAGATAAAGTTTCACCTTCGACCCCGCCAACAATGGCCACCGACCACCAACATTCGGGATAAACGGGACGATCAATGGGAAAGGGAATTAAACGACCGCTCCGATTACGAGAGACTTGCGAAGATCCGTCGAATGGCGATTTTATCGGGGTCCAGAAATCAATTTGCTTGATTATTCGTAACTCGGTCGGTGGCGTAATCCGAGCTAATTATCTACTGTAGAGGTGTCCGGATTAATGGGTGTCTGGGCCCTTTTAAAGTGAATAATTGCCGCGATCGTATCGCTCGATCAAAAATCACAACTTTCCCGAGTACGTGGTTCAACATCATCGAATACGTAGCAGTTAGACAGATCGTTCGAAGTGCACACGACTGCAATTAACTGCAGCCGTTAAAGTTGTCGGGTTGCTGAGCTTGATGTTGAAGCTCGTTGTCAGTATACCAGTAATTCAGGTTTCCGTTTGTTAAACATGACCATAATCAAATCAGAAGCATTCCGATCGATGTGTATTTAATTATGGACTTTAAGCGTTATATGTTAAATTAGAGGGGACCCAGCTGGTTTTGTGATATGTACTTAACAGAAGTGATTATTTGAATACATGCGATCTAAAATATTTTCGAAAACCTACTTTATTATGTATAATAAAAATAGCACGAATAGTTGAATATAACCGATTTTTTCCCGTAAAAGATTAATTTAACTTTCGACAAAAAAAACGAATGACGTCGTCGACGGCCTTGTCTTCAGTCATGAACGTCAATATAAGAAGACTGACGGATCTATTTTACAGACGCAGTTTATCTCTATTGTATAACAATATCGTATACTAAATTCCCATAGTGAAAAAGACGCAATCGATCATAATTATTCGACGATCCGCTTCTTTCTTCGCACTGAGATCGTTTGTCATCTTTTTTTTTTTTCGATCTCGGAGGGCACGCGACCCCAATTTGTGCGACTAAGGGTAACACTATTGATGAGGATCGATTAATTCACGTCTCCGATATGCAAACAAATTAAAATCGAGGTGAACTCGTAATATAATATTATATCACGCGAAAGATAGGATCATTTTTCATTTGTGAGGCCTGATGCGATTTCGAAGCGGATCTTTTAGATTTTTTTTTTAACAGACGGCAAATTATTACATGGAGTTTTAATGGATTTTCCATAGTTATTACATCTATTTGTAAACTGCGAATAATTATACGTAATATGTAATTTATGCATGATGTGATTCTGATACGTATCATATACACTTAGCAAATACGTAACTTGTGCAATGCTATGTAATCAACTCAATACGTTGATTATTTATATTAACACAAACATAATAATGAATGTATATTATTTCATTTCATAAACTATACTATATATTACAATTATTAATAGACATCATACAAATATCATTGGCTTATAGTGCACAAACATATTTAATTCATACAACCGACCGAAATCTTGCGACCACTGATGTAGGCTAATCCGTTCAATGGTCGCGACCCGACATTTGGCAATTTGACACTGTAGATATTCAAAACGTATAGATGGCCATTTTTTTTTAATCAAAACAACTATCGGCCGGAAAATGTATTCATTTAAGTCGCGAATTGTTTCGGGCAACTGTCACGTTCAGACGATGACAAGTCAACTTGTCATGAGCAGAGGTCGACTCGTTGTTGATACGCTTTCTCTCCCGAAAATTACAATTTCGATAATAACTTTTTTATTATTGTTTATTCCATATTTTTTGTGCCGAAGAGGAAAGCTGACTTTAAAGGACCTCTTTGAATTTTTTCCCTTTCGCCTTCTGTGCACAAGGAAAAAAAGCAATTTAAAACTTGCGAATTGCAGACAACTTTAATACGGAATAAAATATTAAACCGCCTCGCGCAAAAGCCTCGTGACAAGTTCAAAACGATGACAGGACAATGTAAAACGCTGCGTAAGTTTTGTAAACGAATTTGTTTTACATTATTTATTGTATATGATAAAATAAATAAAAGTTGTATTATATATAAGAAAATATCGCGAAAAAATGAGACCTTAATCGTGCGCGCGTCGCCGTTATTTTTCGTCTCGTTTCAGTCGTCTTTGCGTATTTTATTTTTGTCGCGAAAATTTTTGGTCAATTTACGTTAGATTAGGCTGAATGGAAAATTTTCGTCGGTTCTGAAGGAAAAGAGGAAAAAATAACTACGTGTTATCCGGCATACATAACGATAACCGAACCACTAAAATTATATGGCATTCGGTTATGTTAGGAAATGGAAGGGTAAAAATGGAAAACTGTTCCAATAACACGACATAGAAAGACAAAAACGCTTAGATGGAAAAATATTTTCATAAGTAGAAATGTTCCCTGTTTTCCGGTATTTTCTTTTCGATCTGAACGTCTTTAAAGCATACATATATTCGATAGAGTTTCGAATAAAATTTTATCGAATTACCAAAAGTTTTCGTAATGAAAAATAGTACTAACTTTCTCATAAAAACTAATTATAAATCGAAATCATTGAAGCAATATCAAAATTAAAACGCACCAACGATTTCTATCGTCACGGATCACCGAACATCAACTATATTAACACCACCAACGAATTTTAAACATTGCAAATTTAGTCATTAACAAATAGTTACAACAGTAGTTCGTATCGTACACGTCAATGAAGATAACGCGTATTTGAATGCAAATTGAACGATAAATAAACCGTCAAAATCACGATTTCGAATTAGTGACATTCGACAATGTGATCGCGTGGGCGGGCAAGAATTGAAATCGATAATTTCGTACGCACATAAAGAAAAAAAATCATTTTGTATACTGCGATATTTGATAATCGGAAAGAACGAGTTTTTCGACTTCGCACGATCGTCAATCGGACAGATTTTATTGAATGTTTATCGGCAGTTCGTTCGTCTGATTGTTAAAGTGATTTTTCTGCAACGTCACCTTCGGTGGTAAATAAATCGAAGCATAACCGAAGTAGTAAATCGATATACCGAATCATTTTTGATTTTATTTGCT
The DNA here is from genome assembly GCA_009617725.1 of Hydropsyche tenuis. Taxonomy (NCBI): domain Eukaryota; kingdom Metazoa; phylum Arthropoda; class Insecta; order Trichoptera; family Hydropsychidae; genus Hydropsyche; species Hydropsyche tenuis. The sequence continues at coordinate 134,527 of VTON01000056.1, read as the reverse complement.
ATTTCTGCACAATGAGTTGCGATATGTCTATATTTATTGACTGTCGCTGTACGACGTCCTTAAAATAATTATTTTATTTTCAATATATTATATAGTACAACATCGATTGAGTTGAATGGATATTTCAAGTTCTCTCACACTCAAAACATAAAAGGAATGAAAACAAGATCCAAGTCAATAGGCGACAAATCTACGGGAAACGAACGCATTTTTCGTTCATTTTCCAGACTTTCCGTTTACACACACCCCAGGCAAAGAAAATGAACATACAAGAAAGTGGCGATCGAGGCAAACAAGACATTTGGAAAGCATGATGGCCACGCTCGATTGAATCCGCCTCATGACGTGGAAAAACACGAAAAAAAATTATCGCGCTTTCACCGCGTCCCGTTGACAAATGACATTCGACGGCGCAAGAAGGTGGGTTTTTGGAAAATACGCTTTTGTCGCTTTCCCTGCATGCAAGTCGACTGTTTATCGGAAAATCGAATGGAAAAATTGTGAGGTTTTCCCCTCCTAGAGTTAATATTGAATGCGCTTCTATTTGTGTTCGGGCGCGAACAATCTGAAGATGTTATAATGTGGCGTTGTACTTATGTTGCATTTCATGAGTGTTCGGGGAATAGGTGGGTATATAAAATCGATGTGAGTGAAATTATATTGTTGCAGGAAATGAACCTATGTTTTATACATCAGTTCCCAGGTAATGTGAAGCTATCTGGAATTATGTCGAAAGATAACGTCACGTCTTCTAATAGAAGTTGCTTTTGTTGGGATATTAAAGCTTTACCATACCTGAGTTTCATAACATTTCGTGTGGATATTGAAAACATTCAGTTATGTATGTAAAAATTATACAATGCACTTTATGTATTTTAATTTCCATGATTAAATTTTATTACCATGAAAATTTAATTGGATAAAATTATTTCTTAAATTCTTTTTACATTTCAAAAACTGTAATGACTACCATAAATTTTTTGTATCCAATCATATTTCTAAAATAAGCTACTATAAATTCTACCAATTTTTGTATACTATTATAGTACTGAGATTAAATAGTGAACAAAAAAAATAACTTTACACCAACTGAAAAAGTGGACAATTTATAATGCAACGTAATATTTCACATTTAACCGTTGTCGTAACAAGATAATCGATGACTATTACAACCTGCGTAATGGGATATGAAAATCGTTTACGAACGCAAAGTTTACGATATTCGCAATATATCAAAGGACATATGAAACCATTATTCTTGGAGAAATTGCGTAAAAGATAAGATAAACAAAAGAAAAAAAGAAAAGTCCAACTTTTACACGTCCTCGGTGCCATTTGAAAACGTGCTACCTATACAGAAAAAAACCGGAATTTTTGCTTTGTAAGATACATCGTAAAAATAAGGTCGACGGTCATTGATAATATACGGAAGTTTAGCTTGATAATTGTGCAATATTTTTTTGATAACTCATAGTAAAGATAAATATCTGGAAATTCGGCTCGCGGCAAAGGTCAAGTCATATTCTTGTAACGGATTTTTCAACGACGCCGGTTTATAACACTATTATTATATTATAGTAATAGTAATAGTAATTCGGCGATTGACCTTTTTATTGTCGGAACGCACTAAAAAAGCTATCGTAATAAATAGGTTAATGTGTAAATAAACCAAGAGAAAAAAAACATTCACAATTTGTGAAGCAAATTGCCCTTGCGACTAGTAATGACGACGACTTTTTTACGAAGAGGTTTTTCTGCTGTAATCGTACTATTAAATTAATAGTTTATTGTGAATTATTTCACAATGTTGAGTTTTTCGACGTTTCTTTATAAAAAAATAAATCGCCAAATTTGAGCGAAAAAATTTGGCACAATCATGTGATCTTAATTATGGTTTTTGCATGGGAATTTTAGAAATAATACGAAATTTGTTTATTTAAAATATAATATTTAAAATGAAAGCTATATTACTTTTGAAATTATATAGATGTGTTAAGTTTTTTTTAATTATACTTTAAAGTTTTTATACGCGCACATTTAAATAGATTGCTGATAGAATACGTGATGTTTAGATATTATATTATTTTATCAAATCTTTCTTTAATTTTTAAAATATTCTAGAGGTTCAAATGAAACCAATCATAATTTAAACATTGAAAATATTTTTTTCTAAACATAATATAATAACAAATTCATTATATTGACTGACGCGTAATATACCACTTGATGATAAAAACATATAATATTTAACATACAATTGAATCAAAAACACATTACCACACGATACTACAAAACCAAAATTTTCAAAATTTCCAATAAAACACACAACCTTAATAAACACGTAATACCCGAACATAACAACATTTTCGAACAGAAAATAACTAATACCCAATTAAAAACGAAAATCGATCACCACCACGCACCATCAACAACTCGCGCGATCCTTCATTAGCCCGAACTTAACGAGATTTTCAAAATTCAAAAACGCAAAATATTTACAAAAAAAACCCTAAACCGTGCGAAAAAAAGCCATTTCTGAACGAAAACGAGAGTGGAACCGATCTCATATTCTCGCCGACATAAAAGCGCGATGGCAGGTGTCTCTTAGTAGTGGGCGCCTCGTGCGCTTTACGATCGCATTCATTATTCAAATGTGCCACCGACGCACCTCCCCGGATTCCTTCCCGTCATAGGTCACCTGAAAGATCCTTATATACTCTTTTTTTCAGGGAAAATCCTGCTAATTCCCCCCCTCCGAGCGGAAGGGTAAGGCTTTTGGGCCACCGCGCCACGACGCTTAACGGCCGCGGGACGCGCGTTTGTCGCATAAATTTGAATAAAACTCGCCGTTATGTTTAAAGTAAGTTAAATGTTTTTTTTCGTATTTTTTAACTACCGCTTAAAGGGTGTTTCGTCGCGTTTTTACGTTTTGCGAATGCGGCGTTTTACCCGAGCGGAGGTTTGCCGTTACAACCTTGCGTTTTGTTGTAGTTTTTGAATGGTATAAATGTATGTTGTTTTTTATCAATATATTTATGATTTTGTTCATATTTTATTTACTTAAACTAAAATATAAGATTTTTTTGATAAAAATATGAATTTACAATATTGTTAATACGTAAAGCATCTAAATAATGTGGTAATGATACCTATAACGTAAAATTTATTCTAATACGACATCGTCTCAAAACAATCAAATTATCATACAAAGAACATCCAAGTGTTTCAAATTTGACATTTATATCTTAATAAATAAAATGAAAAAACATATATTCAAACGAAAAAATAACCATCACTCACATTTCAAAAAAAAACGAACCAACAAACAAAATTTTCAATTTTCATCAAACATCAATGCTAACAAAGCACCATAAATAATTAACAAAAAACGATAAATTATCATAATCTAATTGAAAACTCCAAAAACAACACAATTAACGAACGATACGTTGATTCAACATGTTTAACGATCAAAACTTTTGCTGCGTCCGAAATTAACGCGGAGCATCGAAACGTTAACGCGTTAACGTATTCATGGCGGGCGAAAACTCGATGTTTGTTCTCGGCGTTTTTGTTTCTGGCATAACGAGCGCGTTAAAAGTCTTAATTGCGACGTATTAAAGATAATTTTCGCAAGACACGGCTCCTCTCGAAAGTTGGCCGCAAAGCGCGCCCATTAGTCGGATTTATATGGCCGGCGACGTCAAAGAAAACGGGGTAAAATGTACTGAAAAACGAATGAAAAAGGGCGAAGAATTTATTGGTCGGCGAGGAAAAGTGCATTTGTGCAATGAATGCGTCGCGTCTTCTTCTGCTCAGTAAATATTGAGTAATTATGCGGTCGGTGCTTTCTATTTTACGGAATGGCAGTAAAAGCATTTTTCGATGTCGTAGTCGAAGCGCGTTTCTGTTTGGTATGGGTTTTACTGAATTGGGAAGATTTCATTTAATTTGTGCCACGTCTTATGTAATGACCATTTTCTTTTATATAATTTGTATGATGCAGTTATTTGAATAGGAATTATTTATTTATTGCATTTTATGTACCAAAATTTTAATAATAAACGATATGAATCAATTTTATGTAAGAACAAATTAAACTATCTGGAACTGAATATTAATTTATAAAGCGATTAGTTAAAGTTTTTACACTTCAAATTTAACGTTTTAAACTTAAAATTCATCATTTTAAATTTGAAATTCAACATTTTACACTTCAAATTCAACTTTAGGAAAGTATTATTAAAACCGTCGTCATTGTAATCAATGAAATTCATTACTATATACAGTTCTTACACTTCAAATTAGACATTTTAAATCTTAAATTTAACGATTCATATTTCAAATTGGACGTTTTATATTTCAAATTCAAATATATGAAAATATTACTAAGACCGTTGTCATACTAATTAAATAAATAAATCACTGCAAATTTTTGTTGATTTTTTGAGTTTATATTTTTTAAATGTTCAATTTGAAGTGTAAAGCGTCCAATTTGAAGTATAAAACGATGAATTTGAAGTATAAAAACTAAAGAAATGAATGAGAAGATAATTATTAAAATTATTAAAAAATATGAAACTTCAAGATAATCCATACTAATAAAATTGAAACTATAAAATAATCTATTCAAATTTCTACCATATTAATATTTCCAAACAAAACGCAGTCACACCCATTTACACAACACTCTCAAAACCATCCTTTCACCATCACGACACCAAACAAAACCAAAATCTAAACAACGAAAAACCTTTCCAAATTAATAAAATGAAACTTCACCACGGGACACGTCACGGTTAACTCCGTCCCTATTGCGGTTTGACGCGCGTTTAACCCTAACCATCCCGGCAAGATTCTGCGAACGCGACGCAAACACTCATGAATATGTAAGCACCGCAATACCCCACACAACCCAACCCCATAACCCGGGCCGGGGTTGAAGTTTCGCCGACTAATCTTATTCATTACCGATTAAGACACGGGCGGCGGTTCGTTTTCCGCGAGGCGGCGCGTTTAAATTTGAATAAATTTATTCCGGCCGATGGCGGATAGTTCGATATGGGGAATTCGATTAAAACGTCCTAAGAATATTCAAATGGACGAATTAGGTGTGTATCGGTAAATAAGTTAAAATTTTAAAGCGGTCGCCCGCGAGGACGGTTGGGTAATTCAATTGCCGCAATTCGGGGATGTCATAGTTAAGATGTTCGAAGTTAATTGAGTGGCGTTTTATCTTTTAGTTTCTAAATAACTGTGCGTTCGTGTAATTTATTTTAATGTCTGAAATCGGGAAAGGTATGGTATAATTTTGGAAATTTTAATAATATTGTAATATAAAATGTAATGCATAATTATTTTTCGAATATATTTTTCTTGAAGGTTTTCCGATATGAACTTTGATAAAATTTAAAAAATATTCAAAATTCGTTCGAGTATTAAGATACGTGTCGGATTACGTTAACATTAATTAGCAATTGAACTCTTGCATCAAAAATTTTTAATATCCACTCAAGGACGAAAATAATCATTCAAATTACCTCGAAGTTTACGGCGGCATTATCGAATTTTCCAAACGCAACCAATCGAAGACCGAGCGTTAACTAAAGAATAAAAAAATTTCAGCGCAATCATCCCGGATCGAATTTTTCACCGCGAAAATTACAACATAATCGCGGATCGAGAGCGCGCGAAAACGATTCGAGAAAATTTAAAATCGACCTTTCCGCGATACGATCGCGAGATTAAGGTTTAGCGACCATGACCCTTGCCACTTAACCGCCCCGGCCAGCGAAAGCTCAGCACATTGCGGAGTAAATATGCGTATTACACATTATAAATATTTAACGTGAAATCCGCGGTCGGGGGGTGAAAATTCGCCAAAACTGCTTACGTTTTTCCTAACAGACCCACGCTCTTCGGTTTCGATCGTATAAAATGTACGTGCTTGTGTGTTTCGGTGAGTAAACATGAAAATGTGTTCATGAATGGAAAAACAAAGAGTTATGGCTCTATATTTATTTTTCAGTTAATCGTAAGTGTTTTGTTACTTTTTATGATTGCGAAAACAATTCTGTACGTAATTTTTCATGATTTTTATGCTGAAAGCGTTTCGTATTTTGAGCATACAAATATAATATCAGGTTAATGCTACAGTATCAGTTTTATGTTGTTTGACATATGTAAACATTATATTTTACTGTGTTTTATATAGATTGTTATCATCATTATACGTAGCTCATGAACGGTTCACTACAGGAAAAAGCTTTTCCGATACCATCAAAAGTTTTCCGTTATCGCATATTCTCACTACGAGGGAAGTTAGGAAAAAGCTTAAGAAGCAGAATAAAATCATCAATAATCTAAATACTAATCAAATCCGACATTTTTTTTTCGAACCAAATAATTCATCTGAATTATATCATTAAGATTTAAAAAATTATCGCATTGGCTTATTTTGACAAGGATGAAAATAATAACCACTTCAATTGAATAAAACTGTCTATTATTATATAAAAATAACACAACCCTAATTATTTCAAAAACTGTATTATCTAAAAATAAATTTACACGCTTTGCACTTTCTATAACAACCCTTACACAAGAGAACAGTTTTCCCATGAATTGTTAACAAGGTGTATGCGTATTACTTCACTCACCTACGTACATACTAACACTCACACCTCTCCCAGTACTTGTCTAGAGTAAATAAAATGTTAATTAAGACACGGAGGCAAGACTTTCGTTAATTCCCCGTCTTGGTTTCGACGAAGCGTGTAACTTTCGCGGCTCGGCGAAAAACTTTAACTTGTTTAGACAACCGACCGAAGATGAACGGTTAAACAATACGCGGGTACGTGCTCGCATTAAAGCATTATATATACGGCTTTAAATTTATCTAGTTTTATAAATGATTCAAAAATTTATCATTTAATGATGACTGAGATTGAGGTTTACGAAAGAAACTATCGTATTATTTTTTAATTGTCTAACTTATGCAAACTCCGAATGAATAATGAAAAAGCGGGCCAAAGAAAACTCTGCATATACAATTCGAGCAAAGTTCGAAAAGCGTCACAGTTTGTACGTTTCAGTTCTTCAGAAAACAAATCGACTTTCCAACGTACATACATCCAAAGTCGGTAATTATGATAATGATGTTACGATAGCCCACGCGATATGCTTACTTTCGGGCTAATATGCAAATAGCGGTCGAAATTGTAACCTGAAATTATTTCACCGAAAATTTAGCGAAAAATTTCAATTTTTCGTTAAAAAAATAATACCGTTGAAAATTTTACTACCTGAAAAAAATAACATGCTTTTAAAAAATCGAAATTCCAAAACTTGAGTTTGTTTGAAACTGTATATAATTTTTTTTCTCATTTTGGCTAAATACATTTTTAAAATATTTATTCAGCAAATATAAATTATTTATGAATAAATATGAGAAGGAGTGTAATCACGGAACTCGAAATAAAACAAAAAAAATACGAAAAACGGCCGCAACAACGTGACTGATTCATTTCATCGTTTATCTTATGAATTTTTCTCTCGCGGAAAAAAGAAGCTTAATGTTAATTTAATATTCATTGCGGATGCTAGAAAAGAAATAATATATTTTCGTTAGAATACTCATTTTTCTCCTTTTTCTCTTCGCGTCGCGTATTTTTTTCGCCCTTTTTTGCGAATGATTAATGCGTCTTTTTGCCATTTTTGAGATAAAACCCATAAAGTGTACAAAACGCGCCGTTTCACATCGGGAAATCTCAACGCTGAAAAGCCCCCGACGAGACATTCTGAAACTTTCAAACAAGCGGCGTAAATTTTTTAAACTTAAACAACGTCATTTTGTTTTGACCATTTTACATACGCAAACAAGCGCCGATCATAAATCAATGACGATTTTCAAAAGATCGCGCAATATAATATAAAGACTTTTACGATCACTCGCGAACGCATACGACTTTATAATTGCATGCGTACCTAATGAAAGGAACTCGTTTGATCGGCATTCGACATCAATATTTAATATGAACATGTATGTTAGTATTCACTACAATTACAACATACAATATGAATTTTTTATTTAATATATTCATGCAAAAAAATATTACCAAAAGAACAACACGATACGTTCCATATTTCCATTTCATCGATACGCACCATCATCTTTTCACATTAACGCCAGAACCGAACAACACAAAATCAACCGATAATCTCCATGATTAAAATCGCATTACGCAAATATTATACAATATGAAAACGAGTCGATAGAAACGAGCTGAAGCAGTCGACCTTCATTTCATAACAGACCGACATCTTCTTTAGAACAACACATTGAAACATCCAGCGGCTATCCACAATCTACATACACGGATAGCGCTCGCAGCATCGTTTCACATTATCGAATCCCTGTTGGAGATAAGCGTCTAATTTACGATCCAGCATCGAGGATCGAGATCGACACGAACCACCCAAAGGTCCGCCGATACAAAAGTATAAATCGTCGGTTCGATCTAGGGCCCACGGGTCCCCGTGTTTACATGTATGAAACCGACCCGTAAATCACGCCGAGGTCGCTTAATCCGCCTAATTTGATACAAACGACGCAACCGGAAGAGAAAATACGATCATTTTAGAATAAAAAGAATATATACTTCAAACAAAATAAATCAATAAGTAAAGATTTTTGCATTTGAAATCGTTAAATTATATTTTTTTCAAATTTTACGAACTCGTTTCATGCTTGGGCTCAATGCGGCGTTTCTGAACAATTTCAGCAACCCTTAGCAAAAACTATTCGACGTTTCTCGTAGGAGAGGTCTCTAGTTTTTCACAGGACTTTAGAGGAATGCGGCGCGTCCGTGGAAAGCACGGTGGGTCGTAAAAGCGCGGAAAGAAAACGGATGGGTGTTAAAATTTTACTGCTCGAGCAGAAACGGCATAAAAGTGACATTTGTTTTTGTAATAACAGTATTGCGCGCCGACCGGGCTTATATTAAGCGAAATAAATAAAAGTGGACGAGTTGTGCGTTTGCTGGCTCTCTCGCTCGTACTATATAATATATATATATTGTGAATTTAAATTTGCTTCAGCGTCCCGTGGTGGAATTTTGAGCTTTTCAAGCGGAAATTTCAGCTCGGACGTTTCTCGGACAAGAGCAAGCTCGAGTTGAACAGACGAAGAATGGAAATAATAGCAAGAATTGCATTACTCGTATTCGTTAGAGAAATCACAAAGAATTTTTATTAAACACAATATAATTATACATTATATAGTCTGATTAAATCAATTGATTTGTTTATGTAAAATATAATTCAAAAAAAATAATTACTAACCGACAGGACATTGCGTACATCGTTCAAATCGAACGACTTGTCGGCCATAATAACACCCGAAACGGCAATTACATTCAATAACCTGTCGAAAATCATTTTCACAAACCGAACAACTCTTCACGTGCCAGAACATCGTAAAGAGTGGCACTTTCGAGCGAAAAGGCCACGATAATTGAGCGTACATTCAATAATCGCGGCCCCCCGAAATATTTAGCGGGAATCCATAGCCGCGGCAGCGCATAGTAGTCGTTATTGTTTTATTCACGACAGTCGCATTATTGCCGTTCGACATGAAAAACAACGATAGCTACAAAGCAACTAAGCGCAATAGTATAATAAAGAAAAGACAAAAACGGCGACCGAATCCGACCGCAATTTATGAATAAAACAGCGACGTTTTCGCCTTATTGGATTTCGATTTTGGTCCCTCGGGGCGCTTCGCTGCCCAGCACGCCTAATTGGTTCTTTGCTATTATATCCATTTTTTCTGTTGTTGTATAAATATTTTGCAAATAGTGATGCCTTATCAATTTGCATGAAATGAAAACTTGAATAGAAAAATAAAAAAATGTTACAATGCTTTAGATAATATTGAGTAATCTTGTTATAGATCGCTCTCAATTTTACAATGCTAATGATTTTTTTTTTTCAAAGAAAACATTAGTAATCTGTGTCCAAACTTCTAATATAATATAAAATAAATATACACTATTTTTCGATCAGTGTCACAAAACACTTAGTATGTAAATTATAGTATTTATATTTAGATTTCTTTTTGGTGCATGAGATTCGTATGCGTCTTTATTTACGTTGTTGATTCTAAATGACGTTTAATGTGTTTCTATACAAGCAAAAAGGGAAGTACGAAAATAAAAACGAAATCTAAAGGACACGAGAGGACAAAAATAAAAAAACAAGCGCAAAAGCAAAATAGGGCAATGCTTAAAAATGGGCGACCGCGTCGTTCCCAAAGGGAAACATTCGGTTACTTTATTTATACGAAGGACCCAAAACGAGAAGAGCATTAAAGTGAGAGGGACTAAATCTGAAACGAAATAGTAACGCGGCCGGAATTAAAGTGTCTCCGCGACGATGATTCCTATTTTCGAACCGTATCAATTTGAGTATGGTTATTTATATCTGATATAATATTTATGCTTCGTATAAAAGTGCTGAAGGCGCCTCTCTAAAGGAAACTTTTCGAGTGTCGTTAAAAGTTGGTCCGTCGTTGCATTCTATCTTATCGCAAGAGCGAGTCCTTTTTGCGATTTCGCGGAGCACTTTAACGCCTTTTTATGACGAGTCCCGAATTAAACTCGGATATGTCGGGAAAGTCGCCTAATTTCGTCGACAAACCATTCTCGAAAATATATTGAGATATTATATAATATATTATTTGATAAATACAACATTTTATCAGTCATCTTTGTCGTAAAACAAGACCTTTTTGTTGAAAATTGAGATCCAGACATTTTTGTGATTTTAAGAAGGTAATAAAAAAAAATAATATTATAATACTGAAATAATATTTTATCAAACGATCAGAAACTAAAAGTATTTAATTACTAAAATATTTACGGACGATGTCACAAAACTAGTGCATCAGATACGACTAACAATAAGCTATAGATTCAAACCAATATGCAAATTTTTCAAATGACGAAGAAGTCGATTTTTCATCCGAGCATCGCGAATTCGCCCCACATTCCCCTAGAATGCTTGGGGCGCGTTTAAATTTCATTTTTCAAATATGTGCATCAATAATGCAGCCGATAAGGCCGCCGCCCCGACAATAAAACATCCTCGCGTTTTTCCATGGGAGTTTTCACGGCGTTATCTGCGACAGCCGACGACAGATAAACACCAAATTGTTTATGACTTCCACGCTATCCGATGATATACGTTTCCAGCTCACGTGATTTCTTATCCAATGGGAATGGAGATGGAAATGGAAATAACCCTCACACCCCCGAAAGCACACGATCCCAATTTCCTCGCCGAAAAAGCGAACGAATGAAAAAGTAAACAGAAGCAAAGAAAATCTACTTCCGTAAGTTTGTTTTTGCAAAATATAAAAAATATATACATATATTACGTTTCCTTTATATGACTGCGGGTTGCGTTCGGGCGCTTTCGCCCAAAGCGCACCGTTGCAAGTAATACACTCTAATTAATGACATATTAAATACGAAGCTTGGAATCGTTCTGCAGCGCATTATTTAAATATTAATCGAGGTTAATTCGTCTGGCTTTTGTGAATAAAATTTGCAGCCACTTTGCTCTCGTAATCGCTTCGGCTAACTATCGTTAAAACTTTCACTCTCACCCGTATTATAAATGGTTTTCTAACAAAGCCGCCGACGATTTATACCAGCTTCGGAATAGAAATTTGTACGCGATATATCAACACGTCTTTCCGACGAAGCAAAAAAAGTGAACATCTCTAGCCAAAACGTGCGAAAAAAATCAAAGACCGGTCGGTATCGGATTTCGCATTTTTGCGCGAAAACCAGCGACCTTTCGTCGATTATGGCCGTTCATGCTGCACGTCGAATTTGCATACATTACGTACGGTGTCAAAGCGTCGTTTCAAAAACGACACAGAGAGGAAAAAATAAATAGGAATTGCATTGTGTGTAAATGCACGCCATTTGCATAGCAATTACGTTGTACAAATAGTCGATTGCCATTGATACGTTGTTGCTTTGCGAGCGCTCTAGTTTTTTTCACGGCTATTTATAAGCGCACTGAAACCAAATTAATTACGATTTTTTTTACGTCAAAAAGTAACAGATTATCCATACATTCATACGTCAATAAAAATGATTGATTATCTTGTTTATTATAATTATTTTTTTTATGTACGATTATTCAACGGGTGTTTCATATGTGAAACATTTAGACTTGACCGATAATGATTCATATAAATTATTATTTTCTATTTCGATTCCAACGAACTTATGAAATCAAAATTATGGATCTTCATAAATTATTTTTCGAAATTTATGTTAAATGTTACAACTAAACGTTACAAATGTTACACTAATTTATTCAATGTGAAAATATGTTATAAGAGTTCTGTTTTTAGTTAATTTAATTTGAAATAGCAATGTTTTTCAATGCAAAAGAAACAAATCTTTTAAACGAATATTGAAAAAATGTGAAAGTTTGAATCTTCACAAACAAAGGTGCATTACAACGAACGTCTGCGTCTGCAAGTTCGACGTTGATTAGAAAAATGCGATTTTTCGTAACGAAAGCAGTAAACTTCATGGTACAAACACATTTTCAGATATACTTTCTCCAAATAGAGGAATCGTTCAATTTTCTATAACGTCTTCGAAAATACTAATAGAGTCGAATGACGAAATTCATTTCAGAAAGCGCGTTCAGTTCGAAAAGTTTTCACGGCGTTTGTCACGTCATAAAGCTTTCGCTATGCTTGCACTCTTTTCTTTTTCACAATTTTATACATACACTGTGTACACACATGTAACCTTTCGATTTATTTTCCAAGAACGTTTCGTGCGTTTGTAGAAAGAAAAAATAGTATTTTATACTTAAAGAATTGCCTATTTTCGTTAAAGCTGAATTCTGTTTTCGAACCGGATCGGCAAAGGCAGCATTATGTTGGTTTTTACACCATCGATTAACGTTTGATAACATCTGAAAATAGCTCCACGAACGGGTTGTAAGAAAACTCGCTGAAAGAACCGAAGTACGAACTAACTTGACAGGTGAATTGCCTAAAGGCTAGTGTGAAAGCGAAAAAATAGTATTGACGATACTGATCTCTTTTTTATTCGGATCGTTATTTGCAATTATTGTCTGAAGACGAATATATAAAAATAGTCATATTTATTTCGAGGAGTAAATTCAAAATAAATTTTCTTATAATAATTGAGTGAATAGTTAATATTGTAGTGTTATGTAAAATTTTCATCGTAAAACCTTCGCTGAATATGAAATTTTGCACGGCTGAAATTTTCTTTCTGTGCTTTGAATAGATGATTTATATTTGACTTTAATTTATTCAATTATTTTTTAACTTGTTTTGATTTATTACACTTAACACAAAAGAGACCTAAAATTGAATGAATTTATATTAATAAAAGCAAATTAAATAAGCTTTTATAAATGTAGGAAAAGTCGTATTAATATTTGAATTTTATGATCGATGGCCACTTGAAATTCAATTGAATAAAAGTCATCTTTCATAATTCACATAAAGAAAAAAATAATGAAATAATCCTTGATAATTACGTACATCACATTATTATATGTATAGAATCAATGATTATATGAATATTATAAAAATTATATGGTAATCCATATTATTAATATTATATTATATGCTATTGAATAAATCATTATTCTTCATACTTACAAAAAAAAAAAACAAACGTGTTTTTGCAAACGCGTTTTATATTATATTTAACAGCACGATTCTTCATCTAAAACGTTAATTATTGTGCCTCGCTAAACTCTCTGTAAGCAAATCCAATGCGATTATACAAAAGGCTAAATCGTAAAAAAAAATTTATCGACCGAACAAGGAAAATTTTCGCAGCTGGAATGCGAATTTATATAAGAATTATGCAAACTCGATAGTAAATAATATTTAAGTTTCAATATTTAGCGAACGAGGGGTTTATTGATATTTGACCGGCAAGGGCAACAGTTCAAAACCAGTAGTAATAACACATACGAAAAACACATCAAAATCATTATCACAGCATAAGAGAATCAATTTCTGATAATCATGTCTTCATCTCGAAACGAAACCGTTAAATTCAATGTTATTTTATAATTATTCATGGTTTTAGATCGACGTTGGATGACTTCACGGTGACGACACATTTACTTTATTGGTTTTTATTTTTAAGATATGGTAGTTAGTGTGATTTTTTTGAAACTTAATGTTTCTTTGATTAATATGCATGACAACTTTGATAGGCATAGAATAAACTGTCCACCATAATCTTTTAATTATACCATCATTAATTGCGAAATTTTAGTTTCGGATTGAAACGGGAAAATTAATGAAATATTCAAGTTGAAGTTTTCAAAGCGTAAAATTTTGATTCTTATTTTAAAATTACTTATTTTTAAGTCCCCTCCCTTTGAAATATTCCAAAAGAACCTTTGTAGAATTACGTGAAATTTAATGCAATCACTCAGGCAATTACAAACGACAGTCATCCAGAATATTTTCCCCATTAAAAACACCTCTCGAACGAACCGCCCAACCAGAGGGACAACGATCGCGGGGGTTCGTCGGAAAATCGAAATTTTTTCACCGTCGGATAATTCTTGAAACCTGCAGGGAAATCGCAGACTGGTGGATCCCGGTGAGTGCAATTGACACGCGAGAATTTATCTCAAAACTTTATCTTTCATATCAAATTCAGCACTTGTCGTTCCAAAGCGGGGAGGGCAGGTTAGGAAAATCGCACAGGGTGGAACGGGGGATGAAAATTCAATATATTTTGCCGAAAGCGATGACTGGATAAAAGTTTTCCGTCACGCCGGAAAATTTGCACCGAGCGAATGAGCCCCGCTGTATTATACAATGCAGCACTGTTCGGTAATACGTATCCGAAATTTACATTCTCATTTCGATTGTTGTTGATTTTCGATTTATTTGAACGCAAAATCCATTTGAATTTATCGCATTTGTATCCGAAATTATTTTGAATCGAAGTGATCTGATTATATTTGGAAAAGTTTCGTATCAATGTATACAAACTAATTGCATTGCGTTTGTGTATCCTAAATATATTTCAATTTTGAAATCTAATTGATTTCGGCACGTATTTAAATTATAACATATAATAAAATACATTATTTATTCATCATCGAAATAACCGTTATCAAATAAAATTAATTTCGAATTTCCCACGCATATTAAAAAACGTTATATTTAATTAAAAACAAACATTTTAAAGCCTCCGTTTTATATATCTTTACGACTATCAGCTTCAGCCAACCATAATACGTGTCAAAAGACACTAAATTAAAAGCGAAGAAAGTGACATGGCAAAACACATAAAATTCAGAATATTCACTTAATTTGCGTATAACAAAACATTAATTTCAACTTCGCTTTATTAGATAGAGATTTGTCATGCGTTATGAACGACGTATAATTGCGAGATCGCGTGAAAACGCCATCCGCCATAGAAAACGCCCTTCGATAAAACAACACGTATATTTATCGCAATAACGTAGATAACTCTCAAAATAAATATTATGATGGCGAATTAAATAATATTTGACGCGGAATACTTAGGAATCCGAGATAATTTGAAAGCGGTGCGGGAAAATCGCGGCTTTTCCGACAGCCATTTTATTATAGGATCTTATTATGGTGGAAAACTGAGCGGCAGAATATTTGCCGTAGGAAAAACGTTGTTGAAATAATTGAGTTGCCTTTTTGACGAGTAGACGTGTCATTATGGTTGAGGAAAATTCTCACGTACCTCCGGCAGACGGTAGGAAAATCCGTGGAAATTGGCATCCGAAATAGAAACGATATTTTAATATGCATACTTAGTGTTTGTTTCACGTATATTATAAAGTTATTACAATAATTTGTTTTTATATTTGAAATTTAATGTAAGTAGATAAATATTATAATCCAAAAAAGTATGGAAAAATACTAATATTTTTTAATATTCATAACGATTATGTTATTTATGGTATTTGTGTAATATTAAAAACCTTTCGCACGTTCCATTTGGAAGTCACAATTTATATTTAAAATCTGATTTTTACATAGAAATAAATTATTAATATTTTCTGATGTTGTTAATGGCTACTATTAAAATAATTTTATACTGTTTTAATGACGATATAAATAAAGATTTTCAATCTGTACATATTTCACTTTACAGTCGTCGAAAAAATCAAACTTTTATTGCGAAATTAAAATCATTATCAGAAAGAACAAATACTTTAAATACTTTGTATGGATTTCAATAAAATTTCATTTTATATAAACTTTTATGACCTTTCATAAAATACGTTTGAATTTCATACCATTCCAATGATTTTTCCACATAAGAAAATTCGGGCAATTTTTCACGTATATGGAAAATCATTACGTCAAAACTTGACGTGTATATTAGAAGCACTTGACTCTAACACAAAAAACGATCGTTAAACGCATTTTCGCAACAAAAGCCCAGCTTTTCGTAACCGACAAATACACATTAACCACCGTGCGAAAACGTCGGCTTACAAACCCCGAACACGTAAGACTAATCTGATCGATCTGAATTTTCCCCTTTCTAGTACAAATGTATGGGAATTAATAACGGCCTGCCGTTCGTCGACGAATTACAGACCATCGTTCCTCGGCCGCGGTTTTTCCACTCCGAACAATATTTATTTACTCTAAATTTTCTCGCACACGAAACGGGGGTTTTTCCTTATTTTCCGATTTTTTTTTGCGGTAGCGGAGGGATGAGGTGACCGACTGGCACGAAACGGAAAAGTATTATCGTCGCCGTTGGAAAATTTATGGTTTATCCGAAATTTCGGACCCGTTCAGCACATTTGATTCACAAGATCTCTCTCCTCCCGGAGGCGAACGATTTATGCCGATTTTCCTTTTCATATTAAGTGAAAGTCGACGTTCAGCCCCTGGAAATGTTGCTATATAAAGTAATCCCGTATTTTCGAGTCCTAAATTGAAATACCTGAACGGTAATATTAATTTAAAGACGTGTTTTCGTTTTATATTCGCTCAAATTAAGACTAGATTATTAATTAGTATTCAATGAAAATAATGGTAGTAATTTCAATAAACGAAATCGAAAATGTCGCGCTTTCACATACATAATTTGATTCATTATTAATGTGACATAAGCTATCGATCATAAACTTAATAGCGCATACGGGTGTTTCATTAAAACTTATCGCTAATAAATCAAAAATTTTATGACCCAAATATGCGAAATGAACATTAATGGATTAGTTAGAAATTTTATACGAATTAACAAATGTACGAACATTACCTACCCATTATAATGACACAGTTTTGTACTACTTTAAATTATGGCGAAAATTTATTTAACACTGAAAGACTCCTTTCAACGCACTAATTATACAACACGTGTATCCGAATTTAATAAATTGCAACGTACAAACATTTGCCAAAATATAAATTACATTTGCGAAAATGTTAATGTGAATGCGCAATATGATAATTTTTTTCAAATTAATTATATTAATTTGTAACTTCATAATTAAAAATAAATTGGTTTGATTTTTTTCATCTTATAAAATAAGCATAGAAAATGATTGTTATAAAGTAATGATAAAAATTTACCTTAAAAAGTCAATATAAGAATATCTAGATAGTATTTATGTATTTCCCAGCTAACGTGTCACACAAAAAACACAAAAATCAGCAAGCCAAATTCACTGAGCACAACACAACTCGGATCGGCCGATTTTCCACAATATCAAATTTCCAATTCACAAATTTCCACCGTCGTCTCCGAAACGTCCACCACCATCGACCATGTCACTAAACCGAATCAAAAGCTCATCATCTCGGCGACCACTCAGTCTAAGAATCCAAAGGGCGAACTCCAGCCCGCGCCCTACAGCCCCATCCCATGTCAAACCCGTTCAAGATCCGATTCGAAATGCGCAAAAGCCTCGATCGCGATGTTTTAACGTGCTTTCCATACACGGCGAGCGACACGTCCTCTCGCCGTGACGTCGCGTCGCGTACTGGCCAAAGAGCGGCGAGTATTCGGCCATGCACCGGAACCAGAACGAGGTATGTGCCGTTTGTTCTGTCTGTGAGTTACCTAGGACGAGGCGGTTAGGTTGTGTCGGGTGGGTGCATGGGTTGATGGGTGTGTGGAAGGTTTTGGATTGGGTGTGTGTGCTTGGAGGGATGGGTCGTTTTGGACAAATTTTTGCAAAATTTTCTATATAGAATGAGATATTTGTGTTTTATCGGGTTTGTATTGTTGGTATGTAAGATATTGTTTTATAAATTAATCGAGTTTTTAATTTTATGATTCTGATGTAAAAATAATATCAGGTACTTACTTATATAGAGATTATTATTTCTATCGATTATGTTTGCAAAGTTCAAGAACTTAATCGTAATATAGTTTATTGAAATTATACGGTAGGTCAGTTCTATTCTATGCAATTGGTATCTATGTTGAAATGTAGTTGTTGAATGACTATTTTAATATAACTTCACAATTATTTATTTATTTCTATGAGCTTATATGTAATTCTATTTTTTTAAATATTTTCTTATCAATTTAATTTATTTCTGTACACATAAAAAAACTATGACGAGTTATGTTCCTTTGATTTAGTTTGTGTTATGTCTATTATATTATACTACTAAAGATCAAGTAATAATTATATTGCGTAATTTGTTTATTTTAACCATTGTTTCAATACATTGTTCAAATATATGTTGTTTTTATTTTATTTTACTTTAGTATTATATTGTTTTTAAATTATTTTATCATTATTCAGCTTTCAATAAATGATATGATAAAATATAATCAGTTGCAAAACAAAATTTCAGAATGGTGATAAGAAAAATTAAACATTTCAAACGGAAACATTATGTGATATTTATGTACAAATTTAAATTAATTCTTGTTAACTCATACATGTTTAAAACTCGGGTCATATAGTGCAAGAAGCATCATTTCGACAGGTGCGTCGAACGCGCGATGAGTTTTTTTTTTATTCGAATACTTCTGTTACCAAGATGTTCAAAATATTTTCACAGATTTTTTATATCATTTTTTGTACAATGTCACGCGTCGTCAACGATTAGTTACTGCGCAACGTCGGTAATCTCGAAATACTTTTTTCAACCAATTATTACGACTCAATAACATTCGAAAATCATCACTAATTATACGATACCAATTCGTCATCCGCCAACCCATCTCACAAACGAGCAAAACTCGTAAACTCACACAACACTCGCGTCTGTTTCCTCCAGATTGACACTCGCTTTGAAGTCATCAGTCGATTCGCCATTCGACGTTTTGCCACACGCAACAAGATGAATCTTTAAAGCTTCGTTCCGAATCGGAACGTACAAAAGATACGAGAGAACCCAAGAATTTCTTCGATATGAGTGTTTTGTTTACATCCGTTCGGAAACCGCAAGACGCTCTGAGGCCCCGACATGGAGGAACGATCGTTGCGGTCCTTTTGTACTGTTCGGCCATCTACTAAATCTCCGTAACACGCGTTGTTTTATCGTTTAATAGTTGTGTTAAATTTTAACTGGTTTTAAAATCGATTAATCTGAAAAGACCCTGATTAATTTGTATAATATAAATGTTAATACTCCAAAAATACTTTTTTCACGTTTCAGAAATAACACGGTTCAAAAAATGAACTGATTATTTTTTTACACTGTTTTTAATAAGTAAATATGTATCATTATGCCATAATGGTAAGATCTGGGTGATATTGGTATACAACTATAATTATTTAAATAAAAATTTTCGATATTTTTTGATGATTTTATATAGCGAAATTTTTCTATATTTTACAATTTATATAAAGTATATTTTGACGGATGCTCTACCCAAATACACCTATTCCTCTTTTTATACGGTTTCGAAATAGCACGGTTTAGGAAAGAAGAACCGATTATTTTTTAGGCGGTTTTTCGCATTAACACGGTATACAAATTAAAAAAAAAGTATTATTATGCCACGATGGCAAAATATGATGTACCAAATTTGGCCTGTAGTCCAGTATACTGTTATAATTTTATGTATATAATTATAATTATTGAATAAATACTTCAGATGTTTTTTGATAGTTTTACATAGTGAAATTTTTTCACATTACATATTTTTTATAAAGTATAATTGGATGGAAGTTCTATCCAAATATACTGATGGAACTTATTTCCAATTTTCATACGGTCACCATACATTTTTTCTACACGGTGGGCTCTGGATTATATCTCCCATGTAAAAAAAGCTTAAAAAAAGAGAATTGGGAGTATATTTGTATGGATTTTCTATCCAAATATACTGATAGAACCTATCGCCAATTTTTATATGGTCACCATAAACATGTAAAAATAATTTTTTTAGATGTTTTTTTTACACAATAGTTTCTGAAACGTATCCCCTGTATAAAAAGAGAATAAGGTATATTTTTAAACAAATTTATTAATTTTTATTGACAAAATAGATATCAAGTGTATCACTGCTTTAGAATCTAATAACGCAGTCCATAATTCCTTTTTAACCAAATTTTTTCACACAATCTTCTTACACGTAATTCAAGTCACATCCACGTATTCATCCTGATTACGTTATATATAAACAAATGCGTTATAATTAGATATACACTAGAGCAGGGAGAGTGTCTCTGTAGGGATCACAGGAGGTGGCGGGTCACGGTCGTCCTGTCGCGGCACAATTATATTTCGCCACAGGTGGGGTTGATCCTTTTGAACCTGTTCCCCGGAACAGGGGGTGTTGAGACCTTTGTGTAAGCCCATTAAGAGTCAATTTGCCCCGCAATGGTGTGGGGGTGGATCGAGGATGTGACTTCGGCCTCGCGAAAATCCATAGGATCGAATTATGGGGACGTTAAGGGTACTCAGACGGCGGTCGCAGTTATTGAGAAATTTAGGGTTTTGTATATTATTTATGTAGTAAATAATGTTTGAAGTTAGGTCTGTTGCGTAAATGATAATTTTATATATGATTTGTTTTATTTCGATGTTTTCCTTTTAATGTTTTTCTTGAGTGTTTTTATTTTTTCGATGAAGGATTATATTCTTTTTTGAGATTGTTTTCGTGAATTTTTGAATACTTTTCTAAACCTCTTAAGCATATTTGATGATTTCAACATTATTTTATTTTCATATTTTCAAAATCGAGCTTAAACACATTCGTTTTCGTAACACGTTCTAACAAACACATTTCAACATTTATTTTCGATAATAATCTACATTAAAAAAAAATTCGACTCCAACCCCACTATAAAACATTATAAAATTCTCTCGATAAAACTCAACTGCATCCACTTAAAAACTAATTAAAACTTCTTCCGACTCACTCAACCTTACAATTACCGATCCAAAAATTAGCAACCCCTCCAATCTCGACCCCGACACACACACACACACACACACATTTAATTTTCGAAAGAGGAGCGGCATCGTACGACGACACTTTTTATTGCGCGGTCGCGTGCACGTCACCTGTCTCGCGAACCACCCACAACCACCCCACGAGCCTCCCATGGGGTGCACCTCCCCCCGGGCCCACCCCCTCGCCCAGAGCCGAGATTGGCTCAACTAGTGTGCCGGGCGTGCTCAACAAGCCCGAAGTGATCCGAGAAGGGGCGGCTTGTTTGCTTAACACTTGCTTACGATTTTTTTAAGGGTATGGGCCCCTTCGAGACGTCGGAGCGCACCTATGATGTGTTCATGTGTGCTTTTTTGTGTGTGCTGTGTGATGTGTTAGTTTGAGTGGATGGATTTTGAAATTTGCTTTGATTTGATATATGGTTGTTTTTTTTTTGGTATTATTATTTTCGTGTGTAGATAATATAAATTTTTGGTTTGAAAAACTTTTTTTTTATGTTTATAATATTTTGGATTTTTTCAATTAAAAATATTTTATATAGTGTATATTTGTTAAATTTGAGACAGTGGCTTAAATTACTTGAACGCATTATGGGTTCAATTTCTGAAGATAAGACATATGTTATGTAACAAAATCAGTAGATGAATAAGTGTAACGAAATATTGAATAGGTGCCTTTAAGCCTTTTTCTTATACACGGTGATAAAATAAAACAAAGATCTAACTGCTCAATAATCTAATGCTAAATTATTTCAGGTTATTATTAAGCAATTCAAATATTTATTCATCTAATGACACTTTCATTTATACTTAAACTTTAATAACCGATAGAATAACCAAATAATTGATTTAAATGTAGCAAAAAATAGATACATTTTTCAATTACTTAAAATTTTTAGCGAAAATCGCTTTAATTACACATAAAAATTAAAATCAATAAATAAAGCAATATACCACTATACCACGTGCCGGTTACAAACGTACACAACACGAATGTATCTGTTTATATATTTTCACAAACACGTGTACGAGAAAATGTGTTCACGCACATACAGAAATCACATTTAACATAAGTTATATTTACGCATACACACGAGCGTGACTCGTCAAACAAAAAGTTCAAGCCACATATGTCACAGGGTGTTCGCAAGACGAGCTTGTTGGCTTATGATGAAAACAACCCCTCGCTACTAGGCAGTCGGGTCTCGTACGTTTCGAGGGTGACTCGAAAAGTATCGAGACGTATGTATACACTAGTGTTTTTTCATCGTTTTTAATTTGTCAGATTTTCGCTTTCAAGAGTTCTTACTTACTGCTTCTATTGAAGAGTTCCTTGGTAGTACTTACAGAGATTTTATCTTTAAATAAATAAATATGTCAAATGTAGTTCAATTTATTATTTATAAATTTAAGAGATATTTTATGCGATTATTCGATACATAAATGTCTTAACTTCGTACATATCATTTTTGAATGATATTGACAGTGCCGTAGCAACCCATTGGCAATTGGGCTAGTGCCAAGGGCGTGTGAGATTTTGGGGCGTCAAAGGTGCTTGCGTTTTTTTTTTTTAATTTGTGATTCGAATAATTTTGAGAATTGTCGAATAGTTTTAAAAGTCGTCAAGCTTTTTTTTTAGGGAAAATAATTTTAAGAAGTGTCGAATAGTATTTGCCAAGGGCGCCAAAAACATTTCTACGGATCTGGATATTGAGTATTCAACTGTTTAAGAAGAAAAAAACATTCAAAGTTTTTGAAGCTTTTAGTAAGGTTCTGTTCTATAATAAACATCACAATACATATAATATAATTTTCAATAGATTATATACAAAATTAAAATCGATATTCCCCGATATATTCACAAGTAATATAAGTCCAAGACCAAAAAGCCGCGACGTTTAATTTCGTTCGCATTCTGACCGCCGCTCAATCCATTGCGGTTTCGCACATATGTACGCACACACATTCAGCTCATGCATAAGCAAAACCCTTCGACCCTTTGACCCGGTTAAGAAATCACCTGTGTGCTGCGACCGCCACCATACGGAAGTGGAAATTGTTAAGGCTCGGTCTAAGCGGAAATGAGGAAAATGCCGCCGATAGTGTCGGACCAAATCGAATCCTGACTCCCGTACACAATGTCAATGTATCACCCGGGAGGGTATACTAGATATTGTGTTCGATAGTAATATAGTTTGGGTGTGAATCGTCGAATATTTTATTAAATGATTCGATTGGTAGTGAATTTTTTGGAAGAAAATTGAAATCGTTCATGTACTGTTTATTTGATGGTAATGAGAATCTATATTGGATTTTTTTTAATTTATTATTTTTAACTGTTTGAAGTTCTTAGGGGAATGGGTTGAGGTTCGAACTGTGCTATCTCGATTCGCGGATTCAATCCAACTTTTGTGTGACCCTGGCTTAGACGTCCCGTCGGGATGAAAGTGTTTTTTTTTTTCAGAAGAAACATGAAAATCGAATCGTATTTTTGTCGCTGATGTTTTTTTATGTGTTTCTAGGAATTGATGTATTTCAAAAATACTTCTTGTAACGTCTATAGATGTGAAAGTAATTTAAATATCAATCATTGAATCTGTACATATTTTTCGCAATTTATTCTTTAATAATAAGTTTCATTTCATTTCCCGTTATTTTTGTTTAAATTTTTCAGTCCTTTGACGTTCACTGCTGGATGAAGTCTTATAAAATTCGCTTCTATTTTTATCTAGCCTATACAATTTTCATTTGATTCACCTTAAACATTCTCCAATATCCGTTTATTATCCATTCAAACTTCCTTCACATTCACGTGTCCATCTTCCATCTATACTACGTAATTTTATTCTTCGCCGAAACAACTTCACTCACTTTCCCGCTAATTTCGCGGACATAAACTTTTCAACACTTTGAAATTTAAAAATATTTTTCGGGCCAACGACACGAAGCGAATCCCCGCAGGTGAGGGACATATTGTGTCGTCCCCGACAACCGTAACTTTGCACCGTATTTTATTTTTAATATCCGCCACCGCGCGAGATTAAGGACACTACGAATAAACTCGCGCCCTTTTCGCGCAAGAATTTAAATTTATATAAGCAAAGCGTATTTTTTAATGCCTCTAAGGCCTTCTCGTTGACTATCGCGCGACGCTCGTCCGCTGATTTAGCTGGCGCGAGATAACGGCGCGAATTTCGAATTTCGCAATCTCTTGAAGATTCCAGCTTTCCTATCGCCTTCGGAAGGCTTCGTCGTATCGTTTTATATGTATAAAGAAAGTTTTCGGTTGTGTTTATTCGAGTTGTTGGCCTCCCCCCTCGTTCGTTCGCTATGCCGTGTACATCTGTTGTTTGTTAACTTTTTGCTGAAAGTGCGCTCTCGTTTGTTAAGAGTTGATATATTTACTCGGATGACCCATCTTCGCTCTTTTCTTGTATAAGATTTGTTTTAAAAAGTAATTTCCATTTTTAATAGATTTTTCAAATTAATTTCACGTCGAAGTCTCTATTGTAATTAGAGACTTGTATTCTTTAGTTAAAATCTATCGACCTTCTGAGAAAATATTTTAATTGAATAATTTTCAATGTAGATACATTTCGACACGTGTGTGTTAATTGTACAAGCAGAATCGAATTCTAGCGTATTGATTTTTACTGTTCGAATTTCAAAATGAAACCTTTCAAAATGAAATTACATTGTATTGTATATTAATTTATGAAAATGAGAGAGTGTTTTATTATACGTTACGTTACGTTGTACTAACACTATATATTTTATATTTTAACATGAATATTTTAAAATGAGAAAAAGAACACTTTTCGGTCAAATAACAAGTAAACTCATTAAAAACTGTCAAATCGGATTACTATAATCTATCGGATAAAAGAAACCTATCCAATAACGATTAACCCATTGACCTAACAACTTGATAAACCACGTGTAATATTCAACACCACCTACAATAATCACAAATATAAAATAAAAATTTACACTAATTACCATTGAATTTCCATATTCAACATCGATTAATTGAGATGATCCGATTTTTACATATCCTAATTGATACATCACATCATCACCTCTCAGTACCTAATTGCAAATATCGATTCCACACCCCTCACGTACAAATAACAAACGTTAGACGTGACGTCACAAGGACGTCAACCAACCCAACGTTCGGATGTCACGTTGACGTGCCGTCGCGGCCGACGTTTCATATCGGATTATCTGTCGAGTCGGCGGGCCCAGAACCAAATTACCAATTGATGTCTCTGAACCCTCGTGCATAAATAAGAAGGGTGGCGGGGGTGCGGGGGGGTCGGCAAAAAGGGTTTTGAACCTTCTTAACCCGTCGACATCTAATGGGTTAATGATATCTCGGACGTGCGTGCGCGCCTCATTTCGGTGAAGGTTTTACGATCGAATCTGGGTCTTGTTGTTGCTGAGATGTTAAAGTTATTAAGTGAAGTGTGATTCTTGTTACTTGGTAGTTCGGAGTTGTATTAATTGATTTTTGAAAATTATGTTCTTTTTTATATCGATTCGATAAGCAATCGAGGTGGTGCTTTATTAAAGTTAAAACGCGAGCGTAAATCATATTTGAAAGGGCAATTTCAAATATATAAATGTCATAGAAAAAGAAAAACGATAAATAAAAGAACCGTTACTCCGCCGATAAAAACGAACACACTAACCGAAAACCCCGGCGTAATAAAAGGCACCCCATACGCAAATTTACAATACGCCGCCGCCGTCATTGTCCGTTCATAGTTTTATGCGAATAGTACTTAATAAAGAAACCATTTTATTCGCGTGACTCTGCGTATATTTTTCCGGGCCGTTTATTGTTTGTCTCTTCCCCCGCCGGAGTCGAAGCAAGAGGAAGACGAACAGAAAAATACACACAAAGATAATAAAATGAAGAAATATTTGGCTGGGCAAAGAAGGCGAAGTTGGAGTGAACGGCGGGGAAAAAATGCGAAAAAGCAGCGAGTGTCAATCTTTGTCAAAGGAGGCCTCGCCAGAGAAAGAAAAATCAACAAATAAATAGGAGGAGACCTTAAAAGGGCCCGCGAACTTCTATTTCGGGAACAATGCCCGGCCCGCGTGCCACAGTCATACCTCTGAGGAAAGAGGGAGCAGAAGGAGCACTCTGAAAGGAAATATAAATATCAAAGAGGAAAGGTCTCTATGCGACGACGCTCTAAGAAGTTTTCTTTCTGGCCACGTTTTTATTTTCCACATCCCCGCTCCTCACCGACCCCTGTATTATGTGTATTATTTTTTTTGTCGCGTTTCGTTTTTCGTATCATTGCTCCACGTGCTCGGTGTTTCACCTGTGCGAGTCGCGCGAGCTTTTTTGCGTATGATTGATGAAAGGTGTCACGTTTCGGAAGGCGGCTTTTTTGTTTCGGGTCTTTCTAAAAAATTAAAATTTCGATCCGATTCAAAAAAACTCTGTATCGGATCGTGGGAAAATTCTTTTGATATTATTCGTATTGTGCTAAGTCGAAACATCAAAGCGCAAATCTCGGATGTGAATCCGAATGATTGATACAGATCCACTTGATCTTGTTATTTTCAATTCATATATTTTTTATGGTTACTTCAAACATACATCATATATAAAATATTTGTATTGAATATTCATTAAAAAATTTTGCATTCATTGTTCATTGTTGAACCTCTATATAAATAACGAACTAGAAAGTAATCTAGATCTCTAGACCTATTATTTAACCTTTGATCGAATCATTCATCATAAAATTGCATACGTACATTACTACATACATCACACACTTTCTATCCATACAAAGACTTGTTCTTCCATAGCATTCACGACCGGACATTTCGAATTAGAATCGACATTTTCAAACGGTTCGTGCGTGCGTACCGGCAACAGAGCCGGGTCCCTTTATCGATAAGAATGACAGCGTGCGTACAATTTATGCTGAATAATTGCATTCGATTACGGCCCTTAATGGTTTACGAATTATCGAAGTGTATGATCGGATCACGATCGCACTCCGAGAACGAATGATGAATGTGATACGAGCTGCGATCTTTCACCTCGTGCTGTGGGTGGCTGAAAACGGTGGTTCTAGATTAGATTTGTGGGCTATATATGTATATGAGATGTTGAAAGTGTCTAAAATATCATCGAATTATTTATTTTGAATATAAATTAATATGTGTGAAAATTATTTGATTATAATATATGTATTATAGTTCATATTGTATTTGCATAATAGTTTTATCTGTTGTTTGGATTCAACTTTTGAGATAAAATACAGGGTGTTATAAAGGTCTCATTAAAGCCTTAATGAGGTGATCTTAGTTGAGGAGAGCTATAAACAAAGTGTTTTAAAAAATACTTCAACACTTTGGATATCGTTTTATTAAAACAAGAAATAACAAATACTCTAGTTTTTCTTTACTTCAGCAAGTTTTTTACAACTAATCATGTTTTTCAAATAGTTTTGTGTTGATATAAAATTTTTATTCATATTTATGGATTAAATACACAATTAACAAACAAAAAATTTAATTTGTCAACCATAATACCTTTTATTTGATTTGATTTTGATTTTTTTCTTAAAAAATCGAAATAATAATAATAACTCGAAAATTATGTTACTTTGGACTAATTCTAAGATAATTTTGGTGTAAAATGTTTAAAATAGCATGATCTATCACCTCTTTAAAGCTTTAAGGAGACCTTTGTAACACCATATAAATTTTAAATTTCTTCATTATTCATTAATTGATTACAATAATATCGTTTAGTTTCAATGATCAGTGTAAATTAATAGGTTTTATAGAACTGATAAACTAAATTATTTTATACATTCTATCAAAATAATTCCATTTGAAATTTACAATTAAATATATTAGCATCAAAATAACATTCGACATTACTCACACATTCCTTCGCGGAATATCACAAAATTTCAAAAAAAAAACTTCATCAACACTTCCAAACCCAAAAACACTAATAGATACAAATTATTCCGGTCACTTTGCGAATTTGAAACTGTTCGCGTAATATATATCGTACGATCGCAAAGAACTCGACAGAATACTAACGACCGGTGCGTTTTCTTCGTGGGCCACCCATTGCGAGACGAATGACGGCACGCAAGAATTCGTTCGCGACAAAACAAAAAAAAAGCTTATATGTTTATTGTACGATATCACGTGTTGTGCTGTTGCAAAGTAGCCCGCTGATGACTTCTCGGGTCGGTCGTTTGAAATATTGCATCATGTACGAACCATTAGGGAGTCGTTCAATGAGCACGTACCGTGTTTTAATCTCGGCGCAAATGTAGATCCAAATTGCATCGCAATTAAAATTTTGGTTATTTTTATGTGTCTGGATGTGTTTAATGAAAGTTTTTATCGCAGTTTTATGGAAAAAGTTCGGTCAAAATCATTTCAAATTAGACGAAAGGTCAAATTGTGCAAAAAATCGTTAAACTTTTGTATAAATAATTTTAACTTTTTGTTATTTTATCAACACGGCATGATTCAAACAATTTTCCATATCTGACTAATCGCAGAAAATTCGCTGAAATATCAACCGACAAGATTGCCGTCGCGATTGTATCACCCCATTTTATGCACAAAGAAAATCGTGACCAAAAATAATTACGTACGTTTATTTACTTTGTGCAGCAACGAATCGACACGGAAAGTGTCACATAAATCGACTTTTATCTCTTACAACTCTTTATATCGAGATCGTAATTTATCGAATGAATGTTTTAATGCCAGACATGAGAAAAAAATGACATTTCCACGTGTCGAGTTCTCCCTTTCATTCATACCACAAGTCAATTATTATACAGTTATGACGTTAGTTCAGTATTTACGCGCAAAAAGCCCTATATAGGCCACCTGTTATCGAAACTTTTTTTCTAGTGGCTGGCACATAGCCATCTACTTTGAAAAAGTAACTTCTTCGACACTCTCTAACTAATAAATCGTCACCCTATATCGAAACCGAAAATAATATTGTAAAATAAAATATTGCACCGACATTCGACCGCGAATATCAATAAAAATCGATATATTTAAACATCGTCGAAAGGGTTAAATCAATTTTTATATTCATACATCGATAATTTACGGCTGGGGTGGAAAAATGTTTGCCGGCCAATATTATTAGCCGGACGCTTTTCCCGGAAAATGGGCGACACATTTTCCGTTCATATATCATACAGGATAGAAAAGCATAGAGAGAAAGCAGAAAGCTTAATCTAATGCAAAAATGCTCGCTTTAATATATTCGGCCTGGTCCTTTTATCTGAGTTGCGCTCGCCTTTTGATCTGCTGTATAAGCATCGGAATAAAAAGATAAAGTTTTATTTTGCTTACTAATAAGATAAATGTTGCTATTTGCATAATATACCAATAAACCATGTAATGTGTTCGTTTTGGAAACATTAATTAAATAGTTCATTTCATAATTAGTGTTATGGATTGAAATTGAGATATTAAATTGATAATCGTCAAACTTTTTTGTGTTATAGAAAGCGTTTCTTACACAGGTCAAGCACATCGTAGTAAGAAAAATAATTGGGTTATTTGTTCAATTTACTTCAGAGTTTTCTTTCGTTTTGCGTCCATTAATTGTAATTTCCTTATTTTTTTCCCATCTTCTCCTAGAAAAACTGCGATGTTCTATCCGTTGATTTAATTTTGTGCAATTAATCAAGCGATGTCTGTTTTAATTTAGTACCAGACGGAACCGGAAACGTTGAAAAATGTCTGTTTTTATTTTTTTCACTGAGAAGGTTTGATCTCAGCATTTATACAGAAATATTTCATACCAAACAAAAAAGTATATAATTCGCTCGATTAACATTACGATGATATTTCATGAGAAACGTCAGATGTTAATTTAATTAGTATACCCTATTAACTTTCTTTATTAAAATTTAAAGATAAAAACATCTAAATCTTGATATTTTCGACAACTACACACTTCAAACACGTAAAAAGCGTACATAGATTACACAAAACGAATCCGGTAGCAGAAGTAAGCGGAACGCAGTTATCTTAACGGCTCGGACGTTAACTTCGAAATTTCTTTTATTTTTTCCAAATAAAACCAGAAAACAAACGGCCGCACGAAGACGAGCCGTAAATCGACGTTTTCGTACCAAAAATTACCTCCTAGGCCGGCGGGTATCGTCGACTTCCGTAATAACGCGGCTTTTGACTCTTTCGTTCGGATTTATCGACGATCGGCCGATGACAGTTTAATTAAAAAAGGCTCAGCGGCCGTTAATTATTTAATTTAACGCCGTCCGTCTGTGTCGCAATCGAATCTCTTTTAATTAGAGTCGGCGATTTCATTTTATTTTATTTTATTTTATTAGGTCATATCGGTTGCTGTGTGACGTCCCGAATTAAGCATTTCAAGAAAGCGCGTTATAACAAATTAGTCTATTTTTATTTAAATTAATATTTATATATTTGATATTTCATTAGTTTAGTCTTGATAAATAAATCAATCGAAAAGTTAAGAAAAATAAGCCACGGTCTATAAATTGACACAACCGTTTTACTTTAAGCATTATTGATACAATTTGGTAATATATTTTTAAAATCTGGTTTTCTTATAGTCATATTCTTATCGTACAACGATAAAACCCCAAACATTCAATGATTTCAAAAAGGCCTTGTTGTACTGTGGACGTCACATTAACTATTATAATAACCTAATTTCGTAATATTTACTTAACTAATTGATTTATTCATGGAACTAATAATTAATTCTAATTTCAAATGTAAATGAGATTGTTCGTTTAAATAAAAAAAAAAATGTTATCGCACACTTCCAGGTATATTATTCAACCCTGACATACTTACGAAAGGTGTTAACCATACGGAATGTTACCTGCTAGTGTGAAGATGTAAAGCGGTGGTAAAATATTCAGAATATTTGTATAAGATCAAATATCAATTCAGTAAGAAACAATTGTTCAAATATAAATAATAAACAAAATAACGATGTTATATTAATGCGGTTGGAAAAGCATTTAAAATAAACAATAAAATTATTTTATAGAGCACTTGTATGATAATTTCATGCTACACTTATATCGTAAACAATTTTATGAACATTTCTGAATTGAAATTTATATGGGGCGCATCGGACAACAAAAAAGCTTACACGCATTGTAAACATGCGCTGTTCGAAAGAGCTTCGAATTTATCGCTCATAGGGGGTATACTTTGGAAAAAAATAATACCGAAAGTGCTCAAGGTATTTCTCGAGGTCCTGTAGTCCTGTTTTGTCTGAGAAACAATCGTTACGTATGTAAATGCACGTTATGCGCCTGAATAACGACCGTTCACCCACGGATTGACGTTTTTAACGAAAGAACAAAACGAAATACGCTCTGAACATAAAATATTAATTAAGCAGGGTAGATAAAAGACGGTATTCCGTTTAGACTTAGTATGGATAAAAAAAAAGGACGTCGAACAAAAGGAGCCTAATCGGACGTGTGTGCCTGATTAAGCTTTTCGACGGCGATGGTTTCAACGCCCGAATAGACAAAATGTTCATTTTTTTTAAGACATTAAATTTGTATAATATTATAATACAGGTTATAGTGAATATACTACAGTATATTTATTTAATATTGAACCAAATTTTTGCAAAAAAATTATATCAGAAAATATTATTATTAAATAAATAACTCGAAATAATTTCTTTGTTAATAAATTCATGATTATGTCTTTTTTTTTCTTCGCATATGTATTATCTTCAATAACTGTGGATTTTCAATGCATTTCTTAAATTTTTGATAGACATATCGACATAAAAATATCATTTTCAAACAATCTATTTAATTCAATAAAACTTTCATCTTTTTTTCAATCAATTCACAAAATTGACTCTGATTTCCGATACTATCGAAAAAACAAAACCGAACGAATCGCAACACGATTCTAATTCTGTTAACCACGTTAACCTCTGCGATGCCGCTTTTGTGCAGCGTCCTGGCGCCTTTCGCCGAAGTTAAAATTGAAAATGATATATGACCGAGCCGAGGAGAGATTTTCTTTTGAAGTCGCCAGATAATGTGCCCCCGACGAAGAAACTTTCCCTGACGAGGGTGGAGCACCTGATTTACGGGCCTACCTGTATAAGCGCGAGCGCTACTCCGCGTATTGTTATGTTCATTGTTATATGCATATTTCTAGGCAATTTGGGGCGTTTTGTAGAATCTGGGGGTTGGTTATTTGTCGCGGTCGTTTGTGGGTTAAATTGCATGTAATCAATCGATAGTTCGATTTTGTTTTTAGAGCGTTTGAATGGGAGAGTCTTGAAGAAATTCGATATGGTAATTAGTACGTATAAATGATTCAAAATTCGTGACTGAATTTTGTAATGAAAGACGCAATTAAGTCGACGTTGCAATGGATTTTTAGACGCCTTTGTGAGTGCTTTTCGTTAAACAATAGTAGAATTTTAAAAACGTTTTACCGAATTTCTAAGAAATCGTTAACTTTGTGCCCACCAACGATCTTCTTTACGGAGAACTCGTTGCTAAGTATTTCTGTTTTCAATTCTAACGACTTCTTTGTGACTTTCATGCGAAATCATTCCAAAGTCAACAAATTCATGATACTTATTGATTGACGCATTTCGAAATGTCGAATATATTATATTGCTACGTTTAAGAAAAAATTGTATTATTCGTTTGCGAGTTTTATATGCTCAAACGAGTTAATATTCAGTGCGCGTTTCATCTTAGCCCGACGTTTGCTCATACGTCTGTCAATTCGCATGTAAACATTCTTGTACACTCTGGAAGCGTTTGATATGAATAAACATAGCCAAGAAGAGGACAAGGATAAGAGTGCTCGTAGTGAATTTCAAATGAGTCTTTTTGTTTGTTCAAATTTCATTTTCACAAAGATAAAGCGGTTTTTTTTACGAATTCGATGCTTCAAAATCGAAAGAAATGATCTTACATATTATTTGTTAAAAGTTAAGCCCTGCTGAAAATATATTTTCATATTTCTTTTGTCGGAAAAATTCATAAAATTTACATACACGATTCAAATACATTTATCAAAGCATAATAATATGAATAGAATATATTTAAATATTTGAAGCTAAAAATAAATTTTCAATTATTCGTTACTGTTAGAGAAGATTTAAATCGCATTTGTTTCTAAATATTCTAAACATTAAATCCTCACACTTTTACGACGATAATATTAAATTATAAGGATGGTAACTAAAATGATTTATCGAATAAAAATGCTTTTATATAAAGCGTGCCCCTAGAGAATCCGCTCATTCCTATATCAATTCAACACACGGTCTCCCGTGAATTATGTTTTAATTTGGAGTCGGCGCGCATTTATCGTAGTTTTATTAACCCTAAACAGTTGTATGAACGACCCGAAAAAAATAAATAATAATAAATTCCGTTGATTTATAGCCTAAGGACTAATATCTGGCAGCCTTAGCAACCCTCTCCTGGAGGAGGGAGCGGGATGAGGCGCCCTCAATTAGGGTTAGTTTGTTCACGATAAAAAGGCCTCTTCAACTCTTAGCCGTGACAAGTTTAATTGGTGATAATTCATGGCATCCTAGCGGAAGGGGTAACGAGCTTCAACCCATTAGCGACCGTTCACATAAAATAATAATAGAAAAATAAATGAGAGAGTTGGGAACTGTAGGGGAAACTTTAGTCGTTGCATTGTAGTAAAATAGATAGATTAAAAAAGTTTTTTAAAGTATATTTTTCTAAAAATGTAGGAATTAAATAAATTTAACAATTATTTATATTTATAATATGATTATAGTTGGCACAGAATTAGTTTAGTTTCCCCTCGGTACATTGAAAGTAAAAAAAAAAGTAGACGAGTTCTTTCTACTTGTGAATTATTGCTTTGACGATGTGAGTTTTTATGTCATCTTAAATTTTTATTTATAAAAAAAATGTAAGTAGCTTATTTTGACACTTAAGTTTTTTGGTTCAATTTGAAAATGATTTATAAATTCTTTCGAAATATTTAATCGGTGTATCGAATTTCTTAATTGTTTAGTCGGCTTTTTAAAAGGGTATATTTTTAAATGATTCAAGAAAATTCAAAGACGTTTACAATATTATGCTGTTAACGAATATTTAATCCAATCAACTAATACGTTTACGTAAGGTGAACTCTTCAATTTATGTGTTTGAAAAGTTGCTTAGTAGACTAAAACATTATATTAAGCCGCTTTCGCAGCTTATTTCGTTTCTATGAGTATTTTTTTCAAATAAATTTTGAAATTCATATCAAAGCTCATGAATTATTCAAGACATTCACTAGTTAGTTATTTATAAATCAAAATATTCATTTTCGCTGAAAAAATTCTATGATAATAATTAAGCGTATACTTGAAAAAACCACTCACAAAATAAGTACTTCATATATAACAGAAAAACAGTCTGCTATGACACTATCTGCTATCATACACTATTATAAAGATTCTTAAATTCTTAACGAACTTTCCAACATCTTATCATAAAGTAGGTGTAATAACTGAAAACTTTCAATAGATTTTTCATATTAAATTTCCTCACTCGAAAAACTTACTCCGTTCCACAATCATACGACATAATATAACCAAAATTTTTTTCACTACCAAAAACCACGAAAATATTTACCCATTGCAATTTTCTTCCTAACTTTCTCCTCAACATCCCGAAATGCATATTCCCGTTAAACAGAACTGCACGTTAATAAGGACCAAGTTCGAGCGTCGGCGGCCGCTTGTTATTCTCATTAGTTAAGCTCCCGGACTCGGTAATGTTTACACGTCAGCTACAACCACGCAAAAACTTACACGGGAACCGAGTTTAGTTTTCCTGTACGGAGGTATATATCCAGGATCAACTTGTGTGTCCTGGACACCGCCGGGATCCGCGCTTGGGTGCATATGATAAACATTCGCCGATGTGTGCAGTATTATGCGAAATTGCGGCTCGTTGCTCGGAGGATGGTCTTCTTTTCGTATGGGAGCTTTTTGTTATGGTAATCTTCAGTAAGGGTGGACTGAGTGAGTTGTGGATGTCGGTACGGGTGGATTCTTTGTGTATGTAGATTTTTCTTGGGGTTGGAATTGGGTTATTATGCTCGTAATTGATTAATAATTTAAAAATATGTATGTTGAATAGACCTTTTGCTGGTAGGGAGTAAACTTTGTGTCGTTAATATGATTAGTTGATAAATATGCTTTTTCGCTTGGTGAAATATTATTAATTAATTGTAAGATGATGAAAATTTTATAATGTACATAATTATAAAATCATCATATCCAACTTTATATACTTTTTTAAAAATTATTAAAATTATTTCACGACGGTCTTGTTACGGCAGAACTTTCATACACGTAACTTTATTATAGTACGTTCGTTTAAAAATGATGATTATCGTTATTGCATGAATAAAAACGTGTTTAAAAATTTCTTTCATTTCCGGTTCATATTAAAGTCGTTTCAAAACTTTTATTTCAAAAATCTAATTTCTCATGTAAATAAAATAGTTGAAAAAATGTCGGAAATGTTCAAAGAATCCACCGTATCCAAACAGTAGCACTCGTGACCCTCAAGTTACACATTTTTTTCCACCGATCGGTATTTGGATAGTAAAAATATCTGACGTACATATGTGGGAAAATTTTTTACGTCACCATACTTATACAAAAAGGATTGCGAGGGCGTAACGGAACGACGAGATTAAATACGAACGATTTTTCGTATTCTATTTATCGTGCGACATGTACTAGGAACAAGCTTCAGGGCGGACAGGAAAATGTCGTCTATCAAAAAAGCTGATTTCTTATAACAGAAATCCCGAAATACTCCGAAGACAAATAGCTCGGATCAGACAAAGGAACTATCTGCTTAACGTCACCGGTTAAATTAACTACGAAATCGAATTATGGGATCAACGAGCGGTTGAACTTTCGTTTTAGCCTGTCTCGTGCAGTTTCTGGTATTCGTTCGGCATGCACGCCGGTTACTTGTAACTACTCGTAAACATTGTTTGAGTTTACTAACAAAATCACGTAGTGTATGGGCATATTTATGTAAGTTCTGTACGTGTGTGCTATGTGTATTTTACGGTGCTCGTACGCAAGTCACGCGTTTTATGGGTGTTAAGGGGCGCTCGTATAAGTCTTCGTAATTACCGTCATCCGGCTCGCGTAATTTTTATATACCGATCGTAAATAATTTTCGTTGTGTAAATATAAATTATCGTTTACCTGGAGCCGGTGTAATGCCTGCTCGACAATGCGAGGCTTCAATTCATCCCGCCTTATTGAATATTCCACGCTAAGTCGATGTGATTGTTGTTTTTTCTACGAGTGGTTGAATTATGAT
Source organism: Hydropsyche tenuis (assembly GCA_009617725.1). Classification (NCBI taxonomy): domain Eukaryota; kingdom Metazoa; phylum Arthropoda; class Insecta; order Trichoptera; family Hydropsychidae; genus Hydropsyche; species Hydropsyche tenuis. The sequence continues at coordinate 97,657 of VTON01000056.1, read as the reverse complement.
GGTTTATTTAGAATGTGTTTATCTTCGGATTCTTTGTCGCTGTGGCGTTTTAACTATGGGAAAATGGGATGTGTGTGAAATTGTAATGGACATACGCATTTGTGTGTCGTTTATGATGTTTTTTAATATCGGTTTCGTTAATGTGGAAAATTGTTTGATGTATGTAAATTTTCGATTGTGATTTGTAATGCATCGTATACGTCATTAGCATTTTTATGCAATATATATTATCTCATCATAATAGAATGACTCGAGTCATAACAGAAATAAAATTAATTATTATGACGAGTATCACTAATTTAAAAAACGCCGTCTTATTAACATATTTTTGTAATATTTCTATTTGTTTTAAAATGATTATGAAATATTTCTTGAATGTACGCATCATAAACTCAATTTAGATTAATTCAAATATTTAAAAACATATATTCCGAAATAAAAATACTTTTATCAGTTCCCTCTGATTATAAAAGTTAAGTGAATCTAGTGTAGTTAGTATTTGAACGACTAACCTGACCGCATGTAAGTTTGTAAAGAAATATCTTCAACCTCTATCCTCTTAAAAGTTTCCTTTCTATTATTACTAAAGCTTCCAATTATATCAAAAATTCCCTTTGTTACAACGGACTTACATAATATAAGCTCCATATAATGATAAAAAAAATCCTGATATAAAATATCACATAACAGACTCAATGATTGATTCCGCAGATAAACGCACCATGTAATAAACGCATCCACATCATCATTACGCTACATTACAACGCACACCATTCGATACGTGATATCATAATATCATTCAATTTGAGACTTTTTAAAATGTATCGTATCACTCGAACACAATTCCATCGGTCGCATTAATGACCCGTTGTGTGCTTCGGCCATGATACGTATTAAAGGAATGCCAGTACTAGACTCGTCTTCTAATGCGATATCATTATTATAATGACGTTTCGAAAACGATCCATTGTCGGGGTTCGTTCATCAGAACGAATTCAGGCTTTCGTCTTTATTTATTTCGTATTTTTTTTAATATTTATCCTTGTATACGAAACGTTTGAGAAAATTCGTAAGTGGGTAGAAATTTGTGCGGCTGCACGAATAATTCGCTTTTGATAGTTTTTAAATTGCTTCATTATCGGTGTGCGAGGAAAAAAATATCGCATCTTTTCATGATCGTATTTGTTCGGGAATTTTATTTTTCTCGAAACTTTTTTAATATTTATTGGAAAAAGTTTGTATTATTTGTGCTTTTATATTGTATTATTTGTGCTTTTATCATTTCAACTATGCGTTTTAATTTTATTATTTTTCATCGATGCAATAATGATCATGTATCCGATTCCACAATGGATGACCAACAAATTAATTTATTTCATATGAGGATTTCGCAGTAATTTTTCAACAATAATTAAAACCCATAATTTCACCGTAAATTGCGTTTTAAATTTCAATTCGAGAATGTATTCGAAATCCCAATATCCCAGTCGAATTTCCAACAGTTGATTTCACATCAAATATTTACTACATCCGATCTTCAAAATACATTTATCCGAATCATATAATATGAAATCTACACTCAATTACCAACATTGATCGAATATTTTTTCATGCTAGTTTTCCACCACTTCGCTCGTTGAACATGCTCGATTTTTCCCTGATATATCATTCACCTTCCGTGTCAGCTACTTTATTCCGATTTCTATGAAATATTAAACGTGCGAGGGCGTACCGTAAAATCTATCAAATTAGAGACATTCCACGCAAGTGAAAGAGCATAAGCGCACATCCACAGAAAACGATTTGTGTCCACGGCGGGCGCCCTACGTACAAATCCCCGAGGGTCGTGCCGTTAGTTCGTGAGCCGGATCGTTAGATAGTTCATTACGCTATTTATACACTCATTACTTGCCGTGCCGATACGTCCCTTCGGCTCCCTTATCTTCAGGGTGACCAGGATTCGTTGGCCGTAATGGGACCATTTGGGACGCTACTAATTTTTATCTGTCGTTTGTTTTGATAAGCCGGACGTTTTAGTGCAAATGTTTTCATTAATTGAATTTTTTTTCATGATGTTGTTCTTTTTATTAACTTTATTTAAAATTAATATAGTAAATATTTAGAATAAATATGACACAAAATTTATGAACTATTTGAGTGAAAATACTTCCTACTTTCTTTTTTCTGATTTTTTTTTTTATTATTTAATATAATATTTGTCTATTAATAATCTAATCTAGATAGAACTTTCCAGCCTTTCTGAGGTTCTCTAGTGTATAAAATTAGAGCGTAGAAATTATTCACCAGATCAACTGTCGATTATTCGATTTACGTGTATTTTTTTCGGATAATTGTTATACTTTCGAATAGAGCGAAAGTATGGTTGCCCCAAATATATCACGTGCGTTTCGTTGATAGCACCTTTCACTATTTTATCCCCCCTGGACTAGCATATATGTGCCCCATGCTACAATCATAAATAATTCAGGCAGACTATCTCTGTTTGTTACGCAACAATTGTTTTCGCCCGGGAAAATTTCTCTCAGGCTATGTTTCTATCAATCAATACGAATCGCATAAAAAAAAACAAGAGGGTTGTTTACAACATGACGAATCGATCGGAAAACATTGACATTCGAAATTCACGGACACGAAGAATGCTTTGGAAGCTGTTCGATTGAGAATATTATTATTTTGAATACATAAGTTATTTAATAACGTGAAATCGTTAAACTTCAGGTCGTCAAACATTTTGAGTACCAAGCATAAACATTTGAAACTTTTTAATATTTTTTGCGTTGATATATTTGCATATCTCAAGTACCTTATTAACGTAAATGATAGTTATATTTTTTAAAACTCTTTTCATATTTTAAGATTCATAAAAATTTGTTGACAAAAATATAAAGTTTTCAGTGAAAAAAATTTATCTCCGGGCAAAAAACTTTTAAGTTTCAATAAAGATTCCAAATTTCGATCCTAATAAAAACTGAATCACAGCACAGCACTCAGACATCCGTTAACCGAAAAGGTGACCCTCATTGTAGTCTAACAATTTCAGCTATGCACACCCGCCTACGGAACAAATTTATTTCGGATAATCTGATGTTTACCGCCGCTGTAAAATATTCCAAATCGTCGAAGCGATCAAAACTTTTGAATTCTCTCGGCGCACACACACACATTTCTCCCCATATCAATCGCACATTATATTTGTACTATCCATCTATTTTTTCCGTCTACATATCGGAGATCAGAAGGAGTCGCACGAGGCTCGTACACACAAATATTTGTTTTCAATTTCGGGCGATGATCGGCCCGACTCACGTTCGTTTACCGGGGCGCGTGAATAGTAAGTGAATTAATGCAAACACGCATGTTCTGTTTTCACTCAGTCTGTGGGTTCATTTGTCTGTATGTCTGGGTTTGAATGTGTGTATGAAGGTACGTTTTTCTGGTCTGTCCACGTGTTTGGGTTCATGTCCTTGCGAGCTCTTAGGTGCAAAGAAGTGGTGCGTGCGGTAGTTTTGAAAGGTTTTTAAGTGAGTGTTTATCGAGTTTGTTGAAAATAATGTTATTATTTCGTATAAATAAGAAAATAATTGACACGATATTAATTAACGCGATAATGATTTTTATTAAAAAAATTAATTGCAACGGCTAAAGTCGTCCCTACAGTCACATGCAGTTTATAATTTTATATAACTTTTACTACAAGATAAGGTCTTTCCGGTATCATCAAAAGTTTATGCATTTTTTTTTACTGCTTGTACTCGTTACGTAGTGATAAGGTAGTTCCAAAAAAAATGAACGTAGAAACCATTTTTTCCCGAAAGGTCTCGCATCAAATGGTACATGATATACATAGTATATTGCTTAACTTCGATACAAAGTGAATACAATATGTACATTCAATAAAATAAAACCATTGAGAATTTCAAGAAATATCTTATAATAAATAGATCAATATTCCAAATTTTGAAATACATATTAGAGATTGAGCTATTTTTTTAAGAGTATTATTATTTAAAAAAAGTTTGTAAATATCTTGTTGTGAAGGGATGTAGATGATGTACGGATAACAGCCGGATCCGTTGCCGACTTCAGCAGATGGCTTCTCGTACGTGCTTGAAGATGTTTTGAATCCAATATATTCCTAAATTAGATTAACTAAGAATTGAACATTTAGTTATTTTTTTATCATAAACCATTTGAAAAAATTGCGACAATACAGATCGTCAAACTTTTTGCTATAGAAAAAATAAGTAAACAACCGAACCGTTGTTCGTATAAAGAGACATGATAATAAAAACAGTCGACCCCTCACTACTAGAACAAGGTACGTTGAGAAATGAATAGGAGGTCCGCCCGGCAATAATTCAAAGGCGTTCAAAACACGGCCTTTTATTTTATTAGGCGGCGTCCGTCGAGGGCCACAACAATAGGAGTGTATCCAGATCCCGAAAACTAACTATATTTATATTTATATATGGAAATAAATAAAATAAAATGAGCGAAAGGAGAGAAAAAAGACGTCGAGGTGTAACTGCGTCCGAGAATAGTTTGTTTATTGTCTCGTGCTCCGGGTACAGGAATGTTTTGTTTACGTTCGGCTTCTTAGTTTCAAACAAGGCGTACTGGTATAAAAATCCTGTTCGTTGCTAAGACGGCAAATAAATTTCTCCTTCATTATAATTAATTCATAAAGGATTACTAATATAATTGATTTTCTTCAGAACAATCAAATCAATCGAATTTCACATATTATCCAATAGCAAAACCTTCCCAATTTTAAATTTCATATGAATAAACCGATTGAGTCTTATAATCTACATAACATTCAAAATCTTTTATATATAATTATGACACTTTTCGAAACGATACAACTTAAAAAAAAATACTAACTACCACAAAAATTAATATTTGAAAATGAAACGGTTACACACCGAAAACGATCATACGATTTGCCCCCGATATCGTTTCGGGGCATCGTCAATGCGCTCACATAAACTCACATAATTTTTTATCGACACGACCACGAATAGAGCCATTACCAGAATTAACATACGAAACCGATACGTACCGTGTATCGTCGATATTTCTGGTCCGAAACATTCATCAAACGAGGGTTGGCCGTAAATCGATAACATTACGATATGTCGGGTAATTTACGTGTGTTTGCATCCCACGTGTGTATTTGTTTATTTAAAATATACTATGTATGGTAATGACCGTGAAATATCATCGTGTGTTTGTTTTTGATGGACAAACGTAATCTGTGTAAAGTCCGATGCAGAATAAGGCTGAAATTTTAATGTTGTTAGATTTTTTGTATTGAAGTTTATTTTAGGTTAAAAGAACGAAATTACGAGTATGTCATTCATCTATTTGCTGGTTATGTTATATATTATTTAACTTCATTGATAAATCAAAACCAGAAAGTTAATATAATTAAACCATCAAAGCTTTTAATTGAGGGTTAGTTACTATTAGTTGAATTGTTGAGTAAAACAATATTTTAAGTGGATTTAATTGCAATAAAATAAAATATTATAATATATTATATATTGTACACGTCTTAAATTGTATTAGCTAAAGTTAAAACATGTTGCTAATTTATTTCATTGCTCTTTTGATTCTGAGTTGATTAGTTTTAGATTTTACGGCATTTCTCTTTAATGTTGTTAGTTTTGAAAGTTCAACTCACTGATTTTATAGACGTATCGTACGTATCGACGTATCGTACTTTGTATCAATAAGCTTACTATAAAGTATATTTTTAAGAATAAATATCTTAATTTCATAATAATGAAATTAAGATACTTATTCTTATAGATAGCATTTTCAATATAATCATATACATAAAAGAACCGTAATGAAAAATTAATATCATACCAAATGTTATAATATAATAAATTCAATTATTCACCTTTCCTAGAACTAATTGTAAAATGTATTAAAATTTTGATCAACTCAAACTAAAATCAATATTCGAATATTCATATCGATTTAATCACTTCTATGACAAATATTATCAACAACCAACAAAATATACGCTCACTCAAACACAAATTTCCTGAAATATTGATATGAGGAATTCGCATCCCCATATTAATTTCTGCTATCCGAAATATTTATTTTGACCGAAATTTCACGCAGACTATGGTTAGACTATGGTGTAGGCAGTTTGCATTTCCAAATTACACGGTCCGTCGCGAATACAAATATTCGCACAATGGGCATTCATTATGGTCGCGATATTAACCGGACATGGAGTTTATTGCGTAGAGGCTTTCGGGGTATTAGGCGTTTCGAAAAGTGCGAATTCGCTGTCGTGTTTATGGGTTTTTGATGTAATTAGTTTCGTTAGTATTGATTGATATTTGTCATGAAATATACATGTATTCTTGGTGAATAGTTTTATGGGTATCTTTTGTTGTTTTTGGGTTTCTGTGAAACACAAATGTGGAAACTATAAAATTTAATGACTCTCGTTGCAGTTTCGATTTTATTGTTTTATGGGGACGTATTCCTTTTCTGTTTATCTCATTAAATAAGCAAGAATTCATTAACTTTTAAAAACTTTATTTTTAAAATCGTCAGTTATTTTTCTTAATAAAAAAATATACAAATAAATAGCATAATATATCGAAAAATTGGGAATGTCTAAAAATGTTTTCCAATACCAATCTCATCTGAATAATTTTTCGTACTAACCAATTATCAATACACATGTGCCACACAACTAAATTGAATTTAAGTATCCAATTTTAATTCCCGACACATCCAACTCGATACTTTGAGGTCGAATAAATTCAAATTACACCATAAACTTAAATTGGAACCGTCGCGCTGACGGATCGAAAGCTCGCGTCGAATTCTCGATTTATTATTTTTTAGTAAAGATCGCGTTATTGTGTCGTCACGAATTGCCCTCTATGGACTTTTTACGGCCATAATGACTGGAAACGAGTCGACTTAATCGCGTTACGACCATTATCATTATCATTTGTACAACAACGGAGTCGGCCGTTGTTAGCGACGCCGTTCAACAGCGGCGCCGTTAAACAACAACGTCATCGCGTTAACGAAATCGATACGCATTGTACACACACACAAAATAATAAATTTCGAAATATATACATTTATTTGCGAATGAATAATTAATTAATTACGAAGTCGACGTTGTGTGGGCGCGCTCGCGTATGTGCGCCCGAAATCGCCCGTCGGCTTTCGTTTGCTAATGAAAGGTTAATTAACGAAATCCCGCTGATTAATAATCAAAAATTTATACGCGATGCTCCATCATGCGATTATTTAAAATTAGGAGGCCGTGATTGAAATTCGTTTTTCTCCGTCGACGGTAATTTTCCGACGGATGCTTCGGGAAACTTGCTGCGCGCGATTCGATTCGTTAAATTTTCCGATGTGTTTCGTGTGAAAGGTTTTGTTCGGAAAATAGTTTATATTGATTTTATTTTATATATGCAGGTTGCTACGATTAACATAAATTTATAACAAGTTAGACAATTCAGCATTAGTTCTTAGAAATTTCACTTTGAATCATATTAATCATTTATCCTAAGTAATTATTGCAAATACTTAGAAACTCTACTTCTGATTCATACATGTTTTCAAATATGTATTATAATTTCTGGATTTATAAAATAAAGTAAAAATTTGTGCATGTTTCAATACAAATTCTGAGAAAATATTCTTGTGTTAACATTAAAATGAATGTTCTTTTTTAAAAGAATTTTACGAAATTTGAATGAGTGAAGATGTTTGAATTAAATAAAGTATTCAAAAGATTTTTCACTCTTAAATAAAAGCTTAGACAGTACAGTATCCAAAAATATGTACATCATCTTTGAAATATAAAAACAAGGTGAAAAAATTGTTAAAGGTGAATAATTATTCCGAGAATTTCAATTTCGTCATCGGAATTCAGACCCTTCGAAAAAAAAGTGCGCTAAAGATTCATTCCACGACGGCTATATGATTTATATGAAATATCTAGTCCCGAAAATGTCTAATTAATTTAAGATTACCCTTTTTTATGCTGCTTTCAATTTATTAAACTACGATAATTTCAGTATGAATACGCGCGATAGTAATAAACGAGACTTTAATTAAATTAGTAAATATTAAAACTGACAGTAATCCGATTTATATGAATTATCTAACATAGCAATTATTTTGATGCAAAGTTTACGGAGTAATAAAACACTTATAAGATTTTTCATTTCGTAACTATATTGAACGATAAAAAGTTAATTATACTTCTAATGATATTACACAAAATATTATATTTAAATTTACTACGCAAAACATATTTAATATAAGGTTTATGATAAAATTGAATATAAACTATGATACTTTGATCTCTTGAATAATAAATTGGATATGATTACCTCATGAACAAAGTATTTTATTTTGTAATGAAATAAATTTCCTTATCTATTATATACGACCATCATTTTTTTAAATATTTTAATAGGATATAATTTTCTATAATAGTGCTTATTTGCCAATTCATTTTATTACACATATATTATACTATATACATATAACTCTACTCATTAGCTAAATTGAAGCACTTTATCCATCATAAAATGTTGATTGGCTTTAAACTATTATATAAAACGATAATGACGATAGTTTAAAACGTAATTTGTAACAATCTTATCCTCTTTCGAAACACACTCGAAAAACATCCAACAATCACCATCATCAGCAAAGGCCCGGCTCATCTTCAAAGGCGAATTCAGCGACCACCGAATTTCGGCAAAAACGCCAAGTTTTCTCATGTAAATTCATGAAAAACTTTACACCTGTTCGGCGCGTAACGAGCGCGCCGCCTCATTAACATTTAAAGGAAAACCGGAGACGAGCACGACGACGCCAACTTTCCCGGGAAAGGAAAATCCCCGAATTCGGCTCCGAGGAACCATCGGGACTAATGCCTTTTTGTTCGGGGATGATGCCCCGAAGAAGAAATTAGGCTTATATCATCGAGCACTAACTCGACTGCGTGAATAAGTGATGTCGCCGAGGGTGTCAATAATGCAGAATTTTGGCGAAAAGTTGGTTGGAAGGTAGTCGGGAAAATTATCAATGTTGTGCTTGGAATTGTCTGTCTCTGTGTTAATTAGGGGGTGCGAGTTTTTTAACTTTGACGTTTTTATCGGCGTCGTTAATTTGTGGGACGTTTTTGGAGTTTTTCTTGTAATAAGATTGAGTTTGTGTTTTTTTATATAATCGATGGTCAATGACCTAAGAATATTAAGTGTATTTATAAATAAGTGACTTAACACGGCTTGATATGAGATGTAATAATTCTGTAATCATTATCTTTACTATCATATTATGTGATAGGAAAAATGTATGAAAAATACGTTTTATTATGGTTGGGGCTATACAAATAATATTTTGAAATAAAATATTATTTGAATTATATTGATACTTATTTTTATAAGTAGTAATTTTGTATATATACATATGTCATAAATTTGTGAATCCTTTCGATATGTATACAAATGTTTTCCAAACAGAAAAATTTTTATACTTACTAAAATTCTAAGTAATTTTTATATATTCTAATAAATTAAACACGCGTTTTATATTATAATAATCAATTATTCAAAAATTGATCTCAATCAAACATTTTCAATATACACAATCAATTTATCATTTATATATATATATAAAAAAATTAAAATCACAACAGTCAAATTAGCACTTTATAAACGAAAAATCATTCCATTACAAAAAAAAAAACGAAACAAAAAAAAACCAAACAACCCCAAGAACGAAAGTCGCAATTCGCCCTTTTTCCAAAAGGCGACCGTTAAAGTAAAACATTAGCACTTGCCGAATTTACATTGCGGCCCTCTTTATCCGTTTATCCGTCCGCATAAAACCGCATTAGCACCGCGCGATTTTCCACCCCCATTTTCCGTTGCGCATTTCTCGAATTTTTCCCGAATCAAACCATCGCCGAAGCGAGACGGATCCGACTCTTCGGATGCAGCATTGTTCCGTTAATTTCGCCTATTAATCACCGGGACGAGGCAAAAACAATTAAAACAATAGTGATAGATTAACACGGGCCGCAAACGACCGCGCATAATGAGCTCTTTGTGCGGGGCGAATTTTCATTACGCGCGGCCCGCTTTTCCGCGGCCCGAAAGAGCGTGAAAGGGCTCGTTGTTGGTTGGGATCGAATGTGCATTGATGTGCGTTTTGTATGCGTTTGGGTTCGGGTGTTTTGGTAATTATCGATATTGTGTGAGTAATTAGTGAAATTGTGGGCGTTGTCGATGATTCGTTAAGGGAATGATGGGTGGCGGTTGATGGGTTTTGATTATAGAGGTTTTCAATTATTGAAATGTTTTGATTACAAAGTATGGTTGCAAAAGATTTATAAAAATATTAAGTCAATTTTGTTATATAATCTTTACACTTTAAATTCAACGTTTTACACTTAAAATTTAACAAATCGACAAAAATTTGTAGCAATGAATTTAATTCATTACTATGACAACGGTCTTAATAACACTTTTCTCCTAAGGTTGAATTTGAAGTGTAAAATGTTTGATTTGAAATGTGGAAACTGTAGCGTTGCATGCTAGACTGAAATTAATATTTTTTATATTAATGATTAAGCAATATTTGAATCATGAATACTAATCAATTCTTTTAAATTTAAATCATATTTACTTGATTATACGAAATGGAATCGCTGTATTAGTATTGTTAAATTCTGCTAAAAATACACTTTAAGGAAATTTTCTTGAATGGTCTCATTTTCTGAATAGAAATTTTTCGAGGATTTTCTTTATCAGAATAGCTGAGGAGCTTTTTTTATACTATTTATTTGAAATTAAACTTCGTTGAAAATCAACTTCTGAGAAAATTCTAACTTTTTCACAGACAAACTATTATTTTGATTCATTAATATGAATCAAATATTATAGCAGGTTAACGAAAATTTCAAATTATGGCTAATGTAATATTTTATAAAAATTATTAATAACATAAATATTTAAAAAAAAGTTGAATATACTCTAAATTTTAAAATATTCAAAAATATTAAAATTTCGATCATCTCAAAAAAATTATTCATACCTCTACGTCTACATAATCCGAAAATAAACACCAATCAAATCTCAAACGCATCTCAAATCCCAATTCATTCGGATTTCCTCCACAAAAAATACACATACCATCTAAAAAAAATTTCAGACATACTTCACCGCAAATTTAAGCACCATTTTTGCGGCGGGGACGCGCTTCAAACGAAAATTTTACGCGGATCGAAATCGCGCCGCATTTAAAGAGCGCGTTTAGTGGCGTTTTCGTCGCCCGGTAACGACTCGCCGGCCAATACAAACATTATGTATATTTGTTTTACGTTATTTCGGAAAATGAAATAATTTAAGAGCGTTATAAAGTGCGCGCTCGGCCGCGGTAATTGTGCGGCCCGTTCGGCTCGTGAAAATTTTCATTACGTCTGTTTTATATTGACGTTTTGATAATGGCTATAAACGTGCTTCGGGGAGGACCACTTTGACCGCGAGGGGCATTGGCGTGGAATTTTTTTTGGAAAAATTGGGAATATTGGTGAATGTGAACGATGTGTTTAATTAAAAAATTATATACATGGTTTGTGATATTAGTTTAACCCTTTACCGTGATGAAGAAATAATCATACGAGTCCCTAGCCATATGTAGTCGAATTTTTGACTATAAATATGTATGCAACGCAATATTTTTTCTTTAATAGAAAAAAAATTGTAATATATCTATTCTACTATAATACTATAAACTATTCTATAATATATCTATGAATACTTTTAGTATTTTTTTTTAAATAATGAAATATATAATATTTTTCAAATTTTAATATAAATTTCGGTCTTCGGCGCTATGAAACTTAAGTGGATGAATTTGATATTGTATCGTTTGCTTGATTTCAATATTCGATTTATTATATTAAGAGATTTCTTTCACCATAAAATAAGGAAAAATTTAGAAACTTCTGATAGTATCGGGAAAACCTTTTTCAGCAATAAACAGTTTATTCACATATGATGATGGTGAATTGAGCAATCGATTGAAAATTTGCGTACATTATATTAATGCGGAAATTATCGGGTATTCAAATCTAATTGAAAATACAATGCGATTAATGTTTCCGATATTTGCACGTAGCTAAATCCATAATCAATACATTCCAAATACGAACGTTAAAATTTTTATTATATAAAAAAATAAAATTTGTAATAAAAGTAAATATTACTTTTCAGCAAATCCAATAAATTTGATAACACAATTTCATTGTAAATCAACCCCAATTACTTCTATATACAATATGATTATTTTAACAAATAACATATCGTTTTATCGAAGCGTTGATTTGAATACAGATAAATCCCATCAAAAATATACATCATATGAATAAAACGAAGCCCGTGCAGTAATGCAAAAATGAATTATGTACGAAGGCTGTGCGCCGCTGAAACATATTATAAGCGAACTATCGAATCGTTATGCATGAATACGAAATGAATGGAGGCACGTTGAGATATTGCAAGTGCGATTGAACACCCATAATCTCATTATAATATTGACATCTAAGTTATTACATGCGCTAGTTAAATTACGATCGAATGACTGTCAATCGCGTTCGCTATTAGACCGAAGCTGTTCGAGCCGCAATGTGCTTGGGAATAATTTTGTGCTGGTTATGTATGATTTAGTGTATAGTTTCGAATGTTGTTTGTGGCTTACAAATTGATATAGTTATGGTTCGTGAAATGGATTCGATAGTTTTGTAAATTTGTATGAGTATAATCGGGAGCTTTCCAGAAAGTAGTGCATGAAGATAATGATGTACAATTTCTAAAAAATGTTGTGTGTTATATTATTATTTAAGTGTTATCAATATTTGACGTAGGCGTACTTTTAAAATACTAAAAATTAAAACCAAAATATACTAAATGATCTTAAACCAATGCTATAATATTTGATTCTGTTATTCGGTCGCACTATGTCTCGTTTATCTTAAATAAACTTATAAAAATACATTTTTTTTATTCTAAGCGTTTGAGCATATTTACCATTCTTATCCAGAGATCAAGAAATGACGATTTTATTTCTGAAATATGTCACGGCCTCGGTGCGCCTCTGGCTCCCCGTAGCAGTCAGTAAATAACGAATGACGTTAAGATAACGACACCAGCAATAATAATATAACGGGCGTTAGAAGCAAGATGAGGACTTTCGATGGAGTATGGGACAGGGGCGTAATGAACGAAATTCAGAAGTGTTTTTATACGCCAAAAGATGTTACACTTTTTGTCGCGTTTTATCGTCACAGACATTGAAATATTATTATAACGCTCGGCCGAGAGGAGAGAGAGCGCTATCAAATCTCGCTGAAAAATGTTATGCCGGTTTTATATTCGTTTTTTTTATATTGTTATTATTATTATTTCACTTTAAAATATTGTGCGAAGGGAGAACAGTTTTTCTTTATGAGAAGTGTTTTTTTTTCGGAAGGACAGGGGGCTAGAAAATCTGAGTTTCTTTCGTTAGGTGGAAAGTTTGTTTTTAATCGTTTGCGATGTGACGCGGCGAAGTTTTTTGTGAGTTATTATTTTTGTAATTGTCCCTTAACTTTGACTAACTTTTGTTGTAATATTTTATTTTGGATTAATTTGATATTACCGCGAATTGCACGTAATAAGCAATACTGCACGTCAAAGTTTGTTCATTTTTAATCTATATAATCAAATTTTCGAAAAGAACTTAAATTCGTATATACGCAAATTTGCGCGTCTCCTCTACAATGTTTCATTCAAATTCAATTTCAATAAGATTATACAATTCTAAAACCTCTCAAATGAGAAAATTCATACGATACACGCGCCTTAATATAACAACTCACGCTCGACGAAGTGTAGTACGTTCTTTATCCCTTTCATATTGAAAAATGTTAAAATCGCAACATACGGCACACACTTTAATATTATAATGTCACATTTTAAGTGTGCAAATATTGTATCGTAACACAGACTATTAAATTAAATTTCACAATGCAAATTGGACGAATTTAATATGCAACCGAAAGCTCAACTACGGTGTACCCGCTCCAATATTACAGCTAATATTAATTCGCATGAATTATTAAGCGATTTTTTTGTTCCATGAAGGTTAATATTAACATGATTAAATTTGCAAATTCTGACGCACCATTATATTAACAATATTGGAATTCATCGAGACATGTTACAGTCGCTCTAGTGGTTATTTGTATCATGTCGTTACGATAAGCATTCGAGACTTGCTCTATTTACATAATACAATATTTGCTCGAAACCTCTTTAAAATTCTACCCACTCAAATTGTTGTAGTTAAATTTAACCATCTGGATATTCAAAACGATAATTATGTACATATAAGATTGTTCGAATTTGAGATGACGTATAAGCCACGTATGTATGTCTATCAAATTAGTTTAAATTTTATTTATAGTAAGACTCGCTATAGTTTCGCTTAATATGAATCAAATAAGATTATATTTAAATTAAAGTCATATAATATGGTTAATCGTCATCATCATCTTAAGCAGCTTAATAATGTCTGCTGCAGAACAAGGTATATCTGATACCATCTGAAGTTTGGATATAATTATATATCGCGTGTTATTATATTATATTACTTAAACTGATGAGAAGGTATCTTGGTGAGCTGAATTTTGAAAATATTATCTTTCTAAAATCTAAAGGGCAAATTTTTGAATCTCACAACATGTCACTTAACTTCAATACATAATTGACAAGTTTATTATGTTTCGAAACTAAATGACGCGTGTATTCGAACAGAGATATTACGAATACGAATCTAGCGAATACGCTAGAACTAGACTATAATTTCAGATTAGATATACCTATGAAAAATTGATCTTATCCAAATATTCTTTCGGAAATTTCACTTTTTTTATTTTGGTTTCAGTTATCCGAATACGTGTATGTTTATGTAGGGACGTCGTCGGTTAGCATCGTGTGTATCGGGCTGCGAGCGTCGTTATTTGTTTCTGGTTCGTTCGGAACCCAACAGCCTTCGGTCCTATAAAAGACCCGAGCTTTATGCGCGAAAGCTTTCAGGACTTTAAGCTCCCGCTATATGGACGTCCTTTCGTCGTCGTTGTACCCCACTCCCTTAAAAAACTCACCCTTAGCCCTCACCCTTTAAGGATGACAGACAAACATCCTCGACAGTGTCACTCCTTTTTGGCAATTTTTCCCTTTTTTTAATCAATTGCGTTCAAATTTGAAAAAATAAATGTATTATGGTAGATTATTTTAAAAATTATTTTGAAATTTTCCTAAGTCTGATAATGTTTTTGTTAATCTAGTCTTATTCAAATTCAATTGATTTTTTTTTCTTTGTTTCTATGTTTATATTAAAAGCAATCAAGTTGATCAAAAACATTCTTCTTTATAAAATTTTCTTAAAATGGTTTTCTATTGTTTTTCTCAAAGAGTGAAAAAACAAAATAAACGAAAGAGAGAAAATGGAAAAAAAAATTTTACATGCACTGTAGATTTCTTGAACTGAAATATAATATAATCTTGTACAAACTTTTCATTCAAGTTTTACAAAAACAATATTCAATTGGATTTCATACTACATGCATATTAAAAAAATTCTAAAACGCATATTTTCATATCTCAAAAGAAAATCCGATTGAAGCGAATAAACAAACTCGACTCCAACCAAACCAAAATGACACGTAAACGAATCAAGATTTCACAACATGTTTCCATAATAAAACGCTCCATTCAAAATCATTTTTAAATAAAAAAAAAACCAGATACAAATCAAACGCAAAATTTTCCGTACATGAGCGTGTCGATTTTTCCCGCCCACGCTGCGCTTTCTTCGGCTTTTCGCGCTTCGCCCCCACTGGAAAAGGGTTTATCGCGTGTAGTGGGCGCTGAAAAATACCACGTAAACAAAACAGGGGACAATATAAAACGACGACGGTCGAGTGGGGCCGTTTATTCCCCGGAAAATGTGTTCGGAATGAGCGGAAACCCATGAGCGCCGCCGGAAAATCGTCCCCATAAAGAGCGATCGCTCGAATTTTCCGGGGGGAAACGCGAGTTTTAACGTCTTTCGCGGTGTTAGGCTGTAGAGTGGTTTTCTTCGAATGCACTGCTGTTGTCGATACAATGGTCTGCTTGTTTATTGATTTTTTTTTTTTTTATTTATGTGGTGCTATTTTTATCTTTTTATGATCGTTGAAAAATATATACTGTATTAATAATGGTGTTTGTTCTTGAATTTTGATATTTTATTAGGATTTGAGTTATTTTTATTTGTATAGATGAGTGAGAGAAGAAAATAAGTCTAATTGTAAGTCAAAAGTAAAAGGGCCAATCCAATTAGAGACTACCGTGAAAGGTATACAAAAAATAATTAAATACGTATATACAGTATTATAATTTTTTTATTATAACATAAAACGCCATTTTCATTTAAAATTTTCTTAATCCTATAACACTTTCTGAGGCGTATGAGTTTTTAATCAAACAGTTTTTACACTGAAAGTCGGAAAGTATTATTAAGACCGTTGTCAAATGTCAATTTGAAGTTTAAGAGATTGAGTTTGAATTTTGAAAGGTTGAATTTGAAGTGTAAAAACTGTACGTTATTTTTATTTGAATATTTGACGTAATAATTTTTTTATCTAAATTTAAATAAATCCTCAAAATTTTAGAAAAACTTGAGTACAATTTAACTTAATCATTTGAAAAATATTGTGCTTAATATACGTAAATGCAAAACAATCATCACATCAAAACATTGAAACAATGATCATTTTCTTATCTCATTGCCAAACACAAATCTTGAAATTCCACTTCGAAACACAAAACCCCAACCATTCCACTTACCATCTAAACTATTTTAAAAATAGAACCAAAATCCTTACATCCAAAAAACAAGAACCGCAGCTTTTTCCTAACTTTATATAATACATTCAGTGTCCAGTGGATTTGCACGGTCGTTGGTCGCGCACAGCTCTTCGCCACAAATCAGGGATATTGAAGCGCGGTCCGCGGTCCGTTCCTGGCCGTTGATTGCTTGTCATATTTCAAATTGCTGGCCTCGCGCCACGCGCTATCGTGTCCCGAATGCGTTTGATTGGTTTTGCCGGTTTTTATTTTTCATTCGAAACCGCAATCGAATGTATCTGAAATTATTGAAACGTGTGTTGCCGCGCGCTTTGTGAAATGTTTGTTTTTTTTTATGTAAAATATTTTATTATATTATAGATTTATATTGCAGTGTAAGATCTTTTTAGTAACATGAAGGTGCAGTTTTTGGGTGTTTTAGTTTCTAAAAGTTTGGTATTGAAATAATCATTCACCAAACGATCCTTAACTTATCAATATTACTAACTTGTTGAATTTTGAAGACTGAAACCATGCGTTTAAAATCAAATAACTGTTTATCAAAAACTAATGAAATTAAATATCATATTATATTTTATGTATTCAAATTATACTAATTTGAACATATTTGAAGCATAAAACCACTTTTTTGTGGAAAACCGTTACCGCAAAATAGCAGTTGCGGCTTTTATATTTGTGCATGGTAAAATTCAAAATAGTTTATTCAGTCTCAGTTTTTATTAATAATATTATCGCAAATGAAACGATTTTATTATAATTGATCGAATTATCCATGAATAAAAATCGTAACTATTACATGTAAATACAATTTTTATTTTCTTTGAAAACATAATTTACTCAATGTGAGTTCAATTTGATATTCATATACAACAAAATGGTGATTGCAATAGATTTAAATTATTAAAAAAAACACTAATTCACTTACACGATCAAAAAACAAATCGTTGATAAAATTTCAAACACATTTCGCCTGAAAACTTTTCCGTTTCAACACAATACAAACCAAACTTGCGGTCTCGTACACGGCCACCATTTATTTGCACACAATGTAAATTCGACACGACTCGTCGCATACGATCGACTAATGTTAACGTTTCGCCCGACATATTATTTGCGGACAAAAGTTGGCAAAGCCGACGTATTGTTTGTCCGCGGACAGAGGTCGGGCTGCGGTCCGTTGGTTGTGCCGCCCTGGCTCTGCTCACTCTGAACCATTCATCGATTTGTGCTCTGGTTGATGCGATATTTGTTTGGATGATAGTTTTGTTCTTGTATTTTGGCTATGTCGATAATTGGTAGAGGTTTATGATATGGATCAATATGACTTTTGACGTTTCATATGCAGCGTTTTCAATTAAAATTCAACGTTTTTTTACTTTAAATTTAACTATAGGAAAGTATTATTAAGTATAGTATCATACTAGTAGTAATTAATGAAATTTGTTACTTTGAATTCTTATCAATTTCAATGGTTAAAATGACAATGGACAATGGTCTTAATAATATTTTGCTTTAGTTGAATTTAAAATCTAAAACATTAAATTTGAAGCATAAATAGTATTAAAAAAAGTAGTAATTTGATTTGAAATATGTTATGGATTTTATATATTCAAGTAGATCGAAGTTTATAATTTAAAATTCTTATCGTGTGAATTTCGAAAATTTCCAAATTAAGCTATACGATTTCAATAATCATGTACCTAAATTTAGAATTCATTTTCAAGTCGCATACAAATGGGATCGAATTTAAATATCAACGTTACTTTGTTCTTTAATTCTTCTTTTTGATTAAAACAAGGCTAGTTTAAACACAAACAAATTTCTTCTTTTGTCACAAAAACTGTTTGTTGAATGCAACTTCCAAACAAGCAAACAAGATCTGAAACAGAAAGTTTCCTTACTAAAATAAACAGAAATGCAAAAGTGATCTTGTCAATTTGCATGACAATATTTGAAAGAAAACAATTCCGAAACTTTTTTCCTTTGAAATTATATTACAAAAAAAACTCAAAAATTTAAACTTTCCCATACTAATTTAAATATATGAAATCATATTACAAAGTCACAAAATACTTTGGAAATTCATTCGAAAATATAGTATTTGTAAAACGCTGAAAACGGATGTCGAAAACTTTGATATTGAGTGCACCCAGTGCACCAGTCTGAGCCTCGGAACGATGCAATGAAAAAAACTGAATTGTTTGCATAAGGATTTCATTACGACCCAGACTTTCAAATAATGGAGTTATAACTTTTTGAAAGGTCCGCCGCTCGCTGTCGTTCTTTACTTTCGCGTATAATATCCTTTATTGTGATATATTAAATATAATTCCCGTACACAGAAGGGGAGTTTTCCGGTGGACTTTTCTCGGAACGGGCAAGAAAATTAAAGTGAAATTATGCAAATGGACCGAAAGGGCACTTCCTTTTGAAAGATGGTAGTAAATCGTGTTGCTTTTCAAAAGCGAACATCCCCCTGTGTTGACGTTCACTGTCGGGAAATATGAAAAATTGGATAACTCTAATGATATTTGAGTAGTCCTTGTACCAATTTAAAGCACTTTAAGTGCACTATATTTAGTATATTTGTAATATAAAAAATATCGATTCTATTTATAAATAACTGAAATGACCCTAATTTAACTGTCGCATACCATTTCGTAATCTCGTTCAATCTGCTAATTGCACTTTAAAAACAAAAAAAATACTTCAGATTTCACAATCGCGATTACATTAACAACCCACTAATTCCGAGAACGAAAATTCAATTTCACACTCCTCATGCATACAACATTGCGTCCATCAGACGGCGCATGCACACGCTTGTTCAGCTGAAAGGCATTAAAATTCATTTCGTATTTACAGCCAAGGTGACTTATCGAGTCTCGTCCTCGGCCACCATCTCTAAAGTAAAATTTAACGAGGTTTTGCGAAGATATAATTTTATGTTCGTCCGCATTAAACGGGATAAACGGGCGCATCGTACGCCGGCGTTAAAGCGGACCCGGCGAAAGCTTAAGCGCTTGACCCTAAACGCGGTTGAAATTCGACTATATTAAATGTTAAGTTTTCAAAATTGACCATTTTGCATGATAATGGGTGTGTTATTGAATGTTTCTGCGTTTTTGAATTTTTAATTTCGCGCAATTTTCAATCGAAATTTTGCGGATTTATGAATATTGGATTAAACTAAATTTCGTTTGTCTCTATTAATAATATAAAAATTACTAACTGACAAAATTTAAAAAGTATGTTTAATTAATAAATTATCAATCTTTATTATTGAATATAATTTTATACAATGTCAAATTCAAAACAAGGTCTTTGAAAATTGGATATTTTTAAAAATCTTAAGATAGATCACAAAGAATTGATTGTAGATATTAATTTTGGTCAATTGGTTTTGTTGTTTTTGAACACGATTGCGTCTATCTATTAGTCACAATATATGTTACTTAACTTCAATCATTAATAGAAAGCTGTATGATCTATAAAACTGAATTATTCACTAAAATCAAAAATGTATTGATTAATTAATAGTTTTTTATTCATATATAAAATCAAGTATAAAATGTTTATTAATATACGATTAAAATTTCTCAGAAATGTTTTAATAAAATATTCCCTTTGTTATTTAAAAATATGTAGAATAATAATTACCTTCATGGAAATAGAGTAATTGTTTCAAACACAAACTTACATTTCGTATATTTAAAACCATTTCTTCGAATTTAACGTTTATACTAATTACTAATTAACTATTTTTATTTATTAAATTAACTTCAATATAATTTTCCAACACGTAATATAAAACTCATTTCAAAAATCGATAAAGATGACCTAAACAATCGAAATGACTATTCAAAAATTGCGGCATATCGAAACATGTCCGTTTTTCGCGCCATCGCGCAATATTCAAACAGCGGGTAGAATTTCTTAATATTGCATTGTGCGGCGTAAGGTTCCTTCGCGTTCGGTCGATAAAGCCTCACCTGCGGCGTAATAAAAAGCAAATGGTCCACCGGAAAACTCGGAAAAAGATAATAATAATATAAGTGTAACGGACCGTAATGACTCGAAAGTACTCCGGAGGAATATACCTGCGCGCGTATTATACCAAGAGGCAAGTACATATGTTTGGCTTAATGTAAAAATATACGTGTGCAATATGTGTGTGGGTGTAATATGTGTTTGCGTAATCAGCGGTAAGAGTTTTAAAAGTTTCCACCGTCGGAAATCTTTTATAGGCTTTACTTATTAAGTTTATACGTGTGAGCCTTTATGGATTATTATAAAACTTATCCATTCGGAATCGAGCGTATTTCCATCGTCATTATGTTCGCGGAATATTAAGGTTAGTACTTTTTTCCGAGTTAAATGTTGTTCGAAAAAACAACACGTGTATATGCCAAGTGCGCGTACTCGTATATCGATAGACAAATTGGCTTCGGGGAAGGCCCTTGATAAGGGTGTGGCATTTTTTTCGTTTTCCCTTTGAGTTTTCCCATAAAACACGCAGTCTAACCCTTTTCCGTTCCGTTTTTGTTTTTCGCTAATGTTTTATGACAATGAACCGAAAAAAAGCGTAAACGAAACGACCTCGAGCCGCTGTGATGAATCACGAAAATGGAAAATTCCACCATCCGAAATATTTATTTAATTCGACTGTAATACAAACATATCCAAATATAACACAACGTATTACAATCCACAGTTTAACGATTCAAAATCTTTTACGAATCCATCCACGAGTAAACGTTCGATTAAAACCATCTTGTATCTAAATAGAAGACATCATTAACAATTTTTTATCCTTTTACACACAAGTCGAACAAAAGGAAAACAGAGGTGTTGTTTAACACCATTTTTTCTCCGTTCCCGGCTCCGAATGCACCTGAAGGGGCATTAAGCGATTAGACAAATGTACGAGAAATTCCAATAAAAGTAACATTTATCCGCTTCCAGCCACGGAAAAGAAAGAGCGAGGCGAAATTAATGAAACAGCCCGTCTTTATATATAGCGGACGAGTTTCGCGCCCGCGCCCCAAAGGTTCGGCACGGCTGCCTATCTGGCCGTTCACGCCCGAAAGACCATCGTAGACTTTTATCCTGTTAACTGCTACGAAGGACGATAACGTTTTCGATTTCGGTATACTTTATTTTGCGTGATGTATTTATCCGTAAAAAATTGCCGCTTATTAAGTGATAATATTAGTTGAAAAATATTTTGAAAGTTTACATATAAATTTTTTATAATATTTCATGCAACAATCAATCAATTTTATATTCTAAATCAATATCTTCGATTGCTTTATATATTTCCCCGGAGCAAAATCCCTTTCATTACCCGATGGAAAAACACACAACACACGCCCATGAATCACAAGCCCAACATCCCAAAATTCGGCACCCCATTAACATATGCATTGAATAAGCTCACATACCCACCCACCACTCCCATTCGAACATCCATTCCCGATATTACCAGCATATCCATAAAGAAGCACGCGAATCGATGCACACAAGCAAGCGGAGGATCTCCGACGGCTTATTGGAGCGAAGCCGTCCATTCTTGGCCCTCCTGCATGCATACAACGGCAATGGTGGTTGGTATAATTTTCCTGGGCGAGACAAGGGTTCGCGGTCGTATTATCTTACTAGAATTTATTGTTATGTCCGCGTTGGTCTACCTAGTAAACACGACCGTTTTTCATATAATGCACTCGCCCGCGTGCATTATGAAAGGGATGCAATGCGGCCATAAGGAGTGCAAGCGTTGCATACGTTTTGCATGTTAAGACGAGGCTCTTTGGATGTACGGATGATTTTGCTTTAATAATTCATTGAATTTTTACGTTATGAATATGTTGAAAATAAATAGAAAATCCATATAAACATCGATATTTTTTCATGACGATTTTCTTCCTTATGCTTCCTTTTTCCAGACAATGCACTATTGGGCGCCATCCAAAGACCATATATACAACTTTCGAACAAAAGTCTAGTCCGCCCTCGTTCATCGTGAATCCCATCCCGAAAACTCATACATATTTATCGCGAATAACGAATATACTCTCGCTGTCGCTTAACAAAATCGAACCCTGCTAGAAATTACCCTTCCCATTGCGGAAAATCTTTACTTCAGTACATAGATACTAAAATTTATTAAAAAAAACTCATAAGAATTATATTTTTATATATAACATATGACATAATATATATACTATTATATTACATATTTATTTAAATAAATAATTCATTTTTTATATATTATATTATATTATGTAACTGTATAACGAGAATAATTGAATATATTATATTCAAAGATGAGTTGGCAATCTCTGCTTTTGCAGAAATCTGTTAAATCAACTCGCGCCCCAATCCACCCTTAATACTCGTACATGGTTACGCTATTAGTTTCGATGAGATCTTAAAATTCGAATAACGTATGTTCGTACTTTATTTATATTTTTTTTATATTTTGATTTTCACCACCAAAAAACGTATGATATTTCAACGGCAGTTTAGGGAATTGCGATAACGAGAGTTTAAAACTGCGTCATCCACCTTAATATTCAAGGCTAATCTTTTTTATATCCTCAGAGACATAAAGGTACATATGTTTCATTACAAATATTAAAAAAAATTATACATATGAATATGTAGCAAAACAAACATTATTACATATATATTATTATATAAACAAAATGCACATTTTGTCGCCGCTTGCGTCATTCGTGGGATAAATTCGCTTAAGAGGGCTATAACTGAACGCATTAAGGGCGAGTGAATCATGGCTGCGACGTGATGCACCCTAGTCCATGGGGTGCAACATCCCTTCCCACAGGACACCTGCACAAATGCGCAATGGGACTGCTCGGGACAACATTGTCGCCGTCAAACGCAGAAGAATTTAATTTTCGTTCCAGCATCCCTCGCTGGTGGGTCGTAAAAGGTACGTTCGAAATTAATGCGAGTTTTGTGTCTGTGCGTTTTATTGGTTAGAGAAGTCGTGTGAGTGGATTGATAATGGGTGTTTGGAGTTGAAGATGGACTATGTGTGGTTTGATTGAAGTTATGCTTGAAAGATTTATGTTGTGATGAATCTTAAGAGTATCAAATTTAATTTGATGGAGAAGTTATCTTTATCAAATATTAAGGTGTTGAATTTTGATATTATAAAGGTTTCGAACTAATCGTCCGTCTACTGGCTGTGTTAAATATTGTTACAATGGTAACAGACAAGGTTAAACTGTTGACCCGACTAACGAAATTGTATTAAGTTATTATGATATGTGGAAAACAATATGACATTTATACGGTAAATGTTTGTTGAAGCGACGTCGAAAAAAAAACTTTTGCCTCTGATAAAACTACAATAATACTAAAATAAACTAGAAATTCGCTATATTATTTTTTCAGTACGACCTTGATACTAGAAGAACAAACAATACCCACTTAATTATAAACGCACACGAGACGAACGATTTGTTTTTCCAGACGACCAAATCGGTCGGAATAAATTACCAAATTGAGGGTTTGTTCGACGACTCGTCAAACTTTTCCATTTGATTTGCTGTGTCAACACGGCCCCTGGCCCTCGATGTTCCTAAACCCTTATCGCGATAAATATATATTTAAGGGGTATAGAATCAAAATTCACAACCCCATTCAATCTAAAAATAAAACATTTACATACACTTCTGATATCAAATTCAAATCAATCACTCAATTTATGATTATTTATGATTAGATAATATACATTATTATTTATTTAATTATTAAATATATTTAAGAAAATGTGATTTTACCTTAATCATTTAAAATATTATATATAATGAATATGTTGTATCAATAGAATATTTTACATTTTTTTTCAAGTTCACTCGAGAGTTTCGAACCTATCCTCCTCTTATACATAAAAGGACCTCTAATCCTGTCCGACTTATAGAATTTCATTATTTGTATTGAACGCGAACGTAAATAAATATGTGGCGTATTAGCTCAAAGCGAAACAATGACAAGAACAAATAAAAACGCCTCACCCACAATAAGAGCGAAAGGAAGAGCGCTGGCTGAAAAAAAAACCGCGAAGCCTTTTATCTTTTCCGCTCCGGAAAAGCGCGATTGAGTAGAAGGGAAAAGCCTCGAAACCGAATTCGAATGAAAAATTCATTCGCATACATTCATGTATGTGCGCACATAAATATGTGTTGCGGGGGGACTCCGTCTTTTTTGTATTTATTTTTGTTTTTTTTTTCATTTTTTTCGTACCCCTCGATCGTCGATGTTGTCGTTGTATGTGAATAAATATAAACTGCTTTTTCGAACGTGTATCGACGCACTGAAAATGACATTTATTGTCAATATTTTCACTTCGTTCGCTCAACGGTCCTGCATAAGAAGGCGCATATGTAGCTAGTGGCTGAAACGCGAGACGAATTGGAATCTTGTCAAAAGGTTTATCGTAAAATATGTGTGTTTTTTCGTATTCTTTTAATACATCGAATTCATAAACTTTTATTTGATATTATCTCTTTTTTATTCATACTATTTTCATGTCAAATATTCATGATAACACTTTGTTCAAACGTTGTACTTCAATTTCATCGTTGCTTTGTACTTTCGCGAATAAATTTTATAAGATATATCTAGAAAATTCTTTACATATTTAAACTATCAAAAACAAACGCATCTATAAAAAAAATAAACCAGTTCATCGCATCCGGCAATTCAGAATTTGATAGGATTTTAATAGGGGCGTTTCTCCGGGGGCTCCCTCAACAACTACTATGGGGTTGTACTGTTAGTAGCGGACTCTTCGTGTGTGCACAATACACAAGTTGACATATCAATTTGTCTCTCGATGACAAAGCTTTTGTATTGTTCGCGTTCGGTGGCCGCCTACGGCTATCCGAACAACACTATTTTTTCATGTTGCAATTCTCTATTTTGCAAATTGCGAAATTTCAACGAAGACCGAAAGAAAACCCTATTGTATAAATGGTCATTTAAACATTTTTCATTTTATTTAAAATATAAAAGATCGTGCACTAACATATTGCTGAAATTTATTTTCACAAATATGATATTCCTTCTCTTCCTTTCTTGTATTTTATTCATACGTGACTCAACTAAACATTGCAAATAAAACGGCGAAATTTTACTAAAATAAAAACTCTTATCAACTTTAATTAAGTTGAAAATCGAACACGATAATTACATCAATTGTTAAAGATATATGTATATTTAGAGCGTACATAATGTATTTTTTTCACTCGTCAAACAATCGCTCATTGTTCACCAAATCATAATAGCTCCAGAGGGCTATCTCTATCCTGCAGAATGTGCGGGCTTCGTGGAGTGCATATATGCGTTTCAGCATCTTCATGCAGGTGTGCATATGCAGGTCATCGATCAGTATTGTCAATGCATATCGGGTGCATTGTTCACCGAGGGCCCACATATGGCCCGCGAACTGATAGTTGCCTATACCTGTTTGTATGCAGTCTGAAATTGCTGAAATATTTGCAAGGCTCTATCTATGTTTGTTTGTATGTATGTATGTATGTATGTATGTATGCAGAAGTGAATTTTCGAGGGATGGCATTGTTTAAATAAAAAATAGTTGCGTAAACATCGATGGAACGGTTCTGTGTTAGTTTTCGGATATGTTGTAGAACTGGGTGATCGATCTCGTTCGGGAGGAAAATAATTTCACTACAAGCGAGCGAAAAATATTGCAAGAAAAATATTTCACTGTCGGCGAAAGAAAGTATCTTTGCTTCCTCGTCCGTGTTCTTTCTGTGAAAATTCGTCGAGCAATATTGAAAATTGTGAAGCCATCAAACGCGTCGCGAAAACACGTATCGACATTTTGACACATACTTTCACATAATGTGGCAATTTTTCAAAAGGTGCTTTGTAGACGTTTCGCTTTATTTTTCCCTTCTACCATACGAGCTTGTATACGCAAAGAATTCCATGTTTTTTTTTGCTCAATTTTGTGCTTATTTTTCGCGAAGCACGAAGTTCGAAGATGGAGCAAGGGCACGCGCGACGACCCCTACACGATTAGATCGAAGACATGAAAAAAATCGCTTGCACACAATTCAATGAAGAATCAGCATATTTTCAACAAAACAATTCAATCGAATACCTATCGTGTTAGATACATTTTTTTTTATAAGTTTACGAGATCTATTTCGATGAATAAGAGATTTTTATTAATATAAAATCAAACGTTTCTCTGAGAATATAATATTCAATGCTTGAATATTTATCTTTTAATATTTGAATGGCACTTGTTCATTCAATCTTTTTTTTTGTACTATTCAAAAATCGAACATCGTAATTTTCCTTAAAAAAATTACAATGATATCTGAATTATTGAGTTTCAAGAATATAATATCAGTGAATATTTGATGATGAAAAAATAATTTATGTTAATACAAAAATATAAAGTTTCATTCGATTGTTCCATAGGCTTGCAAACTCTCCGCATTATTCATTCGTACGAAGCGCTCATGTCGCCAATAATTTTCTTTTATAACACATAATATAATTTCGCATGTACGGAACGACATAATAAATTTCTCCATACGACACAACGTTAAATTTATGTGATTAATATATACTATGGGGCGTATAAACACGCGAAATAAGGAAAACGTAGCGCGAACGAATTCCGAATACTATATTGAATGGAAACCTTTCATCGTCAATCGACCGATGCGATATTTTTTTATTCGGCCATTCCTTGTATTTTTCTCTGCCCCCATTATATATGTGTAATTTTCCTTTCATATAACACTATTCGCACCCTTATAATGTATGATGGGAATCGGTATCCCGAGCAACACGTTAGCCTATATTGACGTTCATTTTAGTCTGAATCATCAAGTTTTTTCAAAAAAAGTAAAAGAATGTATTAAGGAATTTAAAATACGGTCTTCAAAATTTATTAATATTATAGAAAATCCTAAATTAAATTCTAAGAATAACACGAATACTTCGCTTTCAAGATTAAATTATAATATAATGCTATTTTTATATTAATATACAGAATACTATTATATTACAAGTTTTATAACATTGGATATATTCTTTTTATTTTCAGATTCTTAGTATAATGCCATATTTAAAAATATCCAGAACTTTCATTATGTATAGTGTCGTTCTATGCGGTGGCTAATGGTCACTTGAAAGATTTGACGCGTCCATTAGTGATATTGGTAACACGATATTGGTCAAAACAGTATATAATACTTCGTTTTCAGCTGAAATGTTGTCGTTGTCTGAATTGAATACGAGCAAGACAAACTGTCAAATGTACGTATATGAAAACATGGATGTTTCTTTTTTGACGTCCACGAACAATGTAATAATACGTTCGGAAATATACATAGTATCGGTATTGTTTGCGTTTCAGAATTTTTAATATCAAATATTTTATTTGATACTTAAAAATAATTAATACCTCATAATTTAGAACAAAGTATAAAAATTTTTCATTTGAAATATTAATTTCAAATCTAAATTTTCTTTTCCCAAAATGAAGTGATTTTTTTTAATTCCCACTGATTAAAACATATCGAAATTCTGAAATCCTAGAAAGAACTAACATATATCACACATGGATTCAAAAAAAAAATCACACGAGCACTTAATTGGAAAAACCTTGCGTATCGGGAAAGCGTAGCCGTCAATAGTGGCGCACAGATGTTGGAAAAGCGTCGTTTTTCCGCCGCCGCGGACATAACGCCAATGTCGTCCATAACTAAGCTTCGAACAGAAGCGAGGGGGGTGAAAATCGCGAAAAAACCTTCAAAGCGAGGGGGTGGGGATAAAATCAGAGTCCGAGTGCGAAAAATCGCCGGAAAATCGCCGCGACACGTGTTTTTCATTGGGCCCCGTCGGACTGCAACTGCGACGACCGAACGGCTGTAAAAAAGCTATTCGAGCACAGTCTGGAAAAAATATGAAATAATAAAATCGGGCGGGGGTCCCCAGCTAGGGGTGGGTCTGTTAAGGGGTGCGTTAGGTCAATATTTTCATTTTATGTCGAATAAACGCTTAGGCAACGGGGGTAAGTGAAAAGTTCGAGGGGGCAGATATTGAAATTAAAAACTGAACGGATTTCATTCAATTATTTTTTTTTTGTGTTTCGATATTGAACTTTGTGTTTTTTAGGGCTAATTGAATTGTATATTTATTTCTAAAATTTCAATAATGAAAGTTTTAAAGTGTATCATAAATTTATATCTTGTTGTAGAATGTATTAATTTATTTTAATATTATTGTGGTAGTACTAAAATTTATATAATATAAAAAATAACGTAATTATTTTTCAATCACACTTAAGTTGAAAATTTTGACGTAGAATTTAATTAAATCGAGACTTTTATTTTTTTTCTGTTGCAGATTTTCCAACTTTTCATGTACAAAAATCAATTAGGGTCAAATAAAATTCTATCAAACTCCTTCATTAACCGCAACATGTAATTTTAAAACGCGCTCTGCAATTTTCTTGTTTTATGACCTACGATAAAAAAAATAAACTCTCTTCTAATAAGAGTGAACGAATGTATTTAATGAATGAATAAATAAACCTTTTCCGCAAAAGATACTCCGCAATCACTTCAATTAATATTTCTCATTAAATTCCCAAGAATTTTTAATACTATTTATTTTATATAAGATTAAACGATCCTTGGAAAACGAACGCAAAAACACCCGTATACATTGTGTTCCCTTCAAGGGAATTTTCCGTCGAATTTTCCGGGCGACTCTTGATTTTTCAATAAATCACTCCCGCCGGTGAAAATTAATCGGCCGGCGCACACTACGAGGATTTTCACGGATTATTTGCGAATTCATTACTGACGGAATTAAACCGGAAAGGTTTTCCCTTATGCGCGCCCCGTGTATTGGTGAGCTTTCCCGCCAGCCATTAGACAGTGTGCGCGTGTACGTGCACGGTTCAAATGTTAAGCTTTTTCGCCTGTTTGATTTGAAAGGCTTTACGGCCTGCGGTGGCTCGATAAGGAGGTCTCGCCGAAAAAGCGTTTCTATTTATTCGGGAAAAATATTTTCGTTGCCGAATCGCGCGACGCCGATTGATTTTCCCGAATAATCTTCCTGCCCGGCGATAAATTGACGGGAAAATTTAAATTGCGTAAATACGGCCGAGTTTCGTTGGCTACTGTGTTATTTTGCACGCTTCGTATTTGAGAAAATGCGAATTTTAAACGTTCGGTAACATCTTATATTTGCTTGAAATTGGATATGTGACAGAGACATCTATTGACAATTATTGTTATTATATTTTTTAATGTTTATTTTTTTTATATTATATTTGGAACATTTTGATAAAATAAACACATTTTTGTTAATAATTACATATTGTTTATTTTTTTTTAATATATAAAGTTCAAACGATTTAAATGATCAAATTGCTTTGTATAAATAAAAATATACTCAGTAACTCGGATACAATTATAATAAAAATACTCACTGTCAGTAATAATTAACTTTCGAGGATTTGAATTATAATTTATTTGGAATGAATAATTAAATAAGTTTTTATATCTGAATAAAAATATCTAAAAAAAATTCCAAGGTTCTAACGAAAAATACACACTCCAAACGAAATTAATTTCCACTTTCAAAAAGCGTCCTCGAAATTATTCCGTCAAAGTGAAATATTTTCGATCCTTTAAAAATATCCTGTTTACATACCGAGCCGTCTACCGCGGTGTACACAAATTTTTTTCGAAAAAAAAACTCCCGGTGAGTTGCCGCACTGGGGATTGATTGATTACTGTCACTGTCGTCATCGTCATCTTTCCCGCCAAAATAATGGCCGTAGGTGGAACGGAGAGAGCGCACTGGAAATAAGATGGGAAACCGTGATTGATCGAAATCAAAAATATTCGAATTGTCGAGGGGTTGTCACTTAGCGGATGACAAACCACCAATGAAGATATATTAACCGGGCGGTCCGCGATCCTCCGGGTTGGGTGTGTATTTGAATAAATTTGAATATTGTGTTTGGTAATGGTGATTTTATTGAATTTAATTTTGTTTTATTTAAAGGGAACTCGTTAAAAATTCCATATTTTTGTAAGAATTCGCAACTTATTCGCGTTTCCGTGTGATTCTTTCGGTTGACCTACCCCTGAAAGACCGTGTCGATTTCATTTCTTATATTTATTAACAAAATACATTTTTATCAAAAAATAAATACTATGAATTGTTCACTATCTTATTATATGATTTAAAATCTTTATATAACTCCATAAATTAAAAATTTTATTGTTTGTTTTTTAAACAAGTATTTTTTTTAAGTCAAATACATTCCTTATATAACTTTTCAGAACTTTTTTTAAAATTAACGCACTGTTCCAGAATCAGTAGTACCACTTGAAGCGAATATTAATACGACACAGTTGCCACGACCAAGCAAAACTCTACCTTACCTTCGGTTAAAACCAGTGTTTTGCAACACAGTTAAGTTGAGCATGAGTTTTGTTTATGTGACGACTATTCACAAAAGCTTACTATCGAATTCTAAAGCGTTTAAACTTTCAGTTTCGTTAAATACTTACTCTTCTGTCACGAAAAAATAATAATATGTGGTTTTTTTATTATTCTCGGGGTGAGTTTAGGATGTGGGCGGAAAGAGTACGAAAGTCGTTAAATAACTTCTATATATTATTGCGTTCGAAAATTGGCAAGCGGTCATAAATTTCATTGGCATCACTCGCAGGATCAACTGCGGAGGAGGAAAACTTTTGACAAACTCTTATAACTTTCAGAAAAATAGTCCCACAGTGCGAAATTTGAGCAAAGTCTTTTTTCTTTGGTTCGCGGTCACCTTTGAACGCTTTATGAACATCATATTATTAGATTAATATTGAAGTTGATATTTTTACTCATTGTATTCTGAGAATACTAATCAAAATTATATCGAAGTTAATTTTGCAATACCTTTGAGTTTCATAAGAAATATTTATGAAAATTATTTCAGTAAGATTTGTGTATTATATTATATATACAAATTGATTTTCTGGGAATTTATTAATGAAATCTGGCTTCCGAAGATTTCACTGAGAAAAAAAATAAACAAAATGCAATCAAACATCTTATTTTTGTTACTCACTTTTCCGGAGAGAACCGCCAAATAAGAAAGCGCAAAAACGGAATGGCTTTAACCGGGGAAAATCCCAAGAAGAACTGCCGTTCGTTATTCGCGACTGGATTTTCCTGATTAATAACGCGATTTTCCGCAAGTATTGGAAAAGGCACAACGGAGACGATCAAATGTACCGGAACAAATTAACTGCAAAAGCAGGAAGGTCGCGTCTTATTAAAACCGGAAGTTCACCCCCGCGAAACTCCGCCCCTTACCCTTAATCGGTTTAACTTACGATTGCTCCTTTTCCCCTCCCTCCCTTCACTTCGATAGTTTTCAATAGAACCCCTTCCGCTGTTTCGCTTGTAGTGATTACTTTATTGCAGTGTTGCAATCGCCTGAGGTGCATAAACAATTTGCTATTGGCGTATTATAGTAAAGATAGCAGATGCTACATTATACGTATTCTTACTTTTATTATTTTTATTTTGTATGAAATTCAATTATAATATTTTCAACATCGTATGCTATAAAAAAATCAAAATTAATTATGATTCAAAATTATTGTTTATGTGCATAAAAACCTGACTGAAACAGCTTACACTTTCGACATTTTCTCCAGGAGAAAGTAAATCTTTGAAGGTTTGAAGAGAGAAAGTGGGTAAAGGAGGGTTCTAACATAGACGAGGGGGTGTGAGGAGGTGTCTTTTTACTTCCGGTCCATTACTCGTTGTCGAAGACGCCAGTGAGCCAAACGCGCGATCTCTAATTTCGCGAAACCGATTGATGATGCGCTTGAGTGCTTGGTGCTCCTAAATGGCGTGATAAGGTTTTAAAAAAGAATGGTACAAAGGTATTTTATGTACACGAATTGTTTGTGTTTTACATCTTTAAGTGCAGTTTTACGTTTGAAAATCTTTCAAATTAGTTTATTCGATTCGTTTAGATGAATAAATATTTCTATTGAATCGTCTGAATGGCTTTTTAAATTACTGCTAGTTCTGACTATTTAATTTACATTAAATTAATTGCATGTTCTACTTTTGTTATGTTAATAGTGAAATAAACGAACCGTTAAATTTCACAGAATGATTAGTCAAATTAGTTTTCGTATTCAAATACATTTTAGTATTTGTTAAAATTGTCAAATAATTTTCACATGCAAATGAAACAACTACTTTTACGTATAATTCTTATGATTTTAACCGATATAGATTTTTCTTAATTGGAGAATTGAAATAGAAATTAAACCATAGTTCATGTTGTACATATATAAATATTAATCAGCCAATAAAAAATATACAATACACAAATTTAACTGTCAATATTAATTTTTAAAATAAAACATATACTTCAAAGCCTTATAAATTACACAACAGAAGCATCGCGAAAATATTACATTACGAAAATTATAATCTATCCCACCATCCTGCCATCCGTAATCCATCTTTTCGACGGGCGAAATTTTCGACACAGACGACATTCAATACGGAATCGGCGCCCATGATCAAAACGTCTAATATTGAATAAGACACGAGCGTTTGCGGTAATCAAATATGACGTGGAATTCCTTGAAATTGGAAACCGGGAACCGGGAAGACGGCGACGAATATAGGCAAGAAATATCGAAAGACGCGAGCGCGGCTTAATTAGAGCCGTCAAAGGACCAACGACCCAAAAGGATATTTGTTTCGTCGAGATAATTTATCACAGGGATCGTTATTATCAAAATTTTGACGAGTTCGCATCTATTTCGCATTGTGCGTTTGTTTGCGTAGTTCTCGGAACGAACGAGGGTCGAAGTGTTTCCATGTCTATTTTCGGGGGAATAAAAGTTTTCTTTTGTCGCGATCGTCTGATGATTTCCAATATTTGATGAATTGGCGAAATTTTATTGAAAATTAGTTGTTATTTTACATTTTTTGTATTATTACTTTTTAATATTATGGGAATTCATAATTAATTAAATGGCTTTCTCTTGTCTGAAAAATAAATTTACAATTACTTAAATTAAAAATTGATAATTTTTTAAACGTTTTTATTTCGATTCTATGACACACAAATTCGTTATAAAAATATTTATTTGAAAATTGATAGTGACACAAATATGTATGAAATTTATTTTTTTATTAAAAACATTATAGAATTAAAAAAATAAATAAAAAACTAATTTCACTATGGAATAAAAATGGTATCGTCATATAATCAAATATTAATGCTTATAGTAGTTTGTACATTAAATATTATATTTGCTTGTCTTATTTTCCTGCAATAAAAATCAATATTGATCAAATGGTACATATTATGTAATATTTACATAATATAGATTTTTTTGAATAACCAATTTTAAGCACTTCCGCGTATAGCAAATCTTAAATCTAGATAAAATAAATTATTGTTCTTTTATTTCAGCTTCTTAAATTTAACATATAAAATAAGAGGTATATTTTTTTGGCCTATATAAAATATCTTATTATGACATGTTTCTAGCAACTACACACTTATAATAATAATCTTAAATAAAATTTATTTTAAGGCACTCCAATTTCATATGTCAATGGCAAAGGAAAACTTCCAAATTGAGGTATCAAAAATAATAAAGGATATTCGTTCGCACGAGGCAGAAAAAAACGATAAAAATGCGTAAAATAAACAAAGTGACGCCGACGTCGTTTTCCGTATTAAAAATATGCGAATAATAAAGCAGCCTAGGAAATTCGAACGGAGTAAGGCGGAAAATATATATAAATGAAAATACGGCAAACAAGCGTGAAATTCCTCAAAACGGGGAATTTTTATTATTCGTGGAATTTCATTCGCTTTCGCTGACATGGATTCGCCTTTTAAAATACCGATTCGATGTATAGAGTACTCGGTTGTAGGAAAAGCCCGGTGCTGAAAATCGCAAAAGCTCCCACCGTTGGAATTTCATAAATTTTGGAGGATGCTCTTTCTCTTTAGTGAAAATCGGCAAAAATTGCGAATTTTTCTCCCTGATTTGTGTGCTTTTAAAAAAATGTTGTAGCGCTAATTAGTAATCGATTCGATAATATGATATAATTTGTACCTGTAAACTTAATCGTATGATTTAACTTAAAATTTTATAATTAACTACGACTATCGCATTTGGTGTTGTGTTGTATTATTTCTAACAATATTTTTCAATTAAGAGGAACATGATAAAATACTTCAGCTCAAATCATTCAGTACAACTAAATCTATTGTAATTTCAAAAATACAATACTTCATTGATTTTATTGCACGCAACTTAACATTATTATTCTTCAAAATGGCAGTACTACTGATTTACTTCATTTTCCGTTTGAGAAGGTGGAGGAGTGGGTGAATCAATTTTTCGTAAATTCTCTTGGGATATTAAATCTGGCTCTGCGAAAATGATAAATATTATTGTAGAATGATTTTTTTAAACATAAAAAAGATCACATAAGATACTTACTGCTATTTAATTCAAACCGCACTACAGTTCCAGCATCTTTATTAGATATTTCCACCGTAGCGATCTGATTTTCAGGAAATCGCAATATCTGATCATTTTTCCTTGGAACACAATATATTGGTGGTGATATCATCTGTACCATTTGTATTCCATTTTCTTGTCCAATACTTGGAACATAAACAGGCATCATTGAGGTTCTAGAACCTAAATTAGAACACTCACTCCCACCATCTGAACTTGGAGCACCTAAATCTCTAGATCCTCTAGCAGAAGGCACATCCATACTTTGTCTGTAACTGGCAATTCTATGCAATTGCTGATGACTCATAGGATGGTAACCTATCAAACTCGGCGCTTGATATATTGCTTCTTCACCATTTAACTTATATGGCATATACTGAACATGTCTTCTACATGCCTCTGGATCGTGTATATCAGCGGATCCAATAAATTGTGGATTGATCATATCTGGATTGGGAGAAGCCATATCGTTTTCTCGTTCTTCTTGGACTGGAAGTGATTGTAAAACTAAAGGTTCTTCTTGTGAAGCGATCAATGACGATAAAGCTCTAGAAGCTCTTCTACTGTCTCTTCTTATGTCAGCGCATGGTCTTATCATTACGTTTGGAGTTCCAAAATGTGAACCAAACCCATTTTCATCTTCTGGAGCAGAATACATCGATGGACCACATCTAAATGGGTAAAAACCAATTTAAAATTTATGAAATATATATATATATATATTTTTTTTTTTTTAATTCAAAAATATACATATTTTTTAATATAGTTACCCTGATTGTCGTTTATCTGATCCACAACCGAAAAAATTTGAATTATTAGAGTCCCTCCTTTTACAAATTACAAAAGCTGTTCCAACCATAATAGCCACAAGTATAAGAAGAGCAGCTGCTATCAGTGCACCAAGAATCATTGCCATCGATTGATTCGGTGATAGAACAAAATCGTCTCTAAAATTCTTCTCTGAATTGAAGTTATATAAATGATCTGAAATGTTTAAAGATAATTTCATATTTCACATATAAATTGAAAGAGAAAGGAGTCATAATATGACAGAATTCTATTTATTTTGCATAATATCAGATTAAATCCTTCTAACGTCTATTTAAATCAAATATATTTTCATGTTAACGAAGCAATTTTTTTCTTATGAAACAACTATAATATTAAACAGCCAGCGTTATTTAAATTAGCATAAAGATTTTGCATCGTTGCCTCTGACGTTAATAAAATATAAATTAAATAAACGTTTACTTGAGCGCAAAATCCGAAACGGAGAGAAATCTCTCGCTTAATTGATTCATGTTAAACAAAAATGTCTACAATTCGCAAAAATAAGCCCTTCGTTCAACCTTTTCATTAATAATGTTCGACTATCGATGATTCTGTAAAATTAATTTATTTCGGTAAATAAGCCAACACAGCATCGAAAGTTTTGCTTGCTCGACGTCTGGTGTATTTATATTATTTAGACGTGTCGTGACTTTGAATCAATAAAAACAATCGGTTAGAGGAGCCAATCAACTTGTATTGATAACTTTTCCAATTATGCAAATTGCGATAATTTAATTTCATATAATACGATGCAAAAATATTTATAATAGAAAGTTTTATTAAATTTCGATATACGCGATACCATTTATTTTTCAATGTGTATATAAAAATTATCAATCACAATTTATATAAAAAAATTAGAAAATTTTCAATTAAGTAACTGGTAAAAAATGCTTAAATACGATGATGATAACAATTTAATTTTCGAATAACGACATTCGCACCGATCCATATTAATGACATTAATAAATATTTGACCATCGTTATTTATTGAATAAATATCACATTTCAAACGCGCAAAATCATCCCGGAAAATTCTACGAAACGCATTTCACGAAAATTAAAACGAAAAGCTCCACCGACGAGAATAACGAATACGCATTTTTCATTTTCGCGTTCGCAGGGGAAAAAAACGAGAGAGAAAATAAAATGAAAATGCGCGTTTAATCCATAAATGTTGACTTTCATTTTCGTCCTAGATTTGAATACGCATTCAAATTTGACACATTATACGTGAGAGTGAAGCCCCTCACACCCTCTTCGGCGCGCATAATAAGTACAACGCCTTCAAAGGACCTAAGGCGAAACAAAATAAACGACCCCGAGGACAAAATAAATAATAACAGACGCCGAATAGAGGTGGGAAAAAAAGCCTTTTACATATTATGCGTAATATGAAAGGAGCTGGTCGAATGGGAAAAGAGAAAAGGCCCTTTCATGGAGGAGAGGGCGCGTGACAAAGATCCGTTAGCGTTGACGTATCGGCCTGCTCCTTAGCCTCCTTAGAGGTCTTTTCAGCTGTTGGGTTGCCGTGTGTCCTGGCTTGGTGGGTTTGCTGAAAATGACAAGTCCAATATTGCTCCTTTGGGCCGATCGAGACCCATTTTGCGGGTCTCGTCCCGGACATTTGAATAG
This sequence comes from Hydropsyche tenuis, assembly GCA_009617725.1. Lineage (NCBI taxonomy): Eukaryota > Metazoa > Arthropoda > Insecta > Trichoptera > Hydropsychidae > Hydropsyche > Hydropsyche tenuis. The sequence goes on along the minus strand of VTON01000056.1, from coordinate 59,589 downwards.
TTGCTAGTTTCGCACGCTTTAGTGTGCCGTATAATAATGGTGTGGATGTTTTTCGGTGGGGCTATATTTGGAATTAAAGCAAAAAGCGCGGGTGGAAATCGAATGTTGAACGGTTATAAAAATATCTATTTTATTTATGCTGATTATTCTATGGTAAAATACAGAGTTTATTTATAGAAACGAAAATAAGTGATTGAAATTCAAATTTTGTTTAAATACTGATTTATAATGTAAAAAATTGCTACGGCTTTCAAATTAAATTATTATATATATATATTGATGCCATCTATAGAATTTTTTTATGAACTAATTTTTATGGAAATTGTATGTGCTATAAAAGCAATTTTAATTATTTTTTTTATAACTACTCTCTCGTTTTATTATATACGAGTATGTATAATACCTATATACAGCTCAATAAATTAAGAGTACTTTATAACTGAAAATAAACGAATAATTTATTTCCATGAAAATAATAAAACTCCTGAAAAATAAAACAATCAAAAAATATTTCAGACTAAATCCGTGGAATTAATCAATCAACAATTTTTATCATAAAATTCGAATAACTGCCATAAAAATTGCCGAATTTCATGGGACACACACATGTGACTTCGTACTCGACAAATCCGTATCGTTCCCACGATAACTGGTAACATAACTATAACAAAATAAATATACGATCGTTTTGTTGGTCCAGTATGGCGGCAGTAAGCAAGATGGCGCACGATTTTATTGCCGGTGCAATATTGCAGTGTACACACACTGTTCGCAATTATTGCGAACGGACGTCTCTATATATGCATTCCGTTTCAATATTCGAGCTTTGCCTATTTCAAATATGATTTTTTTTGAACACTCTGCATTCTGAATGCAAACGAATATTAAATATTAGATTTTCAAAAAAAAATACAATATGACAATTGTGTACACTTGTGCTTGACGCGCGTAATTCATATTTTTTTAAGCTTTTTAACATTTTTTTATATTATACAAACCTGCTAATGATTCGGGAACTGAAATATCTTGAATTGTGGCTGGAGCAGATCTTCCTTGTGCATTTACTGCATATACTAAGAGACCATACTTGTGACCCGGTCTCAATCCTCGCAATGCGAATCTTGGATTTTCTCCAGTCTCCCTATATAATGTGACAGGATACGACCCAGGCCATGATCCCTGAAAATTAAATTTTATAAACACACTTAAGACTTTAAAATATTTTATTTGACTGACTTAAACTTTTCAAGCGATACATTGAAAATTTTTCCAATAAACTCCCATATTGCTTCACAAAATTAAATACCTGATCGTTCATAGTCGAAATCTCATTTTCTTCGTGATTGATCGGCGACTGTGTGCTGTGTACAGCATTATGTACTCCATCGACCACTTCCAGCAGGAAGTGCTGAGGAATACCACCGTCTGCACCAGGTCTGCACACCACCTCGAACGGCACGCTGACGTTTACCAGATTGCATTCGGTCGGTGCGTCTGGTATTTCTGTGGAATCAAAGCGAATTTGACATGATTTGTAATTAGTAATGTTTGACGACAATCGGTACATTTGTGAATGACATCAAAGCGAATCTAACGACTATCATTTGCGTGCCATGAAGACATTGCCTTTGATTGCGTGATTGTCATCATCATGCGAGCGAACGTTCAATCAGATACGGATTCGTCACAATTGTGTGTCGATATCCGGAAAATATAACTATTGTGTCGATAATTAGAAATGTTATTCAATAGTGTTTCAGGGTTTTATTTATTTTTTTAATATTTGTGAGTTTGATCTAATTTTATACCAAAATAATATCATATAATACATTTCTTAACTAAAGCAAAAAAAATGTTTATTCAAAAAATTATTTGAAAATCCACTTATTTCGATTACATAACAAAACTCCTATGCTACCTGGGTAAATCCGCAACTATTCGATTATCCGTTTTTCCATTTTCCGGATAATGTGATGCAAACAGCGACGCGGCTTATTAGCCTCGAACAAGGTTTGATCCAGCGCGCAACAAGTGAACGCCGCCCTCAGGAAAATTGTGGCAAAAGGGAAAATTTTCGAAAATAATAATATTTTTCTTGAATTCAGTAGTAGGGGATACGTTATTTGTGCGTCTCCGTGAATTTTTCTTTTCGGATGTCGCGCGTGAAGAAAATCTCTCTTTGTGGATGTGCATGAAATTGCATATTTTTCAGCGCGTTTGCCTCTCGCGAAAGTGCATTTGTCATATTTCAACGCGGCGCATGCTGAAAGTTTTGTATCGTTATATTATATATGTTAAGAAATCGTTATCTTGTTTATTTTTTTTTTCAAAAAATATTTATTTTAATTTTTAGAATGTTTATTTTCATATTTTGAATATATGTATTGTTATAATAATTCTAGAAAAATAAAATAAACCAATTTTATAAGCTAAACTAGACAGATAGTTTACAACGCAAAAATAATATTTACATTATGTATGCTATGAAGAGTTTGCTCAATAACGATGCACGGCGCGCTGCACAAACAAACGCATCGTTACTGCAAAAGTTTACAAGCGTCTGATTTTGCACACGTCCGCTTTCCATTTTTCCTCAGACCCACCCTTAACAGTACTTGCACATAACGTCCCCCCAACAAGAAAGCTTTTTCATTTTTTTCCCAACATTCCCGACATTTTTCCGAACCTGCGAGCACGCGGGCGGGCACAAATTGTACACAGAGCTTCGAAAATTCAAGAACAAGCCGGCAAAACTCTCGGGGCCGGGAAAAGCGGCCTAATGGAAAAGCGAGTGCGAAACGGCGACTAAATTGGCACACGTACAGCGGAAAATGCAAGGATATCGGAGCTTACGCAGTAAATTTTCCTCTTGGCCCGAGTTTCCCGGGGAAAACACGCGAAGGCAATGTGCCGTTTCGGGCGCGGCTAATTATGCAAACATTATTTGTACAAATTATACAAATTGCCAGCCTCCCATACCATCGGCCTCTCGTTCCACTCGTCCTGCGGGTCCGCTAACCCACCATTATATCCCCGTTGTTTAATATTTAAACGCCCGTTGCCGAGATCGAGAATTTATGACGTTTTAAAGGGATATGCGCCGCTTGCGAATTTCGCGCGATTACGTTATAACGGGCGAAAACTTGCCGTTTGGAAATTGAAACGTTCGCACTATTGCTAAATGCGATCGTTTTTTATCTTCTTTGTTTGCTAATTAATTGACGGTCTTATTGTTTGAGTTGTCGATTTTTCGTATATATAATTCATAAATATTAATAATAAATTGATTTTACAATTTGTAATTTATATTCATTTCAATACAAATCGAGAACTTGTTTTGATATTGATCCTGTTTTTTCTTGTATTTTTCATGATTTTATGTAATCATACGTGTACGATGTACATACATCTTTCAAAAAGTTTAATATTGAAATTATATCTTCTGAAATAGTTAAGATATTGGTACAGTATCTTCAAATCTTTTGATTTATTTCACATATATTTTGTAATAAATGGAAACATAACAAAGCTTTTACCACTGACTTATAACTTTAAAAAAATATTTGATAAAAAAATAAAAGTTTCTTTTCGATTCTCCGAATTATTTACAATTCTATTGTTACAGAATCAAACTCAAGTTTAATTCAATTTTATCACTTTAACGAGTGGCATGATTTGACTTATTTTAAATCGATCATAATTAATCAAACAGCGCTAAGTCCTTATCTCATCTCGCGTCAATCAAAACCACTTCCGCCGCACAAAAAGCACCAACTATACATAAAACGACGAGGTTAATAAGCTGAACTTTAGCCGATATCCCGTCTCAATTACACGACTCGTCGACTCGAGAATTTCCCCCGCACTTTTTTTTAACTTCAGGATACTTTTTTCAGGCAGTTTTTAATCGACGCGCAGATAACGCGACTCCAGATACTTTTCATCGGCCAACTTTTCAGCCCGTGCTTCCGGCTGAAGTGGAGTCCAGATAACGGGACGGACACGTAACAAAAGTTTCAACCCTATCTCCCTGGGGGGTGGTGGGTGGCGAGAGTTGACTGGGTGGTCTGGAACTTAATCAAATTATATTTTACGAGTGCAACGGAGCGAGTGCAGCGCGGCTGAATGTTGTTCGCTGAGGCGATTGTGAACTGTCTTGCTTGCTCTCTTTCGTTTCCTATCTTGTGTTGGTGTGTCGACTATTGTTAAGGACTCTGGATTGAAATCTATTCGGTTTCGGCAAGTTTTCAGACGTTTGTGTCGATGCTCTTATCGAACAAGTTTTCTAGATCGGAACTCATAATCAGAACCGTCGGACTGAGTTTTTTTATACTTGGCGATTTTCTTTCTACAAACTTCGAATAGTGAAAGATTTTTTTTTTGATTTATTATTTGAAATGGAAAAGGAATGGATTCGACTTGTTTGATTATTACGAACATCTATCGAATCTTTTTTTGTTAAAAGTCGTATTCGGTATATTGCACAGACAGCTAGAGAAAAACGGTATATCTTAATGGTGTTCTTGTTCATTCAAATGGCAGAGCATTAAAAACTGTATGAATAACTTCCAAGCCACTTACTACTCCAAAAAACCGCAGCTATCTACAATTTTTAAACCTTCGGAGTACCACTAATTTCGTATTATTTCTTTTTGAATACTAACATCACTTTACCGACATTAACTTGAAAGAAAAACGTCTGTTTCAAATTGTTTTTCAGTTTATAAAGTAAAAAAAATAAATCTTACTTGCAGGAATGATTTCAAATAAACAAGGATATTTTTGATGTCCAACAGTGCTCGTAGCCCAACACGCAACAGTTCCAAAGTCAGCTGAAGTCATCGGAGTATATGCAAGTTCACTGACTGATCCGGAAGAAATCGCTCTTGTTGCAGGAATCTGCATTTACACAATATTAATTTAATATAATACAATATTAAAACAGATTTTATATATCAAACATACTTACAGGCAAAACATTCCTCGTTTGATTAAAAGTCCATGAAAACTTTAATTGACCAGCCTCCGTTGGTGAATCGATTTCACATCTAAGCGGAATAGGAGTATGACGTATAGCCGCAACTTCTATAGCTTCTGTCCCCGCTTTACACACAGGCACATCTTAAAACAACATTAATTATTTTAGAATTACAAACCAACAAACCTGTGCGGTAGAGCAAGCTAATAAAAAGGTTGAAAAATCAAAAATCGCCACTTACATTCAAATGAAACAAAATTGCATTCAAATTCCGCGATTTGCATCAACCACAGACCGAATTTTTGCATACTCAACCCCTAAATATGCACGGAATTGCAACCGATAGACCATCCACCCCTTACTTTCAACCCCGGAAATTTCGCACGTATAAATATGCATGAAAAGCGATCGTCGACCACGTGTCCCGCGAGCCAATAAAACAAACGCAGCCCAGTAATGAAATTGAAATTCGCCAACTCGCCGTTTCGCCTCCGCATTACATTGCGACGTACTACGCTCGCATTATATTATATTATGGAACCTTCGGCCAAGTGTACCAGTAGGCTTTCGCTGTATAAGTGGTCGACCATCTGACGTCGTCTCGGAGCGTAAATATATTCGGCCGGGGTCCCGGGAAAACCCGGGAAAAATGTCCCGCTTTGAATTATGGGCCGGGTCGAGAAATTGCGTGTTCGGGCATTTCGAGTTGCCCGTCGTAAACTCGAATCGGTATAGGAATGTGTGGATTGACGAAAATTTTGATTAATGGAATATTTTTTTTGCGGATTTTAATCAATCGATTAAACTTTGATATTTTTTAATATTATATTTATAATTATTATTTTGTTCAAATTATAACGGGTATGAATTTATAGTAATTTGTATGAAAATTTTTATATTACTGCATGATTCAGATTTTTAAATATTTTTTTAATTCAATATGAAGCAATACTAGCATTAGACACAAAACAAGCTTTCGAATAATACAATTTAAATATATAATTCGAATAAATAAAAAAAAACTAAGATGATCGCATTATCAAGCGTCGGGGCAAATAAATTAGCAAAACAAACATAAATCTCGAATGCAATTATTTACGCAAGATAATTGCCACCGTGGAGAGAGACACGGGGATGGAAATAAGGGTGGTGAGAGAATAGAGACGATGGGCGACAGTGGGCGGCAAAAAAGCAGGTGTGCCACCCACTTGAACGTTTAAAATGAGAACGCAGATAACGCTAATATGAGACACGACCGCCTACTTTGACCCCATACTAAATCTGCCACCTACTATCCTCAGATGGTTTATATTATAATAACGTTCGTATTACAGATGAAGATTGAGAATCACTATTTGGATCGACTCGATAATAAAACCATACCAGACTTTATTTCATATAAAAATTCATCGGAACGGTATCGCATTTATACGGATTCACTTCTCTCTGCAATATCAATTTAAACGAATCATTTGTACAACCTGCAACGATTCATACAAAGAATATTGAAATACAAAGTGGAAAATCACTTTCGTATCATTTTTATCATACTGTAACACAGAGCAATGTCGCGTTATAACTGTTATGCAAATTCGGTATTGTTTCTTTTATTCGGTCGGGGTGTACGTCGTCTAATGAAAACATCGTTTTGTCGGTGCTCGAAATTTTAATACGACGTGTCTCCCAAGTGTGCAAATATATTTGAATAATTGTATGTAAATGTATGAAATTATGAAAATGTACATAGAAGAGCCGGAGCGGGGCGCGAGCGCCATATTAAAATATGCGAAAACGCCACGGCTTTCAGAGATCGCGAACATTTTTTTTTTTTTTTAGGTCTCGTTCGTTTTTCTATAAACGTTCGAATTTCGCACTTGCACAAACAAAGCTTTCGCGCTTGTGAAAACATCGGGTGGGTATGTGTTCCTTTTTATTGTCTTTTTACGAAGAATGGTCGTTTGAAATTCATATGAGCGCGATTTCAATTTCGATTCGCTCGTGTCTTTTATGAATGGCTAATTTCGATATTTTCAAATGAATTTTTTCGATGTTCTTTTTCACGAATGTAAGTAATGATCGCTCCGTCGATTTTCAAAGAAATATTTAAGTGAATAGAAACAAATATAGCCGAGTTGGAATATTATTTGCTCACTCGAAATCTTGAATATTTATGCTTGAAACTATTTGTAATAGATCTATGTAGATTAAAAAATATAGAGCAAATTCACAAAACTGAACTCTTCTTTCATAATTTATAAAAGACGTCGTAAATTTCATGAAACGTTTTTAGCTTCTATTTAAAATATACTTTTAGAATTATTAAAATATATATTATCTTATTATACAGATTTATGTATTTTAATTTCTTCAAAAATACGAGTATGCTTACTATTTTTCCAACTTATTTTTACAGTCTGAAAAAAAAATGCCGGTTATAAATAAACACTGAAAATCTCCATCGTCATATTATCGACGGTTTTTCGCGAACGCCGAAGAAATAATACATAGATAAATTTTATTCGGAAATAATCCGAATAATAAATAACGCTTTCCGTTTAAAGCGAGCGCTATCAAAACGGAGATTAACCGACCGTTGGGTTATTTTAACCAAGACCCGGTTAAAATTTTTCCGCCGTAGAGGATCTTGCGAAGATTTTTCACATCACCTAAAGGCTTTTTCACCCATCTACAAACCTATCCTTTTCAGCATCGTATCTTTAAGCTTTATTTCTCGATTGGCTATCCAAAAGTAAGAAATCTTTTTTTTTGTTTAAATACATGTTAGACTATGGAAAAAAATTGTTTCTTGAATTTTTTTTCACTTTTTGAAATTTCAGTAATAAAAATTTTATTTCAATAAACTAAATAAATGAAAATCATATTCTCTTCAAAAGAAGCGACCTTGTTTTATTTCACTACAAATAATTTCATATTCATAATATTATATAACAGAAACTTCGTGATTTCATTTTAATATCAATTTGACTATCGCAATATCCGTTCGAAATTAAAAACTACATATAATACTCGTATATACCTATACAATATTACTTACATAGTACGTTCATCGTCAAGGTTTGACTCATGACGCTTCCTTCAGTGTTGGTTGCTTTGCAAGAATAATTTCCGGAATCCTCCCTCGTCAAGTTCCTGATCCTCATGCTCCTTCCAAGAACTACGAGACCTTCCGAAGGGTTATGCTCCAATTGCTCGCGCTGCAAAAAGGAAACGTTTTGTCAACATTTGTAAACATGTTTACTACTCACAGTTACATTTCAAATGTGAACGAAATGGACAAAATCTTTATATACTACAAATTGAATACATATGCGATATAAAACGAATACATAAATAAATTCTATCTGTTATTTCAAGTGAAGGCTATATGGAATCTATTATACTTAAAATTGTTTTGAATTGCAAATTAGAAATGGAGTATATAAATCAATGTACCTGAAAGTTCTTATAATTTCATAATAAATGCTTTCAAACATGAAAACAACAGTTCGAAAAATACGAAAATTAAATTAAAAACACACTCAAACCTATCCCACCGCTAAATCCTTTGTTAGCGACGCTCACGCGGGAAATTCGTCAATTTCGACTTTGTGAACGTACCGAATCGGACCGAAAAATTCGCAAAAAAAAGCATCGAAACCTGGCATTGCGGCCTCCCAATTTTATTTTCTCTTTATTTTTCCCAACGAATGGACAAATCTGGATTTCAACCCTCAAAAGCGGACGTTGTGCCCATTTGCCAGTGTCCGTTGATAAACCACCATAGAGCTAACAGGCCAAATTAATAATGCTCACGCACGCCGAAACGTGCGCAAATTGTCGACACCTCTTCTATGATGTATTTTGCAATCGTGTGTGTGTTTCGGAAGAATGTTCGACATGTGCGAATGATATTTTGTTCGCGTATCGATTGTGTTCAATATGCTCGTTTGATAATTGATGGCGATTATTGCTTAATTGATCGAATTATTTAATCCGATTGTCAATGTATGGATAAGTATTTTATTTGATGAATCATTTGTTTGTTTATTTAATTAAGATAATTTCATAACATTATATTTATAATTCATTTGATCTTCTACATTTTCTTTTAAAATCTCTCATGTACCGTTTTAATACTCCATTCATCATCTTAATGTTTCGAAACATTTCAATCTCTTTGATGATGGTTTTCGTAACTTATTTATATTTTGATTTATTTTACAATCTTCATCATTGTGTTTTCTACAAAAACAAATCAATACAGTATACCTAAGTATATAATATAATGAGGGAAAACTCACAAATCGAAAGAGTGCGTTGTTTGAGAGTCGTCCGCGAAAACAATACCCTTTAAACGGACATCACGGTAAATCACATCCGTGAGATCGGTTAATTTGGCGTTTCGCTCTGTTTTCTTAGGACCACCAGTTATAAATCTTTTTCAGGTAACGAATCTGTGGGAATTCGGCCATACGACGACGAACCATAAATTCGAAGGAACGCAGGAACGAAGGAAAGAAGAGGCGCCTTGACCTCGACGTGTTTACACTGAAAATATGGGAATAATTGCGGTGGACCGTGCGAAAAAACAAACCTTTCCATTTCTACCGCTCTACTATTATTTATTGTACGGATAATTTGGGAGGTGTTACTATTGTTCTTTGTGTGTGTTTATGTTCGTCTGAGAAAATCTCGCTCGTGTGGTTCTAAGGAAATGCTTGATAAATAATTTCGAGGATTGTTTGTTTCAACAGAAAATAAATAATGGATTTAGCGATAGAGTTTTTAGTATTACGAATCATAAATTTATGTTTATTGAACAAAATGAATTAATAAATCATTTATTTGAAATTAATGCATAATCTGAATCAGTAATAATTTTTTTTCGCAGAAGAGACAAATGAAAATTAATAATCCACGCGGGTTGCAACACCAACTACTTTTTAAAAAGTTATAATTTACTAGGCAGTACATAAATTAAAAAACTAAAAAAATATAATCCAGGGATAAATAATGTTTACTCAACCTATTTTGAAATACTAATCCATTTATTGACCTCTTGTATAATGATCGAGGTTACAAAATACATGGTACATAGTGAGTCACATACGTTTCGAAATATTAATAATTTCACATATGAAACTACGATTATAAAAAAAACGAATATTTCAAAATTAAATAAATAACTCTACGAACCATATTTAGGTCACGTACTATCCACCATAATCCAAAATTTCACAAAATTCAATATTCCAGAATCTACTATCGAAATTCATTTTATAACAAAATTCCAACCTCAATACATCAAACTTCCAAACAACCACACATCATCCGCCCATACAAACCGACCTCCACACGCCCGCCCTAACAACCATTGACCCCGCGACAGTTCGACAAACCCAGATTCAGCGAATTCCATTTTCCGTATTATAACTATTATAAAATCGCACCCCCGAGGAACCCACCACGGGAAGGTGGTTCCAGCAGCAGAGCGCGCGGACCGGGATTTACATGACACGAAAATCCCCGGCCATAATTTGTACGGATTAGTACTTAAGGTTAAACTAATGCAATAATTGATGAAGCCTACATCCGAGTGTGCGTGCGTACAGAAATTGCGCGTATAATTCGCACGTGTGTGTGCGTTATTCCACAATGGGCGAAAACGGACAAATCTCTAATGCGAGCTAAGGGCTCGTCCGGGTCCCTTCGGCTTTGCGAGGGTTAAAACCTTAGCGTACGAATTGTTAATGTTCGCACTTAAGCGCGCTTCTCTCGTAAATCATATTTAATTTGAAATTGGAAGTGAGTCGTGGACATATCTTCGCGCTGGGAAAGATTCGAGTTGTTTTTCATATTAGAATATCACAGGTGTTTATGTTAAAATCGCTATAGCGCGTTTCAAAAATTCGTTCATTCGGTTACGTAAATAAGCCGTTTCTAATTATGGACGGGTCGAGAGGCTAATAATAAGATTTAACTGGGGCGTAATCATTAACACACTGGCTGGTATTCCGGAACCTCCGACACTCGATAATCATGAAGTATATAATATGAAACACTTAATATAATATAGGCAGTATGGAAATGTTAAAACGCACGGGCCCGGGTCGGTCCCCTGACACAACACTTTGTTGTGATATATTCGATAAACAAGCTCTTTGCAAAATTCCTTATTTAAATAGCGACCGTAATAATTTATCCATTTCCCTGCGCAAATATCGGACGTATAGTGGTGCTCTGAGACCAATAGAAATGGTAGAAAGTATAACAAGAAAGGGATTCTAGGGCGCATTCGTACCTGGACGCATACTTCAGCCGAACGTATCGCTCAGGTACGTTTTTGGGTCAAATTTTGCAGAAAGTGCTCCAAAAGTGTGTCGAATTCTATTTCTGTTAAATTTTAAAATATATAATGTATCGAATAAAATGTTTATAATATCAAAATACATTTAAAAGTAAAATTATTACGCTTACGTACATATATCAACGCCTTCACATTTTCGATCAAGAATTTCAAATTTCAAAATGACAATTATCTCGATGATAAACGATAACAAGGTCTTTCCAATTTCAATCTAAAATATTTCTTAACAATTTAGGATAGTTGAAATAAACAAATTTTACGTCAGAGCGAACAACAAGCACCAAATGTTTCAGCCTCCGCGTTATTATTGAAGGCGTTTCGCATTGCCTAAGGTTACTCGTGCCTCGTAATTTTGTACACAGATAGTTTATTACTCTAACACCTGACGCGTGTATAATTTATAAAGGACTCGTCTGGGGACAAGGACGACTATGATAGCGATGATGCGATACGCCCTTCGCCGAAATGTAGAAAAGCCGAGCCTAAATGCAAACGAATACGCTTTCGTAATTGGATATATAATATAATGTATACTGGCAGTGTACGTATCGAACATAATCGAGATAATATACGAGTGTCATTAGTAAGGAATTAATCGTTATGAGATATTCAAGTGCAATTCGAAGCAGATGACGCTTTATACATTATAGAATTTGCCGGCGTTAAGTGCTGTCCCATATACACACATTTGCTTATCGATTAATTTCTAATGTATTAAGCTGCGTGAAAGTTGCTGGGATAGCGCATTATTGTTAGCAAAGGATGCCCCGATAAATACTATAGCAAATTTAATATTGCGTTTAGTTTATGAAGACTGTTCAGTTGGAAATATATATCTGAAAATGTTGAAATTTTAATTTTTCATTGATGAATAAAATTTTCTCGAAATTCTAATATACATTTCAATTTATGGAAGGAATATAAATAGATTATAATGAATCAAGAGAATCATACGTCTACGCCGCATTTTCGTTCAATCTTAAAAAATAAATGTAAAGAAGTATCATATTACGCGATGCGAATACACAATACATAGAGCAAATACTGGGCAAACAGTAATGAGATTGTCATGCAATTGTTTTCGTAGCAAAATATCTGTTGCCTCATTATCGATAACGATGTCACAATACGTATCCGGAGCTCACTTTTGCCCTTGTTTCACTTTCAAAGACAGACTCGCAAAACGAAACCCGGGTAAAAACAAACGTATATACCAGACTGCGCTGGACGATCGTCCCCTTTATTCCCTTTTCAGATTCAATTTTTAAACACACAATATAATACGGATCCGTAATATACATTGGAAAGCGGCAGACGACGTCGTAATTACGGGATTTTTCATCGGAATAATTAGGCGTCGCGTCGCCTGTTTGTTCCCTCCAGTTTTGTTCGCGGCCCTTCCGTTCTAGTCGTTTAGTCGGGAATCGTTCCCTTTTCGACTTATTATATCGCCAGAAAAGGAAGGAAACGATTTAATTCGATGGGTGAAGGAACGAGAAACAGGGGGTTGCGATTCAAAATTTGAAGAATGCTAATGTCGAGACGACAGAGCGATGCCACTTTGGGGTTGCAAAGATAGAAAAGGGCCCTTGTTCCGAGCGGGGCTCGTTAAATTTGACATTTAAATGAATCGAGATCTCGCTTTTTTATATAAAAAATGTCACATTTCAATGCACAGCTTTCTTATTATTAAATAATAAAAATCAATTACGAAATTATATCTTGATAATCCAGTCAGACCGTATCATGCACGATCTAACACATATTAGCCGGACTTTGTGGATTATCCTGGATTGTGACAGGGTGACTTGCAACACGATAGTCATCTACAGGTACGTTGGGGTGGGTCTAAGACGGTGAGGGTTCTACGCAATCTGGTAGCAATTAGCCCTCATGAATAGTAAAAGAGCTTTACCCGACCGGTAGAGCGTGTTTACTATAGAATGTGGCTTTGGGTCATCGTCGGAAGATCATCGGGCTCGATCGAATAATTTAATCACGCTCGTTCGTTATTCAGGGTGAATCTATTGAATTATGGATGCATTAAAATATTTAGAGTAAATTTTCTCTTTAAATGGAGGAATGTTCATCAAGTATTTGGCCGTTTATAATTTTATTAATAGAATATCTTTATTGTGTACCATTTTAACAAATTCATCCTATTATTCATGATTTAAAACTGAATATAATATTTTTATTATTATACATACTATATCCGAAATTAAAATTTTTGAAAATAATACTTAAAAAATCTCCATATTTTTACTTTAAAAAACTAACAATTTATCGCACAGCAGATTTGGTTGATTTAATTGCACCCTCTTTGCAGAACAGAGGTATCACAGAGTTTAACCATGTCGGTATTGTTAAGGACGGCTTTTGTAGAGAATTTGCTCTCGAAACGCACCTGCTACCGATTCGAAAACGAAACACGAATCGATATGCATTCAAAAGTGCATTTTAAATACAACCAGAGAGTTTTAAGCGAGTGCAAAAAATTTATTTCCGCAGATTCGCGGTCCCGAAGTGGACACTTTAATCAAGCCGCGTACAAGTTCAAAATTTGCATATTCACCCACGAACCATCAGATTAAAACGACAAACTTTTTCAACCAATACTGATTGAAAAATGTGCATGTGCAAATTTAAATTTGTGCTCCGAATTTTTTTTTTTTAATTGAAATTTTAACAATTATGATATCAGTTTTTGGATTGGTTTTAATTGTTTGAATTGTTAAATTTTCAATCGATCTTCAAATATTATCAGTTATAATAATATTGATTTATAATTAGAATCCATAAAATTAAGTAAAATTATTCAAAAATAAAACATAATCTATACCAAATTTGAAATCAACACAAGCACACATAAAGAGCGCGATCTCCCACAAATCTCCCTAGAGATGATACTCGCTCATTGTGCTCGCACCCCTAAGGAGCCTCCAGGTGTGACAATCCTCGGATAGAACCTCAGCTAAGGAGCAGAAAACCTCCTGCACCACCCCACAGAAACCCGCGAAGCCTCCTCGGGTGGCTGAAGAAGAAGGAGGCTCATTTATTCTGAACTTCCGCGTCGGAATCAATTGTGGGGTTTCGCGCGCGAGCACAAAGCGGCTCCGCTTGTCGATTGGAATTCTTGCAAATTATCTGAATAGTTCGATTCGCCGTGTAATATAATGGCGAGGCTGTATGGGAAAGTGTGGGTATGGTGGTTTTATGTACGTACGTTCGGTTAAAGTGCTCGAGCTTCGGGCTGTTAAAGCTCCGCGTTTAAGGTATTGTTACGGTTCAGGGCTGATTTTCACGTGTCGTTCCACGTTCCGGATGGATAATTAAGGGATTTCGTTGAGATTTTACATATTTTCTGTTACATTGTCTATTTATAGATTTCGTTTTAGACATTCGATAATATGTAATCATTTAATTTAATCTCAATTTTGGTATAATATAAAACATTTCTTAGAAAAAAATTAATATACAATATTACCATTTTCATTTGATTACTATAATATTAATTAAATTCAGAAAATTATATTTCATCAAATGTTTCATATTTACAAACTTAATAAAAAATAATAATTTTACATTTAATTTATTCCAAACCATTTAATTTAAATAAAAAAATACGTACAGCGATTTTCTTCCATCATAAAAACGTCCTTGAACTTGACACATAAAAAAGAGTCAACCGAATCGACTTCATGGGGGAAACCTCTGGGGAAAACTCAACCGATAGGCTTATAACTCGAGAGCTTATTAAACGACCTTCAAACTGAGACACGCACAAACCCAATGGTAGATTGTACAACAATCGACCACTAGATCCGTCCCTGGGGTGCAATCTTTCACGTTGACCACACAAACACGAACGGGAAACTTTCCAAGAGAAAGATCGGAAAATCCGTCGCATCGCGAAAAGCTCTTATTCCTTGGGACGTATGAATCATGCGCGTCCATTGTCCGTTCCGGAGCACGAATTACGAAAATATTGCGGATTTCAATCATCGTCCGCCCTTGCGCTTTTTCGCCGATTTCCACCCGCTTTCTTGGTGATTTTCCGCGCTTTTCCACTGTCTGGTAATTTCACGTAGCCGGCAATAAAGCGATAAAGGCTTGAAGGATGACTGGGTTGTCGGTGTGTGGGATGACCGGTTATTTATGGAGTTCTCGCACTCGTCGCGTAATAGATATAAGGTGGAAAAGTGCTCCCTAAGTGACAAGGATGCAGTCGAGATTGCACTAAGTCTTTATATCGGTGACGTTTCTAGACTTTATTAAGTTTAAAAATGATAGATTATCGATGAAATTGTATATTTGTATATGAAGCTTCAATTATGAAAGTTATCTATATCATATATATTTTGTTTTTAGTATTATATTCAAAGGCAAATATAATATAAGCAACGTCTGAAATTCTTGTTAAATTGTTTTTGGTAGATTTTTATATAATAATAATACATATATATATGTGTGATAAACTCATTTTTTTCTTGACTCAGCTACTTTCACAACTAAACTGAAATATATTATAACATAAAATAAATTCGTAAAAAAAAATGTTCGTACAATATGAATCGACATAATTTTGACGCATTTGAAAGCACACCAAAGCGATTTTTCTCTTTCGACACTAACATATTTGCCCATCCGGCTTGGGGGTGGAAAACACAATAGTGGCATTAATTATACTTTAACTGTCAAAGACGGATGAATTCGTAAGGCCGTCGTGAATGATGAAACGCCTTTCATAACGTGGTTGTTCCTTCAGAACCTGGAAATGTCTGAGGATATGAAGGGCTCGCGACGCCGATAAGGCGCGCGATAAAGGACGAAAAATAAAAAGGATCTTTTACACAATGAACGCAAACGAGAACGAAAGCTCACAAAGCGGCCCTTTTAACTTCTCGAAAGAGAGAAAAAGATGATTGAAGGGAATGCTTGCACTATGGTTAGGTGGATATGTGCGAAAAATCGAGGAAAATTGATGGGTTGGCAATGTTCATTGTGTTAATGATTTTTGAATATTTCATTTAAATATTTTCACTACATGATCCTAAATCTGTTTATTTGACAATTTGAATCAGTTTAAATATATGTAGTTTCAATATAATGAAGTATATACACATATCGAAAAATTATTTTGTCATCAAAACTACCTCATCATTTCATACTACCACCCCACAGTTCAAACACTACCCATTTTTAAAAGAGACACATTCTTTCGGAAAAACGATCGATCATGCACACACGCCTCGCCGTCATCGCCGATTAACATAATAACGCGATTTTCCGAGAATTTCCATAAATAAGGCGTCGAAGCATATCCTGTCCGCGGGCCGCGACAGACGGACAAATGCGACGCATTTGTCTTCCCGGAAAAACAATGCGACCGGGAAAAAGCCGGAAAAACCTCCTCTCCTCATTTTCCATTCTCCTGCCAGTTTTCGACCGGCAAACGAGTCGGATAATGCCTAATCGTCGCCGCCGTTTTCCAGCCAGTGCTGAAAAAAAATTTCATATATATGGCGCGTCACTTTGCGACAAATTAAAACGAAATTATTCGTCGGAGGTTTTTCTCGCTGTGTGAAATTTATCGTTGCGAATGTCGTACGTTTTATGCGTGAAACGTTGTGTGAAATTATTTATCGCGGAATGTGTAGTGTTTTGAATACATACATAATTTATTAATTTTTGTATGACTTTTTTTATTTTTTGATGATTCAAACCAATCATAATATAGCTATAAAAAAGGTGAAATTTTTCCAATATAATAATCATTGAAGTATAAATAAACCGATTACATTATACTTTTGAAAAAATCAAACCAGTTAGCAATTGAAATTATTATTGCGCGTATTGATACGCAATAATAGTTCTTATTCTATTTCGCAATATTCTTAATAACTAGAATTTTCAATGAAATTATTTTTATAAAAATAAATTGTCTCTTTTTAAAATAACTGAATACTGCGGATCACAGACTTCTATCAAAAAGAGCATATATGAAATTTGCGAAAGGCTTTTATCGTACTTCGGCATTCAACCATACAAATACTATTTCAATTTGACGATTGCACGTCTATAATATATTGAATAATATTATTCATAAGAATCGAAGCGAATTTGTGCGCGAGATATTTTTTCATCACAAATTTTGTCAATTTGTTCAATTCAGAGTCTCATATTGAAAGCGTATCGTTCGAGCAAAATTTCATAATAGAATTCAACAACATTTCCATATATGCCCGTCCCGCATTCGAAAACAAACTGTATGAAAAAATCTAGCCTTTATATTGTAGTTTTGTAAACGTTTACTCTGTAAACAGATTACACACGATGCGTTTCGATGCAAATTTGTGCAAATTGAGTTTGCTGCACTGGTCGATACAACGAATACAAAAAATGGTTCACACTATACAAATGTTTATTTTTTCATATTCATAATTTTATTCTTTAATCTAAAAATGATTTACGAATCATTGGTTTTCGAAATTTTTTGAGAGATAAATTATATTTTAATCATAATTTTTATATCATTAATAAAAAATCATTGTATTTACCATTGAATGTGAAATTTTACGAATGACCTGCATAGATATATATTTTTTTATCACGTAAAATGTGTGTCGAACGGGGCGCCGTGTCACTGAATAATATTTTCAATTTCGGCTCGATCTTCGCGCGGAAAACTCGGATTTTCACGCTTATCCCGAAGCGTATATTTATGTTTCTTTATTTATTCGCGCCTACCCACAGCTGAAAAAAGCCAAGCTGTAAAAAGTACGAAAAAAACTGCGAAATTCGAAGCGCTAGGGCGTCTACGGCGCGGAAAAAATCCCAAAAATATTAAGTTTGTTGCTTTCGGCGCAGCCTAGTGTATTATGCGGTTTCGCTTTTTTTTCCTTACGGCGGCTTTTGAACGCAAAAGATCGCGTAATAAGAGGCGAACCCTTGACAAAATAAAGATGTAAATGACGAAAGGATATGGAACGACTAAATCACATCATATATTCCCGGGCAAGAGAAAAAAACACCGCCAGACGATATAATAAAACGATACGCGCGCAGGGGAACTTTTCCTCGGTCGGGGTTGGGTTTTTCTCGTGCGAACAGGAAAAACTGGGCGGATTTTCCCTCGTGCGTTTGGTCCTTATGAGAAATTTTCAGAATGGAAGGCAATATGTTTCTTGAGTGGTGCGTTGAGCGTTTTATTCGGTTATCTTCAGGACACTGTCGTGTGCGTCTCGCGAGCGCTCGCTGACAAATCGATGTTTATTGAATTTTTCGTATAAATAAATCTTAACGGAATGGAAAAAAAGCGTTTTTTCGTCGCAGTCGTGGCCCGTTTGATTGTGCGGAAATAAATTTATGTGGACGTTAGTGGCGTTTCGTTCTGAAATAGTTTTATCTGGGTTGTATAAGAGTAATAGCGAAAATAAAAGTTCTAAATATAATAATATATAGGTATGTTCAGACCTACAAAAATAAATAGGACATTATAAATTTTATTTTCTATAACAGCTTTTAATAATAATCTATTTTTATTTTAATCATAAATCTCATTCAACATCCAATCTTACATAAATAATGAATCAGCATTACATACATTATTTTAAAACCTTTTTACAATACGACAAAACCAACCCAAATCCCCACCCTAAATAAAAATCTTTAAGCCCACATCCAACCACTCAACAATGAACTTGAACCAGAGACTCATCCTCAATCGATGCGAGAATCCAAAATTTATTTTTCCTCGCGTAGATTTTCCGCACTCCAACGAACGGCGATCGGAAATATCGACAAAGAAGCACAGGAGCCTCTTTTTTCCTACCCCAGGATACTGCACGGGAGGGAAGGGGATCTCACAAATGCCTGTTGATAAATTGAATATCGTTTTGATATTAATGGCCGAGATATATCATTTGCGCGGGGAAGTTTTCGCAGTTCGGGTCCGGGAAAACCGACGCCACTTTTCCGAAACTCCTCGTAGCCACCCACTGAACGGCCGCCCACTGGTGGCCGCCCACGAATAACCGCCCTCGTGTGCCACCGCATGTATTTGCATAAAGAAATAAGTGGAATGTGTGTACGCCGAGGCCCGAATGAATACTTATGCGAAACGCGTTAGCGGCATAGCGCGCAATAATTCGCGCAAAAATATTGTGTGTGTTTGACGCTTTCTATATATTTTTTTTCGTTGCGAATACATTACACTATTTTATTAGAATGGTAAATTTTTATATGTAAAAGCGAAAAATACCAATGTGAGTTATAAAAATAATGTGTCTTAGGTGTGCCATCAATTTATTTTCGTATTTGAACATATAATATTTGTTACATTATATAATATTTAAAAAAATATTCATTTATTTAAATTCAACAATAATGCTATTTCAAAATCTATCAAAGATACAGTGATATATTCACAATTTATTTATATTATATATTTTTTACTATGCGAACCATATTGAGAAACTATTGAGATACTCTGAAAATAATTCATAAATATTTTTTTATATTTTCGTATATCCGCTCTGTACGATATGGGATTTTCAAAAATGGATAAAAGTATGCAGATGTGTTTTAGAAAGTCTCATTTTCAGTGGTGTGTAGTCACGTTAAAGGTTACTTGGGCGCCTGATGATGCGTGTTCATAAGCTTCAAATGGGGTAGAAATAAACCCTTACACGCCGCGTACCATTTACCGCACAAACATATTATTGGCCACATGTGGCCAATAATATAATATTACGTCTTCAATATAACGACGCATTTCAACGTTACGGCTTTAAAAATATGCATTAAACAATGCTATAGTTCCTGTATGACTGTGTGATTATAATATAGATATTATATACTGAACATTATTCCAACTTTTTTAAAGAATCATCGATTCATAACACAATTCTTATATTAAATCAAATTTTTCACGATGATATAAAATAACAGAAAAAAATACTTTTTAACTACCTGACATGACATGACACGTATTCTCCACAACCTTAAAGCAATAAGAAACGCGACACATCGTTTGCGTCACCGGATACTTTGTAACGCTAACTCCAGCTCGTTACGTACGCGTTCCTCGTGCGCTTATTTCGTTAAGAACCTCAATAAGAAGCACTCCATATTTATGGAGAAGAGACGCTCTTAATGCTCAGACCAATTTGTCAAAAGCGCCTCTCCTCACTTCCAGTCGATTCCGCGAGTTTTTCCCGATTTTCTGGCCCAACTTTGAACTTTGCATACTACTGAAAAAGAAAAAAGGGCCTCGGCCGCAACGGAGCCTTCCCGCCGCCACAGGAAGGACTTTCTGGGGTGGATAAATATAAGGGGTGGGTTTTTTTTGGGTGGAAAATGGGCGGCGATGCGAAAAAATCGCGTACAAGTGTTGAAGAATACTCGGGCATTAGTTATCTTCACGGCCACTTCACCCGCGGAAAAACTCGCGCGCTTTTCCGGTCGCTTTTCCAGACGCCGGCTCTTTTTTTGCACGGCTGGTGTGTATTTTCTTTTTCTTGTGCTTTGTGAGTTTCATGTGCGACTTTTTGTAATATAAATATTTCACATTCGAACCGAAATAATGTTAATTTTTAACTTATATTTTAGATGATTTAAAAAAAATTTTTTCACAATAAGATTAAATCTTGTATCTATAGAAGTTTATTTTAAATATTATAATTTTTATAAACTGATCAGTAACTTAAAAATAAATTACATTTTATATACATCAATAAAGAGTACATTTATATGACGAATAAAACGAAATTACTCCGATCGAAAGGTACACGAATACATTTCACACACAATTTCACACATTTAAAATCAATCGACCGTACTGTGAAAGAATAAAATGACCGTACTTCTAAAAAAAAAACAAAAAAAAAAACGGTCATATTGCCGACAATACTCAACCACGCGCGTATCCCATATCGGAAGCGACCAACGAAAATTGTCGTCGTTTCGGACATTTGAATAAACACAAAATAATATTATACAATATCTACACACGAAAAAAAGGCCTACACGATAAAATATAATGTACGTGAAACTTCTATAGATTTTTTTATAATATTTGATTGATATATATTTTCAAAATCATGATGAATCTGAATTGTAACTTTTCCATCAATTTCAAAGTAAAATATTATCGAAAAATAGATTGTATTAATCTAAAGCAACTTCAATCGATATTATCAAAAAATTGTTCAAAGTTACTACCGATTTTGGTACACGACACCTCACCGATGACTTCAACAACACCTAAACCATCACCAAAGAAGTTTCCCATCCAAAAAAGTCAAACACACACGTTTGTATACTCGGAAAAGCGTATAGTGGAAGCGAGGGCAATAAACGGGTCCGGTGCGAGTCGCGAGCCGTGGATATTGAATCGGCGGGCTTTTCCCTCTACACTTTTTTTACGAGTGCTTTAGTCTCTAACCCGGCTCCGTATCCACCTTTTTATCTGTTCGCGAAGAGCCATCCGTTATGTGGGCGGGTGGATTCGTTCTCTCTCCTCTTCCCTTTTTTTATTCACTTTATGTTTACTTTTATGCCGATATTTCCATTCTCGGCTCCATATTGGACGAGACGACCCTGAGGCGCTTCGATCGAAAGCACGCCCAAACGCTTTTCATTGTTTCGAAGCTCGTTTCAGCTTCGTTCTTTGTATTTGTACGTTTTCAAAAAAATTCAAACGTTAATTAATAAATATATAAAGATTTTTAAATCATGTTTTTTCAATTTTATTAAAAAATATATCAATAATTAAATGAACAAAAAAAATCTGTATAACATGCATTCGGAAAATATGGGTTACGTTTACGATTGAAGCCCTCCACTTTCACATATCGAATGTGCATATCCGACGACGTATAAACAAAACTGTGTCACATCATTTTCGATGACTCTTTTCGTTTTTCCCCCGCTATATTTTCCTACTTCGAATACCTTTTTACATGGTCTCTTTAGGTGGTCGTTCGGGCGAAAAAATTCTTCGTCTGGTATGGGATTTCACGGAACCAAATGTACACATATACCGATCTATTTCCGTTCACATTCGATTACAATGTAAACTGACTTCTATCTCAAACATTTTTATTATGCATTCACAATAAATAGTTTCTAAATATAAATCCTATATAAAATTTCCGTTTTAAAAAAAAATATTTTTATTTTACGTATTTCTATTGAATTCAATCAATTCTATATGTAATTTATGCAACAAAAATGACACCAAACTGGCCAGGCAATAATAATCCCCATGCAACTAAGCCTTGGCCCGTTCCCGAGTGAAATATTGACTAAGTTTCGAGAGAGAGACCCGACCACGGAACAAAAGGGGATTAGCGATTATTTATACGGATGGCACTTCTACGGCAACGGCCAATGCTTGCCTGAAGATAAGTCCCGGGATTACCCGAGAATTGTTCATTAATCTCGTTCGATTACCGCAAATCGGCATTGCGATTGCACCTTGGATGCTTCGGCCTACAATGGGTGCACTTGCTCTTAAATGCAGGATGCATTTTGTTCGCATTTAGGTTTTAGCATTTTATAGCTATGCAGGATTACAAGGATTTCTATAATGCATGCGAAGCTTTTGTGTCAGATTTAATTGAGTAAAATCGTTGTTACGAAGTTATCATAAAATGATCGCACAGTATATTAATAATTGATACGAATATTTCCGATAAAATAATTCAATTATTTTTTGAGAAAAATAAGGTTATTTTCTTGTCTAATATATTTATAATGTAATATTACGAAAACCAAACCCGAGTCAATATCCGTACTGAAGTACAACATAAACACTCGTACGAATCATCAGAATTTTTCCACGACTGCGAAAACGAATCGTAATGATACGAAAACAAAATAAATCCGCATCGCGTACACAAACATATACAGGCACACACAAAAACACTTTTATCTTATTTTTTCAAGAATCGGAGTATTTTCTATACGCTCCGACGATTTTCCTACCCTCTCTTCTACTTATACCCGTGCACCGTCCCATCTTATAACTTAGGCCTCCTCTTATACAGCAGTACAACAACATTTTCGGAGATTTTCCCCGTCGGCGATGGCGGTGGCGGCTTTTCCGGTCGATCAATTTAATTATTTCCTCCGGAGGAAAATAGACGCGGCTTTAGCGGCAATTCAGACCGAGAGTTAAATTCGTTTTTTCGGCGGCTGCCCGCTTTAGCGGTCCCGCGAGTCCAGTTCGACCCATGGCCCTCAACCTAACCCGGAAAAACGGCCGGAAAACTCGGAAAATTCAAGGAAAAGCGCGGACGGGGATGAGCACAGGGGTGAGTTTTGGAAGCGCCGCGTGCGCCGTGGAGGAATGCATTAACTGATGTTTTGCATAATGTAATTTTTTTCGAGGCCCCATGTCTGGTGGTGTGGGTGTACGCAATAAACGAGGCGTTCTCAACATTCTCGCGTTTTGCCGCTCGCCGGTTTTATGGCGAAACTTTCTCGTGGGGTCGCAAATAAATAGTGATCCTCTTCTGCTGTGCGCGCTATTCCGTATGCTGGTGTGCTTTCGTTTTTGTTGTCGCTTTATCGTCTTTTTTATTAGATGAGAATCATAGAAATAGTTGCCACAATGATGCCATTTTGGGTGCAACGCAATAAACACTTTGTCAGGAGGGTCGCGATTTTATGCATTTTTAAGTGATTTAAATTTCTCCGTACAATATATTCTGTAATAATATTTTTTTTATAATAAAGTATCGTAAAAATGAAAAATTTATACATTCTGAATAAAAATTATAATATTACATTAAAAAAAATTGTTGTATTTGAATGAGAATTTTTCATACAATTTTAATTAAATAGTTATGAAACTTCGAATACAATTTTATTATCAATATATCAAAATTACCAATATATACGCTCATAAATCGAACAAAAGACATCAAATTTCACATACTATCATCCAATAAATCATCGAACATTCGAAACTCGTACAAAATTTCCCAAAAAAAGCAACCTTTCGTTGATTAACGACACGGCGCGCGCGGGCGCGACCTCTGCGCAAACCTCGTAACTAATCTCCAGCCATATAACACGACCGAAATCGCACTATTATAATATAAAGCGAATATTATAATATATTATTTTATGAGCGAGAAGCGAAGAAAACGTCGGCCGCACGTATTATTAATACGTTCGCATTAATTATGCGGCCGGGACGGGTCAGCGGTCGGCAACCTTCGGCCTCGCGTTTAATTTTCGCGCGACGCAGAGCTCAATTTTCAATTTAACTTTTCCATTTAATAGTTTTCAACGTTTCGAAGCAAGACGTGTATGTGTGTATGTGTGTTGTTCTGAAAACGGATAAGTTCTGGGTATTGATAAAATTTCAGGCGGCCGAGTCGCGCTAGGAAATTTTCCGTATGTGTGCAAATTCGAAGTGACGTTTTTGTGCAAAATTTTCTTGGTTTTACTCCCATTTAAAGTTTTTGATATATTTTGAAACTAATGATGATTATTTTTTTATACAGATTTTAGATTTTAATTCAAACCAATCAATAATTATTTATATAAATATCAGAAACACGATTATCCAATTTACTACAATTAATCAAATAATTTATGTTATTGTTATTAAATTAAATTCTCTCTAAAATTCTCTTTAATCGATTAACTAACATTAATTTTAAAATAACCCATATACAAGTTTACTTAATTAAACATCTCAAAGACGCATCTAAGCGCGTTTATGTTCAATTTAACCGGCTTTCAGAACTGAAACGCTCAACATCAACCATTTTGCGCTCTTTCCCATAAAACTTTATAATTTCAGGCTTCATTATTACACATATGTACATACTTAATGGCATAACTAGCTGAAATACATAGCTCCTAGCTTTCACGGGCTTACCCAACTACCTAACCAGACAGCACTGAGATGAAATTAGGCACCGAAATCGACCTTTGTGTCGAAACTGCGCTGAAATTCGAAGTAATTTCATAATCTCATCCTTTTCCGCTAATCCTCCTTTACGATAAAATAATGAACGAGTATTTATAATATACACTTGTATATATTATAATTAATCCTTCTAAACAGATTACGTTAGAAATTTAAACGTACGTTATTATTTATTTTCAAAATTTATTTATACTTCGTACGAAAGCGTTCAGTCAATATTATCAAATTGTGTATAAATCAATGTAAATAATTTCAAATACTTAATTATTTTAAAACTAAAAATGAGAATTAAATGTAACTTCAAATTTAAGTTATAAATTAACAAATGCACTTATTTAAGTCGATAGTCTTTTGGAACAAAAAACGATCATTGTACACCTATAAATTCTTTTCACAAATGGAAACTAAATTCTGAAAATCGCAAATCTTCAATCTTTAGTAAAGGCATACAAATCCTCAGAAGCTGAGTCGGTAAGTCGCCAAGAAGTCGGTTCCAGACCTAGACGGGTCTAGGCCAGTCTAGGCGCGAAGTCCTCTTCTCAAACAGCAGTCTAGTCGGAGTTTTGAGTGGAAACACTCGCTTTTGGTTCATCTAGGCACAAAAGCTTGGCCGCTTCATAGACAAAAGGTTTTGTTGGTGGTGTTTCTCGTTGGAAAGTTTCAACGATATCTTTCGTCGACGCTCTACCACTGCAGGTCTTCCCCTATCGGGTTTCAATAAGCACGGCGTTAAAGTCTTCACAAGTTTTATGGCCATTTTCTACGTATTTGAATACAAACTCTATCAATTTTCAGTTTTTTGCGATACATGATATATGTATATGTATATTTAAAATTTAAATCATTATTATCTAACTTAATTAGATTTATAAAAAAAAATAATTTCATACTTCGATGCAAATTATTATTTAAATACACTTTTATATACAGAAACCTAATCTAAATTCATTCAATACGAAAATAACACATTTCCATGAATAGACTCCGACTACCAATAATAACATCTCTTTCAACGAAACAACTACGAAACGATGACTCCTTTATGCCCAAAGGATAACCACACCCCGTACACCGGGCACAAGGAAATCGACCGGATTTCTATGGCGTGGAAAAGATGAATGGGGAGCGCGTGCCGCGGCCCGCGGTCCAGATAAGGCCCCTAAAACCACCCTCTGAAACTACAACCTGAAACTACCCCTGGAACCATCCTAAAGATCCCCATTTTCCTAGGGTGGTCTGCGGGGGCATTTAGCGTTTCACGTATTCGGACCGGTCGTCGGCCGTCCGCCTATGTTTTACACCTGGCTGAGAGTGCTTCTTATCAGTCAGTGGTTCTCAAATTTTAATATAAAGTCGTCAAGTTTTCATAATAAATTTTTAAATATTACACTAAAAATACTTCGATATTTTGTTTAAATATTCGTGTATAAGATCGTTTTTTCTTCATTGTTCTGCTTTAGTTTTGATACTAAATTTACATACCTTGACTTAATTATAAAACTAAACTTGACCTTTTTAATTAATTTAAGCGTGATCTTCGCGTGAATTTGAATAGCAATACATAGTCTAAAAGTTTTAGAATGTCTGATAAACATACCTGAGTGCGCAATCTGGTGCGGTTTATCGTCACGCACATCGGACGAGTTCCCTATCGGAAATTAGCGAAAATGCGTTTTGAATTTTAGATGAGTGTTTGGAAGAAGTATATATTCTAGTCTAAAATATTTTATAAACAATGTTTATAGATGAATAATCTTTCAGGTCTGTTTATTGTTGTGAAGACATTTAACTCGGGGTCAAATTGAGGTTACATAGAAATTTCCAACATTGTTATTTATACCGCTAATTAATCATGTCCCTAATTGACTTCGTATATAATCTGCATCTCAGAATTCGAGAATCCTTTTGAACGACCTTAATGCTCATCTTTCGCCCTTTCGTCCTTGTCTGAAGACTATTTATCACACCCAATAAATTTAACGTTCAATCATACTATTTCTAACCCACCAATAAAATAAATTGAACGCCATTATACAAAAAACTTTTCGAAATAATAAAACTCACGAGCATATTCCTAATTTTCGCGACCCCAGAAAATTCTTAGACATAAGAATATGCTTCGTAACAGCTCACAGAGGCTTCACATCCGAAATTCGCATTATCTCAGTGTCATTATTATAACTATAGTATGTAAAGTGCGTACAAACGCGTTGTCTTTAACGCTTCGCCGTTTCAGAGCGGCAACTTTCCTTTTACGCGCAAACTTCTGCTTATAAATAATTCTTGCACTTCGGATTGTGCCAATTATATCCGAATTATTTCGAAAGTTGGGACAAAGGCGAAACGCTATAACGCGAGCAGAACTATTCGCTGGAACGTCTCCGTTGATTAATTAACAATGTTCATTGTTGGTTGTGCGGAATTCAGATTAGAGTACTCTGTTTGTAAATTTATGATTTTTTACTTTCTCATTAAGTTTAAAAAAATTAAATGGTACTTACTTTTCGATACCAAGCATATTTATCGACTGAAGGTTTCGCTTCAGTATTGCATATAAGTTGGACATCTCCACCTTCTTTTAAAGTTTCAGGATTTTCACTTGAGCCAACTGTTAAAGTCACTCTTGGAGGATCTGAAAATAAAATAATTACATCATACGATTAAATTGGTCTAATATAAAAATATGACAATCCACAATGTCACGCTTCGCTCATTTTTTCACACTAAAATTCACATCCCAACCAAAAACACATATATATTTTTAAACTATTTCTCATGGAGAGGTCGTTCTGGGATTTGACGGGGCCACAGAGCAATCTAGTCCACACACATTACCGATTCAGCTGAGTCCTCCGGCTCGAATTACGTACCCGGTACTACGTTATAGTACACATACCATCTGTATACGATAACACCGAGTATAATATACGATACTACGTGAACCGGAATACTTGTATATATATACACGGAACGGGAACTTCCGATATTGACTCGGCCAGTCAATTTAACTTGCGCGAAGTCGTTTAAATGGTCAACGCTTCCGCGGCGAACTGCTTCCATCGTTGGCTATCATCGATATGGGTACGTTCGTCTGTCAGGACTTGATTCAAAATCGGGTATCCGGTTCGAAATGGGTGTGTTTATGTGAAAATGTTGATAAAAGTTTACTGGGCCTTGTAAGAAATTGTTATAGGAACGATATGTGACCTGATATGGGTGTGAAAATCATACTTTCGATTTGCGATGACGTAAAACCACAAAATTAAATTTAAAATTAAAAAAAAAATTAAATAAATGTATGTATTTAATATGAATTTTGTATATATTCATCAAATAATTCCTTAAAAAAAAATATAGAAGAAAACTTTTTTCTAACAAAACACTATCTCGAATGATATCTGAATAAATACCAGTAAGTAGGTCCGGCTTTTACAAATGCACTATACTTATGATTTCCGCAAACAGTGGTCCATTTCGGTGATATACTGATGGTAAACCAAGTTGTAACGTATCTGGATCGAGTGTGGGTTACTCTGTTTTGATTTTGGACAATGAACGTGTACTAGCGGGTATTTTTCGACGCGCAACTCGATCCAAAACAAACATTTGTTCTGCGGAGAGCTCGATCCGTACTAGAGAGGTTTGTGCTGCGATGAAAGACGGAGTTAACAACCATTTCTATTTTTTATTTTGTTATCCAACTGGGTTCAACTCATAGTTATATTACTACCTTTTTATCTGAATCTATTTATATACTGCTAGTTTGTCAAATTGAAAATATTCAAGTGGAAATTTCAAATATTATTTGTTTCACTGTCAAAGGGCATAAAAAGCAAATATTATTTTATGAATATTTATAATCTAAAAAAAATTATTTGAAAACTAGAAACATCAACTTTGAAAGAACAACATATTTTTTAATACGTCAATAAAAAAATTGCCATTCAATATCGAAAATAAATATTTCAACAAAACCTGATTAGAATTGCTTTCAAGCCAATTTTCAAAAAAAAATTAATTTCTCCCGTATTTTTGACCACTAAAAAAACATTAATTAACTCTCCATGTATCGAAACATTCGAAAGCCAACAGTGGGCGACCTCTCAGAATTCGCAGAGCGGGTAACGAGTGTTTGACTTGCAATTTCCCTTTTGGCGTGAGAATGCAAGCGAATAATTGAGAATTACACGCTCGAAGATGTGCCGATACATTCATGTGTGGGCTAACATGCACAAACGAGACTTCGGCAATCTGGCCCTGGTCCCCGATGGGCTGCCAGGGGCAAATCAACAGTTTAATTGGATGCATGAACGCCAATTGTGAGTAGTCGAGGTAGTTGGTACTTACATGCCACGCTGATAGTCCTCTTGTCTTCGATGATGCCACCTGGGAACCAGGGGTTTGTCGCTCTACATGTCAGGTCTTTGCCGTCGTCTGATGCTGCCAAAATCAAAGTGGCTACG
Source organism: Hydropsyche tenuis (assembly GCA_009617725.1). Classification (NCBI taxonomy): domain Eukaryota; kingdom Metazoa; phylum Arthropoda; class Insecta; order Trichoptera; family Hydropsychidae; genus Hydropsyche; species Hydropsyche tenuis. Next base: position 29,830 of record VTON01000056.1, on the reverse strand, counting down.
CTCGAGGTTACGTTGCCCGTGCTGGTCACCTGTGGATGGTTTTTGTAGTAATATAATTTATAATTTAAAAAATATATATATATTGAAATAAAGAGAATTTGAAAACTTATAATTGAAACTCACTGTTATCGGCTGTGATCGTATAACTTCACCATCCAGCAACCACGAAAGTCTTGCAGCAGGATGTGAGCCCAAAGTTTCACATCGCAAAGCACGAGATTTTCCCGAAGACATTATTCCATTCGGCGACAATATCTTCACAAAAAGAGGCTTCACTAAAAACGTGAAGAAGAAAAAACATTAGTCAATACTAAATACAAAAGTTTTCTATGGGGGGAAAAAACTATGGCTCTTTGTTGGGATTGGTCGTCGGTTTTTTCGCCCTTTTCGGCTCGAGCATTATGATGACGACGATACCAACTTTCAACTCAATTAAACATAGTCCGAGCCAGGAATGGAGTTAATAAAGAAATCCTAATGGAAGGGAAGGAGCGCAACTCGGGCTATCTTTGTCTAATCAAGAGAACTCCACAGAGGAACGCGCGCTACAGAACTTTCGCGCTTCTGAAACGCGAAAGGAACTCTTTACTTTTTCCACTTCCTTGACTATATAATTAATGTTTTTTTGCGTCTTCTCATTCTATCCTTAAAGGGAACAGAGGTGCGGGCGCGGAGAATAAGAGCGACTTTTTCGCTTTTTGATTAAAGGCAAATTTCACGCGACGAAAAGGGGCGCGAGCACTTCGCCTTTTAATACTACTGGGACGGTTATGCGCTCTGCCGGCCAAGAAATTGCCACCGGTGATTTATGGGCCGTGGGCGAGAGATCTAGCTGAATTATTATATTGAAATAAATGTTTTATTATTATGGAATAAGGCGGAAGAGGCGGCCGATGATGGGAAATGAGAGTCGAGAGGCGCGCGCCCTCTCGCCTCCGTTTGGTTCGTTTTTATTCATTTTTCGTTACGTGTTTGCGTTATTTTTTTTTCTGTTTTAGTTCGCTTGTTCAAAGGTAATGAAATTAAACGCTTTGAATCGTCGATTTTTGTTGCCGGTGGAGTGGTCTGGTTTTAGTCGATCCGGATAAAGCTTAAAACGAAAACTGAGATCGCGTATCGAGTTCGAATAAAAATTTTCAATCATCGATATATTTTTTCAGTTATTTCAAAGGAAAAATTTAAATTACATCCTTTTATTTTTCATTTCACTCGACTTTATTTCGATTAACCTTTCACTAAAAGGAATTGAAAGTTAACAAGATTACATATTTTTCCTATCAATTTCCACTTGACAATTATTTTAACAATTTCAAAATATTTGATATCATCCCAACAACGAATTTACAACCGAAACGTTTACAAACTGTTTTCTGTATCTTAACGAAATTATTCATTTCAAAAGACCAACATTGAAATTTCAATAACTCGATTCTCAACATGACACAATTACATTTTTGTTCAAAAAACCTAAAACAAAACCAATTTCCCCCCTACATCAAAAAAGGACTAATTCCAAAAAGCTCAAAATTCGCAATTTTATAATTTTATCATAATTAAAACTGGAGTTTGTGTCTTGACGAGACACTGTATCATATTATATTACGCCGTCTCGGATCCTTTCAGACGGGATTAATCACACGCTCGTTACGCACGCTCATAAACTGCGATAATGGGCGATGTCTCGCATTTTCAAAGATTGATACCCGTGACAAAACACCTAACCCACCCACTCCTGTAGCCTTTATCTCTCTCTTTCCTTTGCCTGTAAGCAATGGCACGTCAGGTGTAGCAAATATTGCGCCATCTACCATCGGCTAGGTCATAATATACAGAAAATCCTAAAAAAACTCTGCAATATCATTTTATTTTTTGAATTCAATATTGGACTGAAATTGTGTCCTTTTATTTAAAATTAAACATATTAATGTTTATAATCAAATAATTATGAGAATATTTTTGGGAATGCAATCTCATTGCCGTCAGAAGCTTGGGTTTAAAAGAAATTAAAAGATTTCTATCGAAAATTTAAATACATATAACGATGATTTTTTCAATGGTTTCAAGCTAATATAATAATATACAATTTTTATAACCCATCAATCTACTGATATTTTTATAAATACATATAACTTCAATGACTTATACGAACCAATGCACTTAACCAAATTTAATTTTATTACATAAATTCAAACCAAAGACAATCTCAGAAACCTTGATACTAAAATTATTCTTTGCCTAGTTATTTTAACCCAAATTATTTATTCATCCACCTCAGTACTCAGCATCATTTAAATTATAAAATGAAAATTTCAAATAAAATTTATGAATTCAACAAATCCAAACCATTACCACTACCTTGACCAAAAAGAAAACTAATCTAATTAAACACCTAAAACTATTTTCGTCATTCCTTATTTGACCCTATTCGATCGATTTACCTATCTATTTCCTCATCACATACTCTCAACCCAAACCATCATCAACAAACACCACCAAACAACACACCATACACCCAACCACCAAAAATCCCACACAATAAAACCAATCAACCCCACCCACCACCAACAATCAACAACCACCCCAAAATGCACCCGGCTCAATCCACACCGGATTGCAGCACAAAATCAACGTTTGTTCTAGAATTTAAGCGCGTTCGCGATCCGTCCCATTCGAGTTGCGGGCCACAAAGTCGTGTTTTGGCCCGGGGGCGGATTCCCCAGTAATGAGCCTGCGCCCCCGCCCAGGGCCGTAGTCTGTGTAAACAGAAACGGCTGTTTCGCCCCACGCTAATTTCCGATGGCTCTCCGGCGGAGTATGTTGTCAAATCGGCTCGATTTGGTCGGATCTAATATGGTGTATATTATTCGATTCGGTTTCAGATTGTAAATTGAGTATGTTTGGTTTGTATGTGAGTATGTTTTGGAGTGAAAAAATATTTGTTTTGTGAGTAGTTTGAATTTTTATGCAACGCGTTTGTGAAGTTTCTTGTGTGGTGGAAATTTTACAGCGCTTTAGAACTTGTGCACTTGATACAGTATATTATTTGGAATTATAAGCGTTTTGAAACTACTTTTAGTCTGGTATCGTATGACATTTTTCAATGCTTTTATCGATAATACTTACTGTATACTTGAAGTTGTATCTCTTTAACTACTGGAGATGCTAGATCTGAAACGTGTGCTCTGCACTGGAACTTTGCTCCGTATAAAGACCTCGTAACATTTCCGATGAATAATTGGTTGACGACAGTCCCTTCTGCACTTGTTATGTCATCTATTCCATCTAGTAGTATTGAGTTGTGCCACCATGTTACTTCAGGCTTTGGTCTTCCTAAAATTTCAATAATTTAAAAATAGTTTCATTGTTATAATATTATTTTAATATGGTAGAAAAGCGATTAAATACCTCCAGTTACTTGACATGATAAAAATAAACTGCTGTCTTGTTTGAAAGGTCCAACAATTCCACTTACTTCCCTTCCATTTTCATCGAATATCCTTGGTTCGTTTGGTTGTACTAAAATTAAATTACGTAAAAAAAAGATCGAAATTTTATATTTAAATTAACTGAAATTTAATTACTTACTAATTAAAGATAGATTAACTTTATAATTGCGCGTAGGTGAGTTAAAAAAATCTATTCTACATCTATAAACACCTTCATCTGATCTAACTATAGATTTAATGGTCAAATGTGCATCTTCCAATTTATTATTTTCTAAGATGAAATGCGTTCTACTACCCAAATCGTCGGTCGTTGCCCAATGCACCAAAGGATTTCCTCTAAAGTCCAAACTGTAAACAAGAAAAAAAAATCATATAAACATTAATATAAAACTTGAGATTAATAACTGATATTTTTTTCAAATTTTTAATCAAAAATTTTCATATTTCACTGAAAACACGTGACGAACTCATTAGAAATTAAGAAGCACGTTTGCGGTTATATGTCGTGTTTCAAAGCTCCGTTCCAATTTTCGCTTGCCACTCTCAGGCAAATTTGGCGAACAAACGAGCAATTTAGGTGCATTGCTTCTTGAACGTATTTAAGATGGTCTTCTAGTGCAATTTGCACTTTGACGACACGAAATCGATTTACTCAAACAATTAACTATCGATCTTAACTCAAAGATTATTATATTCAAATTAATAAACCAAATAATAACCCCTAATTTTTATCAATAAACTTGAATCGCAATACCGAATAAATCAACCTACTCTACCTGCATTTGATATGAATATTCAAAAAACGACAACCTCCATCAAATCCGGCCCTCCTAAACGACATATTTCTCATTTCCCAGGATATTACCGACACATCACAACCAAGCTGTCTCCGACAAAGTGCATCGCGATCCAGGATGCATCCGAGCCGATGCACCAGCAAAGCTGCATTTTCGCATCGGGACTGGTGGCTATTACCGCGGGAGAACGAGCTTTTTATCGGAACACGTGCAAGCGAGATCCTGCAGGAGCCGGGGAAATCCTGTGCGAAAACGAATTTGAAAAAATTCAGTGGATGATGAATTATTTCTGCCGCAGATGAAGATATTTCACGTGCGGCTTCAGGATGTCAAGGATGAGAGATAAACGCTGTTTGGTGTTGTGGATTTTATGTGTCAAAATTATGAATTTCTTTTAAAAAGTTGGGTGAATCCAAATTTTTATTAAATAGCGTCTCTGAACCGATTATTTTTTAGAAAAATTTACGTATAAGATTTATTATTTTTGAATTTTTGTTCAAGTTGATTTATTTGATAAATTAAGGTTGGATATCAAGCTCGTAAATAAGTGGGATTTTTCGAATATTTTTCTATGTATCAAAATATTCTCGCAATTTATTAGCTCTCCGAAAATATAGGATTAAATTTTGTGTCAACGCTTTCTATTTTGAATATCGTAAATACAATTAATGGTTCTTACATTATGTCTGGAAATTGCTGTTTTTCAATGTTTCTCTATGAAATAATATTTTATATATTTTCGGATTTCATTAAACATAATTAATACGTCAACGCGTACCAAAAAAATTCAATAAACACAATATAATGTAATAACATTTTTAGCACTAGTCAAAACAGAATCTTTACATCTTATACACATGAAATAAAAATAAAATTCGACCTTCATTTTCTTAAAGATGAAAAAAATTGATTCGACGTTTTTGTTATTTGATCTTTCAATGCTTTTCACATGGAAACTTAATATTTTGATATAATGTATTTTCTATGAAGATTATTTCATAATAAACACTGCATATTCTAGCGACATTAAAAAGAATAAAAAGAACTCCACGATGAGCATAAATGTAAGCGTATCACTATGAGTAAGAACAAAATTGAGATATATTACGGTGTTATATAAAAGCTCCTTTAGTTCATAAAATACATTCATATTGAGCTTCACCTGAAATTGAACTATTCTAATTTTATACATTGAAAAAATTATTAAATAGTATTTTTTAATAAGATATGTAATTCTATAACTACATATAATGATACGTTTTTGTTGTATATTGTTAAAGAATCATAAAAATAATGAACAAAACACCAAATCTTTTTTTAATTCACAAACATAACAACAAAATACATCCTTGAACAACAAAATCTACAACATCTGCCCTCATCCGTAGGTTTATCCAATATTTACCCCACGTCGCCGTAGAGCGGCGGGTAGTTGACGGCGGGTAAGAAAGAGGCGTTTGTAACTTTATCGCCGTGCTCATATATAATTCACACAATTGTCATGAACGTATAATATTATGCCGACTCGGCGAAAGTTATAATATTATACCACGGTGAGATTCGGCGGGGGACGGGGCACATTTTAAACTTGCAGATGACGACACTCCCGAGAGCCGTGTACCAATAAAAGTACCGACTTGGCGAACTCGCACTTTGCAAGTGACGACAATTTCGACGCGCTTTCGTTACGTAGCGGGGTGTGTTCGGATTTGTTGGGGATGAAGGGTTAAGGGCTCGAGGGGTGTCGGAGGTTTGGATTGGTGATTAATGTGGAGATTTTGCGTGGAAATTTGCGTGGGCTTTTTGAGTTTTTATCGATCCGTTCGAGTTTTGGGAAAAAACTTTGTCTTTGTGTGGTTTTTTTTTTTGTAAGTGGGGTATGAATTTTGAACGCTTAAGTCTCGATGGGAAAATAATGAATTGTTCGGTTGTAGTTTGAGAAGTTTTCGTTATAAATAATATTATTGGAAAAATTCGACAGCTCTCACACTTAAATGGTGATAAAAGAAGTAATGTTTTTATATTTACTTTTTGATTTATCATAGAACGCTTTGTTTAGATTTATTATGTCTACGTGAAAATCTGACGAATAAAGCCTCGATAAAAATCTTTAAACCACATTTTTACCAAATATAAAATAACAAAATTTTATTTCGAATAAAGAATCATAATATATTTTTTCAATTCATAACAGATTTACAAAGCTCAAAATTTTATCTTATATTATTTATCAATCAGAAAATTCTCATATTTAAAAAAAAATACTATAAATGATTCAACCTTATTTATTATTTACTGATTTTAAATACACAACATGGTGAACATATTCATGCTTCAACACACGATTATTCTGTGTACAAGAAACGATCATTTCATCACGGCGCAAGATTTCAATTGCATGTTACTATACAAAAAAAAATCAAAACATAATACACAACCAAAATTCAATTTACATATTTGACTTACGTCAAAACTTTTAAACGACATATATAATACAAAGAAAAATCCAATAAAAAAATCATTTATATTCCCGAACACGAAAATCGTCGCATTATATTCGGCGGAACCCTTCTTATTCGCCGCCCCGGCGAAAATTTAATTTATTCCACATTCCAAATCCGGCCAGAAATTTATATTGGATTTGAAGCGACCGGACAGCCGTACCGGCGGAAAATTTCGGCGCCAGGACGATGTTTGAGCCATGATTAAAAAAATATGTCAATCCCGCATCAGGACGCCCACACCGTCGCACTCCGGGGATTAATTCTCATTAAAAAGTGGACGAAGGGAGAAAAAAACGCTTGTCCACGGTTTCAGCATCTTCTTACGCCCGTCGACAACGAATTAAAGCCGGCTCGATAATATAATGCCGGGGCCTTCGTCAATTTTAATTAAGGGCAGATCTCTCGCGGGAAGATCTATTTTTCCGAGGGAAAATGCGGGAAAATTGTGCAATGCGTGTTTTGTGATTAGTGCTTTTCTCTATGTTTGTTGGGTTTTGTTTTTTTTTTGTGTGGAATTAATTTGTTTTCGCGTTGTTCGTGGTTTAATTGAATTAGAATATAACAAGGAGTTGTTGATAAATGTTTGCGTTGAGTTTTAGGTTTGGGAATGTGTTGTTTTTTATGTATTTTATATAAAGATATTTTCGATTATGTTTGTCAATGATTTTTGTATTTTAATTGTAAATGGTTTATTTTATCTGATTGATAATGTACGATGTAATCAATTAATGGACATGATCGTTTTAAATAATTTGTTGAAGAATATCTTTTATAGTATTCTATCTCTTCAGAGTTGTTAAAAATATATGTATTAACACTTTATTTAATACAATGAAGAAATGCGTTTAAAAGTCCTTGTTTTAATGCAAATATCAAATTAACTTTATTTGAAAAGGAGCTACTTATTTTTAAGGACAATAATTCGAGTTTTATTATCATCAATCCATTCAATATTAATTCAATTGAATACAATTTTTACACTTTAAATTCAAAATTTTACATTTAAAATTCAAAAAATCAACAATTACTATGAAAGTGATGAATTTCATTAATAACTATCTTAAACGGTCTTAATAATATATTCCTACAGTTCAATTTGAAGCGTGAAAGGTTGAATTTGAATTGTAAAACGTTGAATTTGAAATTTAAAACGTTGAATTTGAAGTGTTCACAAAACACAAATTAATATAAAAACATTCCAAAACAAAACAAAAAAAAAACATCCAAACTGAAACCGAAACGTGACACACCCGAAATGAATTAAAAACAACACCGCGAAACTTCAAAACGTGCCGCGTTTAATCTTTCACACGGCACACCTCTCAAAAAACATATCTCTTATTACATAAAATAATTTCGCACACATATAACACATAAAGCACGTGCGATGCGAAGCCGTACGTGTGTTTTATCGCTCGTAACCGATGCACGCTGCAGTCCCGCAAGAAGATGACATCTCCGGGTGAAATATGTTCCGACTTTAGCCGCATCCGACGACGAGAAAAATTAGATACGGCAACTTCCGCAGCTCTATGCGGCTGGGGTGGAAGACTTGGATGCCACCTGAGGCGAGGGTGCTTTTTATCCGCGGGTGGGGGGGGGTGTCGCTTCTTGGGGGCGGTGGGGGGGTTTTTTGATTTATTGGGGGAATTTAGGTCGAGTTTGATGGGTTTTGAAAGGTGATCTGATTGATTTTGTCGGGGATTGGTTGTGATGGTGTTGTTGGTGATGTGGTATGTTATGATGTGTTTGTTGTGGTTGGATGTTGTAGGGAAATGTGGTGTGTTGGTATCAGATGGTGGTGCAGGTATTAGGAAAATATCGTTATCTAAAGTTGTGCTTAGGAGTTTAAAAAAATAATTTTGTGTTTCAAATATTTTTGAAAGGTGTTGTCTTATTTTTAGAAAATATCAGGTTGTGTAAGTTTATGCTTTTTTTAGAAAATTATTTTTGGTTTTACGATTTTTTTAAGCTTTTCGTTATTATTTCAGGTAATTTTATTTAAAATTTAATTTACTGGTTAACCGGTATTTATTAAAAAAAAGTACTGGATTACCGTTAAAGTAAAATTATACTAAATTTGACCTCCCTAGTCGCACCATCTACCTGGAAATTCAGATAATCATTCATGAATCATTTTGCCATAGTCCCTCAATCGACTTTTTTTTAAGTAATTATAAAATTTTCAAAAAATAATCAGATATTAAATTAAACATGTTTATAAAATATTTATGTTATCGCAATTTTCTTATATTTTTTAATAAATATGGTGAAATTATTAATATCATATTTGTATCAGTTATAATTTATATTAGTAAATTTTGGCAAGGATACAAAATACAATACAAAAATCATCACAAACACATATAATTTTTTTCTAAAAAAACACATCATATTCCTCTCACTTCAGAACAGATTAAAAAACAAACAAAAACCATCCCACAATTCCAAGAACAAAAACGACAATTCTTCAATCAAACACCCCACTTCTCAAAACACAACCACGCATCCAATCCACTCACATCCAATCACACAGACACCTCGCACTTTCGACATTACGAAGACTTTATTTTTACAAACCGCACACACACACACACACACCGAGCGGAAAAGCTGCGGGAAATTCGCGCAATTTCAACGGCGCTGCGACGAGAAAAGCCGCCGTTTTCGATTCAGCCGGCAATCCGTCAACCGAGCGCCGTAATGTCTCGACTTGTTTGCATTAATCAGGCCACTTCCTAGCCGAGCTGTGTACGGACACTTTTCCGGATGTGGAAATTTTCCGGCTGCGAAAGTGATACGCGGCGCCCAAGGTCGGGTTTTCCTTTTGGATTTCGGTGTTTTGAGTGTTTTCGCGGTTGTTTATGAGTCGTTTGCATAATAAAAAGTGATACTGAATTTATATTTTGTGTGCTTATTTAATTGCAACTTTTTTTTTTTTTTTTATACCTATAATTTATCGTTCCAAATGTTTTTTTATACTTTTAAACATTTTTTTCGTGGAATTTTTCTATAAAAATTATACTTATTTAAAAAAAAAACTATCCTTATGTATTATATTTAAATGTATGTATTTTCATTTTGATGATGTTAACATTTTTAAAAATTCCTGGTACTCGTTTAGTGTTTACATTATTAAGTCACTTTTGTCGTTCAAAAATTTTGTTAACACAATATCAACACGCCACATGTATAGTTTGTGCAAAAATTAATAAATGTCTTTAGTGGCTTCAAATTTTTACTAGAATTGGTTGAATAAAAGTATAACAATTTTAATCTGAAAATACGTATCAATCCATGAAAAAAGTTGTCGCATAGTAATGTTAAAGATATTCAATTTATTTTTTGACCTTGCTTCCTTTTTAAGAACATTTTGATATCATTATTTATCCAGAAAGTGTCAAGGAAATATTTTTCGTTTTATATATTAATTTTCCTTCCAAATAACGAACCCAATAAATATCATTTCTAATGTCACATTTGACAGAATTAAAATGAAGAAACAAGCAAATATATAATAATGTAATAACATTTTCATCATTGAAGATATATTTTTTTGTATAAAAGCGACATGTTCCAAGTATCGACAAAAATTGACATGGGACCACAATTTAAGTCCCGACTCGCACACGCATAAATAAGGTCTTTAAAATCATGCGATTTTCCCAATTACGCCCACGCACGGAGACGAAAGGAAAATTCGTAGAGGCCTCGTTTTTCCGCGGCGGCCATAAACAAGGAATAATACTCTGTATACCTTTGTTTTTGAGACAAATTGAAAATCTATTGACGTACACTGATCCTTTTTGCCATGTGATGACTCGAAGAAAAATACGAAGTAACGAGATTCTCGGGGAAAAAAAAGCGTATTATTTATCTTTTTTCGTATTTCGCCAGTTCTTCTTTCAGTGTCCTTATTTTTCAGACGTATTTCTCACAATATTATTATTTACATTCGACGAAAAAGCCGAACACTGTCTTTGTCGCGAATTTCCAGATTTTTTTTCTTAGCATCGAACGCTCACTTTATTTCCAATCGAAATTTAATGTACTTTAATGCGACTCACGTATAAAGCATTACCGATATAAAATAATACACGTGATTATGAAATCAACATATGCAGTCCATACAAACTTTATCATTACAACTATCATATAAACATTTTTGAAAAAAGTTTTCAAAGAGCTTGATAGTGAAATTATCATTTTGAAAATGGCCCGAAAATACGCCTATCTACTGATTGACCTATATTTTATTACTTTTAATTTTATTATTGATAAGATTTTCAATATAATATTTTTTTTTAACAAATTGATCCATAAAAAATATTTTCAGACATTCTCAAATAATGTATCATACAATTTTGAAACTACCAGTTTAATTATAAAAAAATATTACAAGAAATATTTATAACAACTACTAAATAACACACAATTATTATTGGATTCGAGAATGAATATATTAAAATCCAGAACCTACATAAAACAACACGTATAGAGCATGACCGGCAAAGCTCGCGGCTACAAAAGTTTTGCGCGGTTCCGCAACCCCTTCTCCACCCCCTGCGGAATCACTTTCATAAGTCTGTTGGAAATAAGAAGGAGTAGAAGTAGAAGAAGAAAGCTCACAATGGCGCAAGTTGATAATGGGCTCCGTGTCGTGCTCGATAAACCGCGAAAACCCATAACTCGTTATGCGGTAACAAACTCCTCCGCCGAAAAACGGATGAACGATCGGATGGTCCGACGGATCTTGGGTTGTTCAGAATTTCGGTGTTGTGATTGAAATTATGGTTTGTGGTATGATGTTTCGAAATAAGTTAGAAGAGGTCGGTTTCGTTTGCGAACGTTGAAAAATTCATTAGTTGATATGAAAATTTTAGTCTTTCATGCTGAAATAATTATATTTTGATAACGCGAATTTACGGTATATTATATTTTGAATATTATAAATTCTCTCTGTAATTGATCAAACATCTAAACTACATTCAATTTTATGATTTCTGTTTTTGATTAGAAATATAACTACCTACGTTTATATTATACATAAACTCTAAATATAATATATTAAAATTTATAATCATAACTTAATAATTTCGATTGAAAATGCAAAATACACCCAAAAAAGATTTGATAGAATATGTATTTTTAATAAAAAGTAGAGTTTTAAATCAATATAAATCTCCCAATTGAAAATCCATTTCTATAATAGACAAAAAACCGTTCACTCGACTTCATTACAATATACATTCGCCAAACAAAAAAACAACCAAAACAGATACAAACATTCCCGACAGCATCCTGTAAATAACGAGATATCTACGACAGTTGTCAACCGAAACGAGTTCAGAATCGGTCGTCTATTTTCGATCCGAATCTACATACACCAGCCATATTCGAGAGTCGAATTCTGGTGACTCATTGAAAAAGTTCAAAGAGTTTTCGGTGTCCCGAGCTGTCGCATATCGAGCGTAAATTATACGAAGAGAGACGGAATGGCCGCAAATGTCCCTAGGGAGGAATAAATAAATTAGCGAACGAGCAAGTGACTCTGGAGACTGTCGAGTTCACTATACGATTGAAGTTATTCAAAGAATCCAGAGACGTTTCGGCGCTCGTCTACGAAGAATGGATTCGCAATTGCATCTATTTGTGCTTGTCAAAATTTTTGTGTGTATGCGAGTTTTGATTATTTTTGTGGTTGTTCTTTATATTTGTGAACGTGTGGTGTTTAGACGTTTTGTTGTGTATCTTCATTTGAATGTTTTGTTTTAATGAGAATTATTGATGTTTATTTTTAAATTTATATTTGAATATTCTGTTTATTATGCTGTAAATATGTTTAAAAATTAATCTATTAATTTTGTGTAAAAGCATCAAAATACGCTATCTCTGAGGAATCCTTTCTTGTAAATCGTATTATTTTAATCAAATATACTTTGAGAAAATATTCCATTTCATCATTCATAGACGTTTTTGTTTATATTCAATTATTGAAAATCGAGACGCACAAAGTCTTAGAAGAACATTCATTTATACACTGCGTCTACGAATTTATTAAATTTTAATTCACAAATCGTATGAGACGTTAGAGCTAAATAAAATAAATAAACAATAAGTAACTTTTTCAATGTTTTATGTAATATGAGCTTATATTTTTATTAAAAAAAATTGTGATTGAGATAAATAAAATAATTTTTGATGAGATATTTCTATTTATTAGTTTTAACTGGAAATTTACTAGTAATTAATCAAAAATAATATCTATTAATCATATAAACCCTGATTAATATTCAAATTTGGTTTGTTTTTCTGACCTTTTTAAATTTATTCCATTTTTAATAAATCATAAATAAAATATTTTCTAAAAATTAAATTTAACTTCAATAAATAAATTTTCTATATAAAAATACAAATATAAATTCCATTTGAATACGTTAAAACGACGATCTGATACGATTCCAAATGCTCAGCACATAAACTCAAAAATAAAAAACGCATACATACATAGAACGTACAGAAAAGTTCAACGACGGTGTCGATTTTTCAATTTTAAACTTTCCAACGAGAGATGGCCTTTCGTTGTTCTTCCGCCATGGAGTAAAGTTAGAACTTGGAAGACACGATTTTGTCTATCTGCATTCGTGTCCGAACTATTTATACGACTTATGAACGTGGAAGGACGCCATTTTCGGACCACTGCTTTGGGTCCGGGCCAGAAAAAATAGTGTCGAGCTTCCTGTAGTCACCTTTGAGCAACAGAAAAGATGGCCGCAGGAAGCACTTCCAACTTTTGGCGGAATCTGGTTCCAAAGCGCGAAAATCGGAAACTGGGATGTAAAGTCGACCGATTTTTCGGTTTTAATTTAAAATAACGTTTCTACTGTGATACTGTATCGAAAAATACTAATTTACAATATAATTTTTATCTAAATCTGATAAAAATTGAACAAAATTATATTATTTTCATTTAAAACCATAATACTCGTACAACCGCATTAGATACCTATTTATTAAGAGCATCGCACAAATTTCCATTCGAACAGTTTTAAAACTCAATTCCGAACTCTCAACATAAAAAAAAATCGAAACTTTCTCAACACACGAGAGAGGGGAAAAAACAATAAAACTCGCACCGCATAGATACGAGTGCATTTCCTCGAACGCCAATCCAATCGGAATCACGAGCGGCTAAAAACCGCCGTTTTGGAGAATAACCCGCTTGTTTACGGCCAGGTGTACACACATACGAATAGAAAATGCAGTTTGGTCGCATTGCAATGCAATTTAAATGCATCGCGAGGACTCGGCAGACGGGTCGTCTCGCCCATTTGTTTCTAGGTCGTAAATCAAGCGGAGCTTTTAAGCACGCGAAAAGCACACGCCTTTCGTCGATGATTTTTTTCTTTGCTAGTCTCGTGTTCGTATGGAATTGATTCGTTATTGTTAGAATTTGGGAACATTTGGGTGATTTCGTAGTAGTGAAAAGTATTCATATCATAACAAATTGAGTATATGTACATTAATATTATGCTAGGTATTCTCATTTGTAGATAAATATACGGAGTGACTCATCCACATAATAAACAAACTTAATACTTGATTAATTTTGATGATCATTATAAAACTATCTTATTTGATATAATTTTTTTACTTTAATTTAAGAATATCCTAAATTAGAAGTATTTTACAAATGATGTACCGATCTGTTTGGACTGTCGCGGGTTATGTAAATTTTCAAAAGCTTTTGTGTTTCTGCTGCTACTATTTCATACTGTTACTATTGCTTTATATATCGATTGTATTCCCCCGATGAAAAACGAAAGAAGCGAAAATTTCGCCAACGAAGCAAAAGTTATAATTCAATTTTTAATTCGCCTCGAGAAACTTGACGTATTATGTATTCCCCGATGGAAAATTGTGCGCCACGCTTTGTTGTTGTTGTTGTTCGTGCTCGTTGTCGGTACCAGTTTTATTGTTATGTCTTCTTCAGAGACGTACCGAAATAACTCAATTCGAAATTCATTATTTTTAACATTCGAAAAAAGGCGAGAGAATTTCAATGTCTATGAAAAATAATTATGGAAACGTCGATAAAACGCGGCTCGTCACTCTCCGTGTTAACAAAAGCGATATATTAAAACGAATCTATTGCACGTAGTTTATAAATTTCAATGTATTTAGAAATACAAAACACATGAACTCTATTGAAAGTTAAAGTTGAAAACTCAAATTATTTCTAAACTACATTCTTCTTTTGTTTTCACTTGGAACAATAAAATTTGTAAAACTAATTTTGCGCATAGTATTCTAACTTTTTTTTATAATATACTTTAATCTTGCTTTAATCGTAATTTATTCTGCAAGAGAATTTTTCGAAACAGTAGCTACTTCCTTCCCATGAGGGAGAATTTTGTTTTAAGTTGTGACACTCATAGTTCTGTAAATGCGGAATAACAACATTTTACATACTAAGAAGAGTTTGAACGATACGAAAATTTGCCACAACGTTAAATTTTTGGTCGTGACATATTGTATTATAAGCGGGAAGAGAGTTCTAACAGTTTTAACTTTCACATACGTTTCGCTCGACGGAAAGGAAGTCGACCGAAAGTTTCAACAAAGCGTTACAATGTTTTAAGGAATAACACAGCATGCGAAAACCTTGCTTTTCGCCAACTGTAAAACTTGCTGAATTGCGTACCGTAATAATACAAGCATAATTATTATAAAAATATACATAATACCTTTTAAAAAATAATCCGTTAATTGTAATTAAGTGTTATGATATTCAGACCACAATTATAGAGGTTGGTCCAAAGATCTAGGATAAGTTTTAAAGAAGTGATAAATCATATTATTTGGAACATAACCTATCACCTCTTTATAACTTATTCTAGATCTTTGGACTACCTGTATAATACATTACTCAAACCTATAACATGTGAATTGATTACTAAATATTCTAACAAAAATATTCATCTAACTAAACATATCCAACAAATTTGGACTTCTAAAAAAATTCGAACTTATTTTGCGCCACGGCCGAAATTCGATAACTCAAAAGATACTGCGGGGTCACATTTTTCAAAGCGGCCCGTATAAATTTCTAGTCTGAAAACTTCCTCGATGTATACGACCAGGGAACGGCGACTGCCACGGGCCGAGGCGAGGGTGTACACTTTTTAATATTACTTACACCCGCCACGTACATAATATTGTAATATAGGAGGCGTACACGTTACACATGTACAGGCCATGGGGGCCCCTTGCAAATTTTGCGGCCAATTCGTGGGCCATAAATCGCAGCCAACTTTTCGTGGGTAATCCATTAATGGGGCGGAGGCGGATGAGATACATGCACCGGGATGATATACGATTATATATTCGGCGGGATGAACTCGATTCCCCTGGAAAGACCACCCCCATACCGCTTTATAGAAGATCGCCTGCTTGAGAATTTGTCAAAAATACTTAACAGGGAGATCGGGAATATTTATGTTTGTTGGAACAATTCGACGATCTGATCGTGAATTTTGTGAATTCATAAGCCTTCGTTGGCCGTCTGGGAATTTTGAAGTTGGACGGTGATGGAAACTGCGCCGACCGAAACTGTTCTCGAGATGGATCACCATGTTCGACTTGGAGTTGGACGTGTTAGAATTTTGTTGGTGCACTTAAGATGCATCATATGTGCTAAACTGCTAAGTGGTGTATACGTCTATAACCTCGTGCAACATATGTATATTAATACTATAATACCTAGAATAAGATTTCAGGATGATAAAAGTGATGTTGACGATATTAAAATATGGATACATAGAACTTTTTACGAATTAAGAATTTTTCAGGTATACTTTAGTTTTACGTTAACCAAAATCACAGAACAAAATAAATGTTTTTAAAAAAACCCATATATTGAATTTCAATTTGTATTCAATGAATATTTCTTGAAAAAATAAAATGGTTGTATATTTTCGAGTTACCCTATTCCAATTATAAATTTCAAATAAAATAAAAAAAAATTTCAACAATTCAAAAACTACTAATTTCCACAAACACAAAACCACCACGATCCACCCAAAAACAACAACAAAAACACTCCAATCACCATTCAACACAAAGCAACAACGACGTATCGATAACGCGTAATCCGACCCGCATTCGTTCGAGCCTTCCATATACAATTGTGTACAAAATGTCTGCGAAAAAATTGTATATTTTCGCACATACACACTACAACATCTCCATCGCATCCACTCGTCGTGGGGCATTGTGCGCTTTGGGGTATGTCCCGTATTGCGGTGCGGACCATTGTGGTCGACCTCGAGTGCCATTTGTCATTTCGGAGTAATTTGCTGCGAAACAAGACAATTCATTTGTGTTCGCCCATCAACAAGTCGGCTTACGGCGTCGCTATTGTTCTGAGTCCGGTATGGGAAATCGAGGAAAATCGGGGGAAAACGGGGAAAACACCCGCAGCCCCGAGGAAACTAGTGTTGAGTGTGTCCGTTTTTTATTGGGATGAAATGGTAATTTGAAAGTTTTTTGAGATAATGTTGAAAAATTTGAATTTATATTTTGTTTGGTTTCTCGTGCTTATTTTCAGTGAAAAATATTCGATGATGAAATTAGAAATATATTCGGCACCTTTACAAATCAAATAATTCTACAATGAAATAAAAAAAAACTTAACATTGTTCCACAAATAGGTGATGGAAATCTAATTCGATTTAAAAATACAAAGCAGAAATTTAAAATGTTTTCAGTCTGAAAAATAAAACTTGTTTAAAAATGGTATATGAAATAAAACCTGAACAAAAATATCGCAAATGAATTCTATTTTGAAATGCTTTAATTATTTTAACGACAATATCTCAAATCGTTTGTTTTCTTTGATTCCCAATAAATTGATTTGATCATTAAATCTATTTATAAATATGCAAATAATCACCTTTCTTATTTTCTCTTATATACCAATGATTTTTTTTTTCCATTTATTCGAAACATAAATTATATTCTATTTCGAACGAAAATAATTTACATTATCGACAGTTTCGCACCCAAATTATTTACGAGTTTTCGGCACAATATTTATAGACTGAAGATACCCAATTATTTTTACACATTCACAAATTCAAAGATGAGTTTCCACTAGTATTTCAAATGCATATTTAATACGCTACATAAACGCTCATTTTTATTTACAATTCAAACAACAATAATTAATAACAAAACCGAAACTTTTCGCGAGATAAACTAAGCCTCTGACGTTCCAGAACTACAAATTATCCGCAACAAAAAACGATGTTATCGTCCAAAATACACACTCCACATTTATATTCGCAAAGTCTGGCCGAGCACAAATTTCATTCCAAATAAAGTCAAACTCGATAAATAACCAGACGTATCTCCCGAAAAGGCATGCCCCGCAGAAAGGTCGCACGAGAAATTAATCAAGCGAACCTTCATATCGCGTCGAATAACGAATGCACGAATTGTGAATTGTAAATGTACATATTAGGGCGTCGGACAGTTCCAAAACAGAGGCTATAAACTAACGATTACTGGAAACGTACTCGGAGATACGCAGTTCATTCCGAGCAATTGGTTTTGAATTAATTGGCGAACCGATTGATTGATAGTCGGAACGTCTGCCCGCAACCGAACCAAGTCCAAGTTTTAACCGATTCGATTTAATTCTGGGGTCTCAGAAGACCCCTTTATTGATTTGTGTCTGCGGCAATAAAAAAAGGTAACGAAGGAGTGTGTAGTGTTTTCCTATAGTGAAACTTGTTTGTTTGAAACCATTTCTATTTAAACGAAAACATTAGCTATTTCTAATCTCGAAAGAGAAAATGGTTATTATTTTTTGCTTGATAAATTTTTCAAGGCTCAATCTGTTGAAAACTAGATAAAAATCACTTTTCTTTTATAAGTTGTTAGTTGAGATCTATCTAACTTTTCACCATAAAAAACTTTATCTTATATGAATTATATGCAACAAAAATAGTTAATAAGAAAATTTCAAATACACGAATCGAAATTTCAGTTTTTCTTATACGCAATTTATCAAGTCGACTCCATGTCAGGTATATTTTGCCACGGTCGCAATTTTTGCCGAATTTGGCTTCGAAACGAGCGAAAAATCACATATATACTTTGAATCGGTCATATACATCAATATGTGTGTACGAAAGTGAACACACGTGTATAAAAGTGTGTGTATTTAGAGTGCAACGAAAACTCGCCAAACTGGAGAAGAGCCAAAGCAGACTTCGGCCAAAGGACAACGCGATATGAAAACTTGAAAAATTCACGCTTAATCAAAACGCAAACCGGGAAAAAAAATCGAACAAAAATTATATGAGATTCAGTAAGAATTTTCTCGCAGTTTTATCATTTTTTTTAATATACTAAAAGTTCATAAAATTCTTCACATCCCAAGTATTCTATTGTTTCACTTTACATCGTAAACGACAAACGATCTATCAACAAATCCATTATCTCCCCAATAAATCACCACCCATAAAAACAAACCCACTTTAAAACGCGCCACAAAAACCGAAACAATCAACAACCACCCATCAAACGACACACAGACAATGCGAAACTTCCAAAAAAATCGAACAATCCTCACATAATGAGAGCATCCAAAGAAAACTGCAGACCGTTTTCATCGCGTCACTATATCACGCCTTTACGGCTCGGGCTTTTATTCCGTAATTAAAAGTGGAAGGGACGCGAAAGCTCACCGAAATAGAGAACTACCCTATCTGCCACCCCTTTCGGCACAACCCACCATCGGGGGTAGAGTTTAAATCAGTTTTAAGTGGGACTTTATCTGTTTTCCTCCGGTTGCCCGAGTCCGAGTTACGTGCCGCGCCATAAAGATGCGGACGTCAAGATAGCGCCCCGGCGACTGTTTCGATACTCTTCTGCTCTATGTATGTTCGAATAGTAAAACGAAAAATGTCCAATTTATATGTTAAAATTCATTAATCTACTTTTGAGATTGTTTTCTGATGGTTTGAGATTGCTGCTTTGATGGTTTTTGGGCGTATTAACTTGGTTTATAGAGTGATTAGATCGGAATCTACTTGAAAAGAATTTGATAGGTTTTGTAAACTGAAAAATAAATATTGTTTCTTTATAGAAATAATAAATAGATAATAAATTTCCTATGATTATGAATGTTTGTATATTATTTTTAGATAAAAAATACGTATATTTATTTTAATTTATGAATATAAAATAATAATTTCGAACGTTCATTCATAATCGAAGTTGAAAGAAAAGTAATATGATTAATTATTGATTCGATGACCATGTGCTTATTAACTTGGAATTATTTGACATGAAATGATTTCAATACTCTATTCCTAGAAGACAATTTTTCATTACATATTATAAGGAAATATGTCTAACAATAAGCTCCCAACGTTTTACAGAATCAAATTATAAATAGATTACATTTACTGATCTTTTTTTCACATTTAACTTAAATTAACATAATTCATAAAACATATACATTATTTTTATGTATGTATACAAAACAATTTTATCACACATAAATCGGAATACTTCACAAAATATATTCAAGACGTAAAAATTTATAACATCACAAACACAACTGACCCACCTCAACTCGACCATTGAATTCAAACGCGGCACAACGAATTTCAGAACACGTCGACATCAATATCAATCAAAAGCACACTCACAACAAACCATAACATTTTTCACATCAAAACATATAAATCGAATCCGAAATTCAATATCCACCGCGACTTGGCATACGCCTCTCGCATATTTCGCATTACGAAAAGGCGTACGTCTCTCGGACTTTTGCAGGGCGCTAAACGCGTGTCAATTCGTTATATATTTCATATTTTCGTTGGCCTCGGTTCAAATATTCACATGTGCCATCCGTACGTATACGTGTATGTATGTGCCACGAGGCGCCAGAGAGCAAATTTAATCTTCTGGCCATCCCCGGTGGGCCAAAACGTTCAGACACCCATTTCGGTATTGCTTTTTCGTAGGTGCATAGTCTGTGAGAATTGCTAACGGAATCTATGGCGACATTTGCAGTCGTATGGTATAATGGAAAAAGAGCGTGACCGATTCAAAACGATCGAAATTCTTTTGTATGATTAAACGAAAATTTTTATATGGAATCGAATTGATTTAAAAATATTTTTCAACTCGAAATTTGTCTTCAAATAAATCGTATTAAACCTTCACAATCAATCTGAAATATATTTTTAAAATTTTATAATAAATAAAAATTTGCGTAAAATTTTATATGCAAAATCCGTGTACACAATCCGCCGAAGACACGTTAAGAAACATTTCACCGGGATATAGTGCAGTTTCGCGTTCCGCAATACCACCCGGCTTCCGACAAGGACTTGTCCCTCTCCTGCAGGACTTAGCACGCGAGTTAGCCGGAGGATCGACAGGCACATCCACCGAAACTAAATGCAGTTCGAAAATCCCGAACCGAGCACTTTCAAAGCCCGAACCGTGCACAAATGTCGAGACGTCGACGAGCGAACGGTTAGCTCGGCTATTTTTGCTCCCCCGCACACATCCGATATGCACATACGTGGATGGGTCGATCGGGTTTTTTTGGATCGTTTTTAAACTTTTGGGTTTTATTTTATTTTTCCGTGTTTGAATGTGTCGTCTGGTTTTGAGTGGAATCTTCAGATATTTGAAGAATATATATTAGATATATTAAGAATCTTCGATAATTGACTTTTTTTTTATTGATGTAAAAATGTTTGGATCTCAAATATTCGTAAAAAATGAATTTTCGATGTTTTTATTTCAGGAATCAATAGATTCCTGAAATCGAAAAAAAATTAAATTTGTGTTTACACTAACAATAAGTATGAGCAATAGCTCATACTTAGTGTAAACACTTTTAATTTTTCCACAGAAATTCAACACTCGGAATTCGCCGTTGAATCGAATTTACAGTTCACCATAAAACGAAACTTAAACCTCCCAAAGTGCAGTAAAACGTCAGAATAATCGAATCGAAAAAACCCGTTTAGTGGGCGCCGTTTCGCAATCAAACCAACAAATCCCGATTTCTAAACAATCGGAACGATTCAATCAAAATTAAAACGATCGAATCCAATCGTGACCGCATTAGCAAAAGCATAAACCTCGAATATAACCGGCCTGACAAATAAACAATGAAATATACGAGCAACGGAACGAACTCGACCGCCGCATTGTGAATGTTCCGCGATAGAGAAAACCGCCGACGCCGTATGAACCGAGGAAACGGAAACCTGAGGTCGCAAAACCCAGAAACCGAGAACCGGACAACCGAACCAGAACCAGAACGGCGAACCGGGCTCGATTTATGGCGCGATCGACGTCTGCCCGCAAATATTCCGCGCAAAAGCGAAAGCGTTTATTGTAACAAATTATTATTAATTTTTTATTATTTTTATTTTTTATCGATAGAATATAATGTGTTTTATTATTTTTAATAATAATGGAAGCGTATATGTGTGAATAGGTTTCAGCAGTCGTTGTAAAGGGTGCGCGTATATCGTCGACGCGGTGCGAGTAGACGTTTAATTGAAAATATCAATTAGCTTGATTGTTCAAACCGTGTGTTCGAAACGTGTTGCACATTTATCGAAAATCGTATTTTGCACGATGCAAAAATTAAAATCTATTAATAATTTATCGGCCTATTGCCACTAAAATTGAGTTCGAATCGAAAAGTGGTGTGCGCCAAATCGCCAACGATCGGACAATCTATTGTACGATTAATATTTCGACGAAATATGACATTTGTATATAAAATTTCATTAAACGCAACTTTGAATCGTTTTAAGCTCGACATAATTAAATTTATTTGATCAAAACCATTATATTTGAAATATTCAATAAAGCAATTCTGTAAATATGCCCTATTATAAATTTTTTTCAAACGAGTTTTCGATGGTGTGATTTATTATTTATTCAATATCCCATTCAATGTTATATTGATATTATTCTCATATGGCATGATTAATTTCAAATATTAAAACAACTACCGATGACAAACAATATTACCCTTATCATTTTCCACCATTCGTTACTGACTTAACCGTCACAATTTCAAACGAAAATATAAACCGAAAAAAAAACCATACACACATCCAATAAAAGAATGCAATACAACCCTCGCAGTCGTATACACGACACGATGTAAAAGCATCCCCTGGCGAAGTGCTCGATATTAAAATGCGTTACGGCCTGGCCCGTTAACTTTTATCGTTCGACAGAATTAAAATCACCATAAAGCACGAAAACAAACAACCGTAAACGAAGACGACAGCCTCTGCGACTACTATGTGCCGACAACGAAAAAATTAAACCGAAAAAACCCAACTGTAGATTATACAGGGCGCCGAAAGGATAGGGCGAAAAAGACAAACGGTGCGGCGCGATAAGTGCCGAAAGTTAATTTTCCTCTGTTTACCTCCGACGAGGTGCAATATCTTGCTTATAATCCGCATAAACCCCGGTTTTTGGGTCTGCATTTGCTTCGTGTGCATGTGGCAGATTACATGCGTTGCTATTTTTATGGTCGGGACCACCGAAATAGCTGTTGAGGAGCACCTGTCGCCGTCGATCATTTTTCTCTTTTTTCGGTGGTGGTTCGAGTTGAACGAATTTTATGCTTTCGTCGGGTTTTTGTGCGAATGTATGGATCGATGGTTTTGTATTATGAAAATTTTCGGTGAGTGATGGGAGGCGAAGTTTCGCGAGAAAGGATTGCTTTTTTTTGTGTATGGATTTTAGGTTTTGAAAATGTGCGATGATAAATTAAATTGATTAAATTTGAGTGTAAAATGAAATTTAAATTCTATCTCTTGATGAAAAAACGCAAGTTTTAAACAAAATATATTGCATTCGATAAAAAATTATACTAATTTACCAATTGAAATTTCATCTATAATATATTTTCATAGAACTTAATTTCAAATCGAAATAAATCCATTTATACCCCAAATTCATTCTAATAAATCCTTTTCAAGACCAGCTAACATTTCGCAACAAATACAGTTAGACTCGCAAAAAGCTCAACAGCACAAGAGATCATCCACAATACGAATACAATATATATTCTCTCCAAAGTCTACCCCACCTGTTTACCAGATTGTTATGCAGAGGGCGGCTCAAGTAGTGCGTCCATGCGTGCATTTTCAGCTTGCATATATGCGTGCACGTGTAGGTACACTGCACTGGACACGTGCAGCTGCACTTGCGTATTTCATACGCTAAAACGAGCTTGCGACGTCTGTTACTAACAGAATGTCTTAATTTCGAAACGTACATATTCTATGTATGCTTTAGTTTAGTTAAAAATATAAATATGAAATATTTTTATTAAAAAGTTAAAAGCATGTACGCATATTTATGTGAGTTTTGAACTTTAAGTCGGGGCTAATCTCGGACATAATAAATAAGCGGATATTAATTTTATACGTCCCGTGGTCGAGACAACCCCTAAGCGCAATGATATTTCAATTATGGCCGGCGTGCGAGCGTAACGATTTCGTCGTCAAAATGGGCAATAAAACCCAATAAACTACGGTCGTAGTATCAATTATCGCACCCTGTATATGTGCTTTCATATGGACTACGAGAAAGTTTTCAAAATGATTATTATAACTACGAATATTCGTACGAACCCGAAGCGACTTATATAAATTTTAATGAATTAATTTTTGCTATATTTTTTATGATTATTATAATACTATACTATTATATCTCGTATAAAATTTAAATACGGACTGAGTCTTTTTAAAAACATGTTATTGAACTATTAAATAGTTATTTTCAATATAAATGTTTTCTGAAAAGAAGCAGAAGTATTTCCATTTAAATCCTTAATCATTTTTATTCCATCTATGAACCGATATATACACAACGTTATTGATATTCAATCAATAACCTTAGCCTTATAAATCATTGAAATTGAACAAAATATGACGTGGTTTAAAGATTTAAAGATATATACAATTGTTTTTAGATTATCTAATTGTAGGATTATTTTACAATAAATATTTTCAATATTTATTTTCTTCTGTTACCTTCTAAATATAATATAATATGTACTAAAAAACATTCGAAACGTTGAATTTAGTTGAAAATATCATACCCTGTATTTGATATTATATTTGAGTTTCATACAAGGATCCCCGTTATAAATTAAAGAAGACTTCCTAATGAATATTTAATTAATTCGAATAAAAACGAATCTCGTTTAAAACATTCCAAGTCGCATACTGCTCCCGTTCCGTCGAAATAAAAAGTTAACTACATACGCGAAGTTAAGTCATACACACACACCCGCTGAAAGTTCACAGCGAATGGTTAATGTTCACTGACAGTTAAATAGTCGGGACGTGGATTTTTATTAGCGCTAAACAGAAACTAGTTTTACGAACCACCCTGTACGTGACGCGCTCGCCCCATAAAACCGACTCGGCAAGATACTAAACGAATCGTATATTCAAACTTTATATCTGCTCCTTATATCGCCATAGTATATTTAAATAATATAATGGACGTTTTACGATTGTTTAAATATTGAATCGCCGCGATGGTCCCGTTTTGTATTAACGGCGCTTTCAAAAGCACCGACGCTTTTGTCGACAAATCACGATTGACACCCGATTGGTGTTTGTGTGGATTTGCGCGATTGAAATTTTTGTGCGTTTTGTAACGATGCACTTTTAACGTTTTTATGACAGGACGAAAGCCAATTTGGACGTTGGACGGTCGTTAAAACGTCATTCGGGGTACGTGAAACGTTTTTTGATTATGTATGTAATTTGTCGTTTATTATTTGTGTGTTCAGTGATGTTTTAAATCAATTATATGTTTGTCATGTGTGAGTTTTTTGTCGTTTATATTATATTTCGTGTTAATAAGTAATTTTGAATTCAAAATCATTGTCTTTTTTTAATTGATTATATCTATTGTTCTGTGAACAATATGATCAGTTTTCATTATTAATGAAGTTCTTTCAGTATATAAACTGTGTTTTATTAAAATCTGGTTTATTCGTTTTAGTTCACACAATTAGTTTGATTTAATTACCAAGTGGTTATTTTACGAAATGATTCGCTTATTCTCAATTATACTTCTATGTGAAATTTACGGACAAATACTTGTGAGTATAATAATTTGAAAAAAAAATTGAAAAATTGGTTTATATATATTTTTATTTTATGTTAATTAAGGGTCCTGCTGATATTTCATTAACCAGATTAGAAAAATGTTCAGTAGAATCGCAAGGTGTAACCATATTCTATTATACACGTAAAATTAACAGGACTCATCAAGGAAGTGACTTTAATTTCACGTTGCCGTTCTCACTAGATGAACAAGTTGCTGTAATCACAATTATTTAAATTTTAATTTCTAGAATGATACTTTTATTTTCAAATCAAATTATTATATTATATAATACTTCACAAATATGACTATAGATTAACCTAACAGCAGCCAAATGGGGAGATGGAGGATGGAAACCAAATTATTTTGACATTGCTGATACTTACATGTGCCGATTTATGATTAAATATGCTGAAAAAACAATGAGAGAACTTTTAACTATATTTAAAGTTCCTTTCGCATGTCCTTTTCCTGCTGTGATTATATTATTTAACTTAATATTTTTGAACTGTTTAATAGAAATTAATGACAATCGCTTTTTGCAGGGTACATATTCAACAGAAGGCTTCGTGTATGATGGTTATATGGAAAAACCTGTTATGTATGGTGAATTTAGGATCGACTTACAATTTTTAAGAAACGATTCTCCGTTTGCCTGTATACGAGCATTTGTAACTTGTAAACCGAAAAAGACAACGGGATTTGGTCGCTAAGTGTATAAAAAAAATATTTTTTTTCTTTAGATCAAATTACATTTGATACGCAGGACTATTTATTTTATTTAAAAAATACTTTGTAGTAACTAAATTTATTTTCTATCAAATAATAAAAGTAATGAAAACTAAAACAAAAGGTTCAGATTATTCCTGACATTAATTACAACAAGCATTTACAACCTATTATTAATAATGACTAATTATACGTTTTCTCTGTTCCATACAAATATAATACAATGCTTTCAGTTTTATCTCAATATAATCGCTCATTTACAAGTAACATTCAATAATGGAAAAAATATCATATGGATTGCAACATTCAGTGTCAGTTTGAATTTTATACACAACGTACAATAATTCGTAAATATTTAGCATTCTCAACTTTTATATTGAGTGTATCACTATTCCACCATTTTCTGGTATTTAATTACCAATATAATATAATTTAAGTAATTAATTCACAATTTATAAAATCACACAACAGGGTCCAATGAATTTTTACGTTCAAAGAATTGAAAAATGTGACATAGATTTACTTGGAGTGAAATTTGATTACAGTAGACATAAAATTAATCGAACTACATTCGGAAATAATATCGATCTAATACTACCTTTTAATTTAGACAACACCATATCGGTAAATTTTCAGATATCATGGTTGAAAACTGAAATGTTTTTGCGTTTTCTTTTCCCATTTAAATTTTCAGATGAACATATCAACATCCATATGGGGAAATGGTGGGTGGAAACCGAATATCTTCAGTTTTCACACGAATGAATTTTGTACTTTCTTATTAAAATATATGACTCACCACACAGTACAATTCATGGATATTTTGAATTTACCACATAAATGTCCTGTTAAATCGGTAAACCTTTTAATGATTTACATAACAAGGTAATACCGTTTAACGTTATTTTTATTTTATTTTAGGGAAACTATAGTATTAAAAATTTCGTATTTGATGGTGTAACAACTTTTCCTTTTATATATGGTGAATTAAAGATGGACATTAAATTTATAAAAGACAATATCATGTTTTCATGTATACGTGTATTTGTTAAGAGTGTGCCGAAATGATATTTTAAAAAATATTTTATACCTAATTCAGAAGTAGCACAGTTATTTATTTTTAAATACCAATTAAGAATTGGATTTTAAAATAAAAATTAATAAATATTATGTATTATGATTTATACAAATATTTTATAACAAACATTGTTTATATCACCAATAGAATAGTTTGCAACATTATCTGTTTAAATCATTGGGTCATATTATATTTAATATAATATGGTCTGCTCATTTAGTGAAGAACAAATAAACAGCACGCAATTGAAATTTTAATACACATTTTTATTATTTAAAAAACAAAAATCGTTTTCGATTAAAATATTATGGAGAAAAGATAGACAACCTCTAATAAAATCTAATGTAAAAAATAAATATCTATCATTTAATATGTGAAAAATATGCAGATCATTTTTGAAGGTATATATTATATAATAATAAACCCATAATTATGAAAGTGGCCCAAGTTACAAAAATGAAAAAATGAGTTTTTCGATTATTTCGCGACACCTAATTTTAAACTAATACAGTAGCGGTTAGTGAAACCGCACCACCCTGAAAAATTGATGTTTTTAGAAATTATGGATAGATTTCAAAGTTTTGAAAAAACTATTTATATCAGTGTAAAATGGAATAACACTCTATCAAGTTACAGATAAATCGATTTGAAAAGTTATCATTGTACAGTCATTAAGCACTCTTTTTAAAATGTAGAAAATCGGCTGATGTAACATGGAATGATATAAATCGTTTGATTATTGATTTATAAGCAAGTATCGAAAAAGTTTTTATTTAATTTAATATGACGATAAATCCTTGTTTATTTTATTATGCTTTCATTACTTCAAACTACCTCATTTTCTTTAATTACATCCCTTATCTTCTGAAGTATCGAGGTAACCGATTTTTTTATATCTATCGAAATTATATGTTTTTGACCGCGACTGTATAATATTTAGAAATTTTTTTTTTTGAAAAATTCTAAAAAAATATATTCATTGAAAGATACAACGATCAACGGAATGTCGCTTGCATTTATTTTGATAATGGTCTAAGTTCATCAGCGGTGTTTCTTAGTTCCAAGCCGCAAATTTGGACCACCCAAACTTATTAAGTAAAACAATCAATCGTGCGTTAATGAGTAGACTTATAGGAAAATATTTAATATAGAGTATCCCAAAAAAATGTATACAAACTTTGAAAGTTCACAAATTTTACAATTTTTTTTTAACCAAAACTAACTTCAAATCAAGACCTTTAGGCCTTTAAGTCAGACATAAATATTAAATAAAGAAATTTGTAGTAAAATGTTATGGAAACTATGAAAATTTCATTTAAGTGCAAAACAATTTGTCTATCAAATATATCTATGAAACTTGTTGTAATTCAAATGACAGACAATTTTAAAACAAACAATTTTTTTGGAGCAGTTTATAAATAATGTATCGAAAGACTGTAAATTTCTACAAACCTCGAAAAGAAACAGTAATCCGTGAACCGACGCGTTATTTTATACATATTTATTCTGTGAACGGTTTGTGAAATAAAATTCTATAATTAAACATCCAGGCCGCGAAATAAGCAACAGGTATGCCACGTCATCGAAATCATGGTGATATCTATGGTAAGATCACAAAACGTCACCTGTCAAAACACCATAACATCGGGAAAGAGTCGCATTGGTGAGACCAGAGTGTCGCAGCATAGTTAAAAGGAGGTTGAGGAACATATTTACATAGTATGTATGATGAGGCCAGATATCACTGGGCGGATTAGTTTGAATTGCAAATTAAATACTCGCAACGCTTCGATAATATAAAATTGTGCGGTTCCATCAGCCAACAATACGAACCGGGAAAAGAGTTTGAGCAAGGTAATCGGCGCCGTCATTAAAGCCGCGAAGGTAGAAGCCGCGCACGACATAGCCGCGCAAAATTAATGTATTTTGTTTTTTGAACTATAATATAGGTTTTTTTTACTAAATTGACACTTTTCACCATGTATCGCCAATATTTTGTTTTGATTAAAACTTGTTATACATATATCGATATATGTATAATATTAAATATTGTATTAGTCAACATCTCTATAA